>CM042542.1:6747500-7060000 GCA_023630585.1 Cranoglanis bouderius | reverse complement strand
TCCCTCACCAGCCTCTCTCTCTCTCTCTCTCTCTCTCTCTCTCTCTCTCTCTCTCTCTCTCTCTCAAAAAAAATCAGCTTTTTCATTTTACCGAGAAACCACAGAGCATAAACTCTTCTCTCCTGAAGACTTTCCTGTGCTGATAAACCTCACAAAGCACTGTGACTGTTACAAAGCATGAACAACCAAGTCTCCTTTCATAAACATTAAATAAATGTTTCCTAACAAAAAAAAATGTCACCAAGCAACAATTATAGGTTTTACATTGTTAAACATCACATTTTTCAATTATTAGTCTTAGACTAATTGGCACATCCACCTTCAAGTCCCTGTGTATGAGCTGTTACTATAGAAACAATAACACATTATAATAAGCGCATTAATATCACCCTATAGTTACAGCCGGAACTATTTTCCATGCTGTTATACAAAAATGCACACCTTCTGACCAATCAAATTCGAGCATTCAACAAGCTGTGGTATAATATAATTTATACAAGTTAGTTTCAGTCCACTAATGTGATTGGATGAGTGACGTTCCATGAGTGCTTATATTTAGTACCCGCACAGAGTGAATCACTGTCCGTCCATGTTCGCCACGTAAAATTCTAGCAACAGTCCCTACCAAAACTGTTACTGCGGTAGAGTTAGTTTCATCATCGGTGGACATGGCAAACGATGCAATTTTCATGAATATAACTTCAGACTTAAAATATGAAAACTCGTCAGATGAAGATGCAAAGGAAGAAGAGAAGCCAATTTCACTTATACGGATATTCAGTATAACCGAGCTCTTGCTTGTGCGATATTGCTGAAATATTTTTTAATAGAATGTAATAGAATAGAATTTAAAAAAAAAGAGACTGTACTCTTAAACATTAGTATCGGAATTAGCCAATCCAAGAGAAGGAGGCGGGATTTTTGGAAACAGTCGCCTGTCTGATTGGTGGGACTTTCTATGGACTTCTGGGTAGAGTAGTACAGTGTCGTAGAATTCTGAAATGAAACGATATAATATTATTATTATTATGATTATTATTAACCTAAATAAAAATTTAACTGGAATATAAAAAAAACACGCTTTATAGTTTATACAGGAGAATTATAGACCGTTCATCTAAATCTACGTAGTTATTAATTTATTTTTCACTTCCGGAACCTGACGTTTTCAGCTCGTTGGTTGTGTTTTTTTTATTATCCGGGGAAGCCAGACGTAAGTGACGCGCACCCCGGTCACGTGACTCGGGTAAAAGGGGAGCCTCTCCTGTGTGTGTATATGTGTATGTGTTTACATCAACGCGTTCACGCGCGGCTGCTGCGCTTATGCTAACGCTAGCCGCTCTGTATATGTTTCGTTTTCGTTTTCGCATAAACCTCGACGCTCAGCGACGCTAAACAATAACAGAAGGCTGTTGTGATTAGCAAAGAAGGAAGTGCGACAAACGCTGTAGTGTGTGTGTGTGTGTGTGTTTGTGTGTGTGTGTGTGTTTAATCGGCGTCATGGAGGAGCTGGCGGTGGAAGTGAGGGGCGCGAGCGGGGCTTTCTACAAGGTTGGTTCCCCTCTCTGAAGCTGTCTCGCATCCGTGTTTATGAATTTATCCGTGTTTATTCTGCACAGTTATTGCATTAATACTCGGTGCATGGGCCTGTAGTATAGGCTTGCTAGGCCTAGATGACCATGTTAAGGGCTTGGATTGAGCTGCCGCCCTTCTAGCAGCTTCATACCGAGGCCTTTCGCTCTTATGTTTATTCTTAAACGCTCCATGAATTTAATACTAAGCTCCACTGGCTTCTGATTAAACCTAAAAAAAAAAAAAAAAAAAAACGGATCCGCGGTGCTGTTTAGGCCTCCAGCGAAGGCGCGAAGGCTGGAAAAATGTTGGCCTGTTCAGGCAGCACTGAATCGTTTTTATTAGGCTCGTGCGTGCTGGATTATAGATTACACTCCTCTTTACTGTACAGATATACACTGTGTGATTTGCTGTTTATTTCCAGCACAGGGATTCATCATGTTTGTGTTTGTGTGTGTGTTTGGCTATTTCCCCGACGGGTTCGCTTTTCATTTGTGAACTTGAGCAGAACTTCAGATCTGCCTTTACACTACTACTAAACAATACCTTTCTATGTTTTTATCTTGTGTACCTTTTAATATACATCATTCACCTTAAACCACCTCATAGACAATTAAAGTTACCATTTAGTACCCTTTTTTTCTGAGCTTCTAGATGTGAGATGTACTGCTATTTTTATCCATTAAAAATTCTGTCTGTAAATACACACAGTGCTTACAGGACATTCCAGATTAATTATGACAGATGTATGTGCTTGATAACACACACCCAGGCTTATCCATTTGATACATTAAAGGTATGGTATTCATTTTTTAAAAAGTGTTCCTATATCTATAACAATCATTTCGTCTTAAAGATACCTGAGGAAAACTGGGATCTGCAGTATTGCTATGCAGGGGATGTCAAAATTTTTGTATGTTCCATGCTTGTGTTTGCATGTTTTCTGGCCCAGAAATAAGCTAGAACTAAGCTGCACAGCTCAGCACTTTTCCTTAAAAGCAAGTTCAAACAACTCAGGGTGTGATAAAATTATCCGGAAAGATTAGAGACTAAGTTTTGAAATTTAAAAATCTGATTGTCTAACTCGCACTCAAAAGTTAATGCCAGTGCGTTGTGAGAAACAGTGTGATACTTAAATATTTGCAGAAGGAATACACTGTATTTCCATGTTGTTATGGAAAATAATTGCTGATAGATAACTGACTGTTCCGTCCCACAGGCTTTCGTGAAGGACGTGCATGAGAACACAGTTACTGTGACATTTGAAAACAAGTAAGTATCATCACATGACAATAACAGTGACAACCCCTTTGCCACTCCCACAACAAATGACACACTTAAGCTCTATATTGACCTTTAATGGACTTAATAATTATGTACGATATCCGCATTACGGATTATTATAATACATTTATTTACTTAGAATATGTAATAGGCCAAACCTCACACCCTGGTTTCATATGCGTGACTCATAACATTTACCAAAATATAATTTGTGCACTCGACTGCCTATACAGAGAATTGTTCAATGAATTTTTCTCATTATTCAATGATGCAGTTGGCAGCCAGAGCGACAGATCCCTTTTCATGACGTGCGGTTCCCTCCTCCTGCTGGGGTTCAGAAAGAGATCACTGAGAGTGATGAGGTTGAGGTACGTGCCATCAAAAAATTATAGAGCAATCCAAACACAGTTTTGCCTTTCTTAATTGACTCCTGGTTTGGTTTGAAGGTGTACTCCAGGGCTAATGACAAGGAACCATGTGGGTGGTGGCAAGCCAAAGTGCGCATGGTAAAAGGGGAGGTGAGCAAGATTTAAGCTGGACATTTCTGCTTAGTTTTGAAATCAAATTAATCAGGCAGATCTTGAGCGATAGGTATGGCTTCGCAGGAAGGAAGCGGATATTTTCATACTTCCTTTGTTTATCAGTATGCAAAAACTAAGGCTGGGTTTTTAAGCTTGCCGGTGTTCATTTTTGGCAATGTTTCCTCCAGTTTTATGTCATCGAGTACGCAGCCTGCGATGCCACGCTCAACGAGATCGTCACGTTAGAGAGGCTGCGGCCCGTGAACCCAAACAAAGCCACCACGAAGAACCCCTTCCTGAAAATCCGACTGGACGTTCCAGAAGACCTGCGACAGATGTATGTTCTTCATTACGTTTACACAGACTTATTTAATTGATGCTTCTAATTTTGTTTCTGTATCTATAACAATCATATCATTTGAAAGATACCTGACGACAATGGGGATTTATAATAGTGCTATGCAGTGGATCAGTGATAACTTCTAAGTTCCATGATTTGTATTATTTCTGGCCTGGAAATAAGCTCCACCCCTAGGTGGAACAAAGCTGCTCAAGTCTGTCAGGCAAAGGGAATTATACATAGTTTAATATTTTATTAATTAAAAAATGTATTTTTGTGGCTGGTGTAAAACCTTAACTACTGGTTAATGCTATTTAATTATGATTTCCTTTTTTATATTTATGGTTGTATTGTAGAATAATTGTATTGTAGGTTAATGAAGTTGTGATGTATTCATATTCATTTCTTCACTGAACGTCCACAGCTGCGCAAAAGACTCGGCTCACAAAGATTTCAAAAAAGCCGTGGGAGCATTCAACGTCACATATGACTCGGATAAGAAGCAGCTGGTCATTCTGGTGAGTCAAAAGTCTCGAATCAGCATTTAGTCATTTCCCCAAATATATCTACTCATCCCCCAACTTATTGTCCTTTTGGTACATTCCAGTCAGTCAGCGAGGTGACTACTAAACGGGCGACCATGTTGACGGACATGCACTTCAGGAGCCTGCGCACCAAAATGGCCCTCATTCTAAGGAACGAAGAGGCCAGTCGGCAGCTGGAGGTACGGCCACTAGTACACTAAAATCATCCACTCGTGTGCACTTACTTACTCTGTCCATTCTGCTCCGGTCGCCTGCAGTGCAATAGAATCTAGCTGCTAAATCTGTTTCTCCGGCTTGGGAGTGGAGTCTGTAACGTAATGATGGGATTGCGGCCTGCAAATCTGCTGTGTGGCACTTCAGAGTCTATATTTAACAAGAGCAAGAGGGTTTTGCTATCTCATATGTTGTGCGGATGCACAGCTGCTGCATTCCAGACCCTGGCTTAACTGCACTCCTGTTGAAATCGAGGCAGAATGGGCTTCCACATCGGCGCACAGCGTTAGAGTAAATAAAGCTTATCAAGTGTTTGTTTATTATGAAATATTAAAGTTCGGACCACTCCTGTAATCATTAAACGTTTTTAAAGCAGTTTGCATGGTACCCAGAATAAGTTTTAATTGGCATGTTTACTTAAAAAGTATTAAATATTTTCTCATGCTTAGCCTATACACGTGCACAAAGACTTATAATTATATATTACACATGATTCTTTTATTCATAAGTAACTAAGCAATGAAGCAGAATTCTTATCCAAGTGCTGCAGGTTTCCCCTAACTGACCAGAAGCAGCTACAGTTGAATGCAAAAGTTTGCACCCCTTCTTCAAATGGATACAGGTGGACAAAAATGAAAATGTGCCATTATTTTTTACAATATATCCATTAAAAATAATGATAATTATTGTAATATTTTAAATTCAATCAAATTTAAATAAATAAATAAAATAAAATAAAGGTTTTATTTGGCATAGCAGTGTGTAAACATGTATTTAGAGTCAGCTCCTGAATTATTGGCACCCTTGTGCATTAAAAAAGGTTTTAAAATATTTTTGTTGATAATTCATTTAATCTCACATGATTTAAAATATAATAGAATGCTTACTTCTAATGGAAGTATGTTTACTGTAAGTAAATAAAAGGCCTTGTCAGACCATGTGCCACAATTATTGACGCCTCTTAGTTTAGTTTTTGTACAACAGTCAGTCTCGTACAATCCTTGAGATTGGAGAATACAGAACAAGAAATTTGAGACCACTTCTCAATACAGAATCTCTCCAAGATCCTGTCTTGTGGATTCTTCTCCTCCTGCACAGATTTTCAGCAGGTTTTAGGTCAGGGTGCTGAGATGGAACTGGGTCATGTCAAAAGCTTGACTGTGGACGTTCATCCATTTTTGAACGTTTTGGATCGTTGTTCTACTGGAAGATCCAACCATAACGCAGTTGTAACTTCCTGGCAGAGGCAGCCAGATTTTCATTTAAAATCTGCTGGTACTTGCTGCCATTTATCTGAACAAGGTTCCCGGGGCTTTTAGAGGAGAAACAGCCACATCATCACAGATCCTTTACCATACTTGGGGGAATTAGGTTCCAGTTCTATTGGCATTTGGTGAACTCCAGGTGCCTACCTTTAAAGTTAGATGAAAGAAGAAAAAAAAACAATGAGTTAAAAAAAAAAAAAAAAAAAGATGATTTGGGTACACCTGGCTCATGGTCATGTGCTCCGTTTTCTCCAGAGCTCTCGTCAGTTAGCATCAAGGTTCCACGAGCAGTTCGTGGTGCGCGACGATCTGATGGGTTTGGCCATCGGCACACACGGAGCCAACATCCAACAGGCCCGCAAGGTTCCCGGAGTCACCAACATCGACCTAGACGAGGAGACGTGCACCTTTCACATCTATGGAGAGGTACACCGCAGGCCTGCTTTCAAATAATCATGTTTAACCTGAAACTCTGAGCAGGATATTTTGACTAGTATGGTGTGTGATTGCAGGACCAGGATGCTGTGCGCAAAGCCAGGAGCTACCTGGAGTTTTCTGAAGATGTTATCAGGGTACCCAGGAATTTAGTAGGTAAAGACAAAACAGTGGATGATCAAAAAGTACCTTATGCTCTTATGCAGTATCTTTTGGGGGCGGAAAAGAATATTGTTAGCTGTGCCATTTGTTTGGCTTATTCACTATATCTTTTGCTTCCCTCCACCAGGAAAAGTCATTGGGAAGAGCGGGAAGCTGATTCAGGAGGTCGTGGATAAATCTGGAGTCGTCCGAGTGAGAGTAGAACCGGAAAACGAGAAGAAATCATCTCCATTGGAGGAGGTCAGTATGTGCTTATGATCTGCTGTGAATGAACAGGACATTTCACACAGACA
The DNA here is from genome assembly GCA_023630585.1 of Cranoglanis bouderius. Lineage (NCBI taxonomy): Eukaryota > Metazoa > Chordata > Actinopteri > Siluriformes > Cranoglanididae > Cranoglanis > Cranoglanis bouderius. Next base: position 7,053,370 of record CM042542.1, on the reverse strand, counting down.
GGGACAGAAAGTATAAATCAGAAATGGGTGCGAAGTGGAAGTGTTTACTTAGTAGATATGCTACAAGAATAAGAATGGTGGTGTTGCATGGCTTTGTGATTCATCATTGTTTCATTGTTATTTCTCACTCACATGAAACGCTGATTGAATTCTGCGCCTGACTAAAGGGCATGGTGCCGTTTGTGTTTGTTGGGACAAAAGAAAGCATCTCAAACGCACGCCTACTGCTCGACTACCATCTCAACTATCTCAAGGTAATTTTTCCACTAACCTGCTTTCCTGTGGTATTGACAGTAAATAGAGCTGTAGCATCAGACTAGAACTAGTTCTCAACCCATCCCAGTTGAACACCTGTGGGAGTTTTCAGAATGGCGGCTAGCGAATGTATTAGTCAGCTAGTCTGCATAACCCCTACTGTGTAGTAATCATGCTGCCCAAGCAAAGTATTGATACACCACACCTCAAATATGACACAAAACATTTAGATTTTAGTTTATTGTAGTTATATCCATACAACCCCAATTCCAAAAAAGTTGGGACAGTATGGAAAATGCAAAAAAAAAAAAAAAGTCATTTGAAAATTCAATTCACCCTGTACTATATTGAAAACACATTATTAACACATTATTTGATGTTTTATTATTTGATGTCTTTGTGAAATTAATTTACTATACTAACTGTATACTAAATCACCTTTTCTTTTAATAAGACTTATTAAGCGTTTGGGCACTGAAAACACCAGTTGGTTAAGTTTAGCAAGCAGAATTTTCCCCCATTCATCCATTATGCATTTCTTCAGCTGCGCAACTGTACGGGGCCTTCATTGCCTTATTTTGTGCTTCATAGTGCGCCATACATTCTCAATCAGAGACAGGTCAGGACTGCAGGCAGGCCATGCTAGCACCCGCGCACTCTGCTCAAGCAACCATGCGCTTGTGATCCGGGCAGAATGTGGTTTGGCGTTGTCCTGCTCTGGATGGCAGCATATGTTGCGCCAAAATGTGTACATGTCTTTCTGCATTAATGGTGCCTTCACAGATGTGCAAGTTACCCATGCCATGGGCACTGACCCCCCCCCCCCCCCTTACAATGACAGACGCTGGCTTTTGGACCTGATGCTGATAACAGCTTGGATGGTCCTCTTCCTCTTTGGCCTAGAGAACACGAAGGCTGTTTTGTCCAAAACTATTTGAAATGTCGACTCGTTGGACCACAAAACACGATTCCACTGTGCTACTGTCCATCTCAGATGAGACCGAGCCCAGAGAAGTCAGCGGCGCTTCTGGACAGTGTTGATGCATGGCTTTTGCTTTGCATAGTAAAGCCTTAACTTGCATCTGTTATGTAAACATCCTTTTTTTTATTTTCTTCCAGGAGGTGGATCAGTTGCGGATGGAGAGGCTACAGATCGATGAGCAGCTACGACAGATCGGCGGAGGCCCCAGAGCTCCATCAGGCCGACCGGAGAAGGAAAAACCATTTAGCTCTGATAATGGCATGGGCCATTCACGAGGGGGCAAGCCATTCGGCCGTGGGGGGCGAGGAAGACGAGGGCCTACGTTTGCGTCAGGTACACATACCTCATCAAAAAAAAATTCTATAGCTTGACATTTTTAAAAATGCCATTTTCAATGATCTCAAAACTCATGAAATTGCTTGATGGTGGCAGTTCCAGAACAAAAGGCACAGGGGTGTAAATATTTTTACTCTCGTTAAGAAATCGAGATTCTATGAATAAATGAAACACTCCCAACCCTTGAAGCATCAATCCTTTGCTCTGCCAGTGTCTTATGACGTACATTTGTTTACTGGAATGTGATTGGCTCTTGCATTTTAATGACCTAATGACACTGCACACAAATTAATTCTTCCCCCAGCGACTAGTTCATAAATGATTGTATAGTTTGACTATAAAGTAATTTTAACAACCTTTAGTTGCATGACGTTACGTTTTAATCCATTTAGTTTTAAGTGAATTCTTGGCTTAAAATGCTTACAGTGAATAAAAACTACTGTAGCCTGAGTAACACTTTCATTTTAACATCATTTAGTTGCATGGCATTTTTACATTGCAGTTAAAGTGCAACTAATGTATGTTTTAATGATTAATGTTCATCATAATGTTTAGTTGCTTAGCATTTTTATGACTGCTGTTTTAAAGAGGTGTTTGCTCAGAAAGGCTAATCTAGTGTGGGTAATTAAAGCCTTTCTTTATTTTAAGGCCTGTCATCGAATTTATTATTTTTTTCCCCCGTATTATTGTGTTCCTGAATATTTTCTCAAGGCACCAATTCTGAAGCGTCCAACGCATCCGAGACTGAATCAGACCACAGAGACGAGCTGAGTGACTGGTCTCTGGCTCCCACCGATGAAGAGTCTATGGGTTACCCCAAACGAGTCCCAGACGGACGAAAGAGGGGCGGCGGTGGCGGCCGGGGACGAGGGGGACGGGGAAGAGGAGGAGGAGGAGGTTACAAAGGTAATTACTTAAATTATCAAAACTTACTTATCTCCCATTGACTCAGGAGATTTCCTTTTAGCATCGCAAACATATTTCCAATGCCAAATATATCTATTTTTTCTCTGTTAGTAGTGATATAAGTAAGGGTGGAAACACTTAGAGGCATGCTGTTATAGGAAAACAGTCAACAAGGGGTTTTGTGATATCACTCTAAGAACGAGGATGTTGATTATTTACCAATAACATCACAACTTGGATGGTTTTATTCCTCTTATACCACAGCAATTTGCCAATACTTTTTTTTTTTTTTAAATGAAAAACAACTCGTCTGGAACGTACTTACAACGTTACCTCCGACTGTTGCAAAGCGCTGACACTGGAGACTCCTTCCAAGTACGCTAAATAAACATCTCATCACAGAACACTTCCCCATATCAACAGTTATACACCTTTGTAACCATTTTATGTGGAGGGTCCACCATACAAGTCCCTGTGTAAGTTGTTACTATAGAAACGCTAACTTATTAGAATGAGCACGTTAATAAAAACCTACTGCTGTTATATAAAGTTAATCAACACCTTCAAACCAATCAGAAGCAAGACTTTAGTAGTGCTGTGATTATAAAACAATATTAATGAAAAGACACACAAACGTTTCGAGTACAAATAACATTGGACACTGTTTAATGTAAAAATTAAAAAAAACACTTACTGAGTTTTAGCTCAGGTTAAGGTGAGCACAGTAAAGTATGCAATGGTTTCATACACTTTGATTAAAGCTTCAGTGAATTAGGTGTTTTTGAGTGCTTCTGTTGATCTTCATGAGGTTGGTACAGTGCCCTCCGCTAATATTGGCACCCTTGGTAAATATGACCAAAGGCTGTGAAAAATTGTCTTTATTGTTTAACCTTTTGATCTTTTCACAATTCACAAAAATACTCTGCTCTCATGGATATCAAACAATTGCAAACAAAACATCTTTGTTAAATAGAGGTGTGCAACAATTATTGGCACCCTTTTAGTCAATACTTTGCTACCTCCCTTTGCCAAGATAACAGCTCTGAGTCTTCTCCTATAATGCCTGATGAGGTTGGAGAATACATGGCAAGGGATCTGAGACCATTCCTCCATACAGAATCTCTCCAGATCCTTCAAATTTCAAGGTCCACGCTGGTGGACACTCTTCTTCAGTTCACCCCACAGGTTTTCTATGGGTTTCAAGTCAGGGGACTGGGATGGCCATGGCAGGACTTTGATTTTGTGGTCAGCAAACCATTTTTGTGTTGATTTTGATTGTCCTGCTGGAAGATCCAGCCACGGCTCATTTTACACTTTCTGGAAGAGGCAGTCAGATTTTCATTTAATATCTGTTGATATCTGATAGTCCATTATCCCATGTACCCTAACAAAATGTCCAGGTCCTCTGGCAGAAAAACAGCCCCAAAACCTTAAAGAGCCACCACCATATTTAACCGTGGACATGAGGTACTTTTCCATATGGCTACCTCTCTGTGTGTGCCAAAACCATCTCTGGTGTTTATTGCCAAAAAGCTCTGTTTTGGTTTCATCTGACCATAGAACCCGATCCTATTTGAAGTTCCAGTAGTGTCTGGCAAACTGAAGACTCTTGAGTTTGTTTTTGGATGAGAGTAGAAGCTTTTTTCTTGAAACCCTTCCAAACAACTTGTGGTGATGTAGGTGACTTCGGATTGTAGTTTTGGAGACTTTCTGACCCCAAGACGCAACTAACTTCTGCAGTTCTCCAGCTGTGATCCTTGGAGTTTTTTTGGCCACTCGAACCATCCTCTTCACAGTGCGTTGAGACAGTCTAGACACACGTCCAATTCCAGGTTGATTCATAATATTTCCAGTTGACTGGAACTTCTTAATTATTGCCCTGATGGTGGAAATGGGCATTTTCAATGCTTGTGTTATTTTCTTATAACACAAAATAATTAAAAACACTTATAATACAAAAACTTCCCGTTTTGTGAAGCTCGACAAACTTTTGCCTGACATCACAGCTATATTCCATGGTCTTACCCATTGTTATTTGGCCTATGTGTTACCTCATATTTATACCCCTGTGAAACATTTACTCATGGTTGAACAATTTCCTGTTCCTAGTCACCCAGATGTACTAAAAGAAAATTTAAAATATCAATTGGAATATACTTCAAATATATTTTTTTCATATGAATTCATAGGGGTGCCAATAATTGTTGCACACCTATATTTAAGAAATCTTTTCTTTTTTTTTTTTTTTTGATAAACCTGTGTTGTGTTTGCAATTGTTTGATATCCACGAGAGCAGAGTATTTTTGTGATTTTTTTTATTTTATTTTTTTTTTTACAAAATATCAAAAGGTTAAACAATAAAGAAAATTTTTCACAGCGTTCTTTGCTCATATTTATCACGGGTGCCAATATTAGTGGAAGGCACTGTATGTGTCCTGTCTTAACTTTTATATTGTGTTTAATCAGGTGAGGACATGCACTGGAGTGAGTCACGCCCCCGGAATGCCAGAGACTCCAAGCCGAGGCTGCAGGAGGATTTGCTACAGGTAGCCAATTACTGTAAACATCAGTGATGATGAGAATCTTTACTTATGACAGTTTAGCTCCATTCAGTCTACACTGTTTCTATGTTGGAAAAACACAATCTCTTTCATATTTGTTCAAATCATTGTGTGTTCATGTGTGCAGGTTGCTAAATATTAATGCCTTTTCTATTTAGTTTGATATGGATTTACTTTAATGTGCTACACTGATCAGCCATAACATTAAAACCACCTGCCTAATATTGTGTAGGTCCCCCTTGTGCCGCCAAAACAGCTCTGACCTTTCGAGGACTCCACAAGACTTCTGAAGGTGTGCTGTGGTATCTGGCACCAAGACGTTAGAAGCAGATCCTTTAAGTCCTGCAAGTTGCGAGGTGAGGCCTCCATGGATTGGACTTGTTTGTCCAGCACATTCCCACAGACGCTCAATCAGATTGAGATCTGGGGAATTTGGAGGCCAAGTCAACACCTTGAACTCTTTGTCATGTTCCTCAAACCATTCCTGAACAATTTTTGCAGTGTGGCAGGGCGCATTATCCTGCTGAAAGAGGCCACTGCCATTAGGGAATATCGTTGCCATGAAGGGGTGTACTTGGTCTGCAGCAATATTTAGGTAGGTTGTACGTGTCAAATTAACATTCACATGAACGCCAGGACCCAAGGTATCCCAGCAGAACATTGCCCAGAGAATCACACTGTCTCTGCCAGCTTGCCTCATTCTTCCCATGGGGTATCCTGGTGCCATCACTTCCCCGGGTAACCGATGCACACATACATGGTCATCCGCATGATGTAAAAGAAAATGTGATTCATCAGACCTGGCCACCTTCTTCTGACCAAGTTGCCTAGCCATCACAATCTGGCCCTTGTCAAAGTTGCTCAGATCTTTACGCTTGCCCCATTTTTCCTGCTTCCAGCACATCAACTTCAAGAACTGACTGTTCACTTGCTGCCTAATATATCCCACCCCTTGACAGGTGTCATTTTAATGAGATAATCACTTCACCTGTGGTTTTTATGTTATGGCTGATCTGTGTAATCACACATAATAAGAGTATTAAGAGAGATGTGTGTCTGTGTGTGATGGTGGTCTGTATCAGTTCAGCTGTGATCATCTCCTGACTTTTCTCTCTTCAGATTCGCGTCGACAGCAATAATGAGAGGAGCGTCCACGCCAGCCGAGGCCCTCAGGGGCCCAGCGGCGACTCCGGCGGCCCCCGACAGAGGAGCGTCAAGGAGCGAGGGATAAAGAAAGAGAAGCAGGAAGGGCAAGACAGCCAGGTTGTCATGAACGGCGTGTCATAATTGAAAATCCCCCGTGTCTAATCTCGCAAACAACTCCACCGTTCCAGAAGCTTCTTTCATTAGAGACACATTAGGCCAAAGAGAACCAGGTCAGTAGGGCTTAAGAAAAAAAAGAAGAAGAAGAAGAAGAAGAAGAAAAAAAAAAAAAATGACATCAAGCACATTTTGTAACTGTTAATGGGGGTACTAGACAAAAACATCTCTGCTGTCTCTGAATTTTGTAGTCTGCATTGATTAGAGGTGTCGGTCTCTAAATCGAACGTTTTGTAATCGACTTTCTAGGCAACTAACAAAGCTGTGGGTGTATTAAAAAAAAGTGTGTGTGTTTTTGATTTTTGTTCACATCAGGGGGACATCAGATTTGATTCAGATATGTGTGTGCCATCTCTTGTGGCAATTCCCCCCACCCTCCCCCCTACTGTTTGGTGTCTGGTTATTATAGAGCCGCCCATCGTGATGTGAGGTTCCAGCCACATTGCTTAAAAACAAAAAAAAAAAACAAAAAAAAAAAAAAATAGACAAGTAGACATACTCCTAGATGATCTGTGCCTTTAACTAGTGGGGATAGTTTCTGAATTTGGATATCTAAATCAGGGAAGACGACATGGATTCTGCATAATCTCAGCCAGTCAGTGAAAATAAACCATGGTGCATGTACAGTACTTCATGTGACGTTTTTGGTACATCTAAAGGGCAACTCTTCATCATTTTTTTTTTTTTTTTTTTTTTTGACCATGTAAAGGTGATATCGTCCTGAGTGACGAAGTAGTCGACCACTTGATGCGATAATATGGATGTATTTCATTTTCTGAGGTATTTGATTAATTTAAATGAGACACGTTAGCGTTTTAGTGAACCATCTTTAGCTTCAGTAGTCGTCGTCTTGTTTTCCAAAAGTTTTTTTTTTTATGATTTCTTTCTTTTTTTGGCTTCCTAGTATGTACCATCCAAACTTTAAAAGCGATGCTTACAGGGAGTAGGTAAACTTCATCCTAAGCCACGTCCTGTCGCCCCCGTGTGTTTACTCCACTTTCATGTTCAGGTGTAAAAAGCACTGATATCAGATATTGCTGTAAAATCTTCATTATCGGTAACAGCGTATTGTACATGACATGCTCGCTGTTATTTTGAAGTTACAAGCGTGCACTTGCGTTCCTCGGCAACTACTTCGTTTTAAAGATATCCGCTCGTAACGAGACAGACGAATCATGCGTACACCCTCATCGTAACGAACATAACGAACTTTCTCATTTTGACTCTGCTGTACTTTTTCGCTTAGCGAGGGAAGATGAAGGAGATGTGACCTTGAGTTCGATATAAAGCTGTGTTACCTGATTCGTGCTTGTACATTTCCTTTTTAGTTTACAGTTTAGAGGTTTAGAAGAGTGTTCTACACCCAGACTTTTTTTTTTCTTTTCTTTCTTTTTAGGTTTGTTTCAGTTCTTTTTTTTTTTTTTTTCCCTTTGTTGTTTTTTTTTTTTTTTTTTTGAAACCTACTGTGATGCTAACCTTAGTAGTCCTTTTCTCTTCTCTGTACAGCTGTAACAGTAACAGTTCATTTATACCTGCTATTTCCTGCTAGAACTATCTTTAACAGTGACCATAAGTCAGACTTACTTGCTGCAGCTTAAACCACAATCTTGACCTGATTTGCCTGAATCAACATCCTGTGACAAATGAGACAAAATGTCCGTGAACATCAGTGTATAATGTTATACATAAGAATTAAGCTGTTAATACAACTCATCTGGCTCAAATGGGCAATATTTCCTGGAATCTGGGCAATATGAACTACTTTAAGATACAGCTCTCACCCAGTACAGTCTGCTGTTTTCCCTTATTTAACACACCTACTACAAACCTGATCATAAATATAAATATACTGCACTATTATATTACTAGATACAGGTGCACACCATCAGAAATGAAGTTACCAAACTGTACTTTTCCTTCTCGCCGTGGTGGTACCATCAAGGCTACTTGACCTTTTGTACCTTTAGTGTGTTTCTTTCACCTGGAAATGTGAATATAATATACCTTTAAAATAATTTTAAGGTACATAACCACGTGCCTCTTCCCAGGCAAAACATAACATACTACGTACCACCTCAGCGATAAGGAAAAGTACCTTTTTATTATTGAGCGATGTGTGTCAGTAGTTTAAAAGAGCTTTGTTTGACTAAAATTTGCTAAACAAACCTGTAGACTGGCAAAGTTGTGCTATTTTAGCACACCTCACTCTAATCATTATATAATGGTCGGGTTTAGAGTTTAAATACTGTAGCTGTTGAAGACAAACACTATAACAATAATATTTTTTGTGACAGGTCTGTCTCAGAATTAATAATTATTATTGTTATTACTTCTACTACTACTTCCACTACTATTACTGGTAATTTACCTTTTGTATTGTATTTACATTACATTTGCAATGTTAATTTGAATATGACTACTCCTTAATAATAATAATAGTATTATTACTGTTAATGGTAATATAAATAAAAAAAGAAAGCTGTTTAAGATGGACTGTAACAGGTTTGTTAGGGTTTTTTCTTGTTTTATGATCGCTTCATCTCAAGTTTTATTATTATTATTTGTAGTAGTAGTAATAGTAGTAGTAATGTTACCATTATTAATAATAATTAGTAGTAGTAACATTAATGGTAATTTATTCTTATTATTATTATTATTATCATCATCATAATCATCATCAGTGACACAAGCAGTAGGTGTGTTAAACGGGGAACTTAACCACTTCTGATGGACTCCAAACAGCGAATAACAGTTCACCTTTGGGGAGTTTCCTCTCAGTCTCTTTACGCAAAACTCATACAAGGCTCAGTTTGTGACAGTCTGTTAATGCAAAGTTTTTAAAAAAAAAAATTAAAAAAAAAAAACTGTTCTGAAAATCTTATGTTGCCAAACAGACTGTTTCCTAGTTATTTATTTTTCAGACTGTGTGAGTTTACAAAAACACCAAATCTCTCGCTCATATTGTAGGCTGTTGTGAAAAATAAATTTAAAACAAAAAATTTAAATTAAAAAAAAAAAAAAAAAAAAAAAGATACAATTAATCAGACAGGAAAAAAAAACAAGATAAACCGTAGATACTGAACCAAGGTAGACTGACCTTGTATGTTACTGCACTTTGGGTAAGAATTTCTTTGTACATAAATAGCAAGACAGACTGGGTTTTATGTTGACATTGTTTGGTTATAGTGCAATATATTTTGTATGCAAGCAGTTTCAATAAATAAAGGTTGATCTTCCTCTGCAAGCTGAAGTGCATGTTTTATTCTTGGAAATTGAGCTTTATGACTTTTACATGCCATATGTTACAAGAAGGAAACGATTGTGAAATAATCCAGCTGTAATTGCTGTGCTGTACACTTCCGTCTCCACATGATGGAGCCCTTGCAGCAAGAACTGCTCTAAAATGGCCCAGCTTACATTGTTTTACCAGTCCATGGTAAACGAGGATATCATTACTAATGAACGACTGAAAATAGAAAAGTTATTTTACAGAAATGATATATATATAATATAATTACAGAAATGAGTTGAATTCTTCAATCTGATTGGTCAGAAGGTGTTGGTTTATTTTGTATAACTGCAGCTATGACAATAGTGCCAAGGCTAATAATAAACAGAAGATTTAGCATAATTATTTACAAATTTATATGGAGATATTTTCTCTTAGGGGGTGCTTATTTAACATTTATGGAAGGAGTCTCCAGTAACCATCAGTAAATTTTAAACCATAGGACAGTGGTCAGGACAGATAGCTTTGTAAAAAAAAAAAAAAAAAAAAAGTGTGATCTTGATATTGTCCATGATATTTCACAGTAGGTTTAGTAGGGTTTTTTTGTTTGTTTGTTTTTTTCCACCCTCCCCTTAGGAGAACCATGAAATCTTTGTTGAGGGTAGAATTTACATGTACAAAATTATTCAATACTTGTTCCATTTAAATTCTTTGGAGTTCCAATAGCTGATTGGCAAAAGAGCAGGCGATCTTCAACAGTCCAGTTTTGCTGAGCCTGTGCCCACTATAGCTTCAATTTTCTGTTCGAACTGTTGTGAGATGCTTTTCTGCTCATCATGGTTGCAAAGAGTAATCATTTGAGTTACCTTCCTGTCAGCTGGACCCAGTCTGGCCATTTTCCTCTGACCTCTCTCATCAGCAACGCCTTTCCTGCCATAGAACTATCGCTCTCTGGATCTTATTTTGTTTGTTTTGTGTGTGTGTGTGTGTGTGTGTGTGTCGCACCATTCTGTGTAAACTCTAGAGACTGCTATGCGTAAAATTCCCCAGAAATCACAGTTTCTGAAATTCTCAAACCTGCCCATCTGGCATGACCAATCATGCCATGGTCAAAGTCACTGAGATCGCATTTTTCCTTCATTCTAATGTTGATGTGGACTAAAGCGCTTGACATGTATCTGCATGAATTTATCCACTGAGCTGCTGCAACATGATTGGCTGATAGAATAATTGCATGAATGAGCAGGGGTTCAGGTGTTCCTGTGGCCAGTGAGTATATATAAACAAACGGACACGTATTCACATACACATTTGAACTTATAGGAGTGGCCCGTTGATGCAGCGGGTTGAGTTAGTGCTGCCATGTCCAATCCAGTGGTTACTGAAGAACTAGGATTAAAACCATTGATTGAGCTGCATTTCCCTTTTAGTGGTCTATCAAGTTTCTGCTTCTTCCATGTCTTGGCAGAACAAAAATCAGCGTATCACGTCATTGGATTTTCACTAGTTCTGACACAAACTCATCCCTCCCGGACTTCCTTCAGGTGGAATAGGCCAATTATCTGCAAACAAAGCTCTCTCCACTCCGTCGCCTTAGAATTTCACCCGCCATCGACCGAACACGTCAGATAAGCTGACCTAGTTTTTTTTTTTTCTTTTTTTTTTTCCCTTTACCTCTAATAACCTGAAGTAATCACAATGTTTCTTTTCCTCTATTCTGTCATGAAGTGTACATATGTGGCTCATTTAAAGCAATACTTATGACCCTGTCTCTCTTCCTCTCCCCCTCCTGTGCGGTCATTAACGAATGCATGTGAAATAAATGGCAACACTTAAAAATGTGCCTGGAGTACTATTTAATTAGCATATAATGACACATGAGCTATGTTCATTAGAGCTCCGTCCTGCTCAAGTGACTGTTTGGTTGAGCTTAATCTACCTTTATGGTGCAGTGAACAGGCTGCAATCAAGAGTTTAGGGTTTTAATGTAAAAAAATATATATAATAATTATTAAAGAATTATGCCGTAGTGAAAACAGTTCAATTGTGTGACTCAACTTAGATGCATGAGTAATTCATTTACCTCGTAGGATCATATGGTGCATGATAAACAGACCATTTCCCCACTTCCTCATTCTCATTTGATTCATACCCATAATGCCTCTGGGAGGTACTGGCGCTGGTAATCTCACTCATTCGTTCCGGTGAGATGAGTTCTACTGGCCACACACACACACACACAGAGAGAGGCTGACAGTCTCAAAGGTCAATCTATATCTAAAAGGCTATACTTCGGTTTCAACCTTTGAGAAAACACTTTTATAAAGATCATTCAAACTCTACAACAGATAAGGTTTTAAGTAGACCCCCTTTAGGAAGCTAAGAACCTATAAGTATCCAAAGAACTCTTGAGGAGCTTTCTTTTGTGAAGAAAAAGTACATATGTTTGAGTGTGTAGCAAAAAAAAAAAAAATTATGCAAGTACTGGGACATACTAGCACGTAATGTAATGGAAGAGAACGTTGTTGCCTAGTTACGCACACTGTCATGATAAACAAAGTCCTCGTTGCAATTCAGCTTTTCTTCATTCTTTATTCCTTATAGAGCGCTATGAAAAAGTATTACATCCTGATTTCTTCTGCAACATAAAATAAAGGCAGCCTGAGTAAACACACAATATAGTTTTTATTTAACTATTTTTTTTTATTGAAGCAAAAAAAAAAAGTTATCCAACACCTATCACCAATGTGAAAAACTAATTTCCCTCTTAAACTTAAAATCTGGTTGTGCCACCTTTAGCAGCAATAACTGCAACCAAACACTTCCAATAGCTGGAGATCAGTCTTTCACTTACTTCTAGGACTAGGACTTATTCCTATGCTTTGGATCATTGTCTTGCTGCATTAATTAATAATCCAGTTGCGCTTGAGTCTCAGTTTATAGACTGAAGACCGGACATTCTCCTTTAGGATTTTCTGATAGATAGCAGAATTCATGTTTCCCTCAATTATTGCAAGTTGCCCAGGCCCTGAAGCAGCAAAGCATCCCCACACCATCACACTTCCACCACCATGCTTGACCATAGATATGATGTTCTTTTTATGGAATTCAGTGTTTGGTTTACGCCAGATGTAACGGGACCCCTGTCTTCCAAACAGTTCCACTTTCGACTCATCAGTCCACAGAACATTCTCCCAAAAGGTTTGAGGATCATCAAGGTGTGTCATAAAGAGCAAAATTCAGACGAGCCTTAATGTTCTTCTGGGTTAGCAGTGGTTTTCACCTCACCACTTTTCCATGGATACCGTTTTTGCCCAGTATCTTTCTGATAGTGGAGTCATGAACAGTGACCTTTATTGATGGGGCAGTGGTAGCTCAGTGTTTAAGACGTTGGGCTACTGATCGTAACGTCATGAGTTCAAATCCCAGCGCTGCCACTGTTGGGCCCTTGAGCAAGGTCCTTAATCCTCAATTGCTCAGATGTATAAATGAAATTAATGTAGGTCACTCTGGATAAGGGCATCTGCCAAATGCCATAAATGTAATTGATGCAAGAGAGGCCTGTAGTTTCTCTGATGTTGTCCTTGGCTCTTTTGTGACTTCCTGAATGAGTAGTTCCTGTGCTCTTGGAGGAATTTTGGAAGGTCAGCCACTTCTGGGAAGGTTCACTACTGTGCTGTGTTTTTCCATTTGTAGATAATGGCTCTCACTGTGGTTCTTTGGTGTCCCAGAGCCTTTGAAATAGCTTTGTAACCCTTCCCAGACTGATGTATTTCAATCACCTTCTTCCTCATCATTTCTGGAATTTCTTTCCACTTTGGCATAGTGTGTTACAGGGTAAGACCTTTTAACCAATTTCATGCTGTTGAAAAAGTTCTATTTAAGTGTTGATTTGATTGAACAGGGTTTGCAGTAATCAGGCCTGGTTGTGTCTAGTCCAGCTGAACCCCATTATGAATGCAGTTTTATAGATTTTTAGAATTAGGAACTACGGAGGCAATTACATTTTCACACAGGCCCAGTTGGTATTGGATAACTTTTTTTTTGCTTCAGTAAACAACAGTATAATTTAAAAACTGTATTTTGTGTTTACTCAGGTTGCCTTTGTTTTATCTTTGTTTTTCATTTCTGAAACAATTTCTCAAAACTATGAGATATACACAATATATATAAACACACAAGATATCAGGATGGGGACAAATACTTTTTCACAGCACTGTATAGTTTATACTATATAATTGAATTTACCATTCCCTTGATTTATTTTTCCACATACATGGTATATTTTCCATAAACATGGTATTCTTTTTACACAGCATCCAACCATTAATCTTTAAACAAAAAAAAACTTTGGTTAGTGCTTTTTTGTGTCATGTTTATGCTCTTACACTTAAATACTAATGACACATCACTTGTCTGCCATGTTTGCAGGTTCAATTCGGCGAAGCAAACCGCCACTAAACTCCTCCCTCGGGTAGGGAGTTGTGGGTAATATAAGCTGAAAAAGTTTCTACAGATCCACACTTTCAAAACCTACTGCAAATAGTAGGGCATCTGGGTAGCTTTGGGATACTCATCTCAACATACTACGATTTGAGACACACTAATTCTAATCTCGGATACTATTTAGGACAGATAGTAGGCGAATTGGGACACAGCACAAGTTTCATTTCCTTCCATTTTGTACCGTAAAACCTTGGCAAACCACTTAGGCGAATTCATATGAATAAGTAACGAATAAAACACTTGGTGGCATGCTGTTATTGGAAAATAGTCAATGACGGAGAGGTGTGATGTAACTGAGGTACTGTTATCACCCGCAAGGTGGCTATTTTCCTAAATAGCCATGTCCTGAAGTTCTTTATTCCTCTTATACCACAGTAATTTGCCAATGATTACAATTTTAGTGTATTAACAATTCAATTCGATTAAATTTCATTTGTATAGCGCTTTTAACAATAGACATTGTCACAATGCAGCTTTACAGAGATACATAAATTTTGGATCTAAATTTTAAATCGATAAATTTATCCCCAACGAGCAAGCCAGTGGCGATGATGGGAAGGAAAAACTCCCTGAGACGACATGAGGAAGAAACCTTGAGAGGAACCAGACTCAAAAGGGAACCCATCCTTATCTGGGTGACACCGGATAGTGTAATTATAAGTAAATCCCTTCTATAACTGTATGATACATGATATAAAGTGCAACTGTGTAGTCAGGAGACTCAACACAGTCTAAAGTCAACACAGATAAAATTGGGGTAATATGTTGATATTTTCTTGATCTGGTAAGCACTCTTGCAGCTGCATTTTGGACTAACTGTAGCTTATTTATTGAGGATGCAGGACAACCACCTAGTAGTGCATTAATAAACAAACGACACGTCTTTTTTTAATCTATTTATAGTTACGTTTAATGTTCCATGAAACAATTGTTCCTGTTATCACTTACGTTATAGCACTTACGTCACTAGCCTATTTTTCTCTTGAAAAATAGTAAGTCCAAAAAAAAAAACTTAAAGCACCAACACTGGAGACTCCTTCCATAAATGTTAACTAAAATCAATTCAAATTTTTTCCTGTTAATCAACGACTTTACATCACGGACCAGGATAAAGCTGTTACTGAAGATGAAGGAATGAATATTCCAAACAAAGCCGATATCAGGAGGTAGACGGTTCCAGTCTTCTTTCATCTCTAGCATGAATTATATCAGATCAACATCTTTAGATGTTGTTCTTTAATCTATGTTAAGCTGCAGTCATACAGAACTGACATAATAGCCTTGAGTATGTGTGGCAATAATCACGTATACACAGTGAAAAATGATTTATACAGCCTTGGAAATGGAGCAGCTGATTCAAATAAATAACAGAACAGCCTACAACTCGCCAAGCTCTCAGACATTTCGCCAAGTTCCTTCAACTCGCTATAAATCACAATAAATGAACACGCTCGTGCTCATTATATGTGTGCGTGGTATTAATTAGCGTTACTCAGCCCATGTTACCTGCTTGGGTGCCTCACATTTGGAGATAATACACAGCGTGTATGTGGCGGCCACTCATTCTTTTTTTTTTTTTTAATGAAAGCTAATCCTGATGGATGAGACAGAAAGAATTTATGTCTAAAGAACAGCGAGGCTAACCTCTGTTAGTTCACTTAATTCAAAAGTGAAATTAAATTATTGATTTTTGTGCTTTCCCAGACAATTAGAGAATGATAGGAGCCACAGGAGGCATTAGGGCCTAAAAAACAACTCCCGACGCACATGGTGGTGTTGTCCCAATTCGATTTGGGCACTTTCTTCTTGTTTTTTTTTTTTAAGCGCACGTCAGATGCTTGTCTCCTAATGCATTTTGATGAGTATGAAGTCTCCACCTTCTAATGAGATGGTGCGTCGGGTGCGTCTGAGCGAGCCGATAGCTTTATCGCTTTGAAGGTGGAGCAATGACGGCGAACACGGCTTTTATCTACACAGAGATGTGACACAGAATGACTGATTTACATCTGTGGATCTCGCCCCCCTGCTATCAGCATGACAAACGAGGCATCAGTCACTCGGGTGGAAAAAATACAAAAGCCCCTTATAAAGCAGAAGAATGTAGGGAATTACAGCACACACAGTGTTATAATATATTTCTTGTATTTCTTGTAATGCATCTTGTATTGCATATCAGAATGGCAGTGAAAGAAGAAATAGTATAATAAACAAGTGTTATACTGAAGATGTTAGTATTTAAGGTCTTATTAAAGGTAGGGTCAGTGATTTTTCTTATTTATTTATTTATTTTTTTTCATATTCCCACAGCTTCAGGAAAATATTTGCTCAGAGGAAAAACCCTGGTTTAGTCTCCAGGTTCTGTAAAATAATGCTGACCATACAACTAATCATAGAGGCATCTCTACAATCATGGCACCTCTCAGTTCAGTGCTAGCATTCAAGCATTCTAGCCTAGGAAAATGGTGCATGTGTTTTAGAAACGTGGTTTTCAAGAGAACACTGCGTTTGTACACTGAATTTGGATTGTATTTGTTTGAATGTTGAATTTCACATTTCTAGCTTTAGCAAACTATCAAAATCACTTATTACACCTTTAACTGCAAGTTTGTAGATCCTGATGGGAGTTCTAATGGATCTGAAGGCACATTGAAAGGTATTATTTGTTTGAGTTTTACATTGAAAACAACTAGCTTTAGTTAACTATCAAAATCACTTACTACACTTTTAACTTAGATCCTGATGTTCTTAGATCCTGATGGAAGTTATATTGCTTTAAAGGGAGCACTGAAAGTATTGGCTATCCTCTTAAGCTCTGTCAGGTTGGATGGGGACCGTCGGTGGACAGCCATTTTCAGGTCTCTCCAGACATGTTTGATTGGGTTCAAGTCCAGGTTCTGGCTGGGCCACTCAAGGACATTCACAGTTGTCCCTCTTGTGTTGTCTTGGCTGTCTGCTACGGGTCATTGTCCTGTTGGAAGGTGATCCTTTGGCCCTGAGCACTCTGGAACAGGTTATCATTAAGGATATCTCTGTATTTTGCTTTCCTACTTCCTATTCCTGACCAGTGACCCAGTCCCTGTTGCTGAAAAACACCCCACAGCATGCTACACAGATGCTACCCCCACCATGTTTCACTGTTTGGGATAGTATTGCGCAGGTGATGAGTGGTACCTGGTTTCCTCCAGACATGAGGCTTGGAATTGAGGCCAAACAGTTCAATCCTTGTTTGAAATGAGCTGGTAAGTTTTATTGAGCATCTTGCAGAACCAGCCACAGTTCTTCTGGAGACTTTGACTTTCGCACTCGCTTCTTATTTTTACAGCAAAACCCAGCAGCCTTCATTGTGTTTTTTGTCTGAAAAGTGTCTCTTATGTAATATGCTGCTTTCTTTAATGACATACAAACCTTTTTCTGTAACATTTAATTTTGTACTAGAAAACTAATGTTTGGGAATCTAAAATGTTTTTTGTACTGACTTGATAATGTAGACGTCATAAAATAAAAAACCTATAACAAAGTTTGTACTAAAAAATAAGGTGCCTAAAACAGGACATACAGTATTTATTTATCATCTCTGTACATCCATCCATCCATCCATACCACCTATCCTACACAGGGTCACGGGGGAGCCTGGAGCCTAACCCAGGGAACTCGGGGCACAAGGCAGGGAATCTCTGCACAAATTAGCATATTGGCAAATATTTGGGTTTTTGCATGTATGGTAAATTTCTTCATGAGAGTGACATGAGGTTCATATGTCACACTTTCCAGCAGCTCTCTTGACCTTGTGGCTGTTGGTGTGAGTGGCAGGGCAGCTTTTGATTGGCCGTTAAACTCCTACTGCCCTCGCCGCTGTGATTGATAGGCCACTCTTGTCACTCTCTCTCCGCCTGGAACACTTCCCGCAGTCCAGACACGATTGCTCACTGAGGATTTCTCTCTGACCAGGTCACCTACACCACTTTATAACAGCTTTCTTTATCTGCTCTAACGTCATTCAGCGGCGCTGGATTAAAGCCGCGGGATCATTTTCGGAACCGAATGACATGTCATTTGGGTGACTTACTCAACTTTGTCTGAATATTTTACTCTTTGGAGATGGGAAAATTAGATCAGAATGAGAAAGCTGTTTAAGATGATGTTCCTTCCAGGAGGATTTAATGAGAAACATGGAAAATGTCATGCTGATATTAACCACTATTCAGATGCTTTATACTGCCCAATTACGCATATAATGTAATTATTAAAGTATGTAAATACTTTCCAAGTAGATTCTAAAGACTTATTATTTCTGCTTCATTTCTTGTTAGATTCTTATTTATTTAAGAAATGAAATGAGTTGCATTTTAAAAATCCTGCATGCAAGTTAGGGTTATATTTAAGCAATATCACACTCACAATCGTGGCGTTATACTGAATTTCGACATGCCTTCTCACGCCCCAGATACTTTTGGGCATTTCCTGATATATTATGTAGATATCGCCGAGTGCCCTAGCTAATCATAGCCATGACGATATTCAGTATAACCGCATAATTGTGAGTGCAATATTACTTTTATGTAACAACAGTTCTATAAACAAGAAATTAATATCGAGTAATTGACATTTCAGACACAATATGGCCAAATGTCCTTTTTATTTTTGCTCCACTAGCAGAAACCCACACTCACTTGATGTATATACTTTAAATAGTAGCTTTTTGAAACTTCTGGTGAACAAACTTATTTAAACTTATTGAACAATGGAAGCATGGCTTGCAATTACTGCAGCCTGCCTAAATGCACAAATAATTCATACAAAACATCAGTACTTGAGTTTTCACTCATTTCCCACTGACGTGCTTGATAGGGCAAGAGGAAGAGGGTGAGCAGCATGTACTGTATGTCTTTAGCCAGCATTTCAACAAAACAAAAACCCCTGGCTGTAAACGCCTAAAACATGCTGCTACACCATTTTGATATGAATGGAAAGAGCAAACATTTGCAACATGTTTTTTGACAAAAAGCCAGCTAGCTTCTTCATTCCTAACTTAAAATCAAATAAGCCTAAAAATTTCTCTTCCCTAAGTTTTGTGCTGCAGCATCAATGTTTATCAATTCAATCTATTTTGCATTGCCACTGCTTGAAGATGTGAACAACTTGCAGGTCATTTGCATAATCTGAAATCGGAGTCCAGAAAATCGACTTAAGCGTGTGCGTAACCCGCCTCTGAATATGTCTAACTTTCCCCGACATAAATATTGTTGTAACTTTTTAACTTTTCAGTTGCCAGTTACGTCTCTGACTCTGAACACAACCCATACCAAACCATATTACCTGAGTGCAAAGTTCTGTCAAGCAATTTTAACAAATATTGTGATATGCAGCTCATTTGCACAAACAGACACATACAACCAAATTATTCTCTCGGTATCTGTTTATCCGTGAGTGACTCATTGGTAATTCGCAGGTCGCCAACAGTCCATCAGACTGTGTTTGGCACTGATACAGCTCCATCTGCACTGGCAACCAATTTTAGAAACCCAACTACAGTGAGATCTGTTATCCGTGACACTGCCGGATATTCAGCATGTCCATTTTTCACTCCTTTCAATGGTACGTTCATTATTATTAACTGAGATTCATATTTCCACTGTCATTCTTAATTTAGAGCTGTCAGTCACAGAGGGAGCGCTTAACAAGGCTATCGGGTTATCTGAAGTGTGAATTTTTATTTATTTATTTGTTTGTTTGTTTATTTATTTATTTATTTAGGGCAACCATGAACAGGGGGAAAAAAAACTTTAAGAAGTGCTTTAATTAGAGCTGTGGTTCTCAAAACATGGTTCACCGACCCCAAGGGATGCTTGTGGGGGGGGGGGGGGGTCTGAGGTTTTATTAGTATTATTTTTCGCTGATGACACAGTGGTGGAATGTTGTTCTAGTTGTTATTTAGAAATTGTAATTATAAGCCTAATGGACTGGTCACGTTGAATCAAAACAAAATAACTAATGGCAACTTAACTTTTAATTAGCCGAGGAAACATTCAGGCCATACTATACAAAATGTTTCAAATCTACATTATAAAAAGGAAAGATTCGGTTCTAAAATCTGATTGGCTGAGCTGTGTTTGAAGATGTTGTAAAATCCCCAATACATGTACTATGTACATATACAGTGGGGTCCAACAGTCTGAGATCACATCGAAAATCCATCATTTTTTTCCCATTTAAAATTGGAAATGAAACAGAAGAATTTTGAAACATTTTAAACCAAGAAAGTAAATGTTCAATATCTTGAATATTTAATACTCAAGATTGCCAGATTGCTATTTAAAAGTAAGCAAATGTGTGATATTTCCCATGTTAACTGCTTCGTACAAAAGGTCAGATTTTCCTCGTGCCTAATGTCTTCTATTGAAGCGTGTGTTCAGTGGATTTGATCTAAAATGGTTCAAGGGTTTGCACAAACTTGTGGAGTCCAAAGCCAAAGGGGACACACCAAACACTAAAAAACTCTGAAATTCATGTAAATATTTCAAAGATGCTACTTTTTACTCAAGTTGTTCTCAATAATATAATTTGTAATGAAAATTGTTGTATTGAATTAGAAAAGAATGCAAAATAGAAGCATTTGCACTAGTGCTCTCAGACTTTTGGACCCCAATCTATGTGCACGTGAGCATCACAACAGTTGAATTCTGAATGAATGTGTACCAGATTTAAACAAACAAACAAAAAAAAAAACAGTTACGCTTAAGCCATTGTTTTGTCCATAGAATACCCAAATCTTTGCCCATAATATTGCTTAGCAACCAAAGCTTATTGTTAACAGGCAACATTGTGTGCCGGAAGAATTGTTTATTATGAATAGTTTTAATAATAAATGATCATATTGTTTTTGTCTCCATTTCACAGAATCCTAAAAGACATTTTACAATACTCTGCTTAGCGTTCTGCCTAAGAGTGCCATTATCTGTGATAAAGTCACTGTAACGCTCATTCTTTTGAGGCTTATTTCTTTATTTTAACACAACAACATGATAGTCCTAAAGTGCTTAATATTTGAGAAGTGGAATTGCATGCATTTTTTATATTTTATATCTAATATATATCCTTGTTTTAATGTGTATTATTTGATAGGGCAGTGGTTGCTCAGTGGTTAAGGTGTTAGCCTACTGATCAGAAGGTCATGAGTTCAAACCCCACTACTGCCAAGCTGCCACTGTGGGCTCTTGAGCAAGGCCCTTAACCCTCAACTGTTCGGATGTCTAAATGACATAAATATAAGTTGCTCTGGATAAGGGTGTCTGCAAAATACCATAAATGTAATCTTTAAGTCATTAAGAAAAAATGGCGGCCTAGCAGGCACCAACGCCTATCACTTTAACACTAGCAATAACTTAACACTTTTAACACTGGCAAAAAGAAAAAAAAAAAAAAGGAGAAAAAATGTTAGAGAGGCTGGAAGGCTTGAAGGTTCAGGCTGGAAATAGAAAGTTCCTGCTCTTTCCAGTAGGGAGCACTGTGTCTCCAGACTAAGGAGAACGTTTCCGTACCATGTGATACTTTGTTTCATAGACAACTCATAGAGATCAGTGTCTTAGCACCAAACTTTAGTTACCAGCGACTCACTGTAAACTGTACATAAAGTGTGTGTAAACTTGTTTTATTCGTTTGCAAATGCACCAGCTTTAATGCTTTTATAGCATATTCAGTACTGTACGTTTAGGAAAGTTTTCTGTAGGACACATTTCACCACTCATCCATCAAGAACTGAATCATTTCAGTGTTGCAAAGTTTAAATTATATAACTGGTGTTCAGTGTGATGCTTGTTTGGCAAAACATGAACTTTGTTCATTTAACTGTTATCTCTTGGGAATCAGTCATCGAAAACTACAAAGGCGAGTCGTTTTAACCTGCTATTAAAAGACACAGCCGTTTCTTTCACTCTGGTGTGAAACCTGACCGTGAAACTCTCAGGTGTTTGACGTCCAACGTGCTTGGAAATGACTCAAACACATCACCCTGTCATCGCACGCCGCAACCACCCAGGCTTGTGTGAAAGCTCCGCTGTAGACGTCTGCACCACGTTCACCTTGTGACAGCGGCGGGTCAGATTGATGAGGCGTTCGGGTAGGATGGAGGCAGCATGAGAGCTCCAGATGGCTCATTACTACTGACAGCAGTGAGTTTTATCCCCTGCTCGGCTAAAGGTCACGCGGGCCGACATTTCTGAGAGCGCAGCGCATCCACAAGTCTCTCTGGAGACGGATTACAGCCACGTTCACTACAAACATGGAGGAGAGTGAAATGTAAACATTTTACCATTGATATCAACTTTGATTATGCAGGTTGTTAGAGTTGCGATGTATAACCAATAAAACTGCGAGTACACCATCTACTGTCTGGTTTTATTCTTTGACAGATGTGCTAACATTATTTACAGACACAGCAACTACTATATATGTCTTACATATGACCTTCCTACTACAAAAAGTGAACATTTCTTGAATATAAGGAGCTTAACTACAAGGCCCACAAATAAAATATTTGTATATATAATATGTATTCATATCTAATGTTTTCTTAATTAATTAATACACGCATGAATCCTTCATCCTTAATACACCAGGAAATAATGAAATATATGCATTAACAGCCAGCTAATTTATATTTATCTAGAGTAACATATTATATTTCTTATTATGAGATAGAATATAATATAAAATATAAATATATGTTTGACTAATTTCATGCTTGATGTTGTTTTGTTATACTGACAATTTTCCTATTTTGAACATTTTGTCTCAAAAGCAAAATCATTTGCCAGTTTGAGAAAAAGTAAATTAATTTCAATCCAGATAAGTTTTGTAGTTCATACTTGCATACATGAAACATTACAGGCTTTGAAATGGAATAAAGAAATAGACCCAGTATTCCACCAGTGAATAAAATAGCGAGGCCAGACAAGCATCAAAAATGGTTGCTATTTTATTTATTTTTTATTAATTAAGCTAATTTATTTATTTATTTACAGGTGAGAGGGACCTTGCCAAGGTTAACTGGTAAAGAGCTGTGCGGAAATTGTTTGCTATTTATTTCATATCAGTTTGTACCTGATAATTGGGCGGTTTGTTTTCCCTAAAGCTGCCAGTATCCATGCAGAACTCAAACTGGCAAATGGCCAAATTAGAAGAAAAATTGAGTAAAAATCAATATATATCACAGAGCTGTTGAATTCTCAAATCTGATTCGTCAGAAGGTCTTTATTTATTTCCTTCAACATACATTAATATGAGTGTTCTAACATGGTATCATTTCTATAGTAACAACCTATACATGGACTTCAATAGCTACTCCACAAACACATATTTTATTAAAAGCGTGTAACTGATGAGATGTTTATTTAACATTTATGGAATGAGTCTCCACTGTCAGAGCTGTAATTCTATGTTTTCCGACGTCTTTAGGATAGAGAGCTTTGTTGTTTCTTGGTGACATTGGTAACTTCAAGTCTTATTAACTTCAAGAGCGAAAGAAATAAAAATGAGAAGCTTGTGGGGGAACAACTGTAAGTGATAAAAGGAACTAAGTTGTTTCATGGACGCAAAATGTAAAAATGTTAAAATGTAACTCTAAATGGATAAAAAATGGTGACCTGTTTGTTCATAAGTAAAAGAATTGTTATTGTTGGCAAATTGCTGTGGCATAAGAGGAATAAAACACTTCAGGATGTTCTGTTATTGAAAAACAAACTTCAGGGTGGTAGCAGTAACCACTCTTCACATCATGCTATCCAGTTGTTGATTATTTTCCTATAACAGAACACCCTGTTGTGTTTGTTTCCCTACGTTATAGATATATTGAAGCCAACACCCACATCTTTATTAACTGCTGCTCATGCTGTGTCACAGGGCAGCGTAACACATTCAGAGGAAAGTGCTATCTTTCACCCTCTTCTACATACATGAGCTCACAGACGCCCATGATTGGCTAGTGTCACTGTGATTGACAGGGAAGAGAGTAAAACCATCCCTCCCACCCAGAGAACGTAGTTAATTTTGCTCTCTTGGACTCATAGCAGTGGATGGCTGTGGCATTGTCAGCATTCGAACTCGCGATCTCACAACATCAGTGCAAACACTTTTCTGTTGTGCCACTCGAAAATCCCAATCAACCCTATATTAAATAAAACAAAACCGCCTACCTAGCTTAAAGACACACTGCCCATTTTCCACTTCATTAACCAATGAGGCTAATTTAATTGAAAACAACAATGAGCTAATTCTTTGATCAATATGTGTGTGGCCTTTAAAACAAATGGGTTCATAACTCCCCAGGTGACAATTACAACCCTTCACCGTGTAATCTCAGAGGACTCAGAAATCCCCTGCAAACAAATGCTAGCACTTGGTGGTTTCAGAAGTCTCTGAAGTGAAAAACTAAGATATGCAAGTATCAGGATGCACTTTGCATAGCAGTTGCTTACCCATCTACAGCTTGTCCAAGCCATATGCTGATAAAATGTCTCATTATTCACACAGCACGACCATTATCAAGTCAAGTCAAATTAATTTTACTGTCATTCCATCCATATAAGCGTATACAGTGAGGTTAGATGTTGTGCTTCCAGGACTTCTGAGCCTGTGGCTCTCTCTCTTCACGTTGGTGCACAGCTATATACACACACACACAAACACACACACACACACACACAAACACACACACGCACACACACACACACACACACACACACACACACACACACACACACACACACACACACACACACACACACACACTCACACACACACACACACACACACATATATATATATATATATATATATATATATATATATATATATATATATATATATATATATATATATATATATATATATATATATATATATATATATATATGAAGATAGACAACAAAGAAAAGTTTGGACTGGTTTTCCTATTGGTATTTTTTTTTTTTTATTCTGTTCTTTGTTTCCTCCATCTAAAGCTCCACAACTGCTCTTCCAGAATAAAACCGGCATCATTATCAATTCCTCCCATCCAGCAGCAGGAATTCTTTGATTCTTGTCTTCAAAGACCTCCATTTATTTGGTCATTATTTCTGCCAGAGAAGTTTCTCCGAGTCGAATGAAAGACTGAGAGCACGGCCTTCCACAAATAACACAGCGGCAGAATAATTGATGTTTCCCAGTGGAACCGAGACAGAGTCTGTACACTTTCATAATGCACACATGATTGTCATAAACACACCATGCTGACGGTGTAGGAGCGATCCTGAGACACGGGGGATGACAGTTACAAGTACAATTTTCCTCATTCCTTCATTTTGAAAACCATAGAACTTACTATGACATTATTTCTACAGGGGAAAAAATAAGGAGTAAGCATTTATTTATTTAGTTTGCACTAGAATTTAGTCATCTTTACGACATCTGTAGGGTGTGATGTCTAAGAGAATCATTAATTTTATCAATCAGGGGGACTTTTTGTGCTGTTCCTCTCTTCATTTTCCATAACCAGTTACAATATAGCACCTACATTTAAATTTTTTATTTTTTTTTTAAAAGAAAGAAAATTCAGTAATGCTATTTTTGCCATATCACGGTATATCTGCTTATAACATATTTTTAAACAAGATGATAAACAGTCCCTCCAGGATTTTGCCATTTGCGATCACAGAAATTAACATAAAATCAAGCAAACTTCACAATTTAAAAAAAAAAAAAAAAGAATTTTTTATTTACCAAAGATTTTCCACAGATTTGGGCCAAGACACGTCATGTGACATCATCACAACATGCATTCAGCCAAAGCCCTCTTTGATTCATGTGCGTTGATCATGAGTACAGCTAAAGGGTCTCATTTACCAACAAACATCACTAAGAAAGACAATGCAAAACAACTTTGCGCAGTTGCAATTTTGCCAATTCAAGTAGCTTTCCACAAAAAAAGCACAAAAAAACTCACAAGTTGAAAAAAGCCACAGCAAAATCAAGCATTTTTGGCTGCAACAATCACAACAAAAAACTCCGCAAAATCCTGTATGGACTGGACATGGAAGGATGTGTATGAATATTAGAGAATTAAAGAATTGTTCATACCTTTCATTAGTTTTTCAGGATAATGTTTTAAAATTTTAACATATACTAGCAATACACTACTTACCATATTTGTGATGTCATCTATTTGTAAACCTATTTAATTACTTGGTATATAAAACAAATACAACAGGGTTTGCTGTTGAATATAATCAATGATGCTATGGTGTGATGCCATTATTATTTTTCCTATAACAACTGTGTTATTACTTCTTATACTACAAATTGTCCACACAAACCATTTTAAAACATTAATTAAAGAACATATCACATACTAGTACATACTTACACTATGCACTAAAAGTATGTACTCTTTTTGTGAAGAAAAAGTACATACTTTTGAGTGTGTAGAAAAAGAGTATGCAAGTACTGGGACATACCAACACGTCATGTAACGGAAGAGATCGTTGTTGCCTAGTTACGAACACCATCACCGTAAACAAATTCCTCGTTGCATTCCAGCTTTTCTTCATTCATTATTCCTTATATCATTTATAATATATAATTTAATTTACCATTCCCTTGATTTATTTATCCACCTTTCATTTACACATCTCTAAAATACGCATCACCAACGTTACACTCGTCTGCCATGTTTGCAGGTTGAATTCGGCGAAGCAAACAGTCTCAAATCTCCTCCTCCCTCACGCAAGGATCAAGTTGTGGGCAATATTAGATGAAAAAGTATTCACGGATCCACACTTCGAAAATCTACCGAAAATAGTAGACCATCCAGGTATCTCTGGGATACTCATTTCAACATACTATGATTTGGGACACACTAATTCTAATTTTAGATACTATTTACCACGGATAGTACTCGAATTGGGACTCAGTAATTGTTTTTATCTGTTTATAGTTACACTTAATTTTGAAACCTTTCATCGGGGGGGCATGGTGGCTTAGTGATTAGCATGTTTGCCTCGCACCTCCAGGGTTGGGTGTTCGATTCCTGCCTCCGCCCTGTGTGCATGGAGTTTGCATGTTCTCCCGAAGCTATAAACGGTTGTTCCTTCACCAGCCTCTCTTTTTTTCTCTCTCTTGCAAAGAAGACAATAAATAAATAAGCAGAAATAAGCGCAAAGTCCTCTGTCCTAAAGACTTACACTTACAGCTTTACATCTGAGTGTTACAAATCACAGACACTGGAGACTCCTTCCAAAAATCTTCAGCATATCAACAATTACACACATTTTTAATCAGTTTACATGGATCGTCTACTGCTGTCAGAGCTGCTGTTATGGAAAATTGTACACATTCTGATTAATCAGATTTCCAATATCACGGTATCATCGCATTTCTCATTACAAATCAGATAATATTCTATAATCATATCACAGGATAGTAGAAATACTGACACTGTAGCAATACATGACAGACGCCCGTATCTGTACCCTATATAACAATTCAGCTGTGTTTATTGATCTGAAATTACAAATGAATAATAACTTTATTCATCCAAATCATTTTTTTGATTGAAATAAATTTGACTGTCTTGCAATTAGAGAATCCTGTAGCTCTCCCTCCATCCATCCCTCGCTCACTCTCCTCTTTTTTTCGAACTTAATTGAAGCTTGGTGTGCGCTACAGCGGCACTGAGAAACCGATCACTGCCAAAGAGATTTCACTGCTGAAATTAGCCACAGGCACTTTGGCTTTGTGCTCTGCTTTATAGCATTCGTCTCCCCTTCTCTTTTTTTTATCTATTTTTTCACACTTTTTTTTCTTTTCTCTCTCTCTTTTTTTTTTTTTTTTTAACACTGTACAAACGTTCCAGATTACTGCTGCCTGGGAGAGGCTTAAGAGGAAGGAAGAAAGACGCACGAGACGAGAACATGTGGAGTCTTCAGGGAATTGAACCGAAAATGACTGGAGAGCTCATTCAATCAAACTCAGCTTCAGCCTGGATGCTGCACTACAGCACTGTTCAACATAAAAAATAACTAGTGACACAAATGCAAAATAACTCAGTAACTGCAGATTCTACCTTGTCATCTGTGAGCGTAATGGATTAATTAAAGGATTTATTATCAGATTAGTGTTGCTGTGATATCTGTGCATCGTTATGATATTGAAGACAACAAAAGTGCCTATTTGCTCAGTATTTTCTGACAATACTGTCTGCCTTATTACCCGTCTGTATTCAGATTATCTGTCTGTATCTGTCTGTCTGTCTGCACCTGCATGCATCCATCCATCCGCCTGTCTGTCCGTCCATCCGTCTGTCTGCCCATCCGTCCATCTATCTATCTAGTTAAGCATATCCTGACTAGGAGAGAGAGTGTTCAATGTGAAGCTCACTCTACCATTTAACAATGATCTTTATGCTGTAGTACTTTGGGGAAACTTGTCTGTCTGTCTGTCTGTCTGTCTGTCTGTACAGTCTTTCAGACTGTAGATCTCTATGTGACCATCCATCAATCCATCAGCCCACCCACCCATCTATCTATCTATCTATCTATCTATCTATCTATCTATCTATCTATCTATCTATCTATCTATCTATCTGTCTGTCTGTTTTTTGTTCTCTTTCTGTAACACAATATGAAAACATATCTTCTGACAATAATGTTTGTCTCATAGCCTATGTCTTATAGTGTCACACAATCACGTCTTGTGCTCCAGATTTGCAGTGTGTCCTTGACCCTTTTGTGTGTGTGTGTGTGTGTGTGTGTGTGTGTGTGTGTGTGTGTGTGTGTGTGTGTGTGTGTGTGTGTGTGTGTGTGTGTGTGTGTGTGTGTGTGTGAGTGTGTGTGTAAGTGGGTTGGTGACAGGCAGTCTGTGAACTTTTAAGATGTAAATAAAAGGAACAAGCCAGGATAGGAAGATCAGATTAAATGCCCTAATATGTCACAGAAATGGAGAAATGTAGAGTATGTCTGTTCTACTTTGATGTCTGTGTGTGTGTGTGTGTGTGTGTGTGTGTGTGTGTGTGTGTGTGTGTGTGTGTGTGTGTGTGTGTGTGTGTGTGTGTGTGTGTGTGTGTGTGTGCGTGCACATACAAATGGAAAAGGTCTCAGGCTGGGCATGGAAGCGGTTGATTAGCTGGGACTTCCAAAGGGGGCTAATTAACATCTGTCACTCAGCAGGAATCAGCGGTGTAGAGCGGCTGAGGTGGCAATGCCATGCTGCCAACGCCGCTGCCAATTATCTATCAACTCATCAGAGAACCATGTTAAAAAGCACGGATTAGTCATACAGGGGAATTGTATTATCAGCTAAATCACAGATTCAGATTAATACGTGGTGGTTAATTTTAGTGTCTCCGATGTGACAGTGTGGGTCAGTTTACTGACATGAATACTATACTTGTGTATATATTACAGGTGTAACACAACGCTACTATTGTGCCCCACATATTCATATCTGTATTCATATTTATATACTAAGTGGGCGTGGCCTAAACCAGAAGTTTTTTCCCCCTTATTTATGCTTGTACCTTCCTATGTCACTTTCTAACAAATTAAGTTGGTTCTATTTCCCAAAAATATAAACAAACTAGTAGACTAATTTAAACCACCAAGACCCTGACCAGGCAGTTACTAAGGATGAATGAATGACATTGTATGTTCATGTTAATGTATACGGTCTTTCTTTGTTTCATGAGATTTTAATCTGCTTCTAATCTGACTGTTTGCCCACATGAAAGCAACATGAAAGACTGTTTTTGCTGCATCCCACAGGATCCCAGTCCCGATGTACATCTCTTATCTTAACCACATGCCCTGAGTACCTTTCTGGCAAAAAAATAAAAAGGCATATCTGTATTTGTATCTGTTTAGAACACATTATCTGTTCATTCTGAATAATGTATTCATATTCAATTAAATCTTTACCGTCTCATCTATCTGTCTATGTACGTATGGATGCATGTACTGTATGTATTCATCTATGTATTACTTCCACATCCTTACGTATCTATTACACCACCTGCTCTTTTTTCCAATCTTCAACTGTCTAACTGTTCAACTTATCCTCCACCCACTGTAGTCTCAGATTCCTGTTCTTGTCTGACAGAATTGGAACCCAATATAGTCTTCTGAGAAGCTTTTCTGCTCAATACTCTTGAAAAGAGTGGTGATTTGAATTACTACAACAATGGTCACCAACCCTTTTCCTGGAGATCTATCTTCCTGAAGGATTTAGCTCCAACCATAATCGTGCCCACCTGACCACCTAATCATTACCTTAAGAAGTTCTTGATCAGCTAAAACAGGTGTGTTAGATTTTGGTTGGAGATGAAACTTGCAGGAAGGTAGATCTCAAGGAAGAGGGTTGGTGACCACTGTATTATAGAGTTTGCTCCCACAGAATTGCCACTCACTGGATGTTTTGTTGTTGTTGTTGTTGTTGTTGTTGTTGTTGTTGTCGTTGTTGTTGTTGTTCACATCATTCTATGTAAACTCTAATAATCCCAGGAGATTAGCAACTTCTGAAATACTCAAACCAGCCCGTCTGGCACCAACACCAAGTCCCTGAGATCACATTTCCCCACCATTCTGATCTTTGATGTGAGCATTAACAGACGTTCTTGACTTGTAACTACATGATTTTATGCATCCATAGAGGTATGTCTGTCTGACTTAGCAAAGCTAAGCTGTGCTGAGAAACCTCCATTACCAAAATAATATCTGGTCCTAGAGTGCTCCCTATCCAGTGATGGACAGAGGGCTGACCCTGATGTACACTGAGTATAACTGATAAAATGGCCAATCAGTGTAAATACAAGGTACATGTATCTAATAAACTGTCAACATGCAGTGTATGTACAGTAAGAATATAAAAAAAGCAATGAAAACATTCACAGCTGAGGAACCTCTAGCCATGATGTCTGAACATTCCTGACCCCTGGTCCACCTGAAGCCAGCCAAAGTTCTTATGAATCATTCATGAGAAATCTGTTGGTCCTCCCAAGCGAATAAAGACATTCACTGAAACATCTAGATAAAATCAGCGAGGGAACATTCTGGGGTTTTATCATGCACGCTTGCAAAGAAATGCAAAGAGCTTGCACATGTTGAACCTAACAGGAATTTAACAAGCGACCGTGAGTCACTTGCAGCTGCCCGAAGATCACACAGTCTTACTACGCTGTCTTACTACGCATCTGTCTTACTTCATCAGCAATCCGACCTTAGCCTAAGGAGGCAATCTATATGTCATAAAATTAGTATAGTATTTATATTTTTAATTACGATTTGAAAAACTCTCCCAAACGCATACATTTATAGCGAACTAAAGATTACACATAGAAGAGTCTCTGTCCTGTGGAAAACACACAGCTATGAGTTAATCAAGTATATTCAGTGTAAGATGACTACAGAGGAAAGTTTGGATTGGGGGGCGGGCGGCAGATAATTAACTCAGAAATTACAGTGGTATAATTAGGGGGTGATCCCCTTCAGACTGTATCAGCACAGCCCATAATGACTCGCTTATTCATTTCAGTGAGATTAAAAGGGACGAGGAACATGGCCTCAGCGAAGGATTTCTCCCATCACTCGTCACAGATGCTGCCTGAGGCGACTGCCTCCGTTTAGAGCCCCTGTCATGGAGCTTGGCTGGGGTGGGACATTTAACAGCCAAAAGAAAGGCTGGAGAGAGAAAAAAAAAAAAAACCTTTTTGCTGTGGTTTGTTGTCTCGACTTCTTTTGGGAAAGAAGACAGGTGGATCGATAAAGCTGTTAAAAATGGTGTTTGTGCACGAGTGTGGTTTACTTCACTAAAATAGGATGTGGAGTAAATTAGGCGTCTGTATGAATGAAATATATTATAGTAAGAAATCTGATACTGCCTGTTAAATTTTATAATATTGCCATAATTTCTGAAGCTTTAGTCAGACACGTAGGGGTTTGAGTCTACGTCATGGAAACTAAATTGAATGGTATTTCATCTATGACTTACCACGGATCACTATTTAAGCCCTTTGTATTTGTATTTTTCCCCTTTCAGTTTTTTCTTTTATTTCCACTCAACAAGGCAACACAGTTCAGTCACTTAAAGAAAAAAAAAAGAAAAGAAAAAAAAAGCATTTCAAGGGCTTATTGGTATTACAAACAAAACCACAAAACAAATAATAAATGATAGAATGTGTAATGTCTATTGCCCGTATTAATTTGTTATTATGTATATTTTTTTGTTTAGTTTTGTCTAATTCTGTATTCTGGGTCATAGGACTAGCATATACATTGCAGTATATAGTAGGTTAGAAATTGAGGTATTACTTTTCCTGGAAATGATAGTTTATAGTATCTTAGCTTCTAACTTAATGTGAATGATAAAAGGAGCTAAAATTTTTTGCAGATATTCCACTTCATTAAATTACACCAGGGATGCCTGATTTCTTCTGTTTTTGTGTATATCTCATACTAAATTGTTTCAGAAATTTAAAAAAAAAAATCTAAGATAAAACAAAGATAGCCTGAGTAAGCACAAAATACAGTTTTTAAATGATAATGTTATTTATTGAAGCAAAAATGTTATCCAATACCAACTGGGCCTGTGTGAAAATGTATTTACTAAGTTACTAATTCCCCAAATCTACAAAACTGCATTCATAATGGGGTTCAGCTGGACTAGACACAACCAGGCCTGATTAATGCAAACCCTGTTCAATCAAATCAACACTTAAATAGAGCTTTTTCAACAGCATGAACTTGGCTAAAAAGTCTTACACTGTAACAAACTATGCCAAAATTGAAAGAAATTCCAGAAATGATGAGATATACAGTACTGTGCAAACGTTTTAGGCACGTGCAAAGAAATGCTGTAGCGCAAAGATGCCTTCAAGATAATGAATGTTTCTACATTTTAAAAAATACCGTAAAGAGCAGTAAACAGTAGTAAATGAAACAAAGTCAATATATATTAAAATAAAATTAAAAATAGTAGTCTCCGGTACGGTCTGTGCAGTTTTATAAGGAAATGAGCTGGTAAGTTTTATTGAGCATCTTGCAGAACCAGCCACAGTTCTTCTGGAGACTTTGACTTTCGCACTCGCTTCTTATTTTGCAGCAAAACCCAGCAGCCTTCATTGTGTTTTTTGTCTGAAAAGTGGTCTCTTACGTAATATGCTGCTTTCTTTAATGAAATACAAAATTTTTTTCTGTAACATTTAATTTTGTGCTAAAAACAATAGGGCGGCTAAAACTTTGAGGTAAAAACACTAGGGTGCTGTATATATATATATATATATATATATATATATATATATAGATAGATAGATAGATAGATAGATAGATAGATAGATAGATAGATAGATAGATAGATAGATAGATAGATAGATAGATAGATAGATAGATAGATTGATTGATTGATTGATTGTGCATTTTTGGTCATAAATTCCAGCCAGCCTGGTAGACAATTATGCAAAATGCCTACAAGAAGTTATTTCTGCTAAAGGGGGTAATGCTAGCTTCTGAGGCCAAGGGTGTACTTACTTTTTCCATAGACGAATATCACATCTGTTGATATGTCTGTTGAATAAATGATGGAAAATGCTAATTTTCCTTGTGCTTTTGTTCAAGTATATCAACTTTACTAATATGCACTGTTTCAGTGATGATCAAATGTGTGCTTGTCCAAATATGTCAAAAAAGCCAACAATTTCCATGGGGTGTACTTATTTTTTCACATGACTGTATATATTAGTGAGGAATCATTGCTCAGACTTTCGTACCCTGTGGTATGCAGTTTTAATGGTCTCTCACCTGGCCGTTGGACTTCTACAAACGAATAAACTTCTAGATTTACAGTAGCTTTTTTTTCTATCAGTGTATGCATATACTGTATATTGCTATACATGTGAAATTTACCGTATGATAAGCTTCATGATTCTGAATGAGCACAGTAGCTGGCAATTTGCTGCACAAGCAAATATTAATGAATATCCATTTAAAATGTTACCTACACTTTCAGGTCTAGTGCCATGTGGTCATTCATGCTAAATAAAAACTAATATAATCCATCACTTCATTTGCTGAAACTGACATTTCAGGTCATGGGGTCCATTCATTGTTTTTTTTTTTTTTTTTTTGGGTAAACCTGTTTATGTCTATCTGTCACAAAATAGTGTGTGGGACTAAAACCTGTTTGACTCAAATGCAGTGTCTCAGTGACATTCATTCTTTCATTTCTTTAATTTTAATACCTGCTTTATCTTAGTCAGGGTCACGGTGGATTCAGAGCCTATCCTGGGAACACCAGGTGCAAAGCGGGAATACACCCTGGATGGGATGTTGTTCACACACAAATTGACAATTAGGTGTAGTTTAGCTTAACCAGTTCACCAACTGGCATGTTCTTGGGAGGTGGGAGGAAACCGGAGAACCCTGAGGAAACCTACATGCACACGGGGAGCACATGTGAAACTCCACACGGAGGGTATCCCAGGCTCAGGATCATATCGGAGACCTCATTGATGTTAATATCTTTTCTGAACTCGATATCCATTGTTAATATAACACGAGACTAACATGAGACTTATTATATTGTAATGATCAATTCTTTGTTGCTAGTCGCTTTGTTAGTCTTGTTAGTTAGCTCTGGCTGAATAAGCTTGGACAAATACTGTAGGTTATTTTAAGACTTAAGTGTAATCAGATTTCTTGAAACTACCTTCGAGCCTTGAGCACTTGTGTGTTTACACACACACACACACACACATGCACTAGACCTCAGAGACTTACTCATTCTGCTGGCTTATCCAACCTCTTACCCGGGTGAAACAAAACCCAGAATGCATCACTCCACCTCCACAACCCACTGGGCAAATAAGCCCTGACAGACGTAAATGCCAAATTTGAATGTCTTATTCAAAGTCTGTGTTTATTCTAACGTGTACGAGTGATTTCATTGTGTTTCATGTGACTCAAATGCTTTCGCACTTTAACCTGAACTGTTTTTTAACCTTTCATTTGAGCTGGCTGGAATTTGCACTCATTGTACGTTAGTACAACATCTCATCCGGACTCGTATACAGTAATTGAACCCCTGATCTAGAAAAATAATCAAAATCATAACCCTGACTAATTATAATTATTATAATTACACATAATGAATGCAATTATTTATATAATGCCTTTCATACATCTAAATTGCAGTGCAAAGTGCTTACTGGTGTGCACAAGAATAGAGCTTGACATACAGGGGGGAAAATTAATACATTTACAATTCATACAAAGCAAAGGATACCCTCACTTGTCACTGTCTTAGGAACACCTGTATACCTGCTCATTCATGAGATTATCCAATCGGGTAATTGTGTGGCAGCAGCGCAATACATAAAATCAGATAAGCTTCAAACAGCAGAATGGGGGGAAATGTGATTGCAGTGACATGATTGTTGGTGCCACATTGGCTGGTCTGAGTCTTTCAGGAACTGTTGATCTCCTTGGATTTTCACACATAACAGTCTGTAGACTTTACACAGAATGGTGCGAAAGCCAAAAAAAAAAAAAAATATCCAGTGAGCGGCAGATCTGCGGGTGGAAAAATCTTATTGATCAGAGGTCAGAGGAGAATGCATAGATTCATTAGAGCTGACAGAAACTCATGTAACCACTATTTACAGCCGTGGTGAGCAGAAAAGCATCTCAGCATTTATGTAATGCAATCATGTCAACATGGTCCAGAATCTCAAGGGAACACCTTGTGGACTCCACACCATGAAGAACTGAGGCTGTTCTGAGAGCAACCTGGGGTAGTGTGGTGTTCCTAATAAATTGGCAGGTGAGCGTATAGAAACTGTAACGTAGATAGTTACAGTAATTTAAATATATATTATTTTAAAAGCAGTACACTTACAGAAAGGTGACGTGAACGTCACGTTATAATATAACGTTTTTATTTTCATGTGCGATTTTCACACACGTATTTTTATTATTGTTTTACATTTGATTCATTTATTATTGTAAATCATTTTTTATTCATACAGTACATATTATTTACACAATCACATTATGATCACATGTAAAAACCCAAAGATACACTATGGAGCCTCATGAATATTGCAGTATGTTCCAGATTTTTAGGAGCTTAAAAAAAAAAAGGCTGCTTTCTCACTGCTTTTCTAGTTTTTTTTTTTTTTTTTTCTATCTTCATTTTGGCGCATTCAGTAAGCCATCACTGATGACCTTAAAACTCTTTTTGGAACACAGCCTGTCAAGCATTCAGAGTATGAAGTTGCCAAGCCATTACGAGCTTTAAGAACAGCATACGTGTAAATGAAACAGTGTGCTGGAACAGGTGGACTATTCTCCCATAATCCTTTCTGGTTTGTGTAATCTGTGTCTGTTACATTTTTAGATAATCGAGTAAACAGGGTTTTTAATAACCTAGGCAGTGTGAGGGATGATTAAACTTGTGCTAAATTCCTAAAGTAAAAAAAAAAGCAGTTGTAGTGACATTATCACTGTAGCTTTAAATGTCAGCGGAGGATGAAGCCATGTTAAAGATATTTACACTGCCTTACATAAGTATTCACCCAACCCCCAACCCCCGCTTGAACTTGCTTCGCTGAGTAATCCTCTTTTTAACTAGTCACTGATTTTTGGTGCCTCTGCATTGCCATATTCTTTCCATATTTTAAAAAATGATTTTAATGGATTCAAAATATGCGCTGTTTATTTGATATTGATACTTTTCCAGAGTTTTCTTCAGGACTTGTTTTGATAGCTGCTTGGGCTTCTGCTTGTTTGGGTATGTTCTCTATATAAAAAAAAAAAATAAAAAAATAAATCAGTACCTTCCATGAACAAGCATATTTAGTGAATC
This sequence comes from Cranoglanis bouderius, assembly GCA_023630585.1. Classification (NCBI taxonomy): domain Eukaryota; kingdom Metazoa; phylum Chordata; class Actinopteri; order Siluriformes; family Cranoglanididae; genus Cranoglanis; species Cranoglanis bouderius. The sequence goes on along the minus strand of CM042542.1, from coordinate 7,016,394 downwards.
ATGTGATCTTAATACCCTTCAAAACAGATGTATTGAGATCATGTGACAGACAGGTTGACTCTATTTAATGAATTGTGTGACTTTTCATGGCAACTGGCTGCACCAGAGCTCATTTAGGGGTTTCACAGCAATGAGGGTGAATACTTATGCAATTACTTTTTCTAAAATAATTTTGCACACTATATTGATTTTTGGCCCCCTTTCCATATTGGAGACTATTTTGTGCATATTCATGACATATAATCCCAATTAAGTCTATTTTAGTTCCAGGTTGAAGCACTACAAAATATGGACAAGTTCAAGGGCGGGGTGTGAATACACATACAAGGCACTGTAGGTGATAGAAATTGAAATATTAGCACATGACAAATATTCCTTCATGGAGTGCCCATAAAATAAACTCCTTTCACATCATATTTGTTATTGCTTGCCAGTTCTGGGAGGTGAAAAGTGTCATTTTCCCCTTTTTGCTGTTTCTTTATTGTCAAAAACAAGGTGACAAGGGCAGGCATGGCAGTGTATCAGTGTGAGCTATTGTTAGCTACAGCAGTATCCTCCATACTGCTGCTACCTGACCAATGTGAAATCCATCAGCGAAGCATCCATTCGTGTAACACGTGGGAAGTCATTCTACCTCAGAAATTTATCTCTCCAAGCCCTTCATGTTATTTCAAGCCAAGATTAATATCAGCTTTGCCGTCTCTGCTGTGAATTATAAGAGGGCATCCTCAGGCAATGTGAAATATGCAAAAAAAGAAAAAGAAAAAAGAAAAAAAGAGATGTGTGTTTTGGTAATATACCACATGAACCATGACCGACATACTGTATGCAGCTCACCAAACTGTTATGATGTCAACAACAAACATATGTGGGCTTGTTTTGTGGCCTGTTTTCTAGCAACATGGCCTTTATAGAAGCCAGCTGAACATTTGTATCAGGAAGTAAAGGGAGTAGACAGGTTCCTGACAGCATGTTCGTGTGTGTAATGCTTCCGTTACGCCTTCAGGGAAATTAATGTATAAAAGAGTTTGCTTTTAACATATTAAAGAAGTGCAGCGCTCTGTGATCAAAGTAATATTTTTCAGTGTTTTGATCATAGCAGTAGAAGATCTACTAGAAAATATCTGTAAACATCATATTAGGGTCCTTCTTTCATTTCATACAGACACATAACATGAAGAAAATGTTACTAAAACTGTATAAATGCATGACTAATCATTTTTACTAGTAGGTCAGTAATTCAAAAAGTAGTCGATTAGTTGTCTTTTTCGTAGTTAAAGCAAAAAACTGATTCAGGTGTCGTTATATTAGGCTGTTTTATTCGTGCAGTGAAGAAATCGTCACATCAATTAACAGCCACATACAGGCTACAAAATACATTTACAGCTGCAATAAATGCTCAAAATAAAATTCTGTGGATCTTTTTACACTAATTAAGGATGTACCAGTTCTTAAAATGTGCTATTGTGCAAGGGCTGGTGGCTCAGCTGAAACAGTGGATTCTGGAACTGAGTATGCGTAGCATGAAAGTTCATGTCCATCAACATCCATCCCTTCTCACTGTGATAATAGTGACAAGAAGCATGTTATTGCACAGTGGATGTGTGTGTGCTATTTGTTTATTTCAATTATTATTTATTAATTATTTTTTACATTAAAATGACATCATTTTGCATGAATAACTACATACACACACTGACCAATTTATTAGGAACATTATACTAATACTGGGTATGGCCTCCTTTTGCTCTCAAAACAGCTTCAATTCCTCATGACATGGATTCCACAAGATGTTGGAAACATTCCTTTAAAATTCTGATCGGTGTTGACGTGATTGCGTCACGAAATTCCTGTAGATGTTTTCAGGTGCACTTTTATGCTGTGAATCTCCTGTTCTACTACATCCCAAAGGTGTTCTATTGGATTCAGATCCGGTGACCGGGAAGGTCACTGAAGAACATTGAATTCATTATCATGTTCATGAAACCAGTTTGAGATGACTTTTGTTTGTGACATGGTGCATTATCATGCTGGTAGAAGCCATCAAAAGATGGCTAAATTGTGGCCATGAATGGATATTCATGTTCAGCAACAATACTCAAATAGGCTGTGGCATTCAAGCAATGATTGATTATTAACAGGCCCAAAGTGTGCCAAAAAAACACTACTTCCACCAGCCTGGACTGTTGACACAAGGCAGGTTGGGTCCATGGATTCATGCTGTTGGCACCAAAATCTGACCATCTGTGTGCCTCAGCAGAAATCGAGATTCATCAGACAAGGCGAAGTTTTTCCAGTCTTCAACTGTCCAGTTTGGGTGAGCCTGTGCCCACTGCAGCCTCAACTTTCTGTTCTTGGCTGACAGAAGTGGAACCAGACATGGTCTTCTGCTGTCGTAGCCCATCCGCCTCAAGGTTCGATGTGTTGTGCATTCTGAGATGCTTTTCTGCTCACCACAATTGTACAAAGTGGTTATCTGAGTTACTGTAGCCTTTCTGTCAGCTCAAACCAGTCTGGGCGTTCTCCGTTGACCTCTCTCATCAACAAGGTGTTTCCATCTGCAGAACTGCTGCTCACTGGATGTTTTTTCTCTATTGCACCACTCTGAGTAAACTATAGAAACTGTTGTGTATGGAAAATCTCAGGAGATTAGCAGTTATAGAAATACTCAAACCAGCCCGTCTGGCACCAACAATAATGCTACGATCAAAATCACTAAGATCACATTTTTTTCCCCATTCTGATGGTTGAAGTGAACACAATCCCCAAAGCTGCTGGTCCGTATCTGCATGACTTTATGCACTGCACTGCTGCCACACGATTAGCTGATTAGATAATTGCATGAATGTGTAGGTGTACAGGTGTCCCTAATAAAGTGTTCAGTGAGTGTATATTGAAGCAGTCTGTAGCTTAATAGCAAGTGTGTAGGTGAGTGGGAGCGAGAAGCTTTGGAATATATTATGTGCCATAATCTACTATATTTGTGCATGACTGAATAATGCAAAATGTTTTCCAAAGTTAGTTTATGTACTCTCCATCTCTACAAATAGACAGGACACCAGAGTAGGTGAAATAAAAACACAATATGTCAACATCGTAGCAATGCACATACAGAGATCACTGCAGAGTTTCTGCAGTTTTACAGTTGGTGGCCCTTTACCCTGAAAACAAAAAGTGTTTACGGAAATTGTTGAAGCTAGTCATTTCTAAACATTTCATAAACAGAATGTTAAATGTGGATTGAGACATTTTTTTGTATTATTTTGTCTTAACTGCATTGTTTCTAGTTTTATAAAACATGCAATCAAGTTCAAACTGACATTTAGTTTGTTTTTGATTAGGACATGAACAACTTCCTAGAATTTTTAACTCATTCGATTTATGGGAATTAATTAATTACCATAAGATCTTTGACAGTAGTTGATATGCGGCTGTAGTGCATGACAGCTGTAGTGCAAATAAAAAAAAAATAATAATAATGTGGGCTTCCTCTGGGTTCTCCAGTTTCCTCCTACTTCTCAAAAACATGATGGTAGGAGGATTGGCTGTGAAAATTTGCCTCTAGGTGTGAATGAGTGTGTGAATATGTGTGTGCATGATGGCCTGTGATGGACTGGCCGGTCCCTCCAGGATTTCGTGATTTTGCGATCGTAGAAATGAACGCAAAATCAAGCAAACTCCACAATATTCGGAGAAGCTTGCAATTTTTTAAAAAAATACCATAGATTTTCATCAGATTTGGGCCAAGATGCATCATGTGACATCATCACAACACACATTCAGTTAAAGCCCTCTTCTATTCACGTGCGTCAAACATGAGTACAGTGAAAAAGTCTCATTTACCAACAAAAATCACTGTGATAGACCGTGCAAAACAATTTCGTGCAATTGCAATTTTGCCGATTCATGTAGTTTTCCACAAAAAAAAAGGACCAAACACTCCACAAGTTGCATCGCAAATTTTGAAGAAAAAAAAAAAAAAAGCTGCAGCAAAATCAAGCATTTTTGGCCACAACAATCACAAAAAAAGACTGACAGGCATTCCATCCATGGTATATTCCCACCTCATGTCCAGTGCTCCTGGGTCTACTGCAACCCTGAGTATGATAAAGTGTTTACTGAGGATGAATGAATGAATAATAAATAAAGAATTATTATTATTATTATTAACCATAATATATATGATAATCATAATCTATATGATATAATAATCAGAATCTTCCAAAACGTTTTTGGGTTTTTTTGGAGCTAATTCAAGACGTCGCCCGCACGCGCCACTCATTTTGACAGCAAAGTGGGCGGAGCCACGCCGCCCATTCGGCCAATTAAATTTTTCCGCCTTGCTCCAATGACAGCTCTCAGCGCGCCGAGACTCCGCCCACCGCGGGGCTGCGTGTGGTTGAGCGGCGAGCCAGGCAGTGTAGGCTTTTCTCCTGCGGTGTGTGTGTGTGTGCGCGCGTGCGCGTGTGTGTTGCTGAAAGAGAGAAAGGGGACAGGACACCACAGCCAGGCGGTATATATATATATATATACACACACACGCACACGCGCGCGCTTGTACGCACGCGCTCTCTCTCTCTCTCTCTCTCTCTCTCTCTCTCACACACACACGCACACATACATACGCACACACACGCGTGCGCGCGCACACGCACACGCGCACACACAGTCAGGCGCTCGCGCCGTCCCTACACGCAGCCTGACGCATAAACGCTCCGCCGCCGCCGGTACCTTCCTGATCACTACAATGGACCTATTCGAGCTGGACTTCTTCAGGGAGTGGGAGCTGGAGCAGCAATGGTAGGCGCGTTTCTGAAACATTTCTGCAAACGTTACGTCTTTTGTCCAAAAATGCTAAACTGACGTGGTTCACATTGCAACCGGTGACCGGGTCTTTATCTTATGGCATGCATCAGGAATGCTGATTTGAAAGCGATCGGGATGCTCGGGGTAGACCGGGCAGACTGTGCGGGAATCTGTGGACCGGTTTGTAGTGGGGGGGGCGAAAGTGTCGGGTTGAAGCTCGCGCGCCGCCTCACTGCCACCTCACACTGGCGCTCCAAGTTCTCCAGAGCTGTCCACGTAGTTACTTGCCTTCTCTAGACTTTCTGCAGCTTTTTCCTTCACGTGCATGCAACCGATGCATTGATATCCCTTTAAATAGCCTATATACAGACATATTGTTTGCCAAAGCAACAGTGTGTCTAAATGGCAACGTTGACGCTTTGAACGTGTGTTGTGATCTCAAGTCTTAAACAGTGTTGCATGAAAATGAGAGAGTATATTATACAGGCTAAGAATTCCTCTCTGCAGCTGTAATCCTGTAATTCGGGGGTTTTGATCCTCTTCACCACTGTGAGGTTTATTTTTTGCTCTGCTGCAATTACTAAAGTGAGAGGCTTGGAGCTATTCCGATCCATCACGTTATCAAAGCCTTTCATTGAAGTTAGTGTGTGTGTGTGTGTGTGTGTGTGTGTGTGTGTGTGTGTAGGGATTCAAACAACTAAATAAGTTCTGCATGTAGAACAAAATGTGCAAGTTGCACTGCATTGTCATTAATAAAATTAATATAAACCAAGCTTGCTTAATCAACTTTATTATCTTTATTATAATAATGTTTATCAGGCGCTGACAGTATTGCTGTCATCAAGCATCAAGTAAGTAATTAGGCTCCAATCTGTGGTTAAAAACTTAACATGCATAAGAAAAAAAAAAATAATTAAAAAAAAAATAAAATAAAAAGGCTCCCTTTATGTCCCATGTTCAGTTAGACACTGTATTTTTTTTGCATGCATTTTTTTATGCTATGATAATATTGCTATCATAAACTATGATATCAGGCTTGTAGGCCTTAAGCATCCCAAAATCTACTTTGCATGTTCCAGACCAGCGTACAGCTCCCATGTCTGTTGAATTTACAAACTGGTTTTATTATTATTATTATTATTATTATTTTTTTTTTTTTTTACTTTTTTACTTTACATGCAAAAAAAAAAAAAAAAAAAAAAAAAAAAACATTCCTGTATATTTAACATTCACAATAATGTCTTCATTTATAAATAGAAAAATATGATGTGCTTATGAAATATGAAACTATTCCAGGTTTCATTCAGGATGAGGCTGTGCATAATTCTTTCTAAAAATGGACCTTATTTAAAAAAAAAAAAAAAAAAAAAAAAAAAAAACATTACATGTCTTGAACCATCTTTAAACGTGGTAATTTTAAAATCTAGTATAATGATCTTAGAGTAAAAGTGAATAAAAAGGGAATTATCATGGTGTGAAAATTGAATATCAGCACATTCCTACATGCTCTATTGTCAGCACGAGTTTCCTTACAATCTCATTTAGTCTCCATCATTCACTCGCAGCTCTTTCTTCTCTTCCTCGACAGTCTCCTCTATTTCATCCTCTTGTTCCTTTGTGTCTCCTGGTTGTCATCGTAGAAACTCACGCCGCTTTTAGCACCTGCATTGTGAGGTGTAGAACAAGCTCGCAGAGTGCCTCCTTACGCTCCTCAAGCTGTTCACCTCTGCCCGATAGCTTTCAGAGCCACCGGGTTCTTTTTTATTTTGTCTAATTAAGATTCCCTGCTTTGTCCCGTTCAGTCTTTTGTGCGTCTTGTTTAATTTTACGATTTAAATGCTTTGGAAAGGTATATCTGTTGCAGCTCTGTTCAGACAGTTCGGAAGAATGGACTCCAGTTCATTAGGACTTTTGTGCTCTCGAGTCTTTGTGCGGTGTAGAATCGATGAGTGTTTCAGGTTGGAGTTAGGTCCACATTGTCCTCTGTGAGTCTGAAAAGAGAGGATTGGCGTCTCTTGGTGAAGATGAGTTTGCAGGCCTTTCAGTTAGTTGCTCTTAAACACCAATTTGCTTTTTTATTTTAAAAAAATATTTTTTTGTGTTAACATTACTTGTATTCATTTGGCAGGTGCTTTTATCCAAGTGAGACACAATCCAAGCCAAGCACAGAGAAAACCTGTAGTTAAACCTGTAACCTCCCAGTAAGGGTTTGGGCGATATGACAAAAATATTGAAACGTCAACATGTATCATACCATATGTAACCCTATATCAGGATCACTAAGAAAGTGCTAGCAAAATACTTGTGTTGCATTTAAAAAGCCTTTGAATTATTATTATTATTATTTTTTTTTTAGAAATGAATTAACACTGAATAGAAATATTATAAAAAGATATTGCAATAACCTCGATATCCCAGGAAAGTATAGCATCATAGCATAATTTATCGTGATATTGATATTATATGGTGATATACAGTATGGTGTAATACTATCAGTCCGCACAGGATTTTGTGGAGTTTTTTTTTTTTTTTTTGCGATTCCTGCAGCCAAAATTGCTTGATTTTGCTGCTTTAAAAAAATACTTTGCAAATTGCAGAGTTTTTTGTGCTTTTTTTTTGTTGTTGCAGAAAAATACTTAAATTGGTGAAATTGCAATCGCACGAAATTGTTTTGCACGGTCTTTCGCAGTGATGTTTGTTGGTAAATGAGACCGTTTAGCTGTACTCACGTTCGACGCACGTGAATCGAAGAGGGCTTTTACTGAATGACGTCACGTGACGCGTCTTGGCCCAAATCTGCAGAAAATCTGCGGTAATTTCGAAAAGTTGCAAGCTCCTCCGAATATTGCGGAGTTTGCTTGATTTTGCGTTAATTTCCGTGATCGCAAAATTGTAAAAATCCTGGAGGGACTGATACTATATTGCTTAGCCCTACCATCCAGTCAAATATGGTGGCACAAGGTCAGATTATTGAATAATTACATTTTATACAGATTAATTACAGCGATCTTGTGGATATATGAATAAAAATTTATCTACTATTATGAGCATTCTTGGTCTTGTGTTGCCGTATTCATAATTTGTGGCATGTTGGTGCCAGATGGGCTGGTTTGAGTATTTCAGAAACTACTCTTCTCCTGGGATTTTCACGCACAACAGTCAGAGAATGGTGCGAAAAACAAAAAAAAACATCTAGCGAGCGGTAGTTCTGCAGGCGGAAAAGCCTCGTTGAAAAAATAGGTCAGAGGAGAATAGACCAAATGGGTTTGAGCTGACAGGAAGGCTACGTTAACTCAAACAACCACTCTTTACAAGCGTGGTGAGCAGAAAAGCATCTCAGAATGCACAGAGGCAGCTGGGCTACAACAGCAGGTAGAGCACACTCCTGTCAACCAAGACACCGGAATCTGAGGCTACAGTTAAAAACTGAACATTGGATAAACATCACTTGGTCTTTTTTCAAGATGTCCGAAAAAACAGAGTGTACGCCTTAAAGAATAAACACTATTAACATGCTCAGTGTAAGTGCAGTGATTCTGATCTCGAAGCACGCAGCAATTATTCACTCTGATTTACTTTTTTTGGAATTTAATAATTATCCTGCCCTAGTTTTGTAGCCCAAGGCTAAAATTCAGCAGCTTTATTGATTCTCACCCAGTGTTTTTGTTGGGTATTTTTTAAAATTATTTATTTCATTTTATTTGGTGCTTGAACATGCGCTGAATTTAATCAAGCAGAATCGGTGGGGTGCAAAGTGTAGCGAGGTGCAAAAACGAAGCCCCGGGAAGACACAGATGAATTCGAAAAACGCAGAGGAAGTACGAACGCGGCTGAGCTTTTCTGTGTTGACACACGGTGGCTTGATTGCACGACTACCACAATTACTTCTGCTTTCCACACAAGCTGCGAGTCAGACGTCGGAGGCCCAGATTGAGACGTGTTTTTGCAAAACTCGTTTCATGATGGTAATTACTCCCCCTCGCTGGCAGCGTTGGTGGATGCATTTTTTAGGTGTTGTTCTGTAATTAGTTGATTTAAGGATTTTGGAATATGAGCTTGGCGCACTTTTCAGCGCTGATGTTTGAAAGCAGAGTAACTGAAGTCTAATTACTCATGATATTGGTTTTATAGGTATTCCCCATCACTGGTTAGAGAAGACCATGCAATTAGGTGCGGTCGTTTATTACACTTCGCTTTTCATTTGGAGGTGCTTTATGGCAGCCCTGAGAGTAATTCCAGGAGGAATTATCGAATGCCTCAATTGCACCCGATTATTTATTTATTTTTTCTCCCCCGTCCAACTTGTCCCTTCTCAGCAGGAATTTGTGTGCAAAATAATTCATTTTTATGTGCGCATGTGAAAAATGTGCAAGGTGCTGAATGCGCAACCTGATCTCAGACAAAATTCACATAAGAATGATTTTGTTGGCTTTCGCAGCACTGAAGTCATAAGAAAAGCTTCTAAACCCATCTTCAGCCTAAGCTTACCTTTTCATACGAGCTGGCTCAGGCGAATTTTGACAAATTAGCATGTCTGAGATCAACTTGGAACTGGAAGAGGTGAAGCATTTAGATGTATTTTTACCATGTATGAATCCACAGAGTGAAAGATTTACATTTACCTCAGAACTTCTGGTACGAAATGGCTACAATGAACAATTTTATTAATTTTTTATTTGCACCCAATGAGGCCTTATTACTCCATGAAGTGCAAAGATACCTGATTATTTTGTAGTATACAATAAAAATATGACTAAGTTCTTAGTAAATGGGTGATTCTACAATCGGGGTGCCATTTGTGTCCCACTGATATTACTCCAGTGAGTTTATTTTACATTCATATGTGAAGCAAAAGAAGTTAAACATAGCTAAAGTGCCCTTCACGACAACCCATGTGCATATTTCAGATAAAAAAAACGTAAAACCTTATAGTAAAACAGCATTTTTTTTTTTTGCTAGTATATCTACAATTTACCTCAAAATATAATCATCAAAATGTGTGAGTCCATTAACATCTCATGCTTGAAACATCCTTTTCCATGAGTCATCTGTTTTAGTTCTTTCTCTTGTTACTTGAACACATTCACTCCTAAGATATGTATGGAATATTCCACACGTCACATGTTCAACAGGAAGTCACGAAATCCAAATTTCCTGAAAATCACGACAAGAAAAAAAAAAAGAGGATCATATTGAAAGTACATTATTAATTAAAAAACAGATTTTAAATAAATCATTGGAATGCCCATAACGTCCTTATGGCATTAGCATGGATGCTAGTTAAGCACATTTTGTTATTTTGCTAATTCTATGCTAAAGTCTCAACCCTGTTGCTTTTGTGCTCACTTAAGCTCACATACAGGCAAAGAAACCATGTAGAAATATGAGATATTGTTGCCTGAGATGTTATTTCTTATATCCAGATGTTATTTCTTATATCATAAATGATCTTGGAACAAACCACACAATCTTTGAATCACTGCAGGAGACCACATTTGGATCCAGAACTTTGACATTGTATAGAAATACAGACTGCTAACCTGTTGAGTGTCTGTTACATGATTAGTACTGCTTTAAAGCAAGTCTTTTTGGAATAGATGTACTATGACTTTCGCTGTTTTATGACAGGGACTGTGGAGAGGTTTATTGTTTTTACTATTATCAGTAGTAATAGCAGCAGAGGTAGCATTTCCCAGCTCCTCTCGTTGTCTGTCTTGCTCCCAGAGCTCAGCTGGGCGTTATATATCCCCCACGCTTGTGTGATGAGCACAGCTCAGCGCCAATCTCATTTGTGCCCGGCGTGAAAAAAGCAGCCGTGCCAGGCACTGACTCGTCCAGCCCCTGTGCCCACCATACGGGCTTAGAGCCTCGGCAGTTGGCACCCCGACTCTGAGTAGAAGCTGCCAAGTTACTGCACCCATGGCCTCATTTTGCCACCTGCCAAAGGAAAGCCAAATGCTGCAGAATGATAAAGCAGGAACCTTGGACCGGCGCCCGTTTTATCGGACGCGGGAATGAAAGGTGATGGTTTGGCACCTCTTTGACCCGCCATGTTTGGCACCCAATGAACAGTTTCATCTGGAGGAAGGAAGCCCATTGAAGCCTCTGGTGGAACCTGTAGAAAGCAGCATGAGATGGAGAATGTTCCCACTTCATCAGTTTTGGCAGGGCTGCGTGATTTCGGCAAGTGATTGATTTCAGAGTTACAGTGTTGGTATTGGATTCCTGAGACGAAATGAAATACAAATCCGCTGTGAAACTCTCACGTTCAGAGTTATTCCACACATCACTTGCCAGTCCCAAAAAACTCGTCATGGGGAAAATCCATCAGTGATAGGCTGCACCAGACCTCTCCGGCTTAATCCCTGCTTGGCAGCCGCACTCCGCAAAAGTTATTAACTCCGTACTAATTACAATGGCCCTAATAAGACCTGAGGTAATGACTCCATGAATGCAAATGCGCATTAAATTTTACACTCAAGCAGGCTTGACGGCATTGTTTAGACCAGAATGTCACCCAGTGCGAGATTGTGTTGACTCAGACATTAATGGTGCTGAAAACTAAAACGGAAACATGACCGCAGTGGGGTTTTGTAGCAAACGCAGATCTAGTGCTGAAGTATCATTTTGGTATCAGATAATTAAAAATAATTAAAAGAACACATTTCAATGGTATTTGTTGAGCAGTTCTCAAATCTGATTGGTCGGAAGGTGTTGATTTATTTTGTTAAACAGCAGCTTTGACAGTAATTATGTTAATGTGCTCATTTTATAGTATCAACATACACACAAACAGATTTTTAAAAATGTGCTTAGTTGTTGATATGGTGAGGTTTTCTTTGAGGAGATTTATTTGTGAGGTTTATTTAGCATTTTTGGAAGGAGTCTCCAGCGTCAGCACTTTGTAACAGTCAGATGGAAAGACTTCAAGATGAAGGCCATTTTCGGTTTCTCATTAACACATCAAGCTGAGTTTTTGTCTTAACTTCAAAACAGAGGAAAAAAAGAAAAGATGGCGACAGAATGACTATTTTCAGTCTCTCCAGGATTTTGCGATCGCAGAAATGAATGCAAAATCAAGGAATCTCCACAATATTCGCAGGAGCTTGCAATTTTTCAAAATTACCGCAGATCTTCTGCAGATTTGGGCCAAGACGCGCCATGTGACGTCATCACAACGTGCATTCAGCCAAACCCCCCCCCTTTGATTCACGTGCGTTGAACACGAGTACGGCTAAAAAGTCTGATTTATCAACAAACATCACTGCGAAAAAATTTCATGCTATCGCAATTTCAAAATACTCCGCAAATTGCATTTAATATTTTTTAAAAAGCCACATTAAAACCACAGCAACTTTTTGGCCACAACAATCACAAAAAAAACCTCCGCGGAATCCTGTACGGACTGGTTTATAGCTACTATAATGTAATTACAAATGGATAAAAAGTATGACGTTTTGCTTTTTAATGAATTAAAAAATGGTTAGCATTGGCACATTGCTATGATGAATGAGGAATACAACACGAGACATGCTTTTAGAGGAAAATAGTCAGTTTGAGGTAGTGACAGTAACTCCACCCCGTCATTGATTATTTTGCTATAACATTTTGCCTTGTCGTGTTTTATTACTTACGTAAAGCATGTCTGTTAATATATTGGTTATAAATTTTCCCTCGGGCAAAATAAAGTACATCACTTCTTCCCAAGGACTTTTCACTGTTGCTACATATTTTTATACAATATTTTTGTACAATAATTTGAGCAAATGCTTTCAGAATAAGTTGAATAAAGTTGATTTTTCTAGTTTAATCCAACTGTCTTAAGTGTGTCCATCTTCATCTCAAAAAAGCACATACAGATACGAAAACCTTGACGTTTTCGAAGTCATTCTGTATTGGAAAATTCATACACTCACTTTTTTTCACGAATTATGAAACCAAATAGACGCCACAACGTGGACTTCAGACATAATAGAATCAAAGAATCTGCGCTTTTCTATTGAAAAGAAATCCATGAAAGAAGTTTGTTATTTATGTGGATTCTTTTCATGTCGGATGGTCTTCTGATTAATAGCTTAATCTTTATACCTCTGAGCAATTTACTCATTACATGCAAAGGTCACTGCTTCTACAGAACGCTACGTATGACAAACATGAAGATTAAATAGAGGCAGGTAAGCATCTGTAGATTTCTAGCATGCCATTCCCATGTCCTTTCAGATGAATCAGTTTGTCTTCGGTCTTTGAGACTACCCATTTGGCCAGGGTTCATCTCGAATATTTTTTTTTCTTTTTCTTTCTTTTATTAAAGGAAGGAAACATTGTACAAGATTGTAGAACAGAACTTCACCACTTCACCATAATACTCAGTCATCCTCTCATTTTATATTCCCCTCGATCCCCTTCCTTCAGAAACATGTCACATACAAATTAAAAGAGGATGAAATTAAATGAATTTATATATCTAAAAACTATATTAAATATAGTTATATTAAAGATTTTTTTGCCTCGCACCCCACAGGGTTGGGGGTTTGAATCCCACCTCCGCCCTGTGTGTGCGGAGCTTGCATGTTCTCCCTGTGTTTCGGGGGTTTCATCCGGGCACTCCGGTTTCCTCCCCTAGTCCAAAGACATGCGTTGTATTCAAATGGTTTTCGTGCATTTCAAAATTGCCCGTAGTGTGTGAATATGTGTGTGATTGTGCCTTGTGATGGGTTGACACCCCATCCAGGGTGTCCCCTGCCTTGTGCCTTGAGTCCCCTGAGACCCTGTGTAGAACAAGCAGTGTGGAAAATGGATGGATAATAATAATAATAATAGTAATAATAATAATAATAATAATAATAATAATAATAATAATAAATACTACTTACATATATTTATTACATATATTGCTATTTATTAAATATTGTCATTACTATATATTACTATTGCTATTTATTATACATCACATTATTATTTACCACTCCATTTAATGCCCTCTGAACTGCCTTGAGCTGCTATATCTACTTCCACTGTAATACAAATGACAACAGAGTCTACTAGTTCCGCTTACGGTGCAATATTTGGATATTAAGAGGGTAATTGTGTGTTGTGTTATATGTGATGTGTGTGTGGTAAACTGTGTTGAGTGTATCATGTCGTGACCAAACACCAAGAAAACATTCCTAATACTTGTAAATGTATATGGCGAATAAAATGATTCTAAATTACAGGTGATACTGTAGAACTGTCCGCTGTGTCCCAAATGCTAGATTTCTCTCTTGCTAGATTTTTGTTCTTATTGACAGCAGCCATTTTAGGATTGTCCCAAATGACGCATTGTTTCATACCTCATGAACCGAACAATAATCGAGATATTTTTTTTTTCTTCAAGATAATGACACTGTTGGAGTTAATCCACAGTGCTGCTGAATTCTCGATTCTGATTGGTTAGAAGGTGTTGATTAATTTTCTATAACAGCTGTCGCTGAACACTTGTTCTAATGAGGTATTGTTCTAAAAAGGTATTGTTTCTATAGTAACATAGTAACTTTCACAGGGACTTGTATGTTGGAACAATCTAAAACGGTATGTAACTGTTGATATGGTGAAGTTGTCTGTCAGGAGACGTTTATTGAGCATTTTCGGAAGGAGTCTCCAGTGTTAGTTCTTTGTAACGGAGGTAAAGCTTTAACTTTAAGGAAACATTCAGCATAACTACTATATGAACGGCTAAAAAAACTGACATCATATTTTTGACTAAATAAAAAATTTGCTGTGGTATTAGAAGAATAAAAGACAACACGGTGTGCTGTTATCAATGACAAAGTTTTTTTTTCTATAACAGCATGCAATGTTTTTTTTAAATTTTATTTCTTACATAATAAACAATAATAATCAAAGACATGCTCAGGCCTCAGTGTAAGGAATTATAAATTAATAATGATTACATCTGTAGATTCTGATTAATTTTGTTGTTTGTGGATATTGTTTTATTTATCATGCTTGTTACATGAAAGTGGACATGTTAAAATATTAATCAAAGTATATTTTTCAGTTGCTATAAAACAAGCAGCTTAACACATGGAAATTGGGTTTATTTGCCGTGTTGAACATGAACCTCAAAGATCTTCAAACATCTCGGGAGCTTACAGAGCGTCAGCATGGCGTAATTGTAATGATGTAATTTTGCCCATGAAAGTGGTCTGAATTATGATAGTAAATAAAGATTAGATTTTATTAGTGCTCAGTTATTTAATTTTTTTTTTTTTTAATTGGGGCAGTTGTTTCAGAGTGGATAAGATTCCATGTAAGTTGTTAGTTTAAATCCCAGTATGTTCAGAGTGTTCCTGGAGTGTTCTTTGGAGGTGTAATAGTTCTAGCCTGGGACCTTTTTCAGAAGTGAAATCCTCTATTGTAATGTTCTCTAAGGGTTTTCCTAGAGGGAACACACTGAGGAATTCTTTCAGGGTTCTAGCTACAACCTTTTCTCTAAGAACACAGTCAGATTTGGATACAAGTCAAATGTACTGTATTATCATGGTATTAACTAGGAGTGTAATGATTGGATGATTTGCATCAATCCATCAATTGAAAGGGCGGTTATTGAAATGAAATGAATTAAGGCAACAATTATGTCATTATTATTTTTTTTTTTTGTTATTGTTGGATTATAAATCGATTATTATGTATTACAATTGATTATAAATCCTTTATTATCAAAAAATACAGAGAACTGGTGTGGAGAGGTGGCACTGATCATCTGGTACCCAGACTAATACCAACAAAAAATGGCGGATCAGATCCATCCATCCATCCATTTTCTGTACCGTTTATCCTACGCAGGGTCACGGGCTCCAGGACACCCTGGATGGGGGACACCCTGGACGAGGTGCCAATCCATCTTAAGGGCACAATCACACTCACACACTACGGACAATTTAGAGATGCCAATCAGCCTACAACACATGTCTACAGCCGTGGCCAAAAGTTTTGAGAATGACACAAATATTAATTTTTACAAAGTCTGCTGCCTCAGTTTTTATGATGGTAATTTGCATATACTCCAGAATGTTATGAAGAGTGATCAGATGAATTGCAATTAATTTCAAAGTCCCTCTTTGCCATGAAAATGAACTTAATCCCAAAAAAACATGTCCACTGCATTTCAGCCCTTCCACAAAAGGACCAGCTGACATCATGTCAGTGATTCTCTCTTTAACACAGGTGAGAGTGTTAACTAGGACAAGGCTGGAGATCACTCTGTCATGCTGATTCAGTTAGAATAAGAGACTGGAAGCTTTAAAAGGAGGGCTTGAAATTATTGTTCTTCCTCTCTTAACTATGGTTACCTGCAAGGAAACACGTGCAGCCATCATTGCTTTGCAGAAAAAGGGATTCACAGATTCATATTGCTGCTAGTAAGATTGCACCTAAATCAACCATTTATCGGATCATCAAGACCTTCAAGGAGAGAGGTTCAACTGTTGTGAAGAAGGCTTCAGGGCGCCCAAGAAAGTCCAGCAAGCGCGAGGACCATCTCCTAAAGTTGATTCAGCTGCGGGATCGGGGCACCACCAGTGCAGAGCTTGCTCAGGAATGGCAGCAAGCAGGTGTGAGTGCGTCTGCACGCATGGTAAGGGGAAGACTTTTGGAGGATGGCCTGGTGTCAAGAAGGGCAGCAAAGAAGCCACTTCTCTCCAGGAAAAACATCAGGGACAGACTGCTATTCTGCAAAAAGTACAGGGATTGGACTGCTGAGGACTGGGATAATGTCATTTTCTCTGATGAATCCCCTTTCCGATTGTTTGGGGCATCTGGAAAAAAGCTTGTCTGGAGAAGAAAAGGTGAGCGCTACCATCAGTCCTGTGTCATGCCAATAGTAAAGCATCCTGAGACCACTCATGTGTGGGGTTGCTTCTCAGCCAAGGGAGTGGGCTCACTCACAATTTTGCCTAAGAACACAGCCATGAATAAAGAATGGTACAAAAACATCCTCAGAGAGCAACTTCTCCCAACCATCCAAGAACAGTTTGGTGATGAACAATGCCTTTTCCAGCATGATGGGGCACCTTGCCACAAGGCAAAAGTGATAACGAAGTGGCTTGGGGAACAAAACATCAACATTTTGGGTCCATGGCCAGGAAACTCCCCAGACCTTAATCCCATTGAGAATTTGTGGTCAACCCTCAAGAGGTGGGTGGACAAACAAAAAACCCACAAACTCTGACAAACTCCAAGCATTGATTATGCAAGAATGGGCTGCCATCAGTCAGGAGGTGGCCCAGAAGTTGATTGACAGCATGCCAGGGCGAATTGCAGAGGTCTTGAAAAAGAAGGGTCAACACTGCAAATATTGACTCTTTGTATAAACTTCATGTAATTGTCAATAAAAGCCATTGACACTTATGAAATGCTTGTGATTATACTTCAGTAACAGTAACATCTGACAAAAAGATCTAAAAACACTGAAGCAGTAGACTTTGTGAAAATTAATATTTGTGTCATTCTCAAAACTTTTGGCCATGGCTGTACAGACTGGGGGAGGAAACCCGGAGGAAACCCCCGAAGCACGGGGAGAACATATAAACTCCACGCACACAGGGCAGACGCGGGAGTCGAACCCCCAACCCCCGGAGGTGTGAGGCAAACGTGCTACCCACTAAGCCACCATGACTACTAAATTGAATTGTATTGCATCATATCGTATCGTTCAAGATTCAGTATCATCAAATACTGAATTGCTTATGAAGCAAAATTGTATTATATGGTGTGGAAGCCTGAGGTTTACACCCTGAGTATTAACAATACCTCAATTCTTGCCGTGTTTGTTTTTCTGAAGCTTGATCATCAGCCAGAACTTCACGTTACATCACACGTTCCTGTCTCCTCGGCCATGTTCTCGGATGCCAGAGACAAAAGCATGACTTTGTTGCTCGTTACTAGAAAAAAATCGCTCATTCGTGTACCTTTATTCTCATGCAAGAATCAGCTGCTTTACATTGCCCTCTGAAGCACCTTCAAGATAAGTGAGCCTGGCTACAGGAGCTTTATCCTTAATGCCCCTTTCTTTAAGTGAATCCCAGGATTACATCCTTGAGCCTGGCCCCCCCATCACACACACACACACACACACACACACACACACACACACACACACACACACACACACACACACACACACACACACACACACACAGAGTTAAATTCAGAATGGTGGAATTCAAATGAAGTAGTGATGCATACAGAAAGCCCAGTGTCTGGATTCACAGTGTGTGTTTACAAAGAATCCACGGAATACACAAAATACACTCATGGAGCTGCTAAATAGAAAATATGTGGTTAGGAATCCATGAGAGAATTCCAATTGGCTCAAAAACAAACAAAAACAGCACGTTCAGCTAATTTCATTTGAGAAAACCAGATTCCACATGGACCTTTTTTTTTAAGCTGCAGGTTTAAATAGTAAGAATTTATGGTGTTGAGAGCGAGAAGAAGAAAAAGAAAAAGAAGGAGTCAGGAGGTCTTTTATGCCCAAGAGGGAAATATGGGAGCTGACATTTTGATGGCTGTGTGCGATGCTCTCTAGTTTGAGGTCCAGGTTAAGTTTTCTCCTCGCTGAGCTGGAAGGGGTGACATGATGGGTCACTCCCAGGGGAGAATGAGCTTAAGACAGGAAAAGGAACAAGCTTAGATAAGAATTCGCACTGTGTGTTGAGAAACAAAGACGTCTGTGTTGCTGTGTGTCTGTCATGTAGGCGCTTTGTATCTATTATTTTTATTTTAATTGACTTTAGTTCACGAGCCATCAACAATGGCAGTGACAGGTCTATTGCTTTAGTTCATTTGAGTGTGTGTGTGTGTGTGTGTGTGTGTGTGTGTGTAAAGAAGTGTCTTTTACTCTGTTACTCTGTTCACTGTGTTCATTTTCATGCATTTTTTAAAAATTTTTTATTTCTAATAGGAGATATTCATATTCATATTCATGCATAAATAAACAGCAGCAAATCTTACTGATGTGAAGGATTTTTTCTAACAGCCTCATTGTCATGCCAGGCTGAGATATGGATTAATATGTAATGATTATAGTGGCTCTTGCTTTGCACACTTCCTTCAAAGCAGATAATACCAACCCCACTCCCATTCCAAACCAAACCTCAGGCAAATTTCATGTGCATTTCTCTATCTTTCTCTCTCTCTCTCTCTCTCTCTCTCTCTCTCTCTCTCTCTCTCTCTCTCTCTCTCTCTCCAGCATCTCCTCTCTGAGGTGTTCGCGCTGACACGCTTGCCGCAGTATAGCAGCGCTTTAATTGAGCCGACACCTTTGCTTTCCAGCATCACCTGAACCTTCAGGCACTTGGTGTGTGTCACAGTTAAAAGTCAAAGTTTTTTTTTTTTTTCCTGAAACTAAGACGTAGGAATGATAACCATATCACCATATCAGTTTTTAGTGTATCATAGTGTCTGATTACAGCTTCACATTTTCACAAAGGGTGACATTATACGGCATTTACGACAGCAGCGAAAGTGTAAGGAAAAAAAAAAATCAAATAATAAAAATATCAAATTCAAGCTGGAATAGCTATGGAACAGCCCTACTCTTTACCCATTAAAGGGGCGATCTGTAATTTTTAGAGCCTCCTTCTCTATGTGAGGTGAATTGCTGTTGCAGAAAATACTTCTAAACTTTCTTTTGAAGGTATATATGCTTCTTGAGTTTCATTTAAAAAAAAAGGTGCAGGCGGCGCTCCTTTCAGGCCCAGAAAAATGCATGCAGAAGCTTTAAATGAACAAACTATCCAGATCCATCACAGTTTTTTTCCCAAGGCACATATGTGAAATTATATATTGTAACAGGCCTAAAAACAACTTTGAAAACCTTTAAAGTTCCCATTAAAGAAGTTTAAGGCATTTTTTGTACCTGTCCCTTTGTACCTGTCTTATGGATGCCAATATGGTACTGTATCTGAGAAAAAACATTTTGGAGATATTTTCGTTTTGATTTTATAGTTTGTTACTTCTTGGAAATTTTTTTTTTTACTTAAATAATGATCGTCCAATTAAGTACTCTCTAGAACTGTATATGTCCCGCCCACATAACTTAAATAGAAATAATGATCATTTTGGTATTTGAACACAATTGGCTGTTGTTGTGTACGTCACTCGAGTACTTCATCACTCTGACCTACTGTTTCAGAAGAAAAGAAGTAAGAAGCTATTTCATGGGGACTTAGCTTAGGGAGTGTCTATAATTTTGAACTATTTAAGTGGCTAGAGCATCTCTTAAACCTGCATGTAGTTCTAGTAAGAGAGAATGTTGGACCATAGAGGCTGGTGCATTTAAATTAAAGTAAAGATAGATCATCAATAGATAGATCAGTATTTAAATAGTTTTTCATGTAGAGTTTGAATGAATTTACAGTACCAGGACTCGACATTATGAGTACATATTAACATACTTTCACTTTGAACAAATTGTCAGCTTTGTATCAAGCTTTCCTTACACTATTGAGCCCCGTTAGTCTTTCAGCTTCAGAAGGATTTCAAGCAATGTTAACATGGAAGAAGAAAACGTCATCCATTCCAGTTATACTGTGGGGTGGTGTGTGTGTCCCGTCTCTGCTTTGCCTTCATCAGCCCTTGGAATTCAGTTATTATGCTAAGTGTGAGCAACATACCTGTTAGAGATCAATTTCTCCGTTCGGAGGCTCCCGCTTGACTTTCAATGCTGCACATGTTTGCACCTTGGCTCGGCATCGATATTTCACCATCGATTTGCTTCTGCTCATTTCTCTCCTCTTCCCAGCGCCTGATGGCCCAGTTGTGTTTAACCGGTTTCTTTGTGATGCGGCAAAGATGGATGTGACATTGTCCGCTATTGCCCGCCTGAGAGCGTAAGTGTTAATGAAGCCATTAGCGCAGTCCGGCTGAGGAAAGAGAATGGCAAAATTACCATTATTCTGTAGCCATTAAGTTGTAATCTGCCACCTTCTTTAGCTCTCTGACGCTCTCTCTCTTTTACTCAAGAAGCCTCACTGATCCACTCCTCCATTAATTCATTTGTTATCAAAAGAACTTCAAAATTACCATTTCTTATAACATATCTTATAATTGTAATTACCACTCACATTGTCTTCCCATTGCACTCTTTCCAAGCCGGACCTAGTTAGAGTGGAAAAAAGCAAATGGCCATGCAATTCATAAATCTTATTAACATGAAATTTCATTTTATTTTTTTCCCAGAGAGGGGCTCATTTGGTTTCCACAAAAGCAGAGAAAAGAGTCATGGCCAGAAGTTATAACCTCAAATTGGTTTAAAGTTTTGCTCTAGTGAATGTTCCAGAAAGCCTGCAGTACGACAAGCTCCCTGTTTCCTGATGGACTGTGACTAATTTCGACTCGGTTTAATTAGTGAGAATACCTCTCCGGCGCACGTCTCTCAGTTGACAGGGGAATGGGATGTCTTTTTTTTTTTTTCCTTTTCAGAGATTAAATCCAGGATGGCTTCTCAGGAACTTTAACAGCTAGCTGTCAGACCCTTCAAACTTCAAGTCATCTTCAACTATTGCTTAATTATTTGTGCGGTGTTTAGTGATTAATTAGTAGTTGTCTGCCATGCTGACGTCAGTGATGTTTAATAGGAGAAAAAATGTTATCAATCTCAAAGATAAGCATAAGTAACAGTCAGGTTAGCTCCTAAAAACAAAAGAGCAGGAGATTATTTTCTCTTGCTGACCTTTTTCCAGGGAAGTCATCCATCCATCCATAGGGTTACAGGGGAGCCTGGAGCCTATCCCAGGGAACTCGGGGCACAAGGCAGGGGACACCCAGGACAGGGTGCCAACCCATCGCAGGGCACAATCGCACACTATGAACAATTTGGAAATGCCAGTCAGCCTACAACGCATGTCTTTGGACTGGGGAGGAAGCCGGAGTACCGGGAGGAAACCCCCGAAGCACAGGGAGAACATGCAAAGTCTGCGCACACAGGGCAGAGGTGGGATTCAAACCCCCAACCCTGGACTCAAAGTTCCAGAGTCGAGTTGCGACTAGTTTGCTATCTATAGGATGACAAACACAATGGCGATGATGGCATCAAAGTTATTAGCATGAAAGTTGAAGCTTTGCAAGCTGATGATGAGGTGCAAGAGCTGGATAGACTAAAGTACTAAAGCACCACTGCATCACTCTCTTTAGGTAGAGATGAAGCGAGGTCTAATTCCCACTATCAGCAGGCTCACTATTAGTCAAACGGCATTCTGGGTAACTTTTTCCATTCAGGAAACTGGTAACAAGTGAAAATAGACCAAGAAGTTTAAACTAAAAGTCAACTCAGAATTTTATTACAGGACGCCATTGAAGATCACGTGTTTATTATAAAAACTGTAAAATGTACTTCATTGGCAGAAATAATGTCTAATATGTGAGCTTAATTACTTGTAGCTCAGACAGGAAACATACAAATCCATGAAGGAAAAGTGCCAAGAGCAAAACAAATATATTGGCAGTCAATGAAAGCCAGAGACACACTCACACAGAGGAGGGAGTACTTTCTGGTGGTAGAAATCTTTACTGGGTATGTCACTAAGGAAACTGTGTGCAGACAAATCTCAGGCCCCTCAATACATATTGATTGGAACAGGAGCAGGTTTGTGCTCCCAATTAACACTGTACACTTTCATTAAGGTCATATTAGACACAGTCACTGGCCGCTGATTGGTGCCTAAGAATCCAGAAAACTGGGAAATCAATTCCAAGCCGAGATGTCTTGCTCACTTCGCACCACCATGACCAAGAAATCCAATCAGTCACATGAATAAACACATTTTTCACTCTGGATTAGATGGTTTTCCTGTGGATGTAGTGAACTCTGTAGTTTTCTATTAATTCATATCCACTGGCAAATGATGGGAGAATTGAGTGTGTTAAAAAAAAGGCAAGAAGTTAACCTCAACATACTCTATTTACATGGTAGTAAATTTATATGGTTAGTTATATGTTAACCCTGTGCATCTGGTATCTAGGGGTGTTTGAAATTTTAAGGGTATGATAACCTAGGCTAAAAATATCACAGCATTAATCAACCATTAGAAACAGATACAAGCCTGTGGTAAAAATGATAGAAAGTACTGTATTCCTTAGGATATCTTTATAAATATCCATCCATCCATCCATTTTCCAAACTACTTATCCTAGACAGGGTCATGGGGGAGCCCAGGGAACTCAGGGCTTGAGGCGGGGGAAACCCTGGACAGGGTGCCAACCCATCGCAGGGTACAATCACACACATTCACCCACTACAGACAATTTGGGAATGCCAGTCTTGAACATGTCTTTGAACTGAGGGAGGAAACTGGAGTACCCAGAGGAAACCCCCGAAGCACGGGGAGAACATGCAAAATTGATTTTGCAGAGGTGGGATTTGAAATATATAAAATGAAAACCAAAACAAAACAAAAAGATCAAATTGCACTAAATATTCTTAGAAAACTAAAGAAAACATATCACTATTTAGCTGAAATAGTTGTTTACGATTAAATAGTTGTTGAATAGTTGATAGTTTAGGTCAGCAACGTCATGTTCTTCTGTGTTGTGTATGATAAAGTTCCGAACATGCTAGGAGTTGCAGCAGAGGTAGCAATGTACTGTAAGTAGCAGATTACACAGCCAAAGGGTTATTGGTACATCCTCATCCACTGCACCAAAAAACAAGGTTGCTGTAGTATGATTTGTGGAAGTCCAGAGGGATAGGGTTGTGAAAATTTTGGGGAATCACAGCTGGACACAGTGGGTTTTGGGAAGTAGTGGATTAAGGAACTTGATAGGGTAAATAAAAAAAAAGAACAATTTTAAAAATGTATTTATATAAATTAACAACAGTCCATTTTAATTGAGTATTTTGACAAAGTCAACCATACACCATGAGTCACTATGGAACCCTGAATAACCATGGTCGTATCTTAGTTTTCATAAACTTAACACTGACAGAAGTAGCTATAAGTGTTAATAATGGGTACTTTAAAACGATTGTGTATGTAATGCTTAAAATCTAAACATGTAAACGAAACCCATTTTTGCATCATCGGCCCCTGGATGTGATGCTGGCTTGCAGAGATGGAATCAGGCCCAGTGGGGGTGGTGGGTGGATTGAAGTCAGCGTTTTTTCTGGCTATGTCTATTTGACTTTGTCTCTCTCTCTCTCTCTCTCTCTCTCTCTCTCTGTCTCTCTCTCTCTCTCTCTCTCTTTCTCGCTGGCTCATTTGTCCCATGTGAGTATATTTCACAGGCCCCTCGCCCGTGGCAGGCCTCCAGGGCACCACCTGAATGGTATCTACTCTTTGCAGGAATGCCATGCCCCGCTGCACTCTGGGTGTGGGTGGGGTGGGTGGTGGGTGTTTGGGGGAATTGAAAGCAAAACCTCTGTGGCTGGAGATAAGGGCAGCCTGGCAGTGTCATGGTGTACGGGACTGGGTAGAACCATGGCAGTCTCTAAAACATATCTGTAACTTATGATGCCTAATTTTCAGCACCTATAGCTTTATCTAAGGCAATACTATGGCATTTGAGTTCAACTTCATGCCACTAATAAAGCGCCAGGACCCTTTGTTTGGTTGTTTACAGTAGCATGCAAGGGGACACCATCTGTGAAATATTTGGTCATGCTACGGCTTTGGGTATTGTAACTATTTTCAAAGAGCCTTACAATAACAATGTTCTCTTTAAGCCAGATCCACGACATGCTGTTTGTTTTCTGTCGGAACAGAAGGAAAAAAAAGACTCGAGCTGGAGCAGCGCCACTAAGCACACCAAGCCACAAAAGCCTTGTTTTTTTTAGTTCAATGCCATCAGTTCATTTTTTTTTCAGTTCTATGCCATCTTTTTCTCCGAGTTGTAGCTTGTAATGAGTCTTCCAGCACTGAAGAATCACAACATTTCATGGAGGAAGATCATATGGAAAATCACAATAAAACAGAATCGACTATAGATGTAGACCATGTGCTTTGTTATGCACAATTGCAGCTGTCATTAACTATTGGCCTCTCCCGTGGAGTGCCTGTAATGGTTATGGAACATAAAGGCCTGTTTTATTACTCTGATAATGTTGATTTTATAGGAAAAGCAGCATGCTCAGACCGTAATTCAACTTATGGGCATTCCTAGAGGACTAGAGAAGATGTACTGTATCATTTGCCTTCAATGCAAACAGTGTTAGCAATGATCAAGGAAGAAGGATGAACGCAGAGGCTCTGTGACTGACGCCAATTATAGGAGGTCGGAGGTCTGACTATGGCGGATGGAGCAAAGGTGAAAGATCAGGACGTGCTTAAAGTGGTAGAAGCATAAAATACCCTGACTGCTACTGAATCACTTCAAAGCAGAGGGGATGAAGTACGAGTATGATGTCTTTGCTAGCTTCCTGAATTGAGGTGCTAGCTTTACTACTACAGGAAGTTCATAAATTCATTTAGCTAAATCCACAGGACAAGTAAAAGCTCCAGTGTGCTGCCCAGTCACATGTTTTGGTTGTCTAGAAATCTGACTAGACTAAAAAGTGATCGCTATCTTTACATCACATATGGTAAGCTAGTTAGCTAGTTAAATGGATTAAGTCAGACTAAGGAACATGAATGAACATTTTCGATGCTGGCTAGCGTCTTTATGTTCTCTCGATGTGTTTAACCATGATGTGACTTCATGTTGTGCTAGCAGGAGAATTTGCACTGCATTTTATTCAGAATGAGTAGCTCATGCTGTATTAGTGGTATAGAGGTGCGTCACCCTGCTGTAACATAGAGTAGCTACACTCCAAATGAAACTTGTTTTGTGGAAGTCAAGAAGTATTTTTTTTTCTTTTTTTCTGGTCATCGAATGTACTGGTTCACTGGGAATAAAAAACAAATAGCCGAGATATGAAATTTGTTCATTTTGGGTGCTAAGGCTACTGATTTGCCCACCCTTGTTAGCATGTTTAGTAGTTAGCTGATGGATTGAAAGCGAGCTGCTTAGTCTGATGGCTGGACTGAGTGCAGTTGTTCCTATTAGTCACTGATGCCAATGCTTACTGTATATTCTTAAGGTTATGACTATCCCTTTTGTTAATCATTTCCTTCACAATGGTGATTCATAAAAATAATCAGTTTCCTTATGACATACAGAACATTAAATTGTCTGGTTATGGGTTAAAAAAAAAAAAAAAGCTCAGAAAAGAACAAATAATTTCCCCCGTGTGGAGCACAGAAAAATCCTGGAGCTGTTTGAGACAGACTAGCCGAGTGGGTGGAGGAACCTGACAGTGTGTTTCTTGACAGGACTACCGGAGATGGAGGATAGGATGATGGGTTGAACACTTACTACACCTCTCTCTAGCACTGAATACCTCAGGCTAGCTGTAAGGCTTGAGTAGAGCAGCAAAAGAGCCTCGATGGCACCGAGCTGTACTAATAACATGGCTGCATTTGATATGCCATTTGGCAAACACGTCAGATATAGGATTATGTGGAACATTGGCAAACATTGGCAACCCTGACCACTCATTGTACAGTATAAGAGAACTTTTTAAAAGCAAAAACCTAGCCCTGGGATGTTTATCGCATTTGCAAACAACATGTGTTGCAAGAAATTGTGATCCTCAGCACGCCATCCACTCGAGCAGAAGACATAAACATCCTCTTCACATGGGGCGCAATTAGTGGCAACAGGAGCCTGGTTGGCGAGAGTGGGCGCTGGCGTGAGCTGCAGTGGGCACTTCTTGCTAAACTGCTGTTTGCTCTTGACATAGCACTTCAGAAGAATGGGTATACATCGGGGGTTCTGAAACCCCTGACAGAACACATTAGGCACAAGTTGATATCACTCGTTTTTGAATTAAACCCATTCAATTCAAGTGACAGGCAAATAGGCTAATTACTATAAGACCTCAATAATAATTATAATAACTTTAATAATGGTGGGCTGCACTTTCACCACTTTAACTAATATCAAAAATTGATGAACCCCCTAGCTATACTCCTCATGGATCGCTGGGGTCCCTGGACCCCACTTTGACAATCTTTGGTATACACAGTAAATACAATGAGGATGCTGTGTTTATGTGTGTCTGTTGGCAAATACATAAAAAAAGAAGCTATTTCACTATGTTCACACTAGCAAGCAACAGTTGAGTATTCGTTTTCTAAGTGCGTGCGTGACATGGAGTCATTTCACCAACAAATTTTAAAGAGTTTCTGGGCAAATAGGTATCCTGATAAACCCAGATGTTTGTCCAAATTCCTAGAATCTTATGGCACATGTTGTCCATAGTTTCTTCAGTTCCCCACTCAAAACTTTAATACCTACCAACAATTAGTTACCATTTGATACGCAAAAATTGAAGTAAAATATATAACCATGGTTTCATCTTATCCTGTCACCAGTCCCTCCAGGATTTTGCGATCGCAGAAACTGATGCAAAATCAAACAAACTCCGCAATGTTGGGAGGAGCTTGCGATTTTTCAAACTTACCGCAGATTTTCCGCAGATTTGGGCCAAGACGCGTCATGTGACATCATCACAACACGCATTGAGCCAAAGCCCTCTTCGGATTCATGTGCGTCAAACATGAGTACAGCTAAAAGGTCTCATTTAGCAACAAACATCACTGCTAAGGCCTTGCATAACAATTTCTTGCAATTGCAGTTTTGCCAATTCAACTAGTTTTCCCGCAAAAAAAAAAACAAACAAAAAAAAAATAGATGAAGCATTCTTGGCCACAGCAATCACAAAAAACTCCACGAAATCCTGTACGGACTGTGTCATACACGACCTCTCATTAAATTTCTATTTACATTATGAGACATTATGAGAAAAATTAATCTTGGAAGGAAGTCGCAGAGATCGTTGAGGCCTCTGGTGAGTGTAGCTTTGCTAATCTGCCAATGAAGCTAGTACGAATCCTAGCATGTAATGTAAATCAAACAACCAATTTTCCCACACATTAGTGCATTATTTTTTACTTTGGGTTTAACTATTTAGCTTTAGAATATACTGTATAACCACTACTGATTCTCATCAAAACAAACAAACCCACACACACACACATACACACACACACACACACACACACACACACACACAAAAAGTGCTGGACAGTGCACTCATACAAACAACATTAGCAGTCGCTACACAGCCACAAGAGAAAAACTATAAGTGACACGAGCAGCTAGTGTAAACATATGATCAGGAAAAAGCCTGTTTAATAGCTGTTTATTGAGGTCAGATTAATGTTTCATTATGGGATGTTTCCTGTTTATGAGAGTCCCACGTTGTCAGTGATGACACATTTTTATGACAAAGTGTGTTACTGGAAATGGCTGCGGCTGCAATTTTTGATGAATGCCTCCATAACGTGCAATAGATACATTATCAGACGGAGCAGCCAAAATTGCAGTAATTAGGTTGCGAAATTCCTGCCTGTTAGGGGAAGAGTAAAAGGGCATATATTTGCCTATTAAACGTTATAAAAATGTTTTATGAAATCTCAAGGCAACACTGTTGGAACTGTGATTATTTATACAGTTCTGTCTGCACTCCCGTTTCGTTTTAACGACGTCGGCGCTAATTACAGGAGCCGACAGCTGAATGTATGTCATTGTGTCGGGCAGATTTTACAGTCCTCGTATACGATAGATCTGGATGCGCGCCACGGCTCCCCCCGCCTATCGCCCGCGAGCGGATTTCAAAGGGTTCCTAAGCAGCTCTATCAGTGCAGTTAAATGTCGGATTGGAGACAATTGAATTTGCACCGAGCCTCCCAGCACGGAATCAATATATAGTTTTATTTCTAACATTTCTTCACTGCTATTGATGGCAGATTCCTCCCTCAGTGTATTTACCTGTTTGCAAACGTTAAGTGTATGCGGCACTATGGAAAAATGTTCCGTGTTTTTTCTTATCTTATCTAAAAATACTTCGACATCTTGGGTCTATGTTCTGACCTCTTTTGCTTGGCGTCCATCCAAATTCTCTGCTGCATATCAATTACCGTTGCCCGCTGGATGCTTCCAGAAAAAAAAGATGAGGTCGCTACAGGAAAGGAAATCGCCTTGGTATCAGCTTTTTTGCCCCACAACAGTGATTCAGTAAAGGAATTCAGTTTCCTCTTGACTTCCCTGTGCGATAAGCTACCCTCATTTGCAGTTCGTGCTTGTTTACGCACTCAGAGACAGAGAATACTCTTTATTCTTTAACAAAAAAAAAAAAAAAAACCCGGAGTACTCAATATATACAGAATCTTTGCTTTGGGAAAAAAAATTGAAGCTCAGAAAAGAACATGCTTTCAAAGCCTGGGCGGCATGTAACAGGCTGTCACACTTAAAAACACTCTTTATTCATTTAGATTTACAGAACACAAGTGCTCTCCGTGCTTAATTAGCTGCACAGCGTATCTTGCCATGATAATGAGAAGGTTTAAGAGATGTCGTGGTCTTTAGTGGTCTGTCTGGAGGTGTGGATGGACGGCACTGATATGGAAATGAACCAAATACACAAGAACATGGGTTTGCACAGTCACAACACATCCCATCACCGTATAATTATTAGATGATTAGATTATATGATGTTATAATTGTATAATTAGATGCTATTCCTCCAAGGCAAGTAGAATTAAAACAAGAAATAAACATATGATTGCTAGGAGACTGTATAGAAGAGATGAAACAAAACTTTTATTGATGTATGAAATATACAGTACATTTTGTATGATGGATGGAAAGTAATTCCAGAGTATGGAGCAGAGAACTGGTGCACTGATGAAATGGCTAAGAATATAATATTGCTGTCCGATTGAATGGCTAGGATTGAATTATCTGGACCAATACAGGTATTAGGTATTGGTCTGATAACGTGCTTGTACTTGTACTTGAAAAATATACTCAGATACCAACATCCGATACCACATGATGTAAGCCTAGTGCATGCTATCTCGCTAATATACCAGTCCGTGCGGGATTTCACAGGTTTTTGTGATTGTTGCGGCCAAAAATGCTTGATTTTGCTGCGGCTTTTTTCAAAACTTGTGAAAGATTTTTGTTTTTTGTGGGTTTTTTTGCGGAAAACTACTTGAATTGCATGAGAACTTGTTTTGCGAGACCTTTCAGCTGTACTCATGTTAGACGCACGTGAATCGAAGAGGGATTTGGCTGATGACGTCACATGGCGCGACTTAGCCCGAATCTGCGGAAAATCTGCGGCAATTTTGAAAACTCGCAAGCTCCTCCGAATTTTGCGACATTTGCTCAATTTTGCATTCATTTCTGCACTCACACAATCGCAAAATCCTGGAGGGACTGATATACAGCGATCTGGAGCGTGCAGAGAAGCTCATGAGAGCACTTCAGTTCAGCGAGCACTGAGCACTGAGACTCAAGCCAAGCTCACCAAGCTTATGACCAAGCTCACACTCTCTGTTAAAGATACTGTTTTAAATGGCATAACATCTTAAACATAAAAACATAGCAGCACACAGCAGCAACCAAAATAAACAGAGCTAAATAAAATGTCCCATGATTGATTAATACTTAATCAATAGTATAGTATTAATACTTATTGATTAATACTAAGTTACTCTTTTCAGTATCAGGTAGTGTTATCAATGAGTAGGGTTAGGGTTAGCGAAATACACGTACTCATACTCGCTATCCATCACAGATTTGTACACTCCCAGTATTCCCATTTATGAATCCAATGACTAGAAATGACCAAGCATCTTTATTCTGAGGATTTATTGGTTCATTTTACTTTGTTTGCCTTTCAAAGCCGTCTCTCCATGCCAGAAGTCGTCCCCTTTTGCTCTCCAGACAGAGGCTCATGAGTACTGCTCACCCCTGTACCGCACATCTCCTCTCGTCTCCTCTTCTTTCTTTTTTCCTCGGCATTGACCCTGGCCGGGGGTGTCCAGGTGGTTCTAGCAGCTGTGGATCAGGCTCCGTGACTCTTTCCTCCTCCTGCCTCAGCCACAGCTGGGTGTACGATGGACGGCCGTGGGCTATAAATAGGACACAACGGAGCATGTCTAGGAACATGGAGCTCAGGGGGAGTGGGTTTTTTTTTTTTTGCACATGTAGGTATTTTAGATTGAACGGTGGGCCGCGACTGAGGCATTTCTCTCAGTTAGTGTGGTGTGGAAACAGATGCTCTGTCAAGCCAGTCTAAATAGTCTGGAATAGAACTGGATAGATCTACTCATAACCTTTCATCCTGGATAGGCTACTATCAGCTGTAGTTTTAGTTTGTGAGACTAAAAAACAAAACAATAGTTTGATCACACATAACGAAATAACAAATAATAACGAAATGATGCCCAGGGATATTCAGACCGCAGAATTAAGTGCTAACAGAGACTACTTAACCCTTTCATGCATAGTGTCCACACTCATGGGCAGTCAAATTAAGGCTTTTTTTTTATATTTTAGGAAAATATCAAATGTAAATCCATCAATTTTCCATATCTCTTATCCTACACAGGGTTGTGGGGAGCCTGGAGCTTATCCCAGGGAAGGCGGGGGACACCCTTGATGGGGGGGCCAAACCATAGCAGGGCACAATCACACACACATTCACACACTATGGACAATTTGGAAATCAGCCTACAACGCATGTCTTTGGACTGGGGGAGGGGGGGGGGGGCCTACAAACTCCACACACACACAGGGCAGAGGCGGGATTCGAAACCCCGACCCTGGAGGTGCAAGGCAAACGTGTAAATTAACATAACCTTCTGTAGCTCTCTAGACTATTTGTCTTTCTCAATCTTTACTAACTTTGTACAAAAAAAATCAAAATAAATACATTTAAAAAATCTTTTGTGCCAGACTCTACTGAACGCCTTAGATATTTAAATACAGTTTTGTTGTTGTTGTTGTTTGGTTGTTTGGTTGTTTTTGTTTTGGGGATTTTTTAAAACTCTTTGCCTCATGAAACGGTCTGAAACTGTGTAAATTTTGTATGGTCAGAAATGATATTTTAATTATATATTTTCTTTATATTTTTTTTAATTGAAAAAGGACAGTGAGTGCACTTGTGACCGTCCTCATAACTCATTACGAGCCGGATTTTGCATGTTTTTAGTGTTATACAGTGCGCTTGAAAGTGAAAGATAATATCTCGTCAGCATGCTAACTGTAGTTGAACTAGCGTTTTGTGTTCATGGGTGGGAAAAGAGGCGGGCTCCAAGGGTAAAAATTCAGCTCAACCTACTCTACGTAACCGATAGAGACCTAATTTTGACAAATTTTGAGAAATCTTACCTAGTGCACCTTTGATCGAGCAGCAGAAAATGACCCTCGATGACCCTGTGTGACCCGCTGTGATCATTTGGCTCGTTCTATGTCTGGGGGAACGAGGCCCAGCTGGAGAACCTGTGAACTAGCGTTCTGAGCATGAGGGGCAGCCATTTTGCTCCCAGGTTCCACAAATCACAATCACAGATTACTTTGCAGCACATTACACCCACCTGCAAACCACAGCATTCTGGGATTGAGCTCCAAATCTAATTTCTTTTTCCATTTTGGGTTCACATTGTTCTTGCAATTCACCACTAAATCAGACTTTTTAGTTTTGTTTTGTTTGTTTTTTTTTCCTCTACCAGAAATGTTCAATGCTTGAATGCCCAATTCTGATTGGCCATAAAATGTTGACTAATTTTCTACAACAGCAGTTTGAAGAGTAGTTCCAGCTTTTTTATATTAATGCACTCATTCAAAAGTCTTCAGGACAGATGAATTTCCTGCTTTCTCATGCTTTAAAAAAAATAAAAAATAAAAAAATAATCGTATTAACTTTGAGAGAGAAAAAAAAGACACTGGTGAGGAAACTGTTTAAAGTTGTTATAACATTATTATTAGAAGTGATAATAGGTAAGGTTTTTTTTTTTGTTTTGCCAACATTCTACAACATTAAATGTCACTGTAAATGGATAAAAAGTCAAATATGTCACTTTTTAATAAATGAAAGATTGTAATTTGTTTCAAATTGCTGTAGTATAAGAGGAATAAAACTTCATCTTTTATTCTTTACATAATTTATATAATAATTATATATTATAATATTCATATGACTAATAAGAAAAAAAAAGTCAGTGTAATGCATGTAAATGTGGTCATAGTAAATAACCTTTAGTTTAATATATTATATCCGTCAAGGTAAAGCTCTTCATTATAGTGTCTTCATGTCCTTACTTGACAATTCATTAGAAAATGGTCAACCTGTGCTCCAGAGATCAGACAGCTAGTGTGTATGTATGTGAGTCTCTGAGTGAAAGTGAACTATACAGGTCTCCACTCTGGCATATATCCTCATTAGCCACTCTAGAGACAGTCTTTGTAGCGCATGACCTCTGACCTTTGGGCCGGGTGACGGATGCTGCGGTGCCGCTGGTTGTCAGCTGGCTGGCATTGTATCTGCTCCGGTCTGCCCACTCTGCTCTTCACACACATCCATTTTCTCCTCAGTATGCACTGCGCTGCAATAATAACTCCACGCTGCACTGAGCAACTCACATCACACCTGACACACACACACACACACACACATACACACACACACACACTCACTCAGATGAAGCTGTGCAGGCGTACACACGCCTACAGATTTTCAGTCAGCAATAGATATAGATCACAATCAGTATTTGGCAGTTGATTGAAGATATTCTTACAGGTATTTTTTCGTACTTTTAAGTTTTTCGAAAATGTATTTTTATTTATTTAATTTATTAAGTATATTTTATATAATTGATTAAGCTTTCTCTAATTAAATATGTATTCATTTGTAACCTAAATTCTGATGTGAATTGAATTCAAATGTTTATGTCACTGTTAAGAAACCCACAGAAGAAAAAGAGAGACTTTGGTATAGTTTTAATCAAGAAGATGCCATGCACTCATATGAAAACATACACTTTATGCCATTTTTAGTATAAAATCTAATCCAAATCCAACAGCAATCAACATTTTGGGAAATTCATCCATCCATCCATCCATTTTCCATACCACTTATCCTACACAGGG
The DNA here is from genome assembly GCA_023630585.1 of Cranoglanis bouderius. Classification (NCBI taxonomy): domain Eukaryota; kingdom Metazoa; phylum Chordata; class Actinopteri; order Siluriformes; family Cranoglanididae; genus Cranoglanis; species Cranoglanis bouderius. The sequence continues at coordinate 6,982,566 of CM042542.1, read as the reverse complement.
TCGCAGGGAGCCTGGAGGAACCTATCCCAGGGAACTCACACACTACAAACGCTTTGGAAATGCCGGTCAGCCTACAGCGCATGTCTGAGGAAACCGTAGTACCTGGAGGAAACCTCTGAAACACTGGGAGAACATGTAAACACCGCCCACAGAGGGTAGAGGCAGGAGTCGAACCCCCAACCCCGAGAAGTGCGAAGCAAACCCCCCTCATTTTCCAGTCCCTCCAGGATTTCTGGATTTTGCGATTGCAGAAATTAACACAAAATCAAGCAAACTCCAGAACATTCAGAGGAGCTTTAAATTTTTCAAAATTACCGCGGATTTTCTGCAGATTTGGGCCAAGACACGTCATGTGACGTCATCACAACGCGCATTCAGCCAAAGCCCTGTGCGCTTCGATTCACGTGCGTTGAACATGAGTACAGCTAAAAGGTCTCATTTACCAACAAACAGCAAAATCTTGCCTTAAGTGTGGTGATGTTTACGTCTGCAGGCTGCAGGTGTGATCAGGTGAAATGAAACAAGACGCAGCAAATGCAGCTGTACAATCTACTTTGCCGATATTTGCTGTAGTGTCGGGACTAGTTTATACCCTCAGTGATAGATACGATTGCATATGTTGGCTTGGGTTTACATGCAACAAGGAATCTAATATGTTCAACAGAAATATATGGTTCTGGGAAGGAAAGCATGTCAGCTATGCTTGTTTATCCATCAGGATTTCCAGTACTGAACCAGACGGAATTTTCTGGAAGGCATCCCAGGTAAAAAACTATTTAGAGAAGGAAAACGGAATGCTTGCAATGCTTGCCCCCCCCCCTTTTTTTCAGGAATGGCTCAAAATTTAAAACGTTCTGTTCAAGTCAACATACAGGGCCGTGTTTTCATTTCAGGTGCAGCCCTCTTTCTTTCAGGTTCTCTCAGGCCAATGCTTTAAAAAACAAATCCCCTTTTACGGCTCGTGCTTAATGCGAAACACATTTGGAAGGAACACAGTCGGTGTCGGAGTCGACTTTGCTAGATATGATTATCAGATCTAAATGGGTTTATACGCTTTATTGGCAGCCCTCTCAGTGTTAATACACACCGATTATTTTCAGCGGAGCCTTAGTTCAGCCAGTTCATACCGCATTTTCTCATTTTCTCAACTACTCGCATTGTGAATTAGATTATAGGAGCATGAACATAGTGTTACACTCAATAATCTCTATGGATCAGTGGGGTTTGTGCTCCGTGCTCGGACGGAATGAAACACTTTCCGTTTTCTGGAATCCTACCGGTTTTGTTTCATTACCACCATGCTGTTAGATTGGAAAGACTAGATGACCGGTGTAATTGTTTTTAGAGCCGGGTAATATGATGGTATAATATCGATATTGTTATAAATTATGTCACAGTATACTTTCCTTTTTTCAATTTTTGATATTTATTTGACAAATTCTGACTGAAAGCAAAATTTAAATATTAAAATAAAAGCAGTTGCAAATCTCAAAAAATGAAAATAAAGTTCATTTATTTATTTATTTTTTGTGTTTTTGTACTTGTAGACATTAAATAAAAGTATCGAATTTGATCAAATGCAATGTAACCACTATTTTCGTTGCCAGTATGAAAGCAATTCCTATATATTGTGATACCTTATCGCTTAGTGATTAGCACATTCGCCTTGTACCTCCGGGGTTGGGGGTTCCTCCTGGTAGTCCGGTTTCCTCCCCCAGTCCAAAGACATGCGTTGTAGGCTGACTTGGCATTTCCAGATTGTCCGCAGTGTGTGAATGTGTCTGTGATTGTGCCCTGCGATGGATTGGCACGCCGTCCGGGATGTCCCCCGCCTTGTGTCCCGAGTTCCCTGGGATAGGCTCCAGGCTCCCCGTGACCCTGTGTAGGATAAACGGTATGTAAAATGGATTAATATTTTTGTTCTATAGCCCTAATTTTTTATTTCCTTTATTTATTTTTGGTTGATTTTTAAAAAAAATAAACCCAAGGTAGGGCTCGGCGATTTGATGATATTTAAGCAATATTGCATGAGGATGAGTGATGGCTGTGATTATGCCGATATTCAGTACAATAACACAACTGCAAGTGCTATATTGTTTTTCTACAACATATAAACTTCCAAAAAACAAGGAATTAATATAGAGTAACTGACATTTCAGACACAAAATGGCGGAATATTTTGTTTATTTTTCTTCAGTCAACAAAAATAGTTCCCAAAGATGATAGAAGATAGAGCGTTGTGTGTTGACAGTGAAAACCGTGAAATGTACCAGGAAATATAAGCACTCTTGGAATGCTGCTTGTCCAATTAAATTAGTGGATCGGAACTAACTTTTGTCTAAAATATTGATATCATGATCATTTATGTCACAATAGGATTTTCTGAGATATTGTGCATATCATGATATCTTTTATATTTAAAAATATAAATATTTTATACTTTTTTAAAAAAAACTATAAACTAATTAGAAGCAGCTGATGTAATGTGAAAATGTTGTACTTAATCTGTAAATTGTAAAATGAAAAAAAAACAAAAACAAACTTTTTCAGTGTTAAATCCCATCATAATTTTTTTAATACATAAAAATGTTTTTTTTTAATATAAAAAGTAATAAATCTTATTTCAGTTTGTGAGCAGTGCTTTATATCATGATGCGCATGCTGTTTTGAATCATATGATATTTTTGTCATACCGCTCAGCCCTAACCCAAGGCATTAGTTCAGTTTGTGAAAACTCTCGAGACTTTATGACCCGTATAAATCATTTCCATCCTTCATATCAAGCATAGGAACCCAAGAGTGCGTGTCAGTCAGCTCCCTAGTTCAGTAGTCAGGGCACTGATCAGGGAGTCGGCCATTTTAAGGGCTGTCTCAATCGCGAAATCCTTCCGGTGCACCGGAATGTTCGCTCCCTAAAAAAATCCCACAATGCACAGCAAAAACCAGGGAACATCCATGCTCACTATGTTCCCTTCCTGGAAATGATGTCATGTTTTCTGAAGTGTCGGACGAACTCTCAGCCTACTTCGTCTACAGATGTACTGTAAGTAGCTTTTTATCGTTGTTGTAGCTCTCAAATGATTAATGACTTTATTTGACATTCTATATATGGTTTGTTTGAGTCTAATGATTTAAAAAAAATATCCACTAGCTAGCCTACGATCCTGCTTGACGTACCATGACAGAAACGTGTGTGATGGAGCTAACACATTCATATGACATATAATGTCAGAAAGATATTGGTCCTGCCTGTTGTTGATGAATGTCAGTGGTGATGTTTTACAACGCGAGTACATGGTCATGTCGCTGGAAATTGAGTCATCAGTGTCTCAATGTGTAGTGAGCCAGGGTCCTTACCAGTGCCCGAATTCATGTACATGATGTACTGATTCACAGCCTAGGGAGCTAGGATGAGCTGAATGAGACGCACCCCAACAAGTCTTTTGTTCAGTTTGTGTAATTATTATGGTATGCCTTGCATATTTTGTGCTACGACGTAGCACAAAAGGGAATTCTTGGAGTATAAGAAAAAATGGGAAATTGAATATTTAAATAATACAGATTTTTTTATTTTTATTTAAGGTGTTTTTAATTTTTTTTTTTTTATTGTTTAAACACATGCTCAAACAGTGTTGTTGCATGTCAGCATTTATATGTCGTAAATCAAAACGGCGTGCATGTTGGAGAATCATCAGCGTGCACTGACTGATGGCTTTAACCCTCAAACTGCTGCCATGGATGTAATTGGCTTTGGCTTTGTGCTCTCTCTTTCTCTCTCTCTCTCTCTGTCTCACTCTCTCTCTTTCTCATCCTTAAACCACCCCCCACCCCCCACCCCCCAATTCATCGCCATGTCTGGGCCCGGAGCCCGTTGCCATGGCAACCCCGGGAAGAGTTAATGTAGCAAGAGCCAGAAATTGTATTATCTTTTCTCTCCATCTCTTCTTTTCAATTTTATTTTTATTTTGTTTATTTATTTATTTATTTATTTATTTTTTCGGAAGAGGCAACTGTGTGAGAATTCTCGTTCATGTTAGCATGTTAATGCACACTATAGGGTGGTCGGGCCGAGATGAGGATATTTAAAAAATGTTATTTTCTGAGAATATGTAAATCTGCCAGTGACAGACTGTAATTTCTTCAGCATTTATTGCTGAATGAATAATTCAGGAATGGTAATGGAGCTCTATCTCTGTGTGTGTGTGTGTGTGTGTGTGTGTGTGTGTGTGTGTGTGTGTGTGTGTGTGTGTGTGTGTGTGTGTATGGGGGAAGGTCAATATCAGTTCAAGGACCGTCTTGACTCTTTGACCTAGAATTAGACTTTGTTTGCGTATTTATTTGGCACCAGATAAGGGCACACAGCTGTTTGGGGAGCTTTATCAAGACGCACAGGAGAGTATCAGCCGTTTTGTTGAAATGAAGTGACTGTGTGTGAAACGCAAACACGTTCTTTGTGTCCAAGCTTGTTAGCGTGCGCTGGTTTCCTAGATTGAATCTGCTTAAAGTGCGCTCAGGCCTTCAGCCTGTAGACACTCCGGCTCTCTCGAGTTTTTGTTTGCTCTGCTTCCAGCTTCACCCTCCCTCGACAACCACACACCAAGTGCACCAGATTTCCAGAAAATCCCCATTAGCCACATTGTAATCCCTCCATCCTCTGGTGATAAACAAGCTGGATGGTGTGAGCTTTAACTGGAAGAAAATTAATAGGGTGCCATTAGGGCATGAAAGCAGGCCAGACAAAAGGGTAGAGGGAATCCTGTTTAAAAAAAAAAAAAAAAAAAAAAATCCCACACCATATTTCAGCGAATGTTCTGCCTCGGGATTTAACGTTTTTTTTTTTGTTTGTTTTTTTGTGATCGTGATTATTTATACCGACATTGTTTAATGTGAACACTGTAACCTTTTGAGATAATATTTTCATGTTGTAGTAACATTTTCCAGTCAGCTGTTACTTGAAACTTTTTTAACTTTTGATTTTACTCCTTGGATCTATAATAATAACTGATAATTTCATTTGTTAATTAATAAAACGTAGTCAGTTTAGATATTAGTAAACTGAGTTAAATTTAGCTAGTGGGCTGATGGTAGATATCAGTTTCGAGTGACTTAAAACCATAATATCTCCACTGATGTTTGAACTGGTTATTTGTTTGCACTATTTATTTATTTATTTATTTATTGACTTTATATTTCACATTTATTTATTTATGTTTAGTTGATTGTTTAGACATGAAGTCTTTCATATTTGTTTGTTTGTTTTTACTTCTATTTATTTGGTTGCATCATTTATTTATTTATTTAGTTGTGTTTATAGTTGACATTTATTTATTTACTTGCTTTTGTTTGTTAGTTTATACTGTACGTAGATTCTTTCTTTCTTTCTTTCTTAAAAATATTTCTTTGAGCTCTCCCTATTGAACATATTTAAACGATTATTTTGATTGACTTATTTATTTATTTATTTATTTATTTATTTTCTAGTTGAGTTTTTATTTAACATTTTTCAAATTTATGTTTATTTGATTGTTTAGACATGAAATCTTTCCTAGTTGTTTGTTTGTTTGTTTATTTGTTTTCATTTCTGTTTATTTGGCTGCATTATTTATTTATTTATCTATCTACTTTTGTTTATTAGTTTATGCATGGATTATTTATTTATTTATTTATTTATTTCAGCTCTCTCTCTTGAACATATTTGAACTGTTTGTTTATTTGTTTGCTTATTTATTTATTTATTTATTGTCTTCCAATTGTGTTTATAATTCATATTTAAAAGATTACAACTCAATATCACAAAGTAGCATCTTGTTTTAATTCACAGACTCGCTGTATATATTAGAGGGAATAATGTGAACCTGAGCGATTGTTTGTTTAACAGGATAAAGCGCATTAATACTGTTTTGTTATGAAATTGACCAAATTGTGGTAATAAATAATCCTGATTTCAATGCTGAGAGAAATAACTGTGGTGATCATTTTAGACATTATTGCCCAGCCCCATGTAGTTTTTTTTTTTTTTTTCTCTCCTTTTTTTTTTCTTTTCTCTGAGCGTATTCATGATGTACTTGGTGGTGAAACCTGGACTGGCCCTTCTCTCTGCATGCCTGCGAAAAACCATCCAGCACCTGCTGGCATCCTTCAGCAGCAAATCAAGGCAGGAATGAACGCTGGGCCCTGGCCTCTGTCTAATGGCGATGGGTAATTAATTTGTGAGTGCTTGCCAGCAAGGAGAGTAGTGAAGGGCTGAACACATGTGCCTGAACACACGCACTCACACATACACACACACACACACACACACACACACACATGCACGCACGCATGCACACACAGGATGGCTACCCCCCATCAATTTACATACACACACACACACGCACAGGATGGCTACCCCCCATCAATTTACACACACACACACACACACACACACACACACACACACACACACACACACACACACACACCCCGTCACTTTTGTTGTGGCTGCTTTGTGGTGGATTTATCAGTTCCTGTGCAGTTGAAGGCGGCGGCCCTCGCTCATAATTCTAATCTGTTTTTTTGTCTTCACTCCCTCCCCTGATAAAGCGTCTGTCCATCGTTATTCTCCCTTATCAGGGATCAGCGGCTGCTCTCTCTCTCTCTCTCTCTCTGCTGTGTGAAACATCTCTGTGTGTGTACGTGAATTCAGATTGTTATTGGTTCATTACAGAATTGTTACGCCTGTAAACACATCATTTTCTTGGCATCTCTTAGCGTGAGAATATTTTTTTTTCCTTATATGAGGCTCACACTACTTGCACTAATTGACTAAAATGTCATTCACAGTAGGAGTCAACTGTAATGAAATGAAACACCCCCCCCCCCAAAATGGAGGATATTCTTTTCATTAATGTGACAAATGCGATTCATTAAATCAATTACATTAATTACTCCAGAAGAATCATTTCCTTGGCTCGGGCAAATATTGGAATAAAACAATTTGCTATCGTTTTGCATTCACGTTCGCTGTGATTAGCGTGGAAAATGTTGAAAAAAATAATAAACCCAGCATGGTAAATGTCATGAATAATGCACTTGTTTGTGTGTGTGTGTGTGTGTGTGTGTGTGTGTGTGTGTGTGTGTGTGTGTGATGGGTTTGGTGTTTGCCTTCTCTCTCATTTTGTACACCCAGATTCATTGTCTTCGCCAAAACGAGAGTGTGCGTGTGTGTGTGAGAGCTAATGAATCCAAAAAGTGCTAGCTGCCAAACGATTCCAACGTGCCGCCGGCAATTGCGAAGCTCGTTTGGCTCAAACGGTGGAGTTTAAACTCCCGACAGTGACACACACTTTCCTTCCCCGGCTGCTTTTTTTTAACCCCATGTGGTGGACATTACCCACCAGAATGACAACTCTTGTTTCCTGCTAATGTGATTCCAGATGACTGTTATTAGCAGCCCTTTACTCCCCAAACTCAGAACTTTTCACAAAAGGTCAAGAAAAAAAAATTAGCCAGAAAGAAAAAAAGACAAAGAGTGAAAGAAACGAGCTCTGGCTGCTAACAGGGCAGGTGCTAGCAGCACAATAAAACAATACTATAAAGAGACCGGGGGTCTCTTTATATATATATATATATATATATATATATATATATATATATATATATATATATATATATATATATATATATATATATATATAACTGCAGATCTGTGTTTTTACTCGCTAAAGCTCCTGGCCAATAAAGCGGCTAACATTCAGCACTACTAGTAAGATTGAGCCACAAGTGGGAAAAAGTCCTTTGTTGTAAGGGGAACAAGGCAAGAGAGCATGGACCTGCTAAAACAATTATCATAAAAGACAGTTCTCTGGAATTTTATGTATGAACAAGATGGGCTAACAGTGTGGTCTGCGTAACAGTCTTAGCACATGTGCTAAAAGACTACTAAAACTCAAGCGACTTGTCTTTATTTATGAAGTTGTCCATCAAGTGTTGCTTTTACGACTACAGCTATTCAAAAATAACAGTGAAGTGGGCAATTTCACACCCAAATCAAAGTTAACAACAAATGAACAAACGATAAATGTATTAGCTAAGCTCTAATGTTCTGGCCAGTTCATGTTTTAGTTGCCTGGAAACCTAGCAGGCTACAAAATGGCAGCTAACATAATATGATAAAGCTAGTCAGCTAGTTAGCTAGTTGAGCACAAATGAGACAAAAGAGTATATGAATTCCTGTGTAGGGGTCATTATCTTTTTTTTTTTTTTTTTTTAAGAAAGTGTCTAAGGTAACAATAGTTTGGCTATGAACTCTTCACATTGCACAAGAAAGATATTTAAAAAAAAAAAAAAATCTTGCTAGCATCTTTGTTTTTTCTCAATGAGGTGACTGTATTATGCTAGCAGGAGTGACAGTTTTTTTTTGCTTCACTTTATTTTGCTCAGTTTTTTCATGTTTCCTAATATCTGCATGTTCCTGATGTTCTCTGCACTCCATTTTAACCGACTAATAAAAGCTCTAAGCTCTAATTTTCTTCCCAGTTCATGTTTTAGTTGCCTGGAAACCTAGCAGGCTACAAAATGGGAGCTAACATAATATGATAAAGCTAGTCAACTAGTTAGCTAGTTGAGCACAAATGAGACAAATTAGTATATGAATTCCTGTGAAGGGGTCATTATCCTTTTTTTTTTTTTTTTTTTTTTTTTTTTTTAGTGTCTAAGGTAACAATATTTTGGCTATGAACTCTTCACATTGCACAAGAAATATATTTTTTAAAATCTTGCTAGCATCTTTGTTTTTTCTCAGTGACTCTGAATTGACTATATTATGCTAGCAGGAGTGACAGTTTTTTTAGTTTCACTTCTGCTAGCATAATATGATAAAGATAGTCAGCTAGTTAGCTAGTTGAGCACAAATGAGACAAATGAGTATATGAATTCCTGTGTAGAGGTCATTATCCTGTTCTAAGAAAGTGTCTAAGGTAACAATATTTTGGCTGTTGACATTGCACTGGCTAGCATTTTTTCTCAGCGAGGTGACTGTGTATGATGCTTGCAGGAGTGAGTTTTTTTTCGTTTTGTTTTTGTTTTTTTGCTATACTTTGTTTTGCTGGGTTTTTTGGGGGGTGGAGGTTACAGTGTTGTTATCCGCTACACTGGCTGGTAGAATCATTATCCGAAGATTAGTACCTCAGGAGGATCTGGACCACTCCAGAACTGTGGGGCTGTGGAGTGGAGAAGCTTTATCATCTGTCCACTCCAGCATTATCTACTGCAGCCCATCTGATCCAGTAATCCCATGCCAGTTCTCCTCCCTTCCCCTCTCGCCAATATTTCTGTGAAAACAAAAAATCAAAACGATCATTCTACACATGCACATTACGCTAAATATAAAGATAACAGTATAGTAGTATGAGATATGAGATATTCCACATCAGTTCCACAGGAAGTCAGAGGAAATTTGCTTAATTTTTATTAATTTTTATTTTTTTAATTTGCAGCATTTGCTTAGCATTTCAAGCGGAATTTCCTCTTATATCTTATTCTTCGGGGTTGGCGATGTTTTTAAAATATCATGCACAATACTTGAACATATTTTCACAATACTTGGACACTACACATTAGGTAGTGTTGATATTTCGCTTTAGTAACAAACTGCTAGAAAAACAGAGCACTACTTAACGAATAAAAAATGATGGGGCGTGCAGAATAATCAATAACGGCAAGCAGAGTTTTCCAAAAACAGCACATCCTGAAATGTTTTATTCTTCTTAAGCTACATACTGTATCCATTTATAATCACATCCTCAATCATTAGATTTCCATCCTGTGGAGGAAAACTTAACGGAACAGCTTTATCTCTGACTGTTACCAAGCGTTGGCACTGGAGACTCCTTCCATAAATGTTAATTAAACATCTCCTTACAGAGAACTTCACAATATCAAAGATTTTTTTTTTTTTTTTTTTTTTTTTACAGTTTTCTTTCTCAAATAACAGCAAACTTTTGATCTGTTTATTATTAAACTTAAATGACAGTTTTAATAAACAATTTAAGTTTTACATTTAAAGTTGAGCATCCACCATACAAATTCCTGTGAATGAGCTGTTACTATAGAAACGATAACATATTAGAACGAGAGCATTAATATAAAGCCGTGATTTGCCTTGTAGCCGGAACTACTTTTAGAGCCTTCTGGCCAATCAGATTCGAGAATTCGACAGCTCTGTGTTATATTTGTTTATGGCAACGGAGGAAAAAGGAAACAAAAAAAGTCCATCCTGCTACTTGCTACTGCCACGGTAAATAAAAATGAAGCAGGTCAGAGTTATAAAAGTACTAATGGCCATAACACATAGTAAAAGTGTGTTGTAATGTCATGCATGTATCATGATCTATATCACATTATCATATCACACAGCAGTAGACACTTTCTTCTCAGTGTAATATTGTGTAAACAGTGTAAAATTGAGGTGCTATATTCTGGCCTAACACAGCCTTGCTGTTTTTCCTTTTCCATTATACACTTAATAACATTTAAAGGTTAGCAAGAAAACTGAATAAAGTATGGAAGGTATAAAACTGAATCTGGAAAAAGTATTGAAAATATTTCTTTTGTTGTTTTCCCCAAAAGAAAAGGGCAATAAATCTTTTGATAAGGAATGTTTTTTAAAACATCTGGTAATTTTTTTTTTTTTTTTTTTTTTGGCGTTAGCAAAGCTGTATGGTTAGTCAGAGTTTTTGTAAGTCCTGCCATGTGTTAGTAATGTCCTATGATATTCTATAGTGTCACGTGATTTCCTATTCCCAAAATCCACGTGTAAGGATATCTCCCAAACTGAATTAGCGAGTTAGGTGCCTTCCGCTAGCCTTAATGTCATTAATTATGTCATTAGATCAATACAGCGGGTTCCGGCTTAGCCAGAGACTCCTGTTATTTCATAGGAGTCGTTTTAAATAATAAGATTGATCTTTACTATGAGTTTTTGGTGTGCGATATCCAGCATGAGCAGCACCATCTCGAGGGAACAGTACATCAGACTGAACTGGATTACTGCTAGCCGGCGGGAATGTGTGCGAGTGGTTCCTTCACCCTGCTCCAGGCTCTTGTTATATTGCTGATTCACATCCACGTTCTGTTGCTTTGACCTCCAAAGACAGGAATCGTTTGTCTCCCATTGCCAGGCAGAGCATTGTGCAGATATTGCAACGCCCTGCACTTATCTGTCTGTTAATTACTGCAGGATTAAAAAAATCAAATCTTTTAATGAAGTGATTAAAGATTTCTGTGCTTAAAAGGTCTTTTTATGGTTTGTTTCTTTTTTATTTCTTTTTTCCCCTGTCTTTGTTGAACCGCACGTATTTGCTGTTGATTTAAACGGGACGGTTAAAAGATCCAACAGTGTATTCAAGGCTTTAATGTGTAAGGCATGGAGGAGCGAGCCTTCTGTGAGCATAGGATTGAGGATTTCCTTGTTTGCTGTGGTGAGAGTTCCAGGATCAAGAGGCCTCTTGTTTTCTGGAGTGAAAGCCAGCTTCTAGTCAAACAAGATCAATTTGTTTCTGCAAGGAATTTGGATATAATAATGAGGCTTTGTATGGCCAACCCACATGGTATCAATTGAGACGTCGTCTTTAAGAGGCAGCGACGGCCAGTGCAGAGGAGGAAACGCTTGGCTCCAACAGGTGGAAAAAATTGTTCTGAGACAGCACTGCTTACGATACTGAACACAATAATCCGATGGTATTAGCACTAAGAAGCAGAGTGAGGACACGTTTAAAGTGCAGTTGTCAGTGTAAGTAGCTGCCCTTGTGAAAAATGAGCTCAATTTCTCTTCAAGCCTATAAGCATTAGTTATTAGCTACTTAACCTGATGAAATATATTATTTATGTGTTAGATTGCAGTGTATCTGAATGAGTGATGAAAAGATTTGTCCTGCCATGTGAGTAATGGAGAGTCTAAATAAAACAGGGCTGTATAATACATCACCAGTTAATCACTATTGCATTATTGGTCTTACCACAGATGGCTGCAATATGTTAAGCGTCTCTGTTACGAGTCAGTAAACTTGTTTATTGCGTACCGGGAGTGTCCTAGGAGATTTCACATCTTCCGCGTGTTCCTGTTTTGATGCTTCAAACATTCAAATCAGTACCACGTCACAAAATAAACTTCACCGAAGTGTTTTCAACACATTGCATGTCTCAGTATTTAGCCATAAAATTGAGATAGGGTTTTTTGTCCGTGTCCTGCAGCTCATGAAATTCACAAGTGAATGCTAGGCATTGACTTAGCAGAAAAGCGTGCACAGCGTCGTCTCCTAAGCGCTGATTGAAGCTGACGGCACTAAACTTTTACAGCCGGGTTTACAACACCGCCTCAGCTTTTCTTCTCATTAATAGCCTTTTCGTTTTCTCTGTTATTAGAGAAAGTTGATATGTTTTTCCACACCAAACAAAAAGCCAGAATATGGCTCTCACTTTGTAGATGAGGATGTCATTTCGGCTGATACATAAACAAGTGTCATGGTGTAGGAATAAAAAAAAAAAAAAAAAAAATCTAATTTACTGACCATCTGTTTAAAGACATTCACGAGGTTCTGGCAGCCAGGCTTGATCTGTTTAATGTCTCTATCTCGTGTTGGCCCAAAGGCCCTTGTTACAGAGATGAGCTGCATTTATTAAGCTGACATCTATTGCATGGACTCCCATTACATGAGTGTTTGATGTCCTTTAGAGAGACTGTGTCTTTGTGGCATTGATCTTAAACACGCTTGTTTCATAAGCTGACTCTACATGAACCTACACTTGCTCTCAGGCGTTCTGGACAATAAAAGAAGCAAGCTTTTGACATATAAAAGTGCATTTAAATCACTTGTCAATATTTTATATTGAGAATGTAAATGAATCATTTATTAACCGGAGACGTGTACAGACTGCAATGGCTAAAATGTGTGCGATGAATACTTTTAGAACCAAATATGAATACATTATTCCGAATGAACAGATAATGTGCTCTAAATGGATATAAATGAATAGGAGAGGCATTTATTTGTTTAATTTAAAGCTTGTCAGAATGGTTCACAAGGCCTCTGGTTGAGACTGGAGGTATGCATCAGGACCAGGATTCCATGTAAAGCAACAAAAAGTCACACTAACAGGAGGATTTTACTATCATGCGGACGTGAACGAGATCGCAGATATAAAGCTTTCAGGACAAAGAAAGGCCTTGTTCATTAAAGGTGCAATAGTCCATGCATCCATCCATCCATTTTCTGTACCGCTTATCCTACACAGGGTCACGGGGGAACCTGGAGCCTATCCCAGGGAACTCGGGGCACGAGGCAGGGGACACCCTGGACAGGGTGCCAGCCCATCGCAGGCCACAATCACACAATAAGGAATAATTTGGAAATGCCAATCAGCCTGCAACGCAAGCCTTTGGACTGGGGGAGGAAACCGGAGTACCTGGAGGAAACCCCCAAAGCATGGGGAGAACATGCAAGCTCCACGTACACAGGGCGGAGACGGGAATCGAACCCCAAACCCGGAGGTGTGAGGCAAAAACCACTAAGCCACAGTGCCCCCAGTGCAAGCGTTTGGATGCGTCTCGTGTCAGTCATTTTATAGACACTCTATTCTATGGACCACCGTAGATCCTGGGGGCGGAGCTTCATGAACACTGGCGGAAATCATTCAGATGTTCACCCCACCTAACTATTTGCGACCTAATCTTGAAAAAACAAACAAACCAACAAAAAATGAATCTTACCTTATGCACCTTTATCAATTATGTGGAGATGGCACCTGATGTATTTCCAGCAACTATGTGCTGGTGACGTTTAAATGAGGCTACTGGTTTATATTTTGGAAAATACAACTAAATTCAATTCGATTTTATTTGTATAGCGCTTTTTACAGTGGAGATTGTCACAAAGCAGCTTTACAGAAATATATAAATTTAGGATATAAATTTTACATTTATAAGTTTATGCCTAATGAGCAAACCAGAGGAGACGGCGGCAAAGAAAAACTCCATGAGACGAAATGAGGAAGACACCTTGAGAGGAACCAGACTCAGAAGGGAACCCATCCTCATCTGGGTGACACCGGATAGTGCAATTATAAAAAATTCCCTTCTATATCCGGTCAAAAAGTGCAATTGTGTAACCAGAAAATTCATAACCAGGAGACTTGAGTGCAGAACTGTTTATGGCAATTGCATTCCTAAAGCTATCGTAGCAAAACTTTCCATATCAATTGGAGTTCAGCAACAGCAACTGTACGATTTGAAAGCAGTCTAGCAAACACATCTCTAAGACCAGTTATGAACTCAAGTGATGTAGCTAAGGTTGAAGAACTGTCAGAGACAGAGTTCGCACACCACAATGACAATGCTGGCATTTCTATATCTGGAAGGGGGAAAAAACATTACTGATTTAGGCCACACCTATTTCAGATTTAAATCCGAATACAGATATGGATATTTGAAGCCCTAAACAGACACAGATACAGTGTGTAATTGCATTATGCCATTTAAAAAAAAACAAAAAAAACATTACTTACACTTTTCACACTCTGCAATTCTTCTGACTGTGTAAAGGTTTCATGGTCCTCCCACGCATGCCGAGCCATTAGCAGTTTTTTTGTAATTTGTGCTCAGAAATTGTAATTGACTTCAAAGAAAACTCTAGAGCAAGGCGATGACTGTGCTGATTAACTCGGTCGAATGTGTGTAACCAAGACATTAGACATCACAGCGAGATTACTTTGCACTTAGATGACTCATAGCCATGTCTTTTTAGAACTTAATGAAAATAAGTAGAGTAAAGACAGATTAAAGATCCATTCATGTAATATAAAACGTGTTCAGTAAATGCTAGATGTATATTATTGTTATGTAAAAGGGAGGAAGGGCTGGATGCATGCGCAGGGGGAAAAAGTCACTTTATTAGGAACACAGTCAAATATAACGGAACGGGGGAAACGTGACACAAAACACAAGTCGAAAACAAATAATAATCCACAAAAAGGTAAAGTAATAATCCAACGAAACAGGGTAATAATCCAAACGGGCATAAATCTGGGAAGAGATCAAAATGAAACATGAAAGGAGGCGATGGTCTATGATGAATGATCTAAGAGCTAAGGTCTATGGTCTATAAGCGAGAGAGCGCGAGAAGGTAGCAGGCGTAACGCACATGCCGGCACTTACTCTAATACTCCGCAAAGAAGCGGAAACGGAAAGCGGTTTAAATACACAGAATTAAACAAGGACAAACACGAAACACCTGCAACTCATAATGAAACAATAAAAGGAAAACCAATGAAAGAACAAGGGCGGAGACATGACATAAACCAAAAGCAAAGAACCAATGAACAAAAAGGAGGTGGAGACATGACGTGAACCAAAACAGTAGCACATGGAGAAGAAAACAAAACCAGAGTCTATGAATGAATCAGTCCAGCGGTTTTTGTGAATGAATGGGAAAGCGCTACTCTCAGCAGCGCGGAGCGAGGAATGCGGAAGTGTTCGCGTAGCGAATGACTCTGGGAGTCAGCCGCTCGCTTAGCGGGCGACTTCGCATGCGAGGGGTTCTCTAACAATTATTGCTGGATCAGATCCTGTTCTGGTCAGCTTGAGTTTTGTAAGGATAAACGGCCAGTAGTCAACCCCAGAAGTATTTATGAAAATGAACACAGATCAGTAAGACATGTGATGAGTTATAGTTTGACCTTGAACATATGACATCACTGTATACAGTAGGTACATTTTAGCATTCAACATATGAATATTTAAACTAGTGCAAATCTTTAGCTTTCAAAATGTTCAGCACTCTTATAAGCCGTCTTCTGGAGATAATAACTCTTTTGAACAGGTACACACTTTTGAAATGTCTTATTACAGCCCTAATTATGCTTGATGGTATCAGTTACCTGATGTATGCATGCCAACAACAGTCTGTCTGTCTGTACTGTGTCTAAAAAAAATCTCTCTGGTTTTGTTTGTGTTTATTATAAATCCTTTTTACGGGTGCCAATAATTTCAGGACAGTTTGGAATGCAAAGACTATTACTTATAAGTGCTTATGATAATTTTTTTTTAGAGGATAGGTATACAGTTTCTCTAGTGGAATATTGTGTATAATGTGTATCATTTATTTTATTTGACTTTGTGGGTTTTTTTTATTTACATTTTCTGTATTTCGTTGAAGGGTGCCAGTAGTTCTAGAGCTGACTGCCTATTTGATTTAGTCACCTGATATTATAAGCATATCATTATAAGTGTATATATGTTAAATGCACATTTGTGGGTTTTGGAGAGCAGTAAATTTCTTAACAACGTTAGCGGTGAGCCACGTGTAAGCCGAGTCCTTGTGTTGGCCTTGGACACATGGAAGCGGCTGTGTGGTGAGACAGTGATTGATGCCCTCATGTTCATGCTGCATGGAGAAAAGTGTGTGTGTGTGTGTGGGAAGATGGGTATTAGAGCAGGTAGTTGAGGTCTGCCTGTCATCACAAGGCAGCCTACTTCCTCCCTTCCTCCTCCCGTCCATATTATTGAAATAAACTCGGCGGAAAGAGGTAGTGCACTCCCTACATGCCCTGCTCTGAGTCATTGTCCATAAGATTGACTTGTCCGGGGGTCCCTATGACTATTTAAGACGGTGGATTTGAATCTGTGCGTTTGGGTCAGCATTTGATTTTATAAAGCATCGTTTTATGCTTGTTGATTTTTCAAAAATGACTAAATTGCATACTCAAGTGGTATTACAGCTTAATACGACTGCCACTCCACAATAGTACTGTATTAGTGATGAGAGTGTCCTGTAATTATTGGAATGTGAGGATCTCACTTTTTTCCCCAATGCAAAAGTAAACACAGGCTGAACTGCCCTTCGTAATCAGAGCCCTCGAGGTCCATTAGTGCTAATTTGATAAATAAAGCGTGCCTCATTTAGTTATGCATTCGGCAGAATTGCACGGTTTCCGAGCCCCGCCATGACGTGCCAGCCTTGTAATCTGTGTGATTTTGCTCATGGTGGGCTCCATGCTGACACTGAAAGTGAAAAATGGCTGGAGCTTCTCAGCATATTTATGTGAGGCGAATAGAAGGCTGGAGACTAATAAGAGTGAGGCAATGGCCCCCGCTGATGGAGAGGCAATATCCTCCTGTGGTGCTTGGCCCGTCTCAGGGGACGTCTCTTTAAAAGGATGGAGGGGAAAAAAAGAAGGTTGCAGGGGGAGGGGGGAAAAAGCGACTGGCTTGGTGCCCTCAGAAGCCCTAGCGCTATCTTCTTCTCAAAGCCACTGATTACTCGGTTCTCCCTTTTAATGTAAATGGTCTCACTTGCAGCTGGCTTGGAGAAAATTGTGCAGTTTGGTGTGTGTGTGTGTGTGTGTGTGTGTGTGTGTGTGTGTGTGTGTGTGGGTGTGTGTGGGTGTGGGTGTGTGTATGGGGGGGTGGAGGGGGATATTCTTGATAAGGCTTTTTGAACATTATGGAGCATGTTGAGTGGAGAATAATCAGAATCTTGCCAGTGTTAGAACTTTATTGTGCAATTATGTGTAGGAGAAGTAATACACTTGGGGGCATGCTGTTATAGGAAAATAATCAGCAAAGTGCGGAGCGGAGATGCAGCCCAACACAAACTGGAGTTATGTTGCTTATTTTCCAATAACAGCATGTTTTATTCATCTTACACCACACAGCTATTCTTAATTCTTAATCCTTATTTAAAGAATGTGTCATCTTTCTTTTCTTTTTTCTTTTTCTTTTTAAATCAGTTAATACTCCATGAAACAAATTAGTTCCTGTTATCACTGACATTATGACAGCTTCCCTCACCAGCCTTTTCGTTTTCACCTGAAGTTCATAAGACAAAAAACACAGCTTGTCATGCTACCAGTAAATCAGAATATTCAATGTTCTAATCCTCTGTCCATGGCAGAAAACTGTTTCAAAGCGCTGAAACTGGAGACTCCTTCCATAAATGTTAAACAAATTTCTCCTTGCAGAAAGCGCCACCATATGAATGATTATATCATTTACTTTGAACGGCGACATGTTTATTCTTAGCTTTAGATTGAGTAGGGAGGTCTGTTGAGTAGAACATCTCCTTAACTTCCTTAAAATCAAAGTCCCTGTGATTGAGTTGTTACTATAGAAACAATAACAAGTTAGAACAAAACATTAATGTAAACCTTGAAGATATAAAGATATTTGAGAATTCAACAGCACTGTGGTATTATTAATAAATAATTAAGGAATTGTTGTTGGGGGTCTGAATCCCGCCCTGTGTGCGCGGAGCTTAATTGTTCTCCCCAAGGCTTTGGGGGTTTCTTCCGGGTCCTCCGGTTTCCTCCCCCTGTCCAAAGTCATGTGCTGTAGGCTGATTGGCATTTCCAAATTGTCCGTAGTGTGTGAATGTGTGTTTGGTGTCCCCCGGCTTGTGCCCCGAGTTCCCTGGGATAGGCTCCATGCTTCCCCACGACCCTGTGTAGGATAAGTGGTATGGAAAATGGATGGATGGATGGATGGATGGTGTATTTCATTTAATTTCAGTATGTCAGTATACAACCCAGAAGTAATGACAGTGAAAGGGTGAAAAATGGTGCCCCGTGTGCGGATTCTTCTTTCTTTCTGTTTCTGTGTGTATGTGTGTGTGTATGTGTGTGTGTGTGTGTGTGTGTGTGTTTGTCCATTATTTCAGCCCTGGCAGTCTCTGATTGATGGGCCAGTTGCAGTATCACCTTGCTGAGGGTCAGACAAGAGCTTTGTCTCATTTTACAGGGTCTTTTTTTCAGTAATGGTGTCGTGACTTTATACCTGTTTATTTCCACCGACACCACTACAAATGTAAGAGAAGAAAGGCGCATCATAGTGCGAATTTATAAAAGTCTCTGTTTATAAATATGACAAATTCCGGAAACAACTTTTTATTTTATTTTTAACATGATAAAGGCGTATGCACTCCAAAATGAATACATTTTAGTTTAACTATTAAAAAAATCGCTGTTATATATATATATATATATATATATATATATATATATATATATATATATATATATATATATATATATATATATATATGTGCGTGTGTGTGTGTGTGTGTGTGTTTATATAATAATTGCCCTTTAATCCATCTGATAGTAATAATAATTATAATCAATGCTTTTAGTGTACATTGAAAGTCATTTCATTTGTATATCTAATTATCATAAAGCGCTTATGTTTACAGTAATTAAACAGTTGTTTATGTCATCAGTGTAAATCTTTATGAAATAGTTTTGTGTGAAGCTACCTTCCTTTAAAAAGGCATATTTTGGCAGATTAAACACTGGATATATTATTTCCTCATTATTGCATTGTTAAATTGATCTATTGTTGGTGTGCAGAGCTCTTCTGAAAACAAGAGTCTAATTTACTGCTTAATAAATAAATAAATAAATTAAACCACGAGGTGCTTGTGAACTACATTGGTGTGTGATTAGTATTAGAGAAATGACTAAAGCTGTTATATTGCATATGCTGTAATTAAGGATTAAAAGAAGACGGGGCATGCTGTTATAGGAAAATAATCAGTGACGAGGTGGTGCGACCTGGCGCAAAGTGGAGTTAGTGTTACTGATCCTGAAGTTGATTATTTTCCTATAACAGCATGTGTTTATACCAACTAACAATTCTTTGTTTATGACACATTGTACATTTTTTTTTTTTTTTAATCCATTTGTAGTTAATATTGTGCCGGAATGACCACAAAACTTATGTTATAGCTGCTATGAACAGTCACTTCCTCACCAGCCTCTCTTGAAAATTAAAAAAATAAATAAAAATAAATAAAAATAAATAAATAAATTCTGTTGAATACTTGTGTTAAAAAAAAAAAGTTACCACTTTACCTCTAATTGTTACAAACCACTGACGCTGAGGACTCCTTCCAAAAAGTGTTAATTAAAAAGTTTCCTCAGACAAAGCATTTCACATTTACATTTACATTTATGGCATTTGGCAGACGCCCTTATCCAGAGCCAATATTTTTAAAAAAAATTGTTTATGCGGCGCTTCCACCATACAAGTTCCTGTGTAAGTTGTTACTACAGAAATAATAAAGAATTGGAACAAGCACATTAATATAAACCTTGCAGCCAGAACTACTTCCTCCAATACTACTACTACTGCTACTACTTCTACCACTACTACTACTGCTACTACTTCTACTGCTACTGCTACTGCTACTACTACTACTGCTACTGCTACTGCTACTGCTACTACTGCTAGTACTACTACTACTGCTACTACTACTACTACTACCACTACTTCGACTGCTACTCCTGCTGCTGCTCCTTCTACTACTACAGCTAGTACTACTACTACTACTATTACTGCTACTTCTACTACTACTACTACTACTACTACTACTACTACTGCTGCTGCTACTTCTACTATTACTACTACTACTACTACTGCTACTACTACTACTACTACTGCTACTACTACTTCTACCACTACTACTACTACTACTACTACTGCTACTACTACTACTATTACTGCTACTTCTACTACTGCTACTACTACTAATATTACTGCTACTTCTACTACTGCTACTACTACTACTATTACTGCTACTTCTACTACTACTACTACTACTGCTACTACTTTTACCACTACTACTACTTCTACTTTTACTACTTCTACTTTTACTACTTCTACTGCTACTACTAGTACTACTTCTACTACTTCTACTTCTACTGCTACTACTACTACTTTTACTACTACTACTACTGCTACTACTACTGCTATTACTAACACTACTTACATAATAAGTTTTTGACAAAAATTGTGATTGTCTAGCCAGTATTATTTTACATACTGCTTAGATTGCTCCATGTGAGATTGCTCCATGCTGGTCACCCTCTACATACTGTTTAATTGTAATGTCTATCGACATTACGTTCTAACTTGTGTTCATTAAATAATTGGATCAATATTGTAAAATGAAGTTTCACTTCAAAGCAAGTCTATACGATGATTAAATATTCTTCTTCATGCCAAGCCAAGACAGAAATTGAATTACACATGCTTGATGATGATCCCTGAAGTTCATCTTATTAGGTGCACTTACATTTGTGCATTTTATTTTTTGGCTATGTGACAGAAAATTGAAGAGAAGGATCCACGCTTTTATTTCTCTAGGCTAGACCGCAGAATTAGAGATCAAAGAAGATAACCTTGACCACCATTTTACACACTGCTTTCTACTACATTCTTCACTAAGGACAAGCAATTGAGTCCACTTACTTAAGGTGTCATTGTGGACAGCAGTTGTGTTGAGTTGTAAATACACATGTTACGATTTTTTTTTTTTCACCGAACAGTTAGATTACGCAATCATACAATATGTTTCCCTAAAAATAGATGAATATGTAGCACCAGGGTCATCAATATAATCAGATGGTTTTATTTTATTTTATTTCATTTTATTGTATTTCATTTTATTTATTTTTCTTTAATTAATTCTTTCAGTCCCATTTTTCCCCCTAGATACTACAAAAATTGCATTTTTTTCCTGCACTTACACCTTATTTATTTATTTATTTATTTATTGGTATCCAAATTTTCTTTTCATATTGTGGTTATATATGTATATATATATTTTTTTTCCTATCCATTATTTCTCATATCCATTTTTGTTTATATTTTGGTATTTATTTTTTTCATTCCACTTTTTGAAAGATTTTTTTCATATCCACTTTAAAAAAATTTATATCCATATTTGCTTATAATTTTTTTTCACATCCACCATTTTCTTTTTTTTTTTTTTTTTTTTTTTTTAATCTGTTGCAGTGGACTTTGTTTTTTTAACAGTCACAACATGGCTAGAACTTTTCTAGTAGTATTTGTATTCTTTTATATCATTTAACCAGAACTCTCTGTTCTGCAAATTTAAAAAAATAAAATAAAATAATTTGGCTATTATGAGGAAGGAAAATCTGTGAATCATGTGACGCACATTACAATAGATGCAAGATGAAAAATGGCATCATGGGTAACTTCTCATGATATTAGTTATAATGATTTACCTCTTATTATGCAAGTTTAATTTTATATTAAACTTATATTATAATTAAGGTATATATTAAACTTATATTATAATTAATTAGTAGTGTTAGTGTTAAAAATAAAATTTTACTTTAGATGCTGTTGTAAAGATTTCTTATATATGATGCAAATATAGCCTGGTTTTACATAGTTTTGATATTCTACATCATGTACTGTTTAAGAACCTCGACATATTTAAGTTATTAGTCGTAATCATTAAGGCAAACCCACAAGACATGCTATTTTGGTCATATGAAAGACGCAATCCATCGCAGACCCTGTTAGTAAATCATCTTGCGTGTTGTTTGCGGGTGTTATCAAGTTTGCACGTGTTTTTACACACGCAAAGATTTAGTAAATCAGGGCCTCACTGTTTA
Source organism: Cranoglanis bouderius (assembly GCA_023630585.1). Classification (NCBI taxonomy): domain Eukaryota; kingdom Metazoa; phylum Chordata; class Actinopteri; order Siluriformes; family Cranoglanididae; genus Cranoglanis; species Cranoglanis bouderius. The sequence continues at coordinate 6,960,108 of CM042542.1, read as the reverse complement.
GTGTGTTAGCATGTGTGAAATGTAGCGTAGGTCCGGGCAGACGTGTGGAGGAGTGCGGCTCATGAGGTCATCGCGGTTGTCTAGACGTGACTAAAAACTGCACTTGTTTTCAGCTGCTCTGTCAGTTTATTTACATCTGGGTCTGCCAGCATTCATGTCCGGTTAATGGGGGTGAACGCCACGTCCTGCACCACAGACAACTGCACAGTTAGTGAAGGCACACGGTGCCAGGAATAAGTCATACTAGATTTATCACTGTGGTATATATTACATATACATATATACACAGTTGTCAGTCCATCTGTTTTGTCAGGCTGTCAGTGTTGTTAGTGTATACTCTAGAGCCATTGGCAAAAGATTGTTGTTTAGAAGATTAAGATGTTTGGTGCTGAGTGGAAATGGCACATTTAATGAGTGACAGTGAGCCAGGGAGAAAAAAAAAACTTCAGTGAATAGCAAATAGGAAGTTAATCAGCTTGTGTTCACTGTCACATACTAGAAATGTATCCATTAGCCATGTAAAACACTTGTGGGTGTGCTATTATAGGAAAATAATCAATGTTGGGCTGGTGTGAGGGTGGGGTGGCCCGGCGCAAACACAGAGTTACTGTTACTACTCCAAAGTCGATTATTTTGTCCTGAAATATTTGATTGCTCAGCAATTTGTCAACGATTACACTTTATTATTAATTAAAAAAATGAAACATTGTACTTTTTTATCCTTTTATAGTTGCATATAATGTTGTGGAACATCTACGAGACAAATTAGTTCACTTACCATTATAACAGCTATAAAAAAAGTTGTTCCTTCTCCATCCTCTAAAAAAACATGCAGCTTTTCATGTTTCTAAGAAACCAGAAAGTCCGTCATCATGAAGATTTGCTTGTAGCAGAACACGTACTTAACTTCATAAATTGTTGACACTGGAGACTCTTCCATCCATCCGTCTATCCATTTTCTGTACCGCGAGCCTGGAGCCTATCCCAGGGAACTCGGGGCACCAGGCAGGGGACACCCTGGACCCATCACAGGGCACAATCGCACACACATTCACACACCCATTCACACACTACAGGTAATTTGGAAATGCCAATCAGCCTACAATTCATGTCTTTGGACTGGGGGAGGAAACAAGAGCACCCAGAGGAAACCCTCGAAGCACGGGGAGAGCATGCAGACTCATACAAACGTGCTATAAAAAACTAATCAGCACCTTATTATGTAGTATTAATACATGTGAATGGATGAACTGGCTCCTTTCAGCCATCATTTGACAGCCGACATGTATACACTGCTAACACAGTGACTAAAGATTCGTATTTACTTTGACATTCTACAGCATATTGTTCTAAAAAATGAAAGATGTCCTGTATAGTCATGCATTTTGCAGTCTGTCAGGGACATTTTATTTTATCACTATTCAAACTTGAACAGCGTGCGATTAAAGTAAAGCCGGTTATAATTAACCAGGGTCCTGTTCCAGCTGCGCTACTTTGAAATCGTTGGCCAGTTAAAAGCTTTTCGGGCTGAGAATAAGGACGAGCCGCTTTTGTGGAAAAAGCAACAGGAACATCACAGTCAATGCCAAAGAAATCCTACTGATGAGAAATGTGGTGTGAAAATAGTTCAAAGGAACTGAACATGAAAGTATTATTAATTATGCTTTTTCCATGGTTTCATTAAGGCCAGTGTATTGATCGGGACTCATTATTAAACAGTATTAAATTAAATCCTGTAGTTCCGTATTAAATTCAGTACTGCATTGATTTTTTTAAAGTCTTTACTGTTTAGATGAATGATTTTTGCGAAATATTTGTATAGACTTTCAGCAGGCTGTGAAGTGGTGCGAAAACGCTAATTAAAAAAAAAAAAAAAAATTTTAAAGCTTATCAGACACACTGATGTCACATGTGGAGGTAGTCACTGAACTGCCAACTTCATCTTCCTTCCACATCACCAACCAGCCCTAACCCCCACCCCCCCCCCGCCAATCTCTCATTCTCTCTCTCTCTCTCTCTCTCTCTCTCTCTCTCTCTCTCTCTCTCTCTCTCTCTCTCTGTCTCGCTGTCCTCCACCACAACCAAGAACTGCCTTGGCATAATTAGAGGGTAGAGGTTAAAGGCTTTCTGACAGCTGATTTGCGTTGTTTAAGAGGCCTAGTGTGAATGGGATTTGATTGAACGGCGGTTTGCGTAACACTTTATTTTACAATCCAGTAAGTACCGGGTGCTTAACATGTGTAGGTGAGTAGTGATTACAAGTCGTAAGTGATAAATACACTTACAAGTGGCACATCATTTGTATATTGGATTTTAGAGTATAAGTTGTGTATAGAAGTACTTGGTAGCACAAAGCAATTATTTCATCCATACATCCACACCAACTCACAGTTTAGAATAGCCAGTCCACCTACTTGCATGTTTTTTGGGGGAGGTGGGAGGAAACCAGAGAACCTAGAGAAAACCCACACACACTCGAAAAAAAAGCTGAGCTCAAGATCAGCAACAATGCAATTATGACATATTAAGTGGCTGTTCAAGACTAGATTCTGAGGGGGTTTGTTAAGGTTGGGGTGTAGTCATCCATAGGAGGTGGGGTTAAGTTCAAATGTGGCATATTTGCCACTGTATCCTAATCTGTAAGTAGATTTCTATTGATGACTCGGTTACTTCAAAAACTTGGCTGGCATCAGCCAATCAGCTTTCAACAGGCATTTCGCATTGAGATACAGTCATAAAACTTGATAAATGTTTTCATCTATGGTTTCTTATTTGTTCTTAGCAAGAACTGGCCAGTAGGGGCGGTCTTTGTGAAGGGTGCTTGGACCCCGCAGATCGCTGCTTGCGACTATATTGTATTTAGTATTTATTAGATAACGATATAGAACTTGGAAGTGACATTTGATGCTCTTGAACATACATACAAAGTAATATGACGTAATTATCATGTATACATATACAGTATATATATACACAATTTAAATCTATGTATATACTTAATGTTAAGTAACACAATAGTGGTGATACAACTGAACTACACCCAAATTAAGTGCATTTAACAATGCTGTGTTCAAAATATTGATATTTATAAGCAGAGGCACCCATATCTACAGTTTAGCTGTAGCATTTGTGATTTTCTACTTTTTGCTGTGGCGATCCTGGAGACATCACGCTTTTCTAAAAGCAAATAAAATTAATCTAGAAGAAAGGACAATTCACTGAATGGCACACGCTTTTGCTTCTGGTAGTGGTTACTTTCACTTCCGGACGACTTTATCTAGTTGAATTTAAACCTGTGAATATGCAAACCGTAGTTTTGTGAACCAATAGAAAACAAGAGGGTGGGGCTATGGTCTCTGGTTGGTAAAAGCTCTACTAGAGTAGACTGCGCTACTTGTCATTTATGATTTTTGAATGGAGCAGTCTCATCCACCATATGTTTTTTTTTTATTATTTCTGCCTGCTAAGATGTTCTTCTTAGCAATATTGACACCTCTGCATAAATTATAGTCATATAACTGGTGTCATTATTCCATTGCTTAAAAGGTTGCTTACAAAGTGTGCACCAGGTTTTAAAATAATAGTAACAATATTTTCAAAATGCTATGTACTCATTTAAATCAGAGTAATTATTAAACTGTAGCATTATACAGGTGCATCTCAAAAAATTAGAATATTGTGGAAAATTTAATTTCTTTCCGTAATTTAATTCAAAATGTGGAACTTTCATATGTTCTAGATTCATTACACATAAAGTGAAATATTGCAAGCCTTATTTTTTTGTTTTAATCTTGATGATTACAGCTTACAGCTCATGTAAATCTCAAAATATTAGAATAAAGAATTTATAATACAGAAATGTCGACCTTCTGAAAAGTATGTTAATTTATGCACTCAATACTTGGTCGGGGCTCCTTTTGCACGAATTACTGCATCAATGCGGCGTGGCATGGAGGCAATCAGCCTGTGACACTGCTGAGTTGTTATGGAAGCCCAGCTTGCTTTAATAGCGGCCTTCAGCTCGTCTGTATTGTTGGGTCTGGTGTCTCTCATCTTCCTCTTGACAATACCTCATAGATTCTCTATGGGGTTCAGGTCAGCCGAGTTGGCTGGCCAATCAAGCACAGTAATACCATGGTCAGCAAGCCAGTTACTAGTACAGTGGGGGGAAAAAGTATTTGATCCCCAGCTGATTTTGTACGTTTGCCCACTGAAAAAGAAATAATCAGTCTATAATTTTAATGGTAGGTGTATTTTAACAGTGAGAGACAGAATAACAACAAAAAAATCCAGAAAAATGCATTTCAAAAAAGTTATAAATTGATTTGCATTTTAATGAGTGAAATAAGTATTTGGCCCCTTCGACTTAGTACTTGGTGGCAAAACCCTTGTTGTCAATAACAGAGGTCAGACGTTTCTTGTAGTTGGCCACCAGGTTTGCACACATCGCAGGAGGGATTTTGTCCCACTCCTCTTTGCAGATCCCCCCCAAGTCATTAAGGTCTCGAGGTTGACGTTTGGCAACTCGAACCTTCAGCTCCATCCACAGATTTTCTATGGGATTAAGGTCTGGAGACTGGCTAGGCCACTCCAGGACCTTAATGTGCTTCTTCTTGAGCCACTCCTTTGTTGCCTTGGCTGTGTATTTTGGGTCATTGTCATGCTGGAATACCCAACCATGACCCATTTTCATTGCCCTGGCTGAGGGAAGGAGGTTCTGACCCAAGATTTGATGGTACATGGCCCCATCCATCACCCCTTTGATGCGGTGCAGTTGTCCTGTCCCCTTAGCAGAAAAACACCCCCAAAGCATAATGTTCCCACCTCCATGTCTTGTAGCCCATTCCAGCCTTGTGTAGGTCTACAATCTTGTCCGTGACATTCTTGGACAGCTCTTTGGTCTTGGCCATGGTGGAGACTTTGGAATCTGATTGATTGATTGCTTCTGTGGACAGGTATCTTTTATACAGGTAACAAGCTGAGATTAGGAGCATTAAGAGAGTGCTCCTAATCTCAGCTCGTTGCCTGTGTAAAAGACACCTGGGAGCCAGAAATCTTGCTGATTGATAGGGGATCAAATACTTATTTCACTATTTATTTTCACTACTTATTTAACTTTTTTGAAATGCGTTTTTTTTTCTGGATTTTTTTTTTGTTGTTATTCTGTCTCTCACTGTTAAAATACACCTACCATTAAAATCATAGACTGATCATTTCTTTGTCAGTGGGCAAACGTACAAAATCAGCAGGGGATCAAATACTTTTTTCCCTGACTGTAGTTTTGGCACTATGGGCAGGTGCCAAGTTCTGCTGGAAAAGGAAATCAGCATCTCCATAAAGCTGGTCAGCAGATGGAAGCATGAAGTGCTCTAAAATCTCCTGGTAGACGGCTGCATCGACTCTCGACTTGAGAAAACACAGTGGGCCAACACCAGCAGATGACATGGCACCCCAAATCATCACTGACTGTGGAAACTTCACACTGGACTTCATGCAACTTGGATTCTGTGCCTCTCCACTCTTCCTCCAGACTCTGGGACCTTGATTTCCAAATGAAATGCAAATTTTACTTTCATCTGAAAAGAGGACTTTGGACCACTGAGCAACGGTCCAGTTCGTTTTCTCCTTAGCCCAGGTAAGACACTTTTGACATGGTTCAGGAGTGGCTTGACACTAGGAATGCGACGCTTGTAGCCCATTTCCTGGACACGTCTGTGCGTGGTGGCTCTTGATGCACTGACTCCAGCCTCAGTCCACTCCTTGTGAAGCTCCCCAAGTTCTTGAATCGGCTTTGCTTGACAATCCTCTCAAGGCTGTGGTCATCCGTGTTGCTTCTGCACCTTTTCCTACCACACTTTTCCCTTCCAGTCAACTTTCCATGAATGTTATTCCATGAATATTGTAGTTGTGTGTACTGAACCAAACTGAGAGATTAAAGGCTCAGGAAACCTTTGCAGGTGTTTTGAGTTAATTAGCTGATTAGAGCTCTTCTCTGGTCAACATTTCTGTATTATAAATTCTTTATTCTAATATTTTGAGATAATGGATTTTTGATTTCCATGAGCTGTAAGCCATAATCATCAAGATTAAAACAAAACAAAAAAAGGCTTGCAATATTTCACTTTATATGCAATGAATCTAGGATATATGAAAGTTTTTTAATGAAATTGCGGGACAAAAAAGGAAAAAAAAAAAAAAAACTTTCCCAAGATATTCTATTTTTTTGAGATGCACCTGTATGTTACTATAAACCTGAATATCAGACCTCAATTAGATTATAGTAGTTAACTATACTAAGTAATATACTAAACAAACTAAAGTACTATACTAACTAAAGTATAGTATTTTTTAATCATTGTGCCTTGGCTTTTTCCTTACATTAACATGAACTTGTCAAGAAACCGCTACATATGGGATGTCATGTGACAGAGCTTTCTATATTTAAAACTGAAATTCAAGATAAACAGAAATTGCATTTCACTGGCTGTTAACTCTGTTTGCAATTAAACCATAAGAGAGGTAAATTTCCTCTCAATGCAAATGTGAAATGTGGCAAACAAAAGACATTAATTTGAACACAGTGGCCATTAAGGCGTAATCGGTGTGGAGCTGCCGAAATATCCGTTTCTGATTACGCCTCACTTAGGTCATTTTCTGATGTCATAAGAAAAATTTCCTTCATCCGTTTGGCTCGTGACCAACCAGAGAGTTTGGCTATTAGATCCGTGCGTGTCTCTGGTGTTAAATCCCTGCATTGTCAGGCAGAGATGTTGCCGTGTGCAGACAGTGAAATGATGTCCCGCAGCATGGGGAGGTCTGTTTACTAAATTGGGTCAAAATCTGGAAACGCGCCTGAGCCTCCCTCCTGCAATATTCATGGCATGACATTTCAGATATAGTACAGACTCCAGACTCAGTCTCTAATTGGCCCGTGTAGTTAATCACAGAGCGCTTGCATTGTTACTCAGAAGGGCTGTGGAGATAGACGAGAGCAATTTTGTTGTAATGCAGTGCAACTATTTTTTTTTTTTTTAACTGCAATGTGAGTTCTGTAAATATACTGTGTTTTCGTACAATATAGAAATTTATTAGTGCTAATATATTAATTGATATTATAGTTCTGCGACGTGCTCTAATGTTTTTAATCAGTAGTTATTAATCAGTTTTATATCACAGTAGGTCTGGGCGATATGACAAAAATATCGTATCACTATACTTGAGGACATTTCCACAATACACGATACGTATCACGATGTGTAATTTAGCTAACAAACTGTCTTCAAAACAGTAGTAAAATAAACAAAAAAAACTGTTAAATTAAGTTTCACAATACTTTAGATTAAGTTAAAAAAAAAGAAAAAAACATCAAGTCAACGGCATCCGTTCAGTACCATTTAATTTGTAATTATTAAAAACATTAAAAAATATATATACATCACCATTCCAACAAAATCTCAGAAAAGTGTACCGTGTAATCATTTATCATGATCTCGACATTATATCGATATATCGCCCAGCCCTATACCACAGTACTTAAATTCTCAAATCAGAAAGTGTTGATTAATTTTCTATTACAGCAGTTCAGACAGCAGTTACAGCTGTGACAAAAATGGTAAATTTATAGTAGTGCGCTCATTCTAATACACTATTGTTTCTATAGCAACAACTCATTAACAGGGACTTGTATGTTGGATGCTTCAAATAATCTAATCCTAATAATAAACGTATATAATAAAACATGTTATTTGTCTGAATTGGCTCTTCCGGGATTCTCAGTAACATTACAAGTTGTGTTCTATTTAGTTTGTTTGTTTTATTAACTACAACAGAGAGAAAATAGGAAGTTGGTGAGAAAATGATTGTTTATAGCTGCGATAACATTAAGTGCGAATCTATCTGTACTATCTTGTCTCCATAACATTAAATGCAACTAGAAAGGTTTACAATGTGCGACGTGTTGTTCGTTAACAAATTAAATAATAATAATAATAATAAATTGCTGTGGTATAAGAGGAATAAAACATTTGCTCTTATAGGAAAATAATCCTATCACACCATCCTGATGTGGATCATTTTCCTATGACAGGGCACTCTGTTGTGTTTTATTCCTCACTGCGATAATATATGAGTGCATTTCCATGAAAGAACAGGTAGGGGGATGAAAGACGATGAAATACCGAAGCTTCCATTGTGTGTCAGCGATGCAGTCGAGCCTCTGTGAGCTAAAACAAAGGCTTCCTTGAGGAGCTGGAGAGGATCCCGGTGGGAGAAGTGGTGTCAGTGGTCAGGGTGGTAACCTGGCACCTGGCAATTACTGCCAGCGGCACTCATTAATCTCACCGAGAGCCGCTCTGCCCTCTGACAAGACTCTCCTGTCACTTCCCCTCTCTCCCGGAGACAAAACCCAGGCTAATACGGCCATTTATATTACATGCAGGTCCACCTATTTGCCAAGTACCTTGGAGGAAGGCTGGCATTTTGAAATGCTGCTTATTTCCATGCGGGCAATTACATTTTCAGCAAGTAGACAGCAGCGAGCATTGGTTTGCACAACAAGGGATACACATTCTGTTAATATCAGTGTGTAGCAATATTTTTTTTATTTATTTTTTTTTTTTGTCTCACACAAGCCATTGTGCCTCTATTAAATGATCACCTTGGCTGTTTGAATTCCATTTTCCATTTAAGGACACCAGTGGAAGACAGAGACAGTAGTGGCTTCACACACAAAGAACTTAAAAAAAAAAAAAAACGGAAAGAAGAAAGAGGGAGCTAGCATCCGCAGTCCTGAGAGCCCCCCCCACCCCCCACCCCCCCAGGCGACGTCGTCGTCACCCCACTCATTCAGACTGGCACCTTCCCGTTGAAGGGCCCCTATCGTTCCCCGCAATCAATCCCGTCCCAGAGCTTCCAAATCAAGAGCTGCAAGCGGATCTCCACCTCCTCTGTCACCGGCTTAATGGGGACGATAAGCAGGTCCATATAATTACAATCCAGCGAAATAATTGTAACAAGAGGCTAAACGATTAGCTGTACTTTTAATTAGCCAGTGCTTCAAATTAATAATTGCTGCTTAAATCTGGAATCAAACCCACAGTTGTGGCGTTCTAATAATGGAAGCACTCGCTTGCCACTTATTACATTTTTCTATGGGAAGCCTTCCTGGTGGGTGGGTGTTGTGGGGCGTTTAGGTTGGGGGTTGAACAAGAAAGTGAGGGAGTGTATAAGAAAGAGAGAGAGATTATTGTCTATTTGGTTATCGTCCACAAGCAGCGGAGCTCAGCTAAGATTAAATTTATTCAGTTTACCGTGGATATCACTGTCCAGTTTTTGCTTTTTTCCATCCGGTTTCAGAAAAAGGTGGGGAAGGAGTTTGTGCGGAGGTGTTTGGCTCGGGGTGCGGTTCATGGTGTTAGAGACGAGGACATATTCTACAGCACCATCATCAAGCCTGCGTCATGCCCCATTGTAAAATAAGCTCTTCCGATGCTGATTAAGCTGAAGACTCAGTTTATTTTAGAAATCTGTTTTTGCAGCATATGGATAAGGGAGGAAAAATCCTCATCCTCATTAAATGGCCATCCCTCGAGGCTCTGCTCAGCTGCCGACCGATCACGCTTAACACATAGTCTGCCTTAGGGTTATTAGGAATCCCTTGCTTTTAACTCATTTGTTGTTGTTGTTGTTGTTGTTCTTTTGAAAATACATTATCTGTTCTGTTCAGAACTTTCGGTTGTATAGAAAAAAATAAGACAAAAATATGTGTAATGTATATCTTAAAATCAATAATAAGCACTTTATTATTTATTATATTAATTATTCATTCTTCAGAAGATTTCTAAAAGCTGTTTACATGTTGATGGGAATGTAAATAAAAGATGGAGGGAATGGGACAGGGGTTTTAAACATAACTGTGTTTCGTGTAAAAAGATCAGTCAATTTTTTTTTCCAATTAAAATAAAATAATAAATAAAATAGAACTAATAATAAACAAACAAACAAAGGATTAAAAATAATCTTTCAAACCAAACTGGCCCAGTTTCCTAAATATTAAGATTGAGAGAGAGAGAGAGTGCTCAGTGTGATGCTCGCTCTACCATTTAATCCTGTTTTTTGTGCTGGAATAATTTACAAATCTCAACCTTAACATTACGGGAACATTAAGGGTTAACTAGCAGCACTCTTTCTTGTCCTGCTTTACATTAACCGGATAATGTAGTGTCGAGGGACTGCATTCTTCTTGAGATAACGCCTCTGACAGCTGTAAACGTGATCTATCAGCGCGTCAAAATTATCCGTCAGGTGAGCTGACATAAACATAACTGACATCTCGCTGTCATGGCGGTCGGGGACCTGGCGTCAATCTCCTCACGCCTCTCTCTCTCTCTCTCTCTCTCTCTCTCTCTCTCTCTCTCTCTCTCACTCTCTCTCTCCCCCCCCCTCTCCACACTGTTTTTATTCGTTCTTTTATGTCGCTTAATTTTCCTCGACCCTCAGAAGAAGTGGCTGTCACCTCTGGGCTCGCTCTCGTTTTTCTCGGCCAGCTCTATTCCACACCCTTTCTGGAATAATTCGATGATGGATTAGACGCGGCGTAAAAGCCAGGCGACCCCGAGGAGTGGCTCGGGGAATAGCTAGGACGGATTGCGAACAAACTTATTTCAGGTCTACGTCTCTCGGTCCGATCCATCACTCTCAGAGAAACGAAAACATTTGATAACTGACAAAGCAGTATTACATTTAATGTAGACAAATATCTGATGAAACTATTAGTGAATATAGGTAAATCGGATTATATAACCTGAGCTTTGGGTGAGTATGGGTGAGTATGTGCTTGAGCTCGGTTCGATATCATAAAATTCGCAAGGAAAGGTGTAAACTCTAACTCTAACCTTAAACTTGTGCTTTGCACCTTTTCATACTGACCTGAGTCATATGAATTGTTACACATTTTGCTTTATTGTCATCTTCAGTGGATCTGGTGTATCCTGAGCTTATCAAGGGAACACCGGGTGCATAGCAGGAATACACTCTGTATGAGCACCATGCACACTTGCATTCACAAACTCATTTTCACCTTTACACCTAGGGGCAATTTAGAGCAGTCAATTCTACCTATCTAGCGGCATGTTTTTGGGAGATGGGAGGAAACCAGAGAACCATGTTGCTGTGCCACACTATGTTGCTTGATATTATGCTGAAAGCTTCACTGGCCACATCTGTGCATCCACATTTCTTAGGTCGAACGCAGATCCCGATGTACAGTCGGACACCAATGCTAAAGCTACCAAGTCCTGAGGGACGTCTGTGTTAATTTAGGGCCACAGCGCTGTCTCTGCGGCAGGAATGTAGGCCATTATGCTAATGCTATGGTAATGTCACGTTTACCCTGGGGTACTGAACCAAGCACAGTCACCTCCACCTGCGTTTTCTGTTTTTGGAGTCTAATTTAGTGCTCTACGTACATGCTTTCTGTCATCAAGTGGTTTGGTCTGTGTGAAAAGGAAAGGAGGAAATGAAAATAGGTTGTTGTTTTTTTTTTCACAGCGTTGGATCAGTTTGATCTTTTATCACTCTCTGCTTTCACGGTACGGACTTGAGGTGCACTCAGGGGCAGCTGCCACTAGTTAAAATGAGCTTCCTGTAAGAGTCGCTGTGTTGATTGCTTTCTGAGGACCTTTAAATTGAGAGGAACTCTCCCCGAGGTCTGATATCCTCTCGTTGTCGATCCCTGCCAGTCTGCTGTCCTTTCCTAAGCTTCAATCCGTTTACTTTACAGCGCTCCTTCCGTCTGCTTCACATCAGCTCGGGCTCAGATAAGGGCTCCTCTTGCATCTCGTAAAAGCGACGGCTTTTTGCCATTGATTTCTTGCATGCCGACTCAAATCATACTTACCGTCTCTCTCTCTCTCTCTCTCTCTCTCTCTCTCTCTCTCTCTCTCTCTCCACAGCCATTATGAGCAGGACCGATCAGCGCTGAAGAAGAAGGAATGGGAGCGTCGCACACAGGAAGTGCAGCAGGATGAAGATTTGTTCTCCACCGGCTTCAATCTGTTCGGTGAGCCGTACAAGGTAAGAGTTCACCCAGGGGTCCAATCAGCGACTGTGCACTTTCATTTCACACCGCAGCTCTGCACCAGCTTAAAAAAAAAAAGGAAAGAATCTGGAGTGGTTTAATATGATGGTGCATGCCACTTTATTTGCTGGTTTGTGCTCCTTTGCTTTTTACTTTCATCCCAGTATTCACACCAGTGATGGAGTCAAAATAGGAATGTTTGCTGGAGCCAATAATCCAGTGATATACTGTATATGAACACCTGTGAGATATATATATATATATATATATATATATATATATATATATATATATATATATATATATATATATATATATATAAAATAATAAAAAAAAAACAGGCGCCATTTTTTCTACAATCCACACTATATCAAGGCTGTTAAACATTGATTCAAGTGTGTTTATTTCTGAATCTTAGTTTTTGCAAGGGCAGTAGAGTAGAATTTGGCCAATAGTTGACACAAGCCTTTTATAATCGACCGATTGGTGTGCGAGAAGGCGGGAATTACAGAGAGGGGTTAAAGCAATGCAAATATGCGCACCGCACACATGATGCAGTATTAGACCATAAGCACCGGCCGGTCGCTTTTTTAAGGTCCAGGAAAAAGTGGACGTATGGTCACCCTAGAGTAGAGGATTGTGGGGGAATAGAAAGGCTGGGCAATATACAGTATAAATATCGTGATGAATGATGTCACAATATACAACAATTAGTTCTGGTCAACTAATTTGTGATTGGACGAGAAGCGTTCCAAGAGTGCTCGTATTTAGTACAACGGCACTGGGACATTTCACTGTTTGTATTACTCCAAATAAAATTCCAGTTATTCCAGTTATCATTCTATAGCAGCAGTCCCACTGAAACTTTGTTAAAACAAATTTGGTGCTGATTTTTGTTGTTGTTGTTGTTGTTGTCATATTGCCCATCCCTAGTGAGGAGGTATTTCTTTAGGTACCACTGGATAGATGTTCACAAAACAGGACTTTTTTAATCCACGTATTCTGTATTAAATCCATTCTCTCAGCACATGCATGCATGCACACACACGCACACACACACACACTTTCACTGCTGCGTGAGATTTGGCCACTCAAACTGAACAAAATGCTTCAAAACTACACTCTTCATTAAATTCAAAACACTCTTGATTAAAGTCGAATGTTTATAAAAAGGAGTTAATTACTCCATTCAGGGATAATTCACACCCAGGATAATTCACAATTATTCCTCATAAATAATTACGTGTCAAGTCCTTTCCAATAAACTCCTGAGCGTATTTTAGGCTGTAAAATGTAGTGTTTTGGTGTTGCATAATAGTTTACAGGTTAAGAATGATTCATGATTATCACTGTCTTTTGAGGTGTTTTAATCGTCAAGGGCCATACTATTGAAATTGTGTTCTGCGAGAATCACTACAATACTGTTCAAATGTCTTGGGCACCCTAATATTTTGATTTTGATTTTGTCTTAAATGCTTGTATTGTGCATTAGGGTGTCAGTAGCAAATTATAGACTTCCAAGCATTCATTTTCCAGCTCCAGTCGATCTGAAGCCTATCCTAGGAACACTTAGAGTGAAACGGGAACGCAGCCTGGATGGACTCTGGTATATGTTACCAGTAATTTTTAATGTCATTAAAGAAAGTAGCATGTTAAGAAACACTTTTCAGATTGAAAAATAAAAAAAAACACCAGCAACAACAATAAAAAAACACACTGAATACTGGGGCTTGCGGATTGAACTTTTTGAGAATTTTTCTGCGGTTTTTCTAATAAAAACACGCCACATTGTACTCAAGACAAAGGGTTTACTTGCTTATTTACTTATACATTTACTTACCTTTTCAGCTAATATAGAGAAACTTTCCATTTCATTATTGCTGAAAGCATTACAAAATTTCTTTACCTGTGCCTATGACAATGGCAATTAGATTTTTTACACCATGTATTTATTTATTTATTGTTTTTTTTTTTTTTTTTTACCAATTTGGTCTTGCCAATTCCCACCCACCTGCTGGACCTCCCCATCACACAACAGCTACCAACTGGGAAGCGTGAAAGCTATAATCTCAGAGCTTCCTCTGAGACAAAGGAATCCAGCCAACTGGTTCTTTTCGAACTGCTGCTCATGCTGCATCACAGGGCAGTGTAACACACTCAGAGGAAAGTGCTATCTGCCCTCTTCCACATACATGAGCTCACAGAAACCCATGATTGGCTAGTGTTGCTGTGATTGAAAAGAGTATGCCGTGTCTCCCAGCCAGACGGCCATGGCGGGGTTCAAACTCTTGGGATTTGCTCTATGACATTTTCTATATTTCTGTATATAGACATGTCAAAATGACTATAGGTTTATTAGGAATTGTAATTACTTAAAATGAGGAGGATTTTAAATCTGGGGAGGATTGTGCTCAAAAACTTATTCTGTTTTTGCTGTTTGAGTGTACACAGTTTTAGGAGAAAACCTGTATCATTTTATACACAAGACCATAGCCAGGTCCTCAGTCCTGCTTTACTGATGGTGAGTGATTCAATAGGAGTGATGGCTATAGTGACAGTCTGTTACATTGTTTTTGGAAAAAAAATAATAATAATTTGAAAAAGTCTGTTAAGAAATGCCACACATTGTGTAATTAGTGCATTTAACTATAGCTTTCTGTGTAAAATTGCAAACAGACACTGTTGTTCGATTGCCAGGAACTCATTTTTCATCACATAGGTCTGTGTTTATCATACTGCGACTGTGGCATTATTAGCAGGTGGTGTTATTAACAACTAACAACGATCAGAGCGCAACCCACTGTTTAGCATGTGTTAATGCTCCAGACTCCATTAATTAAGTGCCACTCAGGCTGATGGAGATTTGCTACCTAACATAGATGTGAAGATGCAGTGTATCTTCATCGCACGTGTACCGGCTGTTGATTTCTTTTCTTTTTTTTTCCTTTTTTTTTTGTTGCAAGATTATATTATTAGATTATTAAGTAAAGAAGGAGGCGAACTTGATATTTAAACATTTTGTATTTACAGTAGCATCCAAATATTACTATTTATGAATTATTATTTGTATATTTTCATACAGATACAGGCAACTCCAGAATCATTGGCACCTTTTATGAAAATGAGAAAAAATGAATGTATATGCTATAATAAATTAACTGATATTTACAGTCACCAGCCACTTTAATAGAACACCTGTACACCTGCTCATTCATGCCAATCATGCGGCAGTAGCTCAATGCATAAAATCATGCACATACAGATGAAGAGCTTTAATTAATGTTCACATCAAACAATGCGATCTCTGCGACTGTGACTGGTTTGAGCTAACAGCAAGGATACAGTAACTCAAATAACCACATTTTACAACCGTGGTGAGCAGAAAAGCATCCAGAATGCACAACACATTGACCCTTTAGGTGGTACGACAGTAGAATGCCACATTTGGTTCCACTCTCCTGCTGTCAGCCAAGAACAAGAATCTGAGGCTATAGTGAGCACAGGTTCACCGTAACTGGAAAGTTGACGATTGGAAAAATTATTTATTCGCTTGGTCTTTTTCCTAAATTTCAACTGTCCAACGAGACAAACATTTCCTTAAATAGTGCTATTTTTTTCTGCAAAACACCAGTATCGAAATTTATCGACATCCCGGCTTTTAATACCTGGTGAAGCCTCTCCTAGAGAGAACAGCTTTGAGAATCTTCCTGTAATGTCTGACAAGGTTGAGGACACTAATATAAGGATCTTGGACATCCTTTGAGTACTTTTGTTTTTTCTCCTGCCAGATTTTCAGCTACTGTTGTCTATTATTTCTCAGATTTTGCTTAATAGTATTTTAACTGCTTGTCTAATTTTTTATCTGTTGCTTGATTTGGTCAACAACCATATATCTCTTTTCTGTTGAAAGTTCTCTTTTGTTTCCTTGTGGTGATGGTTATGAATGAGGAAATATTTCTATCCTAAGGAAACAAGACATTGTCAAAGCTTTTATTACAAAAAAAATAAAAATAAAACTGAACAAAACAAAACTGATAATAATGTAATAATATGGCACAGTATGTTTTTGAGAAAAATATTATAATTAAGAAAGATTTAAATGATTTTTTTTTTGTGTTTGGCCATAAGATTTGAATTAGTGTGTAATATTTATGTCTAACATGTAATAATTTTTGCTTCATTTTATGAAGGGTGCCAATAATTCTGGAGTCATATGTATATCCTCCTGCACCTAATTTAGTATTATTTGGCTTTGGTAACAGCGCCAGTAAGGTCAGTAGGTAACCCGACCTTTTTTTTTTTTTTTTTTTTTAATCCAAAAATGTATACTTCACAGTGAACAGCTATGAAGTCTGAGAAGTCTGGAGAGGGAAGTATTTTTTATCTTATGGTTATGCACTCTGTAAAAGCCTCAGCAAAATGTTAATTTCACACACTTTTCCCCCTGCACTCTAAATGACTTTCATTCAGCCGGGAAGCTTCATCGAGTTCAAGCGCCACTTTCTTTCCCTCTTTTCCTCCGTTCTTTGATTTGTGTCCTAAGCCAGCTGTTAGCAGGTGACAAGACTGATTTTTCCACAGAACGTGCGTGAAAGGGGAGTCAAAGTGCTGTCAATACAGCGGGACGGAAGACCTCAGGGGTTCAGAATTCAGGATCAGCGCTGCTGCTTACTTCTCTGCGCTCCACAGGCAAAAAAAAAAACTGCCTCTCGCCCAGAAGTGGCATCACGTTTCCAGGCCTTTTTCTGACGTGCCATTTTAGGTGCCTTTAGTTACTCTTTCCTTGATTGTTTTGTCTGTGAAGGTCTTCTCATGTTATGTGAGCCTTGATGTAATATACAGTATAACATGTTGTGACGGATTATGACAACAGACTTTGTAGCAGAAACGGGCTTTCCTGACCTGAAATGCGTTTCGCTTTTGTGTATATCTTACAACGTCTAACAGTTTATAGACGGGTTACAGCCAAAATATCGTACAATATTGCATATGCGGACAAATATTGCATTAAAAAAAACATTAAACTCCACTCACACTGATTACATAAACGCAACTACTGTTTATTGATTTAACTACTATTTAATTCTATATATATAAATAAGATATACACACTAGAAATAAGTCCATGGATCGACCATATATTGATCTTAATAGCAGCCTTTATTTTTAGTCTGTTGACTGACAGACTTTTGAAGTCCCGCCCATCCAGCAGGCATTTTATGTTTAACAATAATATTCCTCATTTTTTCAGGGAAACCCTTTGTAGATGATTAAAAATCATTATATTTATACCATACATTATTTTTAAGAGTCCATAATAACTGATTTCATCTGCTAAACTGATTTCAGAGATAATATCAGGCTTATTTATAAACTAATCTTAATACTTGACTAAATTACTGCCGAAAATCATAAAGAATTCGAAGTTTACAATGAGAAATGAGTTCTCGCTTTGATTATCAGCATCATCCGCTCGCCGTCTCCTCACCTGAGGTAAAAGTTGCGATATTTAAACACGGACCTCACTGTCTGTTCTTCACTCGGCGAGGAAATAATCACCGATTCATGCAGTCGTCTCTCTTCTGTTGACTAAATATCTTGTCTTTTTCCGGGCATTTAAACATTTTCCACTGTCGTCTGTACAGCGCGTGTAAGCGCTCTTCTCTGTTTTGATGATGATGTGATGGCGCAGTAGCATTGCGGACATTTTGACAGCTGGTACAGACTAGGCGTATGTCTCTATGGCTATCGCAGTGCTGTGTAATTTGATCAAATTGTCGGAAATCCCACTTAGCTATCAAGGTTTTTGACTTCTTTAGTCAGACTGACTGTTTTTTTTATCACCGTGTTTGTTAAACTGGCTCCTTACACAGCAGAAAGTAGACAAAACAGTTCCGCATTGTTTTGGTACAAAAATACGTTTACGTTTTCTTAAAGTAGAGGTGTCAAGGAATATCATTGGTAGAAAAACGCATAATTTTTTGACACATCAACATCCAACAGGTTTTCCCAGACTGCCAGACGCACACACACACACACACACACACACACACACACACACACACACACACACACACACACACACACACACACACAGTATATATCAGAGAAGTTTTACAGATAATAGCGAAGCATTAGCCATATGGAACACACATGATTTTCTTGAGATTGAGGAGACAGGATAATCACATCATGACATGTGTAGTCGCAGGGCCTGTCAAACAATCCAGTGAAATTGATCCAGACAAGAAACAGGATTTATGATCTTGTAGAGCAGTGATGTCACTTCTGATTCATTCTCCAAGCTACATAATGTGTGTGTAAACTGTAACTTTAAAGCCTGCGTTTGAAGGGAAGAGGGATTGGAATTGCCGCTGCCCACAGGCCGGTCATCTCACAATGTTACACTGATACTTTTCTTTGAAGACTAATTACAGTCATCTCAAGGCAAGACACACTTTATCCCTCAGTTCTTGTCTAGTCCTTTCTCTCTCTTGCTCTCTCTCTCTCTCTCTCTCTCTCTCTCTCTCTCTCTCGTCAGCCCCATACGTCATTTATCTTCATCTGAGCACACACTCTTCCTTTTAGCCTCTGAAATTAGTTTCACCATCAGAGCGCTCTACTTAGAGCCTCTATGCATGCACTCGTCACCGCTAAAACTGGGTCACTACTGATATCGACCATAACATGCTACTAGAATGTGGTTATTGTTTAAAAAAAATAATAATAATAATGGCTCGACTGTCTAAATTAATTCTTATAATGATTTTGTTTTTTTTTCATAATGATTTTTTTTTCCATCTCTGTGAAAATTTATTCACTTTACTCTCACAATATTACCAGTACAACTTGTGATACAGGGCATGGGATGTGCTGCAATTGAGTATAGGTGAAGTAATCTAATATTTTTCATCGTGAGACTATTATTGTTATATTCTGCCGATTAAAAAATAAATGCAAGAAAGAAGCAAAGTTATCCTGCCTGTGGAATGAGCAAGAAATAAAACATTCGACGGCATGCTGTTATAGGAAAATAATCAACAGCGGGGTCAGATGATGCAGCTCGATGTGAAGCGGAGTTACTGTGCAGCAATTTGCCAGGGATTACAGTGATTACTTTTAACCGTTTATAGTTACATTCAAGTTAACATGTAAGTTGTTACTATAGATAGGATAATGTATTAGACCAAGCACATTAATATAAACATGTGGTTTGAATTGCAACCAGCTTGGTTGTCCGATTATATAAAACCAGTCAACTCATTCTGACCAATCAGAATTCAGTTTTTTTTTTGTTGTTGTTGTTTTCATTTTTTTTTTTTTTTTTTTTGCAGTATGTTTATTATTTTTTTTTAATCATACATTGTTGTCTTCCCTCTATTCTATAAGAATTTGCTGTCCTTGCATTCCACCGAGCAGCTGTGGATTTGCGTCACCGTCCTGAACCACGTATTCAGCTTTGAACCCTCACCGCTCAGTAAGCCATGCTGTCAAAAAAAAACAAGAGGGATTTGGACAGGAAAGAGCTTTGCTGAGCCATAGCGATGTAATGACGCCACACTCTGCTTTTGTGTGAGCAAGCACCGAAGAGGTAACGGCACTGATGAAAGATGTGAATACAAGCCAATCTCGCAGTGATTCAGTGTTTACGATCCACTCTCTGGATTTGCAGTTAAGACAGATTTGCGGTTAATAATGTCGCCGAGAGATTTCTCTTAAAAGACAGCAGGAACTGAGCGTTTTGTTTCCTCTGTGAACTGCTTTTCCTCTTAACACCATACCCCCCTCACCCCCTTTACATTAATCTAAGGCTGCTATTAGCTAATCCCTTTAAATCCTGTTTAATGGAACTGTGCTGTTAACAGCTATTTGGGACTAATTTACTGGCTGCCGGACTGCCAGGCACCTTCAAAGCCGCCCTGGTGCTGCCATCCCAAAGAAAAAAGTGCCTCCCTCAGGGTGAGAGTCAGTCCCCGAGGTCCAGATCTCGCCGTGCTCTGTGTCCGAGGTGGCTTTAAAGGTCTTTCAGGCTGCCAAGGTCAGCACGCTGGAGCTGGTGCTGTACTCCTCTGCTGCTCCAGGCAGTGTTTGTGTGTGTGGGTGTGGGTGTGTGTGTGTGTGTGTGTTTTCTCTCATTTTCATCCCAAAGGTAAATATTCCCAAATTAGCTACTACTGTAACTTGCTGAGTCAAGAACCCTGGAGTAAATGATTAATTCCCACACAATGCCTTGTTTTTGTCTGTCTTCTATCACATATTCAGCCATTTTTTCCCCCTCACCTTGGTTATGTTTTATGCATGCGTGTATACCCAGAGCCAGTCAGTGGGTTGAGCTTAATTTATTCAGTCCAACATTTGGTCTCTGGAGAGTTGTGAATGTGTGCTTGAGTGTGGTGTCTCCATATTTAGCCACGCTTAATAGTGACTGCTGTCATGGCTGTCACATTCTATCAACAGGTTCACTCAGTGACGGTTATTCATCCAAAATTATGGAAACGGGGTACCTCATGCTGGGCCATATGAATATATTATGTACGGTAATATATTCACAAAGCACCAACGTATTTACATTTACATTTATTTATTTGGTAGATACATTTGTCCAAAGCAATGAATAATTAACAGATAAACAAGGGCCTAATTTTAAAATAGTTTGAATAGTCCAGTATTCAAATATCTATTGACAATATTTTTAGCGTATGTGTGAAATTTTTTATTTTTTTTATTTTTTTTTTTTTTAAAGAAATTTGACTTTGTCACACAGAACGAAAAACCAGTTTAGTCCAAAACTCAAAAAGTTTAAGGTTATTCTATCAATAAACAATGATTGATAGAACAAACAAACAAGCAAACAAATAAATTAATATTTAAAAAAAAAAAACCTTATAATTGCTTTTAGAATAATTTAATAATAAATAAATTGTCTATATTCAGAATGTTTACACTTTTTTGTAGCCATTTAAGAAACATTTGAAATAAATAAATGTAAAAAATGCTTGTAATGGCTTTATAATAATTTCATAATAATATATGTTTGTCTATATTCAGGGTGTATATGCTTTTCAGGTTTCAATAAATAAATAAATAAATAAATAAATTACTAACAAACTGAACAGTAAATTAGTAAATTCAAAGAAGAAACAAACAAACAAATAATAAATAAATTTAATAAATAATAAATTCATTAATAAAATATATTTAAAGAAAACAAAATCTAATAATCTAATCCTTTTACATTCTTCCTGATGCTGTTAATGTATCTATATGCCATCACGTAATCTGTGAACAGGTTGTAAGGTTTTCAGGTTTCTCAGTACAGTTACTTGTGTCAAACGTCATGTTTATAGTAATCAACATCTATGCTAGAGATAGAAATTAGCTTGAAAGATTCACGAGTATTCCTTTAACTAGCTATTATCATACATTTTCATTTCTATTCAAGTCTCAATTAGAGTATATTGTTTGTTATATGCATTAAAGATGCACGTGTAGACATAATTAAACACTCTAAGCACTGGAGAGAGCTATTGAAATAATTTAAAAAGCGTGTCATTTTTTCAATACACACACCCATTAAAGACAATTGTTGATTACCTTACAGGCACTTCATCACGTGCATATTCTTTCCTATTCTCCATAGCTGTAACCAGCTCGCTCACACGTTTGCGATGATGTGTGGTTGGAGTTTGCTCATTTAAGCCAATATCGATCCCTCATCTGGAAGCATTAATGGCAGAGTAGAGCGCTGGTGGTTTCTGTTCCTCCCTCTTTATGTGATCTGAACACAGGAGTCCAGAGGCAGAAATATTGAACTTTTGCCAAGACAATTTTTCAACACATCCTGGATTCAGTAAAGAGCATTTGCTGTGTGTGTTTTGGTGTTGTACTAGTGTGAGGTTTCATTGCTTTCTGATGCAGATCTAAGAGCACTGGTACCTTCATTACCATTTCAGTTGTTGGCCTTTGGGCTTGAGGGCAAAACCCCAAGAGCCTGTGGCGGAGCAACACAAGGCTCTTTTGTAAACACTGCCAATGTCTTGTCAAGGAGAGAGAGAGAGAGAGAGAAGCCAAACGCTTCACAAAAACACACAGGAGCACATCCATATCCACGCACATATGCAACCATCCATCATTCTTGCAGCCTTAGCTCAGGATATTGCCATTCCTGCGAATTCCTAAGAAACAGGCCCAATTTTATAGCTAGAAAATGATATAGCTTTAAAAGCAAATATGAACTACAGTCTATCAGCTCACTGCCGCTGACTAGGACATAGGAAATAACTCCAAAAGCTGATGTTTCAATCTCTACTCATAAACCTCGTCTTATGAAATGGGGTGTTGTTGCTGCAATTTCTCTTCTGAAATCTGAATTATAGAGACGAGATATTCCAGTTCATGACAGCCATCGTAGAGACCCTTATCACTGATTTAATATCTTACAGGTGGGAGCAATACAGGGTTGTGCCTGCATAAAAAAATGATGTATAATCCATGAATGCTGAGCTTTTGGTTCTGCATATAAACAGGCAATTTGTTTTGACCAATAATAGTCAGGCAGGCCATGGAAGAGGTGGTGGCGTGAATGCTGGAAGTGCTGAGATGGAGAAAGAAAACAAAGAGAAGCATTGAGAGCTTGTTAGGCTGTACAGAGTGGTAGCACCCAAGCGCCCTGACCCCGTACATCCCTTAGTACCACAGTGCGCTGATTCTCTTCAATAATATGCCCATTAAAATGTTTTACCCAGGCCATGTACTGCTTCAACAAACACTTACATAGATATTTTTTCTTTTTTTCCCAGCCAAGACTAGAGGCCAACTGATTTATATTATATTTTGCACCTTAATGCATCTCATATTTGCACTGCAAAATAATTGATCTGATCTGATGTGTTGTACCCTGCCTACTCCCACACATATTCCTTCTGGTCCTGGAGGATCTGGTCCTCAATTTGTAGTGCTTAAAAGAACTGAAAGTCTTGCGTACCGTCAAGTGGGTGATCTCTGCTAGACCAGAAGTTCAGATAGCTACAGAAGGAATAAGGAGCCTCTTCATTTTGCAGCGGAGCTTATTACTGAATGACTAACCAGTGGCCACTGAAGGATTCTTCGACCATAGGCTGTGGAAACCAGTCACACTTGATATCAGTAGGGATGCGTATTGATACTGGTATCTGGAGGAGGTACTATAGCATCTTCCTATAGTACAAGTAACCCGATAAAACATTTTAAACATAAACTCAGCACTAGGACATCATTACTAGCAGCACATGTCAACCAAACTGTGCAGCGAACTCTGTCTAGGCAAGAACAAAATGCCTACAGACAATGCGAAGTGAAGTCACAGCCCTTAACCAGTATGTTGTTCTCGACAATCAGCCACTATCTGTTATTGACAATGAGGGATTCAGATGCAATGAAACGAAAAACGTACTTTAGACAGATGTGTTTTTCCAAAGTGAAACTAATCCTGGTCTTCTCCATTGCAACCCTGCTCTATCCCAGGTAACTAATGTAGCTAGCTAATGCACTTCACTTAAAATCAGCTAGCTAACATTACAATGAACTTATTTTTCTTCTTATGCTTCTTCTAATTTTTCTTAGCAAGCAAGAAACCTAAATCCTAGAAACGCCAAATCTGGTGTCAAGGTATGGTCACTACATATCGAAGCAAATGATCGGATCTGCATCAGCCTGATGTTGGCCCAGAAGGAGTTTTCATCCTTTGCCCCTTATCCCCTGAACTGTGACGCATACAATATAATTCTCCAACAGATTCTACCCCCCCCCCCCAAAAAAAATAAAATAAAATAATAATAATAATAATAATAATAATAATAATAATAATAATAATAACCAACTATTTACCATTTGACATCAAGATACAGTACTTGTGGGGGGCAAGCACAAACTTTGGCCTCAGTATTCCTCTGTTCCTGGCTGTATGCACAGGCTTAAATAATTACTGTCTCATTCCTGAGACTAAAGTTTAATTTTTTTCCTCCATCTCCAACTTTTCTGATGAATGCCGAGTAGTGTTGTGGGACGCAAGCAGTCCCTCACTGCAAGTTAGCATCTAGATCTGACTCCATGTTTATTTTGGCATGCTTACTTTTTGCAAGCCAATCAAATACCAATGAATAAAACCAAAGTCCTGCCTACCCAATTATGCCATTTCACTCAGAAATACACTCTTTTGTGGAAGAAAAACACATGCATTTCTATTTAACCATGTCTTTCAAGTCGGAGTAAAAAAAAGTAAACATTTAATAGACTCAGTCATTTGTATTTGTTGCTTTAGCATGTACATATCTCATGTACCTCACATATCCACATCAGATGGAGAAAATCTCTTTTTTGTCACTTTGTTTGTTTCCTCCAGATTTTCTGGTTTCCTCGCACCTCCCAAAACATGCTGGCGGGTTTATTGCTGACTCTAAATTGTCCCTAGGTGTGAATGAGTGTGCAATGGGCTGGCGTCTTATCCAGGGTGTATTCCCGTCTTGTGGAATAGCTCTGGATCCACTGTGAGCCTGACCAGGATGAAGTGGTTATTTAAGATCAATGAATGAATGAATGAATTTTTGCTAACTACTTTGATTGTAGGGTTGCATCATTTCTTTCATTAGCTGAATCAGGTGTTAGAGCAGAAAATATAAAATTGTACGTCACAGGGACACTTCTGATCAAGGGCAGGACCTGCTAGTGTTTATTGCTATTTAGATAAATATAAAAAAATTAATGTAGAAAACCCCAGTTCGACGCTGTCATGTTTAGCACGTTGCTTGAGGTGTAGCTGTAGAGCACTACTGTCGTTTAATCGATACTGATGAGTAATGTTGCACTAATGACTTCACAAAGAGGGAAAAAATGCCATTTAATCAGCATGTCTTTTCTTTTGAATAACCTCATTATTCATTTAGTTTAGACTGATAAATGTTATTAGGAAAAGTAGCTGTTTGGGGATAAAAAGTAAACACTTAAGTATTTAGTCTCAAGGCTAAATAAGACTTTTGTGGTCCTCAAAATTCATACTCCCCACCATTAAGTATGCGATTAATCATCCATGAAGGGCTTTTTTTTAACAAGTCGTTCCTTTAAAATAATGTGTCAGCAATTAATGCCTCAAGCACCAGGATTCCTGCAGTTTTCACCTTCCCCAGGCTGTAGAATGCAGAGCTTGGCATGAGTGCTGCCTTCCCCTGTGTGAGTCAGGCAGTTGGAGTTCACACAAGAGGCCTTTGTGTGCTGTCCAGATGGGCTTACGTGTCTGGGAACTTCACCCAGCGCTCACTTTTCCCCTCAAGACTTCCCCTTCCCGTGAGGTCTCTCGCTCTGAAAGTGTTGGAGCAAAGCCAGGGTGAGCCATGTAGCCATTTCAATGTCAGCCATGGGAAATACTGTACACGGTTGATGCTTTGTTCATGTTTTCATGTTTATGATTGTACAACTACACAGTGAATGCAAATGCTACATTGCATTTTAATGTCCAGAGCCATCTTACAAGTTAGTCCAAGTTCCAATTACCAGATTTTGATGCACACAATAAAACATCATTTATACTGACTCCAATTGCAGTAAATCTCTGAACGACAGCCACACTGTCGTAACAGCTTTACGACCTGCATTAACTCGGCAGCTTTGTGGGTTCATAGGTTATGCTGGGTGCTAAGCCGAGTGGATCTGGTCTCGCCGTCCTCTTTTGTGTGTAGGGTCAAATGTTAACTGCCCACCAGATAATTTGTTTCCCACAATAATGGTCCAGCACGCTCTCTCCTGCTCGTGGATCATTTACCATTATTTGTTTATTGACTTTTTTACGTCTTCAGAAGCCACGATGCGCGCATTTGCATCGCCGAGTTAGGGGCTCCATTATTAATGTGGCAATTACACACGAAATGAATGGCAAATGTTAATAGATTTATCTTGATACTTTTCACTGCTTGGGAATAACAGACCTTTTAATTGTATTGCAAACAGAGGGCAACACACACAAGTGCTGTTTGCTCGTTTGTTCCTCGAGTATGCTCATGCACACACTCTCTACCAAAGCAGTGGTGTTGTGGCCTGAAATAATTGATGTCATGCATGCTGGGTTGAATTGGATTGTTATTGCACAGGTACTTGGAATCGTTCGAATAAAAGCCAAGATACAAACGCAGCCAAAAATGAACAAAGTAGGAGAGGGTTTGGGTATTAAGCAGAATGTTGCTTATTATGGAAAGAGTCAGTGGGGGATGCATTTGCATGGCTCTCTGCAGAGGAAAGCTGTATAAACTAATGATGTGCGGTACAGCTAAGAAGAAAGCAATTATAACAAGGAATTCTTGGAACAAACAGAAGCCGAGTAAAATTTTTCAGCTGAAAATGATGCATATGTGTGTTCATAAACAAGGCATCCGACATGCCGGCATCCTCGGTGCAGTGTGTTTCATTTAACCTAAAATGGGAACTTATTGTCTATTTTAACTGTTGGAAAACATCAATAACACTAATCCCCAATGCCTTAAAGCGGCAGTGCGTTGATGTGTTGTTAGGAATGGGAAAAACATGATTATTAAATCAAGTCAGAAAGAAAATCTGCTAAAACATGGAGTTACCGAGCTGCCACGAGTCTCTCTGACGAGCCTGTAATAGTCATTCACAGTAATTAACAGTCAGAGCTAAAGGGTTTGATTTGCCAGGAGTTTCTGGACACTGAAGTCAAACGCCAGCTCAGTTACATAATTATTTCCCAAAAAAGAAGTCAAGCTTCACACAAATCCAGTGGTAGCAAGATAGTCTTGCTATTAGGTAGTTAGCTAAAAGACAGGCTAGAGAACTCAGTTCGGACTGATGGGCTAAATACTCATGGAACAGAGACCAGGTAATAAAAATACGCACACCAGGTGTGCTTATTTTGTTCAGTCTTTTAGCTTGGTAGCCGAATTTAGCCAGCTAGTTTATTACCTTCAGCCTCAGAGCCACATAAAACACTGCACTGTGAACAAATTTGCACCATGGCACCGAAATATCCATTTCCCCCCTAAAATAAGAGTTAGCTAGTCACCTAACACTAGCTAAAAGCAGTCTTATCTTCACACAAAGCCAGTGGCAGCAATCTAGTCCTCTGACATTGGTTAGCTATCTAAAAGACAGCACAAGGAACACAATTTACATTGCATAGCAAAATAAACAGATGAAATAACATAATACGGGCACAACAGAGACTGGTAAATAAAAATACCCACACCAGAAGCAACCAGGTATGCTTGTTTTGTACAGTCTTTTCATTAGTCAGCTGAGTTAGCCAGCTAGCTTGCTACCAACAGCATCAGAGCCACACAAAGCACAAGAGCTTGTGTTTTAGCAGGCTAGTCACCTGCATTAGCTAAGCATACGACAAATTAAGTAGCAAACTCGTCCTCTAACATTAGTTAGTTAACTAACTAAGCTCGGCTGGAGAACACAATTCAGTTTAGTTTGGATAACAAAATACACAACAAATAGAGATCAAGTCATTGAAATACACACAAGGGAAGCAACCAGGTGTGTGTGTTTGTTTTTTTTTGTCTTCTCAGGCATGGTAGCAAACCAGCTGCGTATGCTACATCAGACCTAGAGCCACACAAAGCACTGCAGAGAGTGATAAATTCACACGGTGGCCCTGGGTGATTCTTTTTCTTAAAACGAGAGTTTGTGTGTTAGCTAGCTAGCCTAAATCACAAGCTCTTGTTAAATATGAGCTTTTCTGCACTTTCAGCTATTTGAACTATATAAATGATTGATTTTGTCAGACCCTATGTCAATCTGCCAATATTGTGGTGCTTCTGTAGCATAAACAGAAACTAACACGTAACCTGTAATCGGTATTACTCTTTAATGTAATAAGAGTGGTAAATTAAGGCTACAAGTGCAGTGTGCTATTTTCTCAGTCAGATAGGATTTTCACACTTGAGCTGATTACTCGCTGTTTGCACTTAAAAGAAGGATGCATATTGAACTGCACATCTGCACCTATGCAGAATGTGCTTATGTGCAGTACCCTTTTGACTTTCACCCACACACAAACGCTTACTCATATTTTTCTCTCTTTCATAACTACAGGCACACGCATGTGCCAACACAAACTGCAGGTGGTGGTAACGTAAATGGCAGTGTTATTATTGTAGCAAAGACACTATTAAGTAGAAACTATTATCCTAAATTGTTCTTTGATTTCTCCCTTTGGAACAGAAATGCCTTTGGAAGTCTAAGAATTTTTAATTAATCAAAAAATCCTTAAAGAACCTTGAAGATGAGTCTAGTATAGGCAGTGGTTAGATTGAAAGAAGGACAATAATTTATGTTCAGATGTCCATGATGGGTTTTTTTCTGTCATTACAGACAAACAAAGGTGATGCCCTGGCCAACCGAGTCCAGAACACATTGGGTAACTATGACGAGATGAAGGAACTCTTGACCAGCCATTCCAACCAAAGCCACCTGGTGGGCATCCCTAAGAACTCAGTTCCCCAGACCCCAGTGGAGAAAACGGACCAGCCCAGCTTCTTCACAGAAGCTCAGCGTGGCAGAGCCACCTCATCCCAGCCAGCGAACCACACCACTTCCATGCCTCCTCCACCTACCACCAACATGGCAGGTCCCAGCATCCTCCATGGGCACCAGAGCGCCAAAAAGTCCCGTTCCTCCGACTGGTCCCGAGGAGCACATGGTTCGGGCAGCAGCCAGGCAGCTCAGGCTGCCAGCCGAGGAAAGCAGAGCTCCAGTGGGCATGAACAGGAACAGGGTGACTCGAGCCCTGGCACCTCGTCCACTTCCACACACCCCAGCAGGAGGCACGGGCAGCCAGCCAAGGTGCCAACTGTTGCCAGCTCACCCTGCGAGCAGGACTCAGGGTCACCTGTGGCCTCTACTTCTCTGGTGCCCGGAGGTCTGTCCACACCAACATTTCCCCAGGGCCTGCACTGCAAGCCCAGCAGCGGAGGACAGCAGAAACCCACAGCCTATGTCCGGCCCATGGACGGCCAGGACCAGGCGCCCAACGACTCTCCTGAGCTCAAGCCTACTCTGGAAATCACGGATGGATACGGTGGAACGCCATTTACAAGCCTGATGGATGGCAAAGGCAGTGCAGTAGGGAGCAAGGGCAAACTTCCCAAGCTGACTCTCCCTCAATCAGGGGAGGTGAGTACTGATTTTTCTACTTGAAACATTTCCTGCAGATGCTAAAGCCATTTCTCGCTCTCGTTTGGATGCAGTGGTAGTTAGAAAGGAAAAATTGGCAGCTCAGTTCTGGCTTTCCCCTGGCTAAATCTGTTTTACATTGATAGCTGGCACAGTGAGGGGTTGACATAAGGGCATAGTTTGTTAATAATTAGCTAAACAACCTCAGGCTTCCGCAGTTTACCACTCTGTAAGCGGGCATGCCCATCACTTTCCTCTTGTTTGAACACCAAGTTCATGCTTTGATGTTAAGTGAACATTTTTTGCACAAAACAACTGAATGGAAATTCTGACTAATTACTTTGAGTCTTTGCATTTATAAAATATAAGACCTGGTTTATACCAATATTGCTGTTGGTAGAATTTTCAGAATTAGTCATAAAAGTCTTAATGCATAGAGGTAAGTGCAGAACATCAGTATTGAGGAACACATTAGACAGACATTTATGGTTGTGTTTGTGTATCTTGTTTTTCGGAGGCTACAAATGCTAGCAACAGCACACTTGTTTACTGAAACCGCATTTGAAATGTCATCGCTGAGCAGAATAGTTGCTCTACTGTTTTCCTCTAAGTAGGTGTATGCTTGTTAAACATGCTCCAATTAGAGCAAATTTGCAATAAACTCGATTCCATGTGTCCGTCTGTAGTTTTTTTGGTGTTTAAATCTCCAGGTAGCCTACAGTGTGAGCCTTGTGCAAACCAAAAAGCGTTTTCTTGTCAGTCAGGAATTTGGGACGGTTCCATCTTTTGTATGGAAGAGCATATTATAAGTAAGGAGTAAAACCCAACAGATAGTGCTGTTATAGGAATATAATCATTGATGTGGTGGTACCCTGAAGTTAATTATTTTCCAATAACCGGACATTCCAGAGTGTTTTATTCCTGTTATACCACAGCAGTTTGCTAATGATTGCGATTTATTATTTATTAATGAGTGAAATGTCATATGTTTTAGCTGTATTTAGTTTCATTTCGTGCTGTGGAACATCCACGAAACAAGTTTCTGTTATCATTTATGCTATAACCGCTATGAACAGTCATTCCTCACCACTTATTGATGTTTATGAAGTGCTGACACTGGAGACTATTTCCATAAATGTTAAACGAATGTCTCTTTGTGAATTATCTGTTACTATAGAATCGATAACATATTAGAACAAGTGCGTTATTATAAGCCTTGCAGCTGGCATTACTGTCAGAGCTGCTGTCATAGAAAAATGAATCAACGCCATCTGACCAATCAGATTATGGGGTATGGCTTATAATGTACAACATGCGGTTTTCCTGCTGATATGAAATGGTTTAAAGTGTGTGATTAATAATCATGATTTCAGTATTATATAAATGATTGTGACCATCATTTTAGCCATTATCAAGCAGCTTTGCTGTAAGTTATAGAAAGAAATACCCAGGGTATATTTTGAGCCAGAATACAAGAGATTTAGTTTTTGTGTGTAAACAGTAAGCAAACCCTTTTGTAAGTCTTGTCACTGAGTTGTGTATTTGAATTCTGATCTCCGTCTAGGGATTTTAAAACTAACCCCTTTAGAACACTTACATTTACCGGAGTACTTTTTTTTTTTTTTTGTCCCTCAGACTGGAGAGGCCCAGCATACGTTGTGTATTAAGCCTGGTGGAGGTGAAAGCTGCAGGGAGCTTTATCACTAGCTCATTTGTGCGCCTGACACTTAGAGAGTGGAGTCGTGCTGACCTGGCTCGGGGCGCGATACCTGAGCCGTGCTGAAAGCTTTTTACAAGCCGTGCCGTGTAGCCCCTTCTCTACACCGCTGCCAAAGGGAACATCTGATCCTGTGGTTCCCTGCAGGGAGAAACGAGCTCATTCGATAGGCCAGGATGGCCCTTAAGGACAGGGGAAAGCAGACATGAAAGGTTCGGTCAGCAGGAGGGAGGAGGTGAAAGATAACGGTCTGGGGCTGTGTAATAGAGTTGTAATTATCACATCGCTAAAGCTCATAAAGGCTTGCAGGGCTGACGCTCATGAACCGTTCCACTCTGATGGCGGCTTTTACTCATCAGCAGAGACATTTTCTCAAAGTGTATTGCTTAAAGCTGGAATTTTTTTTGCTCACTCTAAAGTTTCTCCGCTCGTGGCTGTGTGCGTTCAGAGTAAGTAAACCAAATACAGAGATAAGCCGAGGTAAACAAGGATGGCATATGATTGAACAGGTTGACTCGGCGCCATCCAGCCACGAAGAAGCAGCCAGCTGTTCGCTCTCTTTGTTCTGCTGTGAATTTGAAGGCCATCGGGCTTAAAATTGCACCAAATCCCATCTTGGAGCATATGGTGTGCTCGTATTGTACAGCTAAGCATGTGGCAAGAATGGAAACCTGGGGAATTTTGATTGCTCTCCGAGTGGCCTCGGAGCGGTCGGCTCACAGGAAAATAGAGATGGATGTTGTTGTTGGACCTGCATACTCTTTCTCTGTGTTTCTCTCTTATTCCGTCTTTCTCTATATACCCCTTTTACCCCTCCTCTCATAGATGAGTCACTGCCTCAGTGAAGAGAAAGAGGGTGAGAGAGAGAATGTCTGTATGTATCTGTGTGTGACAGAAAGAGAGAGAGAGAGAGAGAGAGAGAATAATATGCATAAATTAAAAAAAGAGAGCAATAGACAGCCAAGCATGAGGAAGGTAAGATGGTGAGAGCGAGAGCGAGACTGAAATAGCTCTCAGGAGAAAAAGAAACATTTTCAAGGACAATGATTTGATCCACACACACACCCCCAAACCCCCCCCCACCCCCCAAAACACACCTCGCTCAGCTTTGCTTTGTTAAAGAGTGGATTCAGTTTTAGTGGCTCCCTCGGGACCCGCCGCCATTCTGTTGTTCTGCCCAATTATTATTCCAGCTCTCTTCAAGTCACATTTCTTCAGCCTCTTCCCGGCTGAGGTGCGGAAGCTCGAGCTATTGCTGATCGTATATATTCTCAGAGGCTTTCCTCCTCTTCCTGTGTTAAACTCTCACCTGAGCAGATGCTGTGTTGTTGCAGTTGGGAAGAAGTGCCTGCTCATTAATTGCTTCAAAAAAAAATCTACCTCTGTAGCTGGGTGCCATTATTTTAACCGAGTCTAGGGCTGGGCAATATGATTATATAATATAGATACACTTTTCTATATACAGTACTGTGCAAAAGTTTTAAGCACATGCAAAGAAATGCTGTAGAGCAAAGATGCCTTCAAAATAATGAAATTAAGTGTTTCTACATTTTTAAAAAAAATACCGTAAAGAGCAGTAAAGAGTAGTAAATGAAACAAAGTCAATATTTGGTGTGACAAAAAAATTAAAATAGTAGTCTCCGGTACGGTCTGTGCAGTTTTATAAGGAAATGAGCTGGTAAGTTTTATTGAGCATGTTGCAGAACCAGCCACAGTTCTTCTGGAGACTTTGACTTTTGCACTCGCTTCTTATTTTTGCAGCGAAACCCAGCAGCCTTCACTGTGTTTTCTGTCTGAAAAGTGTCTCTTACATAATATGCTGCTTTCTTTAATGACTTACAAACATTTTTCTATAACATTTAATTTTGTGCTAGAGAACTAATGTTTGGGAATCTAAAATGTTTTTTGTACTGACTTGATAATGTAGAAGTCATAAAATAAAAAATCTACAAGAAAGTTTGTACTAAAAAAAAAATAGGGTGCCTAAAACTTTTGCACAGTACTGTATATCACAATATCTTCTTATAATATTGTCCTTTTTTCTCTCTATTTTTTTTTTAAGCAGCAGGTAAATCAGTCTTTGATTCAAAGCAGCCGTTTAGATGTTTAAATTTGTTACAGTTTTCAATCTTTAAAAATGCGAAATTTACAATTTTATCCACTTTTACCAGCAATCCAATTGTGTATCACAGAAATGTGTTTACACACATTGTGATAAGATATGTTTTCCCATATTGTATATCCTAATGTAAGTAACGTTTTTATAGCTTTAATTCTTTTTCCATAAAAAGTCAGAGCCTGATTATTCCAAAGTCTCGCTATTGTGATGCATATTACGTATCATAAAGATATCTTAAAGTAATGGGATGTGAATGGGAGATTTTTGCTATACCACACACTTCTACAAAGTCTTATTTCTGTATCCTCAACTCCCACAGCATGCTTAGATAAAGAGAAATGTCTGAAGCACCCAGGCTTTTGGGTTGTGAAAGGCGTGAAATGTTGCTGTTGTCCCCTAACGCTGCCCCGCTGCAAAATATTTAGACAGGTTGAGAGTTCGACGCAGTGATAAGACGTCGTTAAATGGCTTTGGAAGTGTTGTGTTATCTTCTGCCGTATTGATTAGTTGCAAGTGTTTTGGTGCTTACTGTGAAAAGCTGGTCAGGTTTTTATTTATTTTATTTTGTTTACAATTTTTTTTATTATTTTTTTGGATGGGTGTGTGGGGCATTGACAGAAAGATAAGACCACTGATCTTTCTGAAACACAGTTATTTTACCCAGCATTACTCGGGCTTCATGTGCCTAATAGCTTTATCGCCAGAGTAGATTTGACAAGACAATAACCAGTGGAGATACGTATTCCTCCTGCTACATAACGGCCAAGGGATTTAGGATACAGGAGTAAATTTGCAGACTTTTGACTTGTAGGTTATCAAAATAGGTCTATGATGTTGGATAGTGGATACCATAATTGAAATGCTTTTATGTTTAGTGACACATTACATTACATTTACATTTATGGCATTTGGCAGACGCCCTTATGTATTTCATTTATACATCTGAGCAGTTGAGGGTTAAGGGCCTTGCTCAAGGGCCCAACAGTGGCAGCTTGGCGGTGCTGGGGTTTGAACCCATGACACACAGCCTCATTGCAGAGTTTGAGTGATACAAGTCAGCCTTGTATCATTGATTGGTTAGAAGGCACTGATTTCTTTTATAACAGGCAGCACTGACAGTAGTTCACTTCTTCTAATAAATCATTTTTACAGTAACAATTCATTCACATGGACTATGGACTTGAATGCGCCACATAATCCAAGGGTAATAATAAGCATTTTAAAACGATGTTTTTATGTAACAAAGAAATACGTGTAAACATTGATGGTGAAGCTTTCTATAAGGAGACTATTTAACATTTTTGGAAGGAGTCTCCAGTGTCAGTTCTTTTCAAATGGCCAGTAAGTTTTCCTGCCAAGGAACAATTTACAGGATAGAGGACTTTCTGTTGTTGTTGTTGTTGTTGTTGTTGTTGTTGTTGTTGTGCATGACAAGCTACAGATTTTTTTTCTTTGTTGTATTACCTTATAGACGTAAACACCTGTTTATAGCTGCTATAACATAAGTGATAACAGGAAATAACCTGTCTTTCGGATGTTCCACAACATTGTAACTACATGTACAGTGGGGGAAAAAAGTATTTGATCCCCTGCTGATTTTGAATGTTTGCCCACTGACAAAGAAATGATCAGTCTATGATTTTAATGGTAGGTGTATTTTAACAGTGAGAGACAGAATAATAACAAAAAAATCCAGAAACACGCATTTCAAAAAAAGTTATAAATTGATTTGCATTTTAATGAGTGAAATAAGTATTTGACCCCTTCGACTTAGTACTTGGTGGCAAAACCCTTGTTGGCAATCAGAGAGGTCAGATGTTTCTTGTAGTTGGCCACCAGGTTTGCACACATCTCAGAAGGGATTTTGTCCCACTCCTCTTTGCAGATCCTCTCCAAGTCATTAAGGTCATTTTCAATGCCCTGGCTGAAGGAAGAAGGTTCTCACTCAAGATTTGACGGTACATGGCCCCGTCCATCGTCCCTTTGATGCGGTGCAGTTGTCCTGTCCCCTTAGCAGAAAAACACCCCCAAAGCATAATGTTCCCACCTCCATGTTTGACGGTGGGGATGGTGTTATGACTTGGGGTCATAGGCAGCATTCCAACACGGCGAGTTGAGTTGATGCCAAAGAGATCTGACCACACCTGACCACAACACTTTCACCGAGTTTTCCTCTGAGTCATTCAGGCAAACTTCAGAAGGGCCTGTACATGTGCTTTCTTGAGCAGAAGGACCTTGCGGGCGCTGCAGGATTTCAGTCCTTCACGGCGTAGTGTGTTACCAATTGTTTTCTTGGTGACTATGGTCCCAGCTGCCTTGAGATCATTAACAAGATCCTCCCGTGTAGTTCTGGGCTGCTCATGATCATTGAAACTCCACGAGGTGAGATCTTGCATGGAGCCCCAGACCGAGGGAGACTGACAGTTTCTTCCATTTGCGAATGATCGCACCAACTGTTGTCACCTTCTCACCCAGCTGCTTGGCGATGGTCTTGTAGCCCATTCCAGCCTTGTGTAGGTCTACAATCTTGTCCCTGACATCCTTGGACAGCTCTTTGGTCTTGGCCATGGTGGAGAGTTTGGAATCTGATTGATCGATTGCTTCTATGGACAGGTGTCTTTTTACAGGTAACAAACTGAGATTAGGAGCACTCCCTTTAAGACAGTGCACCTAATCAGAGCTCATTACCCGTGTAAAAGATACCTGGGAGCCAGAAATCTTGCTGATTGATAGGGGATCAAATACTTATTTCCCTCATTAAAATGCAAATCAATTTATAACTTTTTTGAAATGTGTTTTTCTGAATTTTTTTGTTGTTATTCTGTCTCTCACTGTTAAAATACACCTACCATTAAAATTATAGACTGATCATTTCTTTGTCAGTGGGCAAACGTACAAAATCAGCAGGGGATCAAATACTTTTTTCCCCCACTGTAAGTAACTACATCTGGTTAAAACTGTCGTCTTGATTTTTAAAAGAAAAATGCATTGAAAATAGTAATGATTGTCAAATTAATGTGCTACAAGAGGAATACACTTTGGGATGTGTTGTTTTGGAAAATACTCAACTTTGGATAAAAAAAATAAAAAAAAAACAGTTGTGTCGGGCCGCATCACACCATCCTGAGATTGATCATTTTCCTTTAACAGCACACTCCCAAGTGTTTTATTCCATGCATAATAACCTAATCATATACTGTATATAAATATATATTTAGGTAAACACGACATTCATTCTTATGTACATTCTTAATCGCTACAGCATTATATAATAATAACAGTAATTCATCTCAGTCAAAGGCTTTAAACTGTACTAATAGCATATTATAGTTATTCATATTTCATTTACAATATGTTCTGCAATATATTAAAAGATACTGGTCAATTTGTGATGTATTAAAGTGACCCAGTTTTGTTTTCTGTATTAAACCAAAGCCACAATTGATCAAAACATTTACAGGAGACAAGTTCACAGAGCACAATAATAACAAACAACTTTTATTTCATTCGAGTACTCATTTGCATATTGCAGTCTGCTGCGATGTCAATATTGCGACGGTCACTACTGCAATATTGATTAATATGCAATATGTGAGCTTTATATATGAGCATTATATATGAGGTATGTAACAGTTTGTAACTTTGTGTTGTCATGGATATTTAGTGTAGTTGTAATGTAGTCTTGCTGAAACATGTTGTAGACAACAACATTTAGAATATTTGTATTTGTTGATGCTCTGGTAGGTTGTTTTATTGTCCCATGACCTTTGGTAATAGGTTTTGTATATTTAAATGTTATGTACTGTGTCTTTGCAATTTTTTTCCATGGCCAAAAAGGCAAACAGAAGTGTAGGTCTTTTTTCGTTGTTGTTGTTGTTTTTTTGTTGTTTTTTTTAATGGCCGTGTGCACTTATTAGTGGCCCTTATTAACCGGGTCACTTGTGGTTTCGGAAATGCTAATGTTAGTCACTCTAGTCCTCGTTGGGTTTTTCTCTCAATTTTATAACCTCAACAAGCCTAAATACTTAATCCTAGCAGTTTTCCAATGAGCTCATTCAATGAATCATAATAAGCAAGCAGCTGTGAGCTTCTCTCCTAAATATCCTTAGTAGAAAACCAAGCACTGATGAGACCTGACTGTTTGCTGACCTCATTTCCCTGCATCACAGCAGTGATGATGTAATAGCGAGAGGTCACCAGCAGACAAACACTCATCAGACTTCTCACTGTTTGCTCTGTGTAATCAGATAGAACTGTTTAAACGGCATTTACGTCATGCCAGTGCTCTTCCCTCGCCTTCCCCATCCACACTGCACATAACATCGGCAGCAACAAGGGAGAAACACCCCTGTGAAAAACAGAGTGATTAGCATTAGCAAAAACCACAAGTTACCCAAGGGTTAAAACAGTTTACACCACAGCACTGTTGAATTCTCAGTTCTGATTGGCCAGAAGATGTTAATTAACTTTAAATAAATTTACACAGGGACTTTTATGGCGGACGCTCCACAATTAAAAAAAAAAAATGTGGTATCGTTTATATGGAAAAGTTTTCTATGAGGAGATGTTTATTCATTACTTTTGCAGTCTCCAGTGTCAGTACTGACTCCAGTAACAGTCAGAAGTAAAGCTGTAACTTTACGTTTTCCAACTCAGGAAAGCTACCAGGACAGATTGCTTTGCAGTCCAGTTTTGTCTTGTTAACTATATGTAACAGTAAAAAGAGAGGCTGATGAGGAAACAAATGTATAAAGTATATAGAATGTATATAAATGTTTTGTAGTTCATTAAATGTAACTATACATGTATAAAGAGTACATGTTCTTTAATGAATGAAAAATGTAATCGTTGGGAATTCGCTGTGGTCTAAGAGGAATAAAACACACCACAATGTCCTGTTATTGGAAAATAATCAACTTCACACCACTCCACACCTCTGTCATGTTCTATTCCTTACATCTTGGTTTTAACACAGATTCTCACATTTCTTGATTTTGTTGCATGAGATGTTACTTTCTATTTGTGAGGTGAAAACAAATTACCACTTAATGTTGAATTAAACCAGCTGTGATTTTTAAATGCTGTGCGCTTGATTCAACCTTTATAACTATAACTATAATAATTGATAGTAATAATAACAATAACTAGAACTACTTTAACTTTAACTGTAACTATACAGTAACTATAACAATAAGTATAACAAGAGCTACAAGTATAACTGTCATTATAACTATACAGTAACTATATCAATAACTCTAACTATAACAATACTTATACAGTAACTATATCAGTAACTATAATTCTAACTATACAGTAACTATAACTATACAGTAACTATAAATATATCTATAACTACAACTATAACTGTACAGTAACTATAGCTAAAACAATAGCTATAACTATACAGTAACTAGCTATCAAAAACTGTAGCTATAATAATTATAACTATAACTATAGCTATGATTATAACTAAACAGTAATGATAACAATAACTGTAATTACAGTAACTATAACAATACCTATAACAAAACTATACCTATATTAACTATAACTATAATAACAATAACTATACATTAACTATAACAATAACTGTAGCTATAGTTCTAACTATATACAATGACTATAACTATATTATCTAAAGTCTGTAACTACACCCTTATTTTTAAATGTTTCCAGAGCCAAGATACATTTTCTAAAGACATCCCAGGCTAATATGATAATTAAAAAAAAAAAAAACAGCTCTATAAATGTAAAAATCTGTGTACATGTAGTCAAAGCATAAGTTAGTTCTAAGTTTTGTGCTTACTTTGACAATATTATTTTAACCTTTTTTTTTTTTTTTTTTTTTCCCTTTTCGGTTTCAAACTAGTATGCCGCCCCACTTTGTTATTCCAAAATCACAGGGTGTGCACTTTTTTAAGCAGTTACAACCCGGCACATTTGAAATGAACTGATCCGTAACAACTGGTCACCCATTCCTGACTGCAGCCCAGAGCATAATACGGCATTGTACCTCGCCACAGTCTCCTATAGCACTCCATCACAGACAGCCTGGGTTATTAAAACAGCTTTTGGCATAGGAGGCAGAGAAATCTTTATCTCGCACGGAGCCCGGCTCCCCATCGCCGGACAGGAAGCCATTTCCAGGAACATTTGATTAGACCGCGCTGCCAAGACTCACAAAGCGAGACGCCACTTCCCTGTAGTAAGCATCCTCACTTGCACTGAGTCATCTGCTGCCTGGCTCTGCTGGCCTATCACAAACGACACCATGTGTGGGGAAAGCGGGGCTCATACTGCACCACGGCGCATTAGAGTGATTCATGCTAATGGGATTATGTTGGGTAAATACCCGCTGAAGTGTGGTTTTTGGAGACAAGACTATTTTACTTGCACTGGGTTGCATATGGGAAATGGTCCATTTGAAATATGCATGTGCAATTGCTAATGCGATAGAATTTCAAACGGCTATGCTAGAATTTTACCACCAATGTTGCCGTGCAACATTGCCGGGGTTTACAGGATTGGTATTTTCCTTATTATTATTATTATTATTATTATTATTATTAAAGATATATGCATCATATTCAGAGCTGGTGATTTACGTACAAATGTTACATCATAGATTCACACAGAGAAAGTTCCTTGTATTCAGAGTGGAGCTATGCACACGCTTAAGTTTTTCTGAGCTCCCCATTCAGATTATGTAATATAAATCACTATTTTCATTCATAATCATCATGGCAGATTAATCTGAATGCACCGCAATTACTCTCTTATTTACTCTTACTCTTTTTAAGCTTTATTTCACAGAACGTAAAATGATTTCACATTTTCATTAACGAAATATGTGCAGCAAGATTTTTTTATTTTATTTTATTTATTTATTTTTGTCTTACTATATTTTATTTTATTTATTTATTTATTGGAATTGTTTTGCCACTATTGATTTATTTTTCTTCAGTTTTGTCTGGTTTCATTTTTGTTTTTGTTCTTTTTTGTTTTGTTTCATTTTATTTTGTTTTGTTTTGTTTTGTTTTTTGCTTAGGTTGATTTTCTGAGCTCCCCATTTAGATCACCTGTGTGCGGTCCACATCTCCGAAGTTACTGGCGTTTTCTTGAGTCGAAAGTGTCCGAGACAGGTTTTTCCATAGTGGATAGACCACCGTCTTTAAACACAAGCACTCGCCTTTAAGTAAAAAAATTAAATAAAATTTTTTAAAAAGGGATAGAAAATACATTTTTTCCCCCGGGAAGGAAATATTTTTTACAGTAACATAAAACAAGAGACAATTTTTTTTTAAAAAGATGTTTTTAAACACTACTATGAATGTATATGAATTAAAAGATGACAAACATTGAATTAAACATCTAATATGAGATTATCGTCACATTCATAGCTGCAGATATGGTTTCATGTAACAATATGGCTTCCAAACTCTTTATTCACCAGCTTAAAAAAATAGCACTTGATCCAGCACATCCTATTCGTTTGCAGTTTACTGAGATGTACCAGTGTCTCAGATTAAGATGTTGTCTCTTCTGATGTCTTCAGTAAAAAAAAAAAAAAGACGTTCCATGGACTTTATTGTCGTATTTGTATATTTAATATTAGCCTATACATAGGTATAAGATATACCTATATATATATATCTTCATAATGGCATCATAAATTGGCTGACTTGCGTACTATGGGATGATTATAAACCCTTGTTTTGGTAAGCTCTGGATCCAGACGTGTTTGTTGAGAGCGTGAACGGGACGTTTGGGACTTTTCTCTTGGATGAAAGCCAGCACCTGTTTTGTCTCTGCAGTATTTACACATTGTGTGTACGTATGCCACGCCACTGGGATTTGTACAGCACACCAGAGCTGTACGCTG
Source organism: Cranoglanis bouderius (assembly GCA_023630585.1). NCBI lineage: Eukaryota > Metazoa > Chordata > Actinopteri > Siluriformes > Cranoglanididae > Cranoglanis > Cranoglanis bouderius. The sequence goes on along the minus strand of CM042542.1, from coordinate 6,919,151 downwards.
AGATTACAGCCACACTGTCCTTCACATCAGCTAACAAGCAGCTATGGACATTTCTGGGAGTTTCTGTGTACTATAAAAGCACGTAGGAGTGTAAATAAAATTGTTACACGAATCAATGAAAAGCTGCATTTCAGTTTCTTACCCAAATAGGCTTACATGCTGTCGCACTATTAATACCACTTGAGCTGCTTTGCTCGTTTCCCATTATGTTGAACATGTTCAGAGTCAGAGAGCTTTACTGAACCACTCAATACAAGAGAATACAGATTAGAGACATAAGGCTGCTTATGTTATACAGCGATAGAGACCGAGCCTGAGTCTAGCCTCAGAAACAGCCTTGATGTATTTGACTTTACAGCCTTAAAGCTGCAGCCCAGCTTTTTTTTTAATTTTTTTTACGCACATTCATTTAGAGGCTTTCAGCTAATGATGGCATTAGCAAAAGCACTTAGATCTGAGATCTGAAAAACAAAAATGCTTTTTTATGTAGTAATTTATAATGTTTAGATGAAAGGGGTGTGTATGTCAAGGAAATTGACAGATGACAGTCGACACTCTGAATTGGGTCACACTGGCTTACCCGCCTCTCTCTCTCTCTCTCTCTCTCTCTCTCTCTCTCTCTCTCTCTCTCTCTCTCATTCACACACACACACACACACACACACATCTTTTTCACCTAGTCATGCTTGATGGGCTGTTCTCATCAGCTTTTGTTTAATATCTCTGCAGAATTAATTTGGCCTCATTAAGGCGCCTCCTTTCTGCAAATGTGCCGATATAGTCCGTAATGTGGCTAATAAACATAAAAGGATGTGCTCCAGAGCTCCCTCTCAGCAGACGCCTCCCAAACACCAGCAGACGGAGCGGCACAGGAGAGATAGCATGGCGGGAATGATAATGCTCCAATTTTGAGAAAGGATTTCGCAATCTTCATTTATTAAACGTCACTCAATCAGTCGATGCAAAACTATTGTGATTTATAATAATCGTAGCAGATTAATCTGGATGCACGGTAATTATTCAAGCGTTATTTGCCACAGATATTTTTTTTTTGGTTTGTGTGGTAACTGTTACACAGCATCATTCACATAACACATAACGTCAATTCTCCACGAGGTTCACATTTTTTTGTTCACCAATATATGCGCAAAAACATCCATCCATCCATCCTCCATACCGCCTATCCTACACAGGGCGGCGGGGGAGCCTGAAGCCTATCCCAGGGAACAAGGCGGGGGGGGTGTGACACTGGACAGGGTGCCAAAACTTTGCAGGGCACAATCACACACACATTCACACACTACAGACAATTTGGAAATCAGCCTACATGTTGTTGGACTGGGGGTGGAAACTGGAGGAAAACCCTGAAGCATGGGGAGAACATGCAAACTCCACACTCACAGGGCATGTGGTGGGATTTGAACCCCGACCCCAGAGGTACGAGGCAAACATGCTAACCACATTGGGTGCCTAAAACTTTTGCACCGTACTGTATATTGTTTTATTTGCATTTTGTTTTCTTTCATTTTGTTTTATTTATTTATTTGTTGGTTTGTTTAGTTTTGCCTCATTTCACTTTGTTTTATTTTTTGTTTATTTTGCCTCGTAACGCTTTATTTTGTTTTGTTTTTTTGTTTCATTTTGTTTCCTTCTGTTTCATTTTATCTTGTTATTTTTTGTTTTATTTTGTTACATTGTTATGTTTTTCTTGTAAAGATGACTCTAGGCTTGTCACGGTTCCAGAAACCAGCGCTATGGGCTCTCATATTTATTCATAGTTATTCTGCAATAGAAATGCCTCACAAAAACCATTTGAAAGGAAGGTGAAACTTTGGACGTGTCTGTGATTTGTATGCTGAGGCTGATGATGTGCCGTCTCCTGCCGTGGGTCGCCTTCATTCAGCTCACTCGCTTTGACCTTGAGGAACCTGTTCACGTGCTGCAAAAAGGCCAGAGAGAGTGTCTGTGTGTGAATGGGAGTTAATGAGCTCAGTTCTGCTCTAGATACACAGCCGAGCTTCATCACAAGCTCGACCGGGAGCAGCGGGGACACCGATGTACGCTAATCCGACCACCGCTGCTGCTCACAGATGTCTGACCCTCACAACCGAGTGGATTAACAGGCAGATGTGCCAGAAAGAAAGTAAGAAGGAAGGGAAGAGACTAGGTTAGGGAGGCAAGATGGAAATGGAGAGAGAAAATTATTAGGAGTCTTTTCCATTGGAAGTAACAGCTGGTATCATTTGCATAATACCCATCAAAAGTCATTTTCTCGGGCTGCTTGTCAAAGCATGATGAAAAAAAAAGCTTAATACAAAATACTGTTCATTAGAGCTTCCGTGCTCCTCTAAAAGCTTTACAATTAGTGCAGTTTGTATGCTGGGGTTGAAAAAAAAAACCTGCACCAATGTCTGTACGCCAACATATGGAGATATCTGTAATGCTGTTTTGGATTTTAAGTATTTTTTAGTAGTTAAAAATGTTGCATTTCGCTCTTAAATGAGTAACAGGGTTGAAAGTCAGAGCTGATCTGTTTTTAGGATATTTAGGACACTTGAATATATAATTAGCAAATACACAAACTGTGGAATACTAGCTTTCATGCTAATGGCATGAGGACATCCAGGACGTTCGGATGATTTCTTTAATTGAATTAATTATTTACTTTTAATCTATAAATGGCCTCATCATCATTCAATAGCACACCATCATGCAATAACTTACTTTTCTTCTTCACACGCTCTTCAGGAAAGGTAGTTGGTGCCACTTCCTCTTGAACACGTGACAGGCGGAATGTTCCAAACTGAATAATTTACTTTGAAATATTCGTATTTTATTTACGTTTGCCGATCCACCAGACACCAGCTTAACAACATACTCTCAAATATGAATTAGTGATTGTGTATGGCAAAGAAAAGAAAAAAAAAGTTGTAGGCTATATAATAAAGGTACTTATGAGCCATTTAGGAAGTATGAAATTCTAAAAAAAAAAAAAAATTAAAAAAAAAAAAAAAAAAAAACGAAGGGTTTTTTGTCGTTGTTTTTTTTTCCTTTTTGATGATGAAAACATGACAAAAACATTTCTTTTTATCAAGTTTATTTAATATTATCATTTAAAAAACTTTTTTACCCATTCTTTATTGCTTTAATTATGACTAGTATTATCTTTTTTTTTAATGAAAAAGCAATTAATTAATTATTTAATCTACTTATTTATTTATTTGTCTTTTTTTTTGCTATTTTTAAGGCTTAAGGCCATTTTTACAAACTTTTTTCCATTCTTTATTGCTTTAATTATGACTATTATTATTTTCTTTTTTTTTTAAAAAAAACCCAAATTATCTATTTGTTTGTTTGTTTGTTTGTTTATTTATTTATTTATTTATTTATTTATTTATTTATTTGGGGGGGGGGGGGGGGGGGTTGTTGCTATTTTTAGGGTTTAAGGCCATTTTTAATTGTCAGGATTTAATAGTGTTTCCTGATCCCACTAGCTGTACAATATACTTCCATATTTGTTTCTTTATAGCCGGTACTATGAGCACCTCAAAGCCCACTATTAACCCTGCCCATGTGTGTTTATGTATTACATCCGGTAACCTGTAACACATGTTTGGCCACTCATCAGCCCTGGACTCCGCCACATGGTTTCAGTTTCTGTCGGCCATAAATACGAGTGCATGAGGTGCCTGTCCAGTTACGGTTCAGATTTACTGTGGCAGAGGACCATGGTAAAAATATAAAGACTTTCCCATGGATCCTTCCTGCTCCTCTCCTCCCACGGACGTGCGTAAGGTCACGGCTGCGTTATCTCGGCTCCATTTGTCTCTGTCGCGCTACAGCACCAGCTACAAAACCTCCCTGATGGATGGCCCACCTCACAGACATTTACCATCACGCACACGTCTTCAGAAAAAGCGCTCTGATTTGGGTGTCTCCTCGCTTCAACTCTGATTTAAATGTCAGTTAGTACTGCTCTGTCTTTGTGGTCTGAATTTTTCCATTATGCTATTTGTGCCCCAGAGTCCATTTAATGGCACAAAAAGAAATATCGTGAAACTTTGACAGCCCTTTCAGTCGAGTCTGTTTTCTTGTGAAAAAGAGGTGCTCTGGGCGTTACGAGACAATATGCAACACAGCCTCCTGGTTAGGTCTTTAGTCTTTTTAATTTATTTTGGATGCTCTGTGCCGTTGTCGGATATCTACGGCGCTTTGTAATGAAATACCCGCTGTGCAGATTTGCAAGTGTGTCAAGTGGAGCATGACCAGATATGCAAATGTAATACAGAAGCGGCAAAGTGGAATTTTGAGATTTTTTTTTTTTTTTTAATTTATTTATTTTTTTTGGTTTTGGAATCAATGCATATATAATAGGGGGGTGACCAAGCCAGGGAACAATCCCTATTTACCGTCTGTGCAAACACTGTCAAGTCATTTCAAGTGTCTACAGCTAAGAGAAACGAGACGGAGGCGGTCCTTGTATCTCACATACGTTCTCCTTATCATTCCCTCCATCCACTCTACACTGATTGCAACCCCCAGCCCACGTGCTGCCCATGAAATCTCACGTGGGCTAATAACCGAATATGTGTCGAGAATCCGAAAGGTGGAAGTCATGAAACCTGTTATTTAGCGCATAATCCTACAGACGCGTGCCTGAACAAGCAGCACTTCAAAGCTCAGCTCTGGGATTTAGCATAATGAATGAGATGAGAAACCAACCTATAGATATATACGTATATGAGTGTCTCGACAAGGAGCGGGCATCATTAGAAAGTGCAGGAGCAGGTGCCGATGAGTCAAGTAAACAAGGATGCGCTTCTCTCAGGCCCAGAGCTCAGGCGTGATTGATGACACTAATTAGCGTGTCACTGTTCACTTCGAGAGCTGCGCTCTCTGGACATGGTACCCTGGCACAGCTGCTGTAAACACACACACACACACATACACACACACACACACACCTTTAGCTGTGACTCAGGTCACCTCTGTCTCTGCTGCACCGCATGCTCAGATCTCTCCTACCTTCCTGTTTTTCCAACCTTTCTCTCCAAACCCTAAACGGTAATTATTTTAGCAGATATTAGGAAGATTTTTGTGAAAATGAAGATGTGTAAATGCGTGAAATGTCTTTCTGTAAACAAACAAACAAAAAAACGGCAAATCATACGTCTGAGAAAAAAGAGAACAAATCCAATCCCGATCCTGTAAAAAATGTTAAAGAATTGACCTAATTGTATTTTTAGGATTGATTTTAGTGTATTTACACCATTACACAGTTCTGAGGCTCACTTGCCCGTTGTAGGCGCTTTCGGCGATGGACAGGGGTCAGCATGGACACTTTCTCAGCAACTTGTGCTACAGTAACCCTTCTGTGGGCTCTCTACCACCAATACGGATCAACAATTTTGATGACATCATTCTGCACTTTAGCTTCTCATCAGATTTTTCTGTCCAATCAAATGCTTTCTAGAATCTGAAGTGTCCCGCCCACAACATTATAAAAATGCATGGTACTAACTGTCAAGTACGGCTTAGTCCGGGCTGTGAGATAAGATAAACTCTATTGGCTATTTAAAAAGGGGGAGGAGCCACTCGATATGTCCCGCCCTGACTCCCTGTTTCAGTGGAAATTACATCAACACATCGAATAACACTGCGTGTTTCAAGGCACTTCATGGGGACTTTAAGTGTGCTACAGTGGTGCTTGAAAGTTTGTGAACCCTTTCGAATTTCCTATATGTCTGCATACATATGACTTAAAAATATCATCAGATTTTCACACAAGTCCTAAAAGTAGAACCCAGTTGATACAAAAATATTCTACTTGGTCATTTATTTATTGAGTAAAAATCCAATATTACATATCTGTGAGTGGCAAAAGAATGTGAACCTTTGTTTTCAGTATCTGGTGTGACCCCCTTGTGCAGCAATAACGGCATCTAAACGTATTCGGTAACTGTTGATCAGTACTGCACATCGGCTTGGAGGAATTTTAGCCCGTTCCTCAGTACAGAACAGCTTCAACTCTGGGATGTTGGTGGGTTTCCGGACATGAACTGCTTGTTTCAGGTCCTTCCACAACATTTCTATTGGATTACATCCTAAAAACTTTCCTGTGTTGATAAATGCAATGAAAAAGTTACAGTTTTAGTTCTGACTGTCACATGACACCGGAGACTCCTTCTATAAAAGTTAAATAAAAAAAAAATCCTTATAGTAAACTATATCAGGGAGCATGGAATCAGGACACTGTCACAAGCATACTGAGAACTACAAGCGAGCTTCTTAAGAAATCATTTTCTTCTTGCTCTGAAGCTGTACGTGTCGTCTCCTTTGAAAATGCGAAGCTGCAAGCAGATACTGTGTTATACCGAAAACCGTGCTATCAGGTTGTACGGTTATCACGACATGAATTTTTCATACCGTTCCACCACTAATAGCTGCTCCTGAGTTCAGAGGGTCAGGAGCGAGAGGGTTCTCATAGATCTCTGTGTCACTGAAAGGTCACGACCTTGTCAGCAGTGTGTCTTTTTGCTTAAAGCGTGTGGATGTCTGACCCTTTTCACCCTCTCCTCCCTGTAGTCCAATATGTCTGCAGCAACATGGCGATAAGGCTGGTGTGAAATACCAGCCGGCCTGTCTGTGCACTCATACACACACACACACACACACACACACACACGGTGGACACAGCGTCAGGTTGTGGCGTGGAACAGGGGTCCATGCTATGATGTGCTGACACCAGGCCTTGGCTCTGTGTACTGAAGGGTCTTTGTCCAGCACCGTCTCTGTTCATGCTAAGCTTCTGAAAGGAACAAATGTTTCTGCATCCGCTGCTGCTGAAGCTTCTGATAAAAACATCAAATAAGCCTAAACCCAGTTCCGATAATTATAAACAACTGCAATGAAAAAATCTTTAACTGTTAGTCAACCTACCTTTCATTAATTTCGTAATCAGCTTGATCAATTTCGCAATCAAGCTGATTACGAACCGAATTATTTGTAAATTATACACAAAAAAATTTGGTATTCTTGAAAATCCGTACGTTTGAACGAATGTACTCATCCTACACGTGCTTCTGTGTGTAAATTTACACACTGGAAGGCTAACTAATGTAAACCTCGACTGATCGGCTCCGAATCACATAATTTCCGATGTTATTGCACTTTTATATACAGTATGGATTGCACTATCGAGTTTAAATAGAGTCTTTCATTTCTAAAAACTTCACACACGTACACACACACACAGATTTAATGAAAATTTTGATCAAGCCCATTCATTTCATACTAATGGCATTAACTAAAGAAATGTTAAATATGAAATAATTTAAGAAAGCAAGCCAACACAAATTCATAAATGAAGGCAAATAAGACCAGTCGTTCGATGAAGAAGAAGTTTGTTTAAGTCGGTTTCCATTTGGAAGCTTCTTTTAGTGAGCATTGCCCTATATGGAGTTTTGAAGGCGTTACCAAATGCAAATCAGCTGTGCTGCCGTGCACGTGGCTGGTAATTCACGTGTGATTGGTAGTCACCAACATACAGAAAATCAGCGTTTTTCCGAAACTTTTGTAAATCTGGTAGAAGCGTTTGGTTCGGTTTGGCTTACGCAAACATTTACACACAACTTTATTAGAAGATTGATGAATGAGCTCCGATGTTTAACATTAACATTAAGAGCCGTGTTTCCAAAAATTTCCATGATTAAACATTCTATTAATATACAGGATAACATAATGTAACCCAGCTTATATGACTTTGTAGATAGTGATTTAACTTGTTTTCTCATACTATTGTTATCTCAGCTATTGTGTTTGAACACGATAGATTTTTTTTGTTTTTATATTCACTCCATTCTGATTGGTCGGAAGGTGTTGATTTATATTTGCGTGGTTTATGGTGATGAGCTCGTTCCAATATGCGGCCGTTTTTGTAGTAAAAAAAACTAGGCTCCACATAAACAGATTTTTTTTTTAAATCAGTATAATCAGTGAGTTTTCTGTAAGGAGATGTTCATTTTGCATTTTGGATTTTTACTTTGTAAAAGTATAGTAAAGTTTTCAAGAAAGAGAAACTTCAAGGAAGAGAAAAAAAGAAAAAAAAAATAGAAGCTGGTCAGGAAACGAGCGTTTATATCTTTTATTACATAATTGATAACAAACTAACTTGTTTCACTGGCCTTCCGTGTAACTGTAAATGAATATATATATATATATATACTGTATAAAAATGATCAGCTTTTGAATCAAACCAGGCTGATAGTGATTATTTTCCTCTAACAGCGCACCTTGAAGTGTTTTATTCCTTACATATTTGAATCCAATCCAAATCTAAACATGTTTGTTTTAGTTACTTACTTCTCTTAAGTTTTCCATGTTCACCTCGATAGAAAATCCCTGACTGGGCCACTTTGTTATAAAAATGACAGAATGTAACTTCGTGTACTCTGTCATATGGTCTATTTGCATGTGTGTGTATGTGTGTGTGTGTGTGTGTGTGTGTGTGTTGGTGTTTGTGTTTGTGTTTTCTCTGGCCGTATCTGTAGAGTCCTGTGGTAATGTGAGGCAGTGCACAGCTCTTTAATGATGGCAGGAATATAAAATGACAAAACCCATCCATTAGTCCCAGCATGTGGCTTCGTCTCCACTCGCCGAATGCTGATTAGCCCCGCACATCCTTGCCCTGAGATAACGCTTGCTTGGCACAATAAATTTGTTTCAAGGTTACGCCATTTTTTCTTAGCCAGGGACGTCATTCAGTGTCATTCGTGTACATTAACGGATGATTGTTTACCAGTTACTCCAGCTAATTAATGATAAAGGATTAGGATGTAAATCTCCAGGAAGAGGAAAGAGGACATCGAGAGGGTTTGTGTTGAAAGAAAAAAGAGAGAGAGAGAGAGAGAGAGAGAGAGAGAGAGAGAGAGAGAGAGAAAAGCAGGCACTGTTGGCATGGTGTTGTAAAACGTTGGACCTCACAAAGGGAGCTGTTTGTGCCAGAAGGTCGGGTCATGTGCTTCAGATCGCAGTGGAAAATGACAGCTCTGACAGCGGCGTCCGACTGCATCCGCTCTACTGCACGCAGAAAACGCACACAGGAGCGATTTCCTCAGCAAACAAATCACGCGCGCTTATTTTATACTCTGTGGCATCACTCTGAAATGCCAGGAATATAAGCATCCATCATCTCAGGCCTGGACGTGTCTCAATCACAATATCACACCTCCGCTAAAATGTCTCATGTACATCCATCCATAGAATCCATAGAAACAGTGACAGATTGCAAAGTCTGACAGGTGAACTGATTCACATCCGTCCACATGGAGCTGTCTGGCTCCCCCAGGCTAGGTGATAGGTGTGTGTGTGTGTGTGTGTGTGTGTGTGTGTGTGTGTGTGTGTGTGTGTGTGTGTGTGTGTGTGTGTGTGGAGAGAGAGTGAAAAAAAAAACGTTTTGTCACTGCCTGGACTTGTGCTTGTGGCTGCAGATTATCAACAGGAAGGAGCACGAGCCAAAGTCCAGCTCTCCACAGCTTCAGTTACAGAGTCTTGGCAGAGCCGTACAGAACCACAAGACAGAACCGAAACCATGCAACAAAGTCGGTTTTGTGGTGCGACGACCGATCCAAACGGCATCATGGTGAACTGAAATAGCAGAACAGTTATAATGTTTCAGACTCTTCTTATAGAAGGTGATTTTCACTGCTATGCTAGCGCGTTATGGCTCATAAACGTCTTTTCATGAAGCATAGTTTCAGTTCTGAGCTATTTTAGAGTTTGTGTCCACATGGGTTCCCTCCAGGTTCTCTGGTTTCTTCCCACCTCCTAAAAACATGCATGTAGGTTGCTGGATAGTCTGCTCTGCCCCGAATGTAAATAAGTGTGTGATGGTGTCCTGTAATCTACTGGCATCCCATCCAAGGTGTATTCCTGCCTCGTGCCCCGCGTTCCTGGGATAGACCCCGGATCCACCACAACACCTCACCAGCGTAAAGAAGATGAATGAATGAATGAATGACGCATCAAAAATACAGTCAACTCCAGAATTATTGGCACCCTATATCAAAATGATGTAAAATTAATATACAGTATACTAATATTTGAACATATGTGGATGCTGTATAGTTTTGTTTTAAAACAATATCCCCCCCCCCCCCCAAACATAATAAACATCATATACGGTTTCTGTTAAAGTTTCTTAAAATTTTCATTTTTATTTATTTCTTTATTTATTTTCAGATTAATGGTTAATTATTTTTTTTTGTATTTTTGTCAAAAGCAAGATATGAAATAAAATGTTTGCAGATATTTTAAATATTTTTTAAAAGGTTAGAAGAGCTAACCTTAACTTACTTAAGGTGGTACTTAAGGTGGTCGTTATTCACGCATGAATTCATAAGACTCACATACATAGTTAAGGTTAGCTCTTTATTAGTTCCTGATTAGTGCATGCCTTAACTCATCATTAGTTCGTATTTAAGTAAGTATTAATTCAGGTATCAGTGCATGGATTATTCATGTACTGTTATTGTAAAGTGTTACCAAACATTTTTAGGGGTGTCAGTAATTTCTACACATGTATTTACAAGAAATTCCTTTTTTTAAATATGTTTAAATGGAAATTATTACTGAGTGTAATGTTGTTGTTTTTTTTTTGCCTGTTCTTTTGAAAGGTGCCAATGATTACAGAGTTGACTGTAGGTCTGTAATTAGTCGTGTTATTTTTATTTATGACAGCACCTACAACTTTACCCTGATACTAAATCCAGCTAAACACAGGGCTTTAAACTCCCAACGACTCAAATAGCTGCGCCTCCACTTCCCTCCTGAAGTTCACAATCGAGTGTGAGATATTGTGTAACCTGAAGAGCGTGAGTGTGGAAGAATGACGGTGGTAAAGACCTCCTGACTCCTGAACCACGATTCCTGGCTTTTCCGTTCCCAGCAAAGAGGATTAAGCAACAGGTTAGACACAGAGTTGCCAGGTCAGAGTGCCAGGCACAGTGAGGAAACAGAGCCAGTAATGTGCCTCTTTTAAACCTGAACTCCTTATGCGCTATCACACGCTGATCACAAACAAACACACACACACGCACACGCGCACACGCACACGCACGCACACACGCACGCACGCATACAGCCTTCTGGGTATATTTACACTCCAGTGAACATGATGTATTCTTTAATGGAAGGAAGTGAATAAAGCAATACTTTGTAAACGTACCTCAAAATGAAGCTTTAAAAAAAAGGGATTTTGAAATTGATATATGTTAGTTATTAGCAATGCGAACATCTGTGTCTAGAAGTCAGGGGAAATCCGTCAGATATCAATGTGGAGGAATTCTGGAAAAGCAAAAATGATGTTTTTCTGCTTATAGCATATTTTTGATTGGCATCTCTAAAATTATCTGTGGTGTGAATGTGTGTGCAGTTGTGCCCTGCGATGGGTTTGCACCCTGTCCAGGGTGTCCCCTAGGATAGGCTCCGGGCTCCCCACGACCCTGTCTCGGATAATGGATGGATGGAAAATGGATGGATGGATAGAATTTTCTCTCTTTTCATGTTTGGTGGTAATCAGACTTTACTTGTGGTTGGGATACACTATATGGCCAAAAAGTATGCGTACAACTGACCATGACACCCATATGTGCTTGTTAAGCGTCCTATTCTAATATGAAGTTGGTCCCTCCACTTTTCTGCAAATTCTTTCCACTAGATTTTGGAGCGTGGCACAGATGTTGGACGAGGAGGCCTGGGGTGCAATCGGTGTTCCAGTTCATCCCAAAGGTGTTCAGTGGGGTTGAGATCAGGGCTCTGTGCACTCCAGCCTTGGCAATCCGTTTTGTAGTATGAATAGTGATTAGTGTGTTCACACTGAAAACTCCCAAAAAACGAAGTGCTCTTTAAGTTCCCGGATGATGCACTCATCCAACCGAAAAAAACGAAGTGTGGAATGATGGACACTTCATGCGCTCGGCGGTCACAGCTTTCCTTACGTAGCGGATGGTGAGGGGCTAGATCAGGCTCAGATGCTGAACGAAAAAAACCCAAAAAAACAAGATGTTTACATTGCCAGCAGCCATAGCCACAATCACAACTTACTACGTTGATTTTAAATTATGCAAGCAAGAGTCGCCTGCGGAGACGATTACGCCTCGTTCTGACAGTGACTGAAGTCTTGTTGGGCAAGCCAATTCATTTTTGTTATCTGTTTGGCTATTTTGCTAATGCCAGCGCCTGCGCATTACGTGCGTTTGACGTAATTTGTCCTCGACCGGGAAACAGCATATACTTCCGGTTAGTGCGATGCCGAAAGTGTGCCTTTTGAGAAGATACTACCCTTCTAAAATTCATACACTAGACAGCAGAGTGTATAGTGCATAGTATAAGTGTGCCATTTGGGACGCACTACATGTCTTCATGGAGCTCACTTTGTGCATGTTTTGGCTTCTTAGATTGCAGTGAAAGGAAACTGTAAGTCTACAGCATACAAAGACAAGCATGTGCCTCCAGCTTTGTTTGAGGAAAGAACCACATATGGGTGTGATGGTCAGGGGTCCACATAGGTCCTTTTGGCCTTATTGTTTACGTGCTTACGGTATTTCAGTCCAGGAACGTGTGCACTTTTCAGAATTAGATATTGTAGAAAATGTTGGAATTTCACCATGTGAAGGGTTTTTCCACACAATTATAGACCCAGACCAGAGCGTGGAAATCCTCCTCATGGCCGATTGTAAATAAGAAATGTAGGAGAAAGACAGTACAATTATCTTCTTTTTTGTTTGATTTTTTTTTTATTTTTATGAAGAGCAGCCATTTAAAAATGTGATTTTCTTCTTTGAGAAGCAGAACCAAACACAAAGTTTCATGTCAGAAAAAAAAAAAAAAAAAAAACGCAGTATTGTCCTACTTGTAGTAAAAATGTAGTATTAGTAGTTTGGATCGAAACAGTTTTGTTCTCATTTTAAAACGTTCTTCAGTTTGAGTTTGTCCTCGTAAAGGTTTTAGACCGTTTCACTATTTCAAGTAGAGCTAACTGTCTTTCACTATCCAGAGAACACTTGAGGAACGCTTGAGAAACGTTTGAGGAACGCTTGAGGAACGCTTTTTCTCAGCGTGTGCATCTCGGGTGTCAGCAGGATGGTCAGGTCAAGAACAGTGGATCTAAGCGACTCTGTGAAACATGGACAGCTCCGTACTGTAATATTGATGGAGAGAAACAAGAGCAGACGAGAAGGTGACTTAGCGTTTGATGAGGTGACGCTCGACACCGAAGGCCGGCGGCCCGCTGAACCTCGGCGGGTTTATCCAAACAGATCAATGGCGTTTAATCTCGGCGAAGCCAAGAAGCTCTCCGTTTCTGACAGCTGCAGATGGTGTCAATTACGGCACGAAAAAAAAAAAAACCCAAAACAGAAGCCCTGGTCCTCAGACAAGGAGGAAGCAGAGAGGCAGAGAGGCAGAATCAGTGACAGCCATGATGGGATGCTTGTCGAAAAGCTCCTGTCAGTCTCTGCCTTGTTTCTAGAGGAAGCAGTTCAACAGCAATTAAATCCTGTTGTGTATTCTCTATTGTGATGCTGGAGCTGATATCTGATGCAAATTTCCGCCTCCACAATTACACCCACTGCTAACTACTGACATTTACGAGGGTGCTTATTTGAATTATCGTTGACGCTAATAATTCGGGGCTCGAGTGAGTTCTGATTTGCGCTGAAGACACGAAGGAAAGTCATACACGGTCACACACAAATACAGCACTGATGCTGATAATGGTATTGGAGATAAGTATTGTGCAGTACAGGATTTTTTTTGAACTGGTGAAATTTCAATCGCGCAAAATTGTTGTCTTTCACAGTGACGTTCGTTGGTAAATAAGACCTTTCAGCTGTACTCATGTTTGACGCACGTGAATCGAAGAGCGCTTCGCGTGAACACACGTTGTGATGATGTCACATGATGTGTCTTGGCCCAAATCTGTGGTAAATTTGTGGTAATTTTGAAAAATTGCAAGCTCCTCCGGATATTGCGGAGTTTGCTTGATTTTGCATTCATTTCTACGATCACAAAATCTCAAAATCCTGGATAGACTGATGTGGTGTATCTTTTTTTTTTTTCCTTGAGGAACATGGTCATTTGCCTGTTCAGGCACACACAAACACACACACAGATGATAAGAGAATATAATATCGATATTGTGATAAATTGTTACAATACACTTTTTCCATGAAAAAAAAATATTGTGATGTCTTTTTATACTTTTTTCTTTATTATTTTTTTAATAATTGCAAACTGATTGGAAACAGCTGATTTGTTGATGTGAGAATTGTGTGCTTAATCTTTAAATTTGTATAATATATTTGTATTATATATATATATATATATATATATATATATATATATATATATATATATATATATGTTTATAATGATTAAAACAAATTGTTTATTATTTTTATAGATAACAATGCTATTTTTTAAACTTTAGATGAAAATTACAATGATGATTAAAGATTAAAATGACGATGATGATGATGATTATTATTATTATTATAATACAGGTTGCTTGGAAATTGTTAGCAAACCTGTATATCCTGACTCCTTTCATGTATTATAATGTAATGTTTTCAAAAATTCATGATTTAATAGTTTTGTCACATCGCCCATCCCAACACACACATACAGTACACACCTCTGACTGATGGAGATTCAAAAAAACCCCTGAGCCTTTGCACACACATCCCAGGGTTTCATTAACCTATTGTACCTGTCAGAGAGTGAGGGAAAGAGACCCTTCACACACACACACACACACACACACACACACACACACACACACACACACACACTTACAGATACTATACACTGATCTCAAGAGACAGAGAGGATGAGGTTTGAAGGAGACTGAAAGCTGGGGTCAGCGTTTTTAATACGGGAGCGATCCCAGTCCTGCGCCGAACAGATGGTATTATTCATGCAGTTAAACATGACACATGCATTTATATCATTTTCAGCTTTTCAGACAGTGAAGGACAAGATGAAGTGCAGTTTTTCTAACACACACAGTGCTCATAACTTTTAACTTGTGTGTTGTGGGTATTTTGTGGGTTGTGGGAACACGAACCGAGGCGTAACCTGGCCTGGGCATTCAGTGCTGTAGCCCCTGAGTTTTTTTCTTTAGCCACTTGGAGCGGTTTGTCACTACGAAACTGAACGTCAGGAAAAGAAAACGGCAGTGTTGTTATTTTTTTATCTTCAGCGAACGGAGTGTTGTATTTTATCTGCAGCGAACGGAGGCGAGACCAATCAGAAAGGGTTTACAGGAAAATGCGTGAAAATACTCGTGTCTTATTGGCCGAAAGGTCTCAATTCTACCAAACACTAGCTCACACGGTCAGTTAGAGTGAGGGGAAAAATGGATATATGCCGATTTTGTTTTTTTTTACTAGTAAAGGGGTTGAAACTGAAACACTTACATCTTCTGATGCTGAGCAGGAAAACAAGGTGTGTAAATGTCTATATGAGTTCCAAGTTACATGAACATGATATGAGCAGGGCATAATGACAGCTAACGTACTGTGCATGGCTCTGTAGCAGCTAAACCCATACAATGATAGCTTAGTTGTGTCTCCCCTTGGCTAGGGACACCAAACTAGCCTAGTCTCGTGTTAAATAGCCTAAAAGTTTGATATTGGTCTGGTAGTCCTGCAAACAGTGAAAAGACCCGAGGGAAGGTTTATGATGATGAACTTTTTGTCCAATTTTCACATTTTTTAAGCAATTATATCTATTAAAAAAAAAAAAAAAGCATGGAAACAAATCTGTCTAGAAGTATGTTGTTAAAAGTTTTTTGATGGAGAAGAATCTTGGCTCAACCACAGATGATTAACAGGCCAGATAACGCCCCTGACACGAACATTTCCATGATGATTGTGTCTGGTATAAATTTGCTCCCTTATCTTTCAAAGATAAAAAAAACACAAATATAAGATTTTATTTTTGTTGCCACATCATATTATTTGCTGTTATTTTAGCACTGTCTTAAGTTCAATGTCTTAACACAACAGCACCACCGATGGCCATAAAAAATACACAGTACGTGTATGATAATGTGAAGAAGCGAGGCTGGGGCTGATTTCTTTCTAGTCCAAACTGTAGCTTCATGCAGTTGATATGCAGGTGATTATTGAAAAGCGGTGATTGTGAAGGCGCATGGGAAATACAGTCGCGGTTGTAATGAATGTAAACGAGTTGGAGTATTTACTCTGGCATTCTTTTATTTTTAATTTTTTTTCCCCAAAGTGCCTGTAGAGGAGAAAGTAAAATATAGATAGACTAAGCACACAAAAAGAAATCATGGATGCAGCTGCGTATCTGTCTTATTACGCCATCGAACGAGACTTTGAGATATAATGCATTGCTCAGTCTTAATAGATTCATTGTCGAGCTATTGACATATTAGATTTGAACCTGACTGGGTACATTGTATCCTTAAAACGTTAGAACCTGCTGAATACTTCCAGACTGTTCTAATAAATGTTCGCTGGGATGATACTAGTTTGGTATTGACTTTAGATACTGCTTTATCCTCTGGTGTCAGAAAAATGTGCAGGATTTCCGTTTGACTCAGTAACATTGGTAAAGTGCTACAATAGTAGAAATATATTAACTAATATTAAATCTTTTTTTTTTCTTTTTTTTTTTTGCGAGTGATTCAGTATTTTAAATGACAAAGAATTTTGAGAACTGCTCTCACTACTCACAGCCGTATCATTCAATCCTGGCTATGTAGCTTCATTTGTGTTCTTATCCAATGCAATTCTGTGATTTGTGTTACGCTTTGAGGCCCAGTGGCTCTGGAAAAAAAAAAAACCCTGATACGACTGCCAAGAAAAACACACTTTAATGCTTATTTTCCTCTTCACTCGCCAATTAAGGCTGCAAATGTGAGCCTAATCCATTACTCATGTGCGTGATCTTACATGGGCCAGTTCAGTTAGCAGTACCTCTGAACAGCTGAGTGAATGGCACTTCATCACCTCTTAGATACAGTGGGTAGCGACCCCGAGAATAGCCATGATGGGAACAAGTAGTGGATGAATCACTCCAATTATCACACTGAGTCCAACCGCGGAGAAAATGTCACTCTTAAAAATTTGAATGAATGAATGAATGAATGAATGAACGAATGAACGAACAAACATAATTATGATCCATACAATTTCATAGTGAAAGGACGCATTGGGGTAGTGAAAAATGAAAACAAAATTATTGCTTTAATAACACTGTGATAATTGAACATTAAAAATAATATTAAGTTTTAAATAAATTAATATATAAACAAATGAGTAAATAAATGAATCAACAAACAAACAAATAAATAAATAAACAAACAAACAAACTTAATCAAAACATAGCTATAACATTTGGCAAAGTTATAAAGAAAGAAAGAAAGAAAGAAAAAACCTTTATTAAGAGACAAACATGATTTTTTTTAAAAAATACGTTCAGCAACATGATGTCATGACTGAAAATTCATAATAATATAAAGTTTCAAACAAACAAACAAATGAATTTTATTATGATCCGTGCATAATTATAGGATTTGGGGAAAATTAACAAACGAACAAGCAAATAAGTAAATAAATAAATACAACCTTAATTAAGAAATCAAAACAAAAAAAAATCAAAACTATAGCTTTAGCAAAATGATGTAAACATTGAAAATTACAG
Source organism: Cranoglanis bouderius (assembly GCA_023630585.1). Classification (NCBI taxonomy): domain Eukaryota; kingdom Metazoa; phylum Chordata; class Actinopteri; order Siluriformes; family Cranoglanididae; genus Cranoglanis; species Cranoglanis bouderius. Next base: position 6,901,418 of record CM042542.1, on the reverse strand, counting down.
TGGGTTTAGAAAAGAATCACCCCCATTTAAAATAATCACATTTTGTTGCTTTTCAGCCTGAAATGAAGATGGACACAGTTTTGTTGTATCCAGCTGTATTTACTCAGTGCAACTTATAACATCCAAGTGAAAGATATAACACCAACATGTCAGAAATAAATAAATAAATAAATAAATAACCAGAATCATGAGTTGGAAAAAGGATCCTAAAATCCTCCTAAAAATGACTTCTAAACTCAATCAGGTGTACCTAATCACCTTCTCAATGGCACACAAAGCCACTCGACTTTCAACTGTGATCAGCTGTGGTCATTTTGATTAGCTCAGCATGAAAAGAGCTTTCCTGGAGCATTTTGTAGTGCAACTGAAGCAAACAATCAATTACAGGTGGCAAGGCACTTTCAAAAGATCTCCGGGATAAAGTTGTGGACAGGCACAAGTCAGGAGATGGATACAAAAAAATTTCAAATGCTTTATCACTGCCTAGAAGCACAGTGAAGTCTATTATTAAGAAGTGGAAGGTATTTGGTACAATACAGACCCTCCTTGGATTAGGACGTCGCTCCAAACTGGATGAAAGAGCCAGGAGGAAACTGGTCAGAGAGGTTACCAAGAGGCCTACAGCAACTCTGAAGCAGTTGCAGGGATTTATGACAAAGAGTGGTCATTGTGTGCATGTGACAACAATATCACAAATTCTCCACAAATGTGGCTTGTATGGGAGGTTTGCAAAAAAAAAGCCACCCATGACTGAGCTTTGCCAAAACGCACCTTGAAGATTCTGAGGCCACATGGAAAAAGGTGTTATGTTCAGATGAGACTTAAATTTAATTATTTGGCCTCAACACCAAACGATATGTCTGGCGGAAATCCAATACAGCTCACCATCCAAATAACACCATTCCTACAGTACAGCATGGAGGTGGTAATATCCTGTTATGGGGGTGTTTCTCTGCAGCAGGGACTAGAGCACTTGTCAGGATAGAAGGAAAATGGATGGGGCAAAATACTGTCAAATTCTTGAGGAAAATCTGCTGCCCTCTGCCAGAAAGTTGTCAATGGGAAGAAGGTTTACCTTCCAACAGGACAATGACCCAAAGCACACAGCAAAACTGACCACACAGTGGTTGAAGGAGAAAAAGGTGAATGTCCTTGCATGGCCTAGTCAAAGCCCAGACTTAAACCCCATTGAAAATCTGTGGAATGACTTAAAAACTGCAGTCCACAAACGGTCACAGTTTCAGTCACCATCAAATTTAACTGAACTTGAGCAGTGCTGCAAAGACGAGTGGGCAAATATTGCAAAGTCTAGATGTGCAAAGTTAGTAGAGACATATCCCAACAGACTAAAGGCTGTAATTACAAAAATCCTTTGTCCAACTCAGTGATTATGTTTTTTAATTTAAAAAAAATAAAAAATTCTGACATGTTGGTGTTGTATCTTTCACTTGGATGTTATAAGTTGCACTGAGTAAATACAGCTGGATAAAAGAAAAACTGTGTCCGTCTTCATTTCAGGCTGAAAAGCAACTAAATGTGATTATTTTAAAGGGGGGTGATTCTTTTCTATACCCACTGTAGATAGACCAACAGACAGACAGACAGACAGATAGACAGATAAATAGATAGATAGATAGATAGATAGATAGATAGATAGATAGATAGATAGATAGATAGATAGATAGATAGACAGATAGACAGACATTCAAATTATAAGTAAGTAAATACATTTATGTATGTATGTATGACCCATTGGTTCATAGTGAAAGGAAGCATCAGTTTAGTAGAAATCAAAGCCTAACTATAGATTTTAGCTGCATATGGTAATGACAGATAGTTCATACGATAATTCACATTAAGATGATTATGATAGTTAAGGCCACGAGGGGTCGTCGTGATCGTAGTTTTCCTTGCGAATTTATTCATAATACATCCCTCACTTGTTATTTGCTTTCTGCAGGGACATTTGTATGAAAGCTTATTACAAGGCGATATTAGTGTACTGATAAAAAAAAGGGAAAAAAATGAAATGAAAATAAAAATAAAAATGATAAACTCGCACAGATGGCAAAGCACTCTTTTGTGAACACTAAATTCATCTAAAGCATGTTGTTGGCTGGAATGTTGGTGGCCATTTTATGTGCCTGAAGTGGAAAAGCAAGTGAATAAAAGGGTCTCTTAATGGATTCAGTGCAGAGGAGTGTGTGTGTACGTGCACGTGTCTGTGTCTGTGTGACGGGGGTTGCATATGAGCATGTGTATGTGTGTGTGTTTGGGTTGTATGGGTGGGGGTTCTCTGTCACAGTTCGCACAGAGCTGTCTTTTTTCCCACCAGCCTTTGCCCACCAGCGGAGCCTGGGTCGCTGTGGAAATGCCATGACAGGCATATGCTTTTGGAGGGTTTGCACGACCAATCAGAGCGCTGTCACCCCTGGCGATAAGAGGGTGGGCACTACAGTGCCCGTTTGAAAAATGAGTCCTGCCAAGCCGAGTTTTTCGTTACACATTTCTCTCAGCGAATGATGGCCACTGCTCGCTGGGCTTTGAATGGACACTCAGAGGTGAAATAACAGGAGAGCAGTAACATCTGCGATATTGTTCAGCAGTGAAAAATGACACATGCCATGTTACACACACACACACACACACACACACACACACACACACACACACACACACACACACACACACACACACACACACTGTGTTTCAGACATCTGAAATGATTATAATGTTAAACTTATGCCAGTATGGATAGGGACAACACAACAAATCATTATTTCCAGGTGCACTGCATCATCTGTTACAAGATTTCTAGCCCATGGCAGCTGACAAAAACAGAGATAACATATGCGCTTTACAGACATACTAGCCCGTCTGGTGGCGTGTTATAGAAAATGGGAGCTCGTATCAAATCAAGTAATTTTATTGTTGTGTAGTGCATGAAGTGTGCAGCATTTGAAAGACAAGTGCAAAGCAATGCAGTACACACCAACTCGAAAGACCAGCTAGGTGGTATAATGATTATAAACTGTGAAGAGATATAAATATTCGAGTAAGCATAACATTGGTAAGGGCATGAGTGCAGTTCAGAAGATGATGCTGTGCTATAAAAGGCAGAGGTGTTGGTGGTGGGGGAGGTTTTATCCGTGTGGAATTGTTTAGTTCAGATCAGGAGGGTGATGGAGGGCAGCAGGGTGTTGAGGAGGGTGTTCTCTTAGGGGGTAATAATAATAATAATAATAATAATAATAATAATAATAAAAAAAACAGGAGCAATGAGGAAATGCCATGCTGATGAGAGAAGCCAGAGGAGACTGGCCAAACTCGTTTGAGCTTAAAGGAAGGCTACAGTAATGCAAATAACCACTCTTTACAGCCGTGGTGAGCAGAAAAGCATCTCAGAATGCATAAAATGGCTACAACATCTGATGTTGTACTTTGCACGGTATATAGAAGCTTTCTAATGCTCAAGTTAGAAACATAAAGTAAAAAAAAAAAAAAAAAAGAAGGGAAATGTGTTGCTTCGGGTGAAAATGGGAGAAGGAAGTGAAGCCATGAAGGTCCTAGAGGATGGCAGTCTGAAGTTAGAAGGTTATGGCACTAAAAGATGTAGTGAGAATGAGAAAATTATGTTGTTTTGCTCTCTTCAAGTGTTGAGGGCCAGGTCTAGGGTGCCTTCTCGAATTCTCTAAACTTCTGAATTTCTCTTTACTTCTTTATTTGTTTTCGCATTTTGTGTTTAAAATGTAAAGTTGAATTGCGCATTGACATTGTATATGCATCCGCTGTAAGCTCAGGTAACTGAATCAGGTGTGTTAAATAAGGAGTTCGCAGATCATTAAGGACTGCCTGGTTATCAACAAAGTGCATGAAGGAAGTTTCGACTGAATATGTTGGTTATGGGAAACATCACCGCGCGAACATCACTGCACATACGAAGCAAACATACAAAAAATGAACAAACTAACAAAACAAACGAATGAACGAACAAAGAAACAAATAACTAACCAAATAAATTAATAAATAAATAAATTACTTAATTACTCGATTGATGAATTGCTTGATTAATTAAGGTAGTTAACATACAATAATTAACATATATTGACAATATATCACATATACAGTAGAAATTTCTGCGATATATATATATATATATATATATATATATATATATATATATATAAAACAACATTTTAGTAAACAAACAAAATAATAACTGTTAATTGATACTTTTTAACATTTACATATTAAACTGAATTTTAAAGAATCACTACAAATTATTAACTGAACAGTTGCTTCCCATTTTATTTTGTTTGTTTGTTTGTTTGTTTATTTTTTAATGAAAATACTGAGATACTGGTGATATCACTGAAAAGGGTTTTATGACCGATTTTATCCCAATAACAATATTATATCATTTCCCAGCCATGGATCATAATAGTGTTATTGTTCTACTATCATTCCCTGTAAAGTGCATGTACATAAATAACAAAACCTCAACAATATGTAATAGCTGCAAAGTACGTTTTTTTTACTTTTGTTGCATCTGTTTATTCACTGTGTAACCGTACGCTGGTAAATCCGTCTCATTTTTCCCTGCATGAAAAGGGAAAATCACAGGCACGAAGAACAAACATCCTCCTCCCTCATCCGAAGCATCTTCATGAGAACGTTCCTGATGAGGAAGTCCTGCATTAAAGCATGGGCTAATGTCTCGGCCGGTCGTATTCTCTTGCAATTATATGGTTCAGTGGCAGTGATTACGGCTCTTCTTCAATCTCGCTCGGTGAAGTTTTGGTTAGCCGGCTCCCACGTAATTTGCCGCGTGGGCATAATGGCCCAGTCTGGTGGAAAAGGGATGATAAATTGAGCTGGCAGGAGCTTATAGATTTATTAAATTTCTATCAAACCCTGTAACAAAAAAAAAAGGTGAAAGAAATTGGTGGAGGCTAGAAGGAGGCTTAGATTTTTTTTAATCAAAATTCATGAGTCCTCGATTCGTGCTTGAGCAAGCCTGGGGAAGACTTGAATCGAAGACTGATTAAAGAAAATAAAAGGCTTATTTGAAGTAATTTTTCAATGACGCCTTTTAATTGGGTGTTAAATCAAATTCTTATCTGCCCATGCGCAGATAGCAGGCTATACGCTGGAGCGTTAGTGTCACTTCCAGTGTAACGGATACCCGTTCTAGCAGCCGACTTAACACCGGCGCCGATCGGCTGAATGGTAGGAGCTGCGTTGCACTGTGGACTTAATAAATGGCACAGTCACAGAAAATAGGATGCTCAGATGCAAGGAGAGAACTGAGCAAATGTGCTAGGAGATGATTTGGATGTGTGTGCATAGAAACAAAAGTGTATGAATATCAGTCAGTTTGTGTTTGCATCAGTGGCATCAGTGCATAAAGTCAAGGTGTTCACTTCAAATATTTCTCCATTACCCAACAAGTGTACATTAGGAGTGTCACAATGAATTTGTGTTTAAATACTGGTTGAATTTTCATAGAATTGGCATATTTGATTTGAAAAAAAAAAAAAAAATTCTGGGATATAAGGGCATGTCATTATGATATACTTTGTGTTTTTTTTTACTTTTTAAAAAAAAAATATTAATTTTCCTTAAAAAAAGTAAAAGAAAAAGAAATACTTACGTACTAAATACTACGTATAAATATTTAACTTTATAGTAACTTTCAACAAAGGCTGATTATAAAATGGTCTATTGGACATCTAGGCACTATTTATTTTTCTAACAGACCATTCTGTTATGTTCAATGTAGTGAGCGTATTTACTGAATATGCTACATTTTTGTTTTGACTTCACTTTGTTGAAGAGATACCATCCAATGTAATGCTCCGATACCAACATGTGATACTTTATGACATAGTGTACGTTGAACAGACGTCATGAAACGACAGCGATCTCGATGCTTTGAACAATTAATGATGCCAGTCAAATCAAAGCACACTGCAATTTGTCCTCTGCTAAAAATATAAAAATATTTTTAAAAAAATAAAAATTTTTAAAAAAAAATTAAAAATACAATACAATTAAAACTTATGGCGTTTAAACAGTGTCTTTAATAGAGAGCGTGAGGACAGTCGACCTGAGCGCAGTGTGTTCATGTGTGCCGTGAATCAGGTGCCAGCATTTTGTAGCAGTAAAGTGAGCTTGTAAAGAAACTGCTGCACATGAGAGCAGTTCAGTTCAGCGAGCACTGAGCACTGAGACACATATTTCCTTTTGTTTGCACTGTAAACAAAGCTAAGCAAAATGTTCTAAGAAGCCCCTGATTGTTGTTATTCATTTCCGTATTGGTATTGGTATAAGTGAGTACCAAAAAACTCGTATTTGGTCAAAGAAATGGTATTGATACATCCCATCTCTGAGAACAGTGAGAACAATGACAAGACAACATTATATTAGACAAATTTTTTTTTAAAAACAATCTGAAAATTCACATTTGTAAATGGAATGTGATGGCCGTAGTACGCCCCCTGTAGCACCGAGGTCCTGTAATAGTGCTTATTCATAAGAATGATAAAAAAGAGTTATGTAAAAAAGAAACACAAAGACTCGCACGCACTCAGTCATCAGAGCTTTGGAAGCCTCTTTACAGCAGCTCAGCCCACTCAGCCCACCTCCACATCAAAACTCATAAAGTAATTACAGCCGAGCACAAACAGCGGGCCACACAAGGGCATGAGGAGTCCCCGGCTGGCACCGCAGATGCACCAACCTCGTGTAGGGCAATAAACCCGCTACAGCAGGGTATGGGCAAATTAGATTCGCAGCGGTAATAATATTTACTGTGCACTCTATGGCTGCCGGCTTAGTGTCTACTAAATGATGCATCCACCTAGGAGCTCGTGGACATTTAGAGATCGTTGTTGTTGTTGTAAAGTCTGTACGTCTCTTTTTCTCTCTCGGGTTTGCGTTATGGCTTCATGCTTATGACAGTATCCATATAAAAGTTCTAGACTCTTTTCACGTTTAGGGAAGACATGAGAGTAAGCGCGTTAAAGTCCAACACTGTAATACGACACTCTTTTTTTTTTTGTTGCTGTTTTTGTACTTTAAATTGTCACCTGTATATGTCATAAGGAATAGGGAGGCAAAAAACAAAGAAACAAACAAAAAAAACATGTTGGGGGAAAAAAACATTAAAATGTAGTTATTTTACTGTATTATTATATTTATAATAATAATAATAATAATAATAAGGAGAAGAAGAAGATTATTATATTATATTAGATTCTAATTGTGTTAGTCTGAGTAACAAAACAAGTGCTACATAAACATGATTTATTTTATTACGTTTAAAACCAGGGTCGCTTATTTATTGAAGGACAAATACCAAATTAAAATTTGAGAAAATGTAATTAAGCAGTCCTCTTTAAGAAGATCTTAAACCTCTTTAAGAAAATGAGTAAAGAAAAAAAAAGAAAACTGTTTTCTTTAACGAGATAACTGCAAAATTATACATCATCCAATCGTGTTTGAAAATGTCAAATTATTAGGAACAATAATGCAGGCTATGCAGACTACTTAGTTAATTGTTAGTTTAGTTATAATATAATTAAATATATGGCAACCAAACAATTACAAAAAAAAACATGAAACAAATAGTGCAATATATGTTTGTTGATATTTCAGTTTTATATGAGGAAATAATATTTCACAGACCCTAAAACAGTAAGGTTGGTTTGTTTGTTTGTTGGTTTGTTTGTTTATTTGCTGCACGGTCTGGAATACTGTTAATGCTTCGAATTTCTTCACGTGTGTCCGTATTGTACGTTCCAAATTACAGTCGGATCTCGTCTAGTCGTCTTGGCAGTGTGTGCCCGAGGCTCTCGCTGTGTAGGTATAATGCCATAGACCCTCACGCAACATATCTGTCATAGCTGCTAACTTTCCGCATCCCTCATCGTGCTCGCTGTCAAATCCACGCAGCCCGCTGTGACTCAGAGTGGCACTTCGGTTCACACAAGACATGCAGTACGGTCCAAAAGTCTGAATCAGGTTATTATTCCATCAGCTAGAGAGAACACATGTATCCAAGAATATATTACTTAAAATAATGTCAAATAGCTGTTTGAGAAATCTCTCATGCTGGTTGGTTTGAGAAAGTGAATTATAATATGATAATTGAAATGTTCTGATCTTGTGATGTGTTCCCAGATCGTTGGAAGGTTGCATATTCAAATTAAATTAACACACAATGTTAATTGTGGTTAATTAGTACATATTAGTACTCAGTATTTGGGTCTAATTGAGACTCGCTAATGTGGACCTTAATTTATCAGTTTCAAATCAGAATTGGTGATGAGTTAAAAAGAATTTTATGCTGATTACACTGTCAAGTTTAAAATGACTTATTTATTTCAATTGTGCCCAAAAATGTAATGGAAATTTGTGAAATTCAAGCAAACAATCCAAAACCAATCTATAAATAAAGACAAATTAGACTAGCCCTTTAATAAGGACAAGAGAAATAGAAAAACGCTATAACAGGATAAAGAGTTATGTGTGTCACTGGTACTGCATTACTGGAAGCTTTGGGGCACGGCACACGAGGCACTCTTTCACCGTTCAGTCATCGTTTCGTAGTTTACAGCTCATTGTGACCTTGGCCTTATATGGAGTTTTGTGGGCGTCGCTAAATGTAAATCAGCTCTGCCGTGCTTGGTAATGCACGAAAAATCCTAGAGGGACTGATTTATGGTTGATATGGTCGGTATTTATCAACATACACACGTTGAGTATCATGTTGCCAAAACTTTTGTAAATCTGGCTGGGATTTTTAGTTAGTTTAGTCTGGCCTACTAAAATGATTACACAAAAAACTGTGCTAAAAGGTAAGGAGTAACACTCGGTAGATTGTGCTTCAGGGCTGACGAAGATGGCGGTAACACGCTTTACTTGGAGCTGGTGTGTTTGGTGATGGCCTTTGTGCCCTTTGTGGTGGTCTGGATCTCCGTGAAGGTGATGGTGGAGCACTTGTTGTAGTGAGCCAGACGAGAGGAGTCACCGCCGATATGCTCGAAAAGGTCATTTACGAAGGAGTTCATGATGCCCATGGCCTTAGATGAGATGCCAGTGTCGGGGCGCACCTGCTTCAGGACCTTGTACACGTAGATGGCGTAGCTCTCATTCCTCGACCTTATGCGCTTCTTACCTCCTTTGCCAGCCTTCTCGGTCACGGCTTTCTTGGATCCCTTCTCAGGCGCAGCCTTGGCTGTGTCGGGCATGGTGCTGCTTCTCGAGTAAATTGCTTACACAACAGATACGAAAATAATACAAGCCGCAGTCCTCCATTTTGCGGTGGCCCGTTTACCGCCCCAAAGTCTTTCATTTTCAAATCAACAGCAAGGTCTGAGGTGTGTTATGCCACTCATACCACAACGATTGGCCGACGATTACGATGTTTATTTTATTAAGTAACATATTGAAAAGTTTATATTTAGATTTAATGTTGTAGAACATCCTCGAGACATTTAGTTCATGTTATCAGTTATGTTTCAGCAGTGATAAACACTCACCCGCCTCTCTCCCTATCCAAAAACACAGCTTGTCATTTTACAGAGAAACCGGAAGGCGGAACGTCCACTTCCTAAAGAAATTCCTGTGCTGGGAAACTTTTCAAAGCACCGTGATGGTTACAAAGTGCTGACACCTGTGACTCCTCCCATAAATGTTAAATAAACGTGTCCTAAGAAAAAAACTTCACCACATCAACGATTAAATGTTAATGTTAAACAACAGCATGTTGGGTTTTTTTTTTTTTTTTTTTTGAGTTTGTTATTATTTTGTCAAACGTCCGCCATACAAGTCCCGGTGAATGAGCTGCTAGTATAGGAACAATAATAATAGAACGAGTCCATTAGTATAAACCTTTCGTTTATATTACAGCTGGAACTACTATGCAAGCCGCGCGATTATACAAAAATAATGCACACCTTCTGACCGATCAGATTTGGGAATTCAGCCGTGCAATTTCATTAAACCTTTAACTTAAATAAAAGTTGTTGTGTTGTTTTGTTTTTGTTTGTTTTTTTTTTTTTTTTGTTGTTTTTTTTGCACATAATTTGCATAAATTCAAACAAAATCAACTGATGAGGTTGAAAAAAAATCAACGTACCAACAGAAACCCCTGCCCTAACCTCAACCTTCATATCTTTTCATTGAAAGTGAGTCGTGAAAATCATTCAGAGTGTACAAGTGAGATGTTGATTGTATACCCTTAAGCTGAATAGAGTGTCATAAAACAGTGCGATGAGAAATCTCGCATACAATAAAATGACACACAGTCTTGAGAGAGTTGAGCATAAGGGCCGTAAACTGTCCACATGGATTTGTGTGTCGAGCGGCCATTCGGGACGCTGTTTATCGGTATACAGCTCCGAGACCATCTGTTATTGCAAATGTAAAACTTCCCATTTACATCTTGAGTTCTGTCACATGTTCTGATGTGTGAGTGGCCTGAAAAATCTGCTCCCTCTTAAATCCGTTCCTGTTTAGTGCGCGCTGCTTTGAATTTGATATGTTGGCATTTGTCTGAACGTGCGTGAGCGATTATCATACGTACTGTACTGTATGAAACAGCTTTTCAAGGCTGCTTGAGTCATTAGTATTCTCTGTAACACCTGACAGTGGGAGGTGTTTTTCTTCTCTTTTTTTTCCCCCACTGGTGTAACTCACACCTTTGACTGTCAGTGCGGCAGAGGTTAACACTACGGTGGCATAGTGTAGGACCATCACAGTCCATAGATTAGAATATGAGAGTCAGTGAATGGATTATTCAGTGTTAATTGATCTACCTTGAAATGAGACTTTATCTGTGTGTTCAGTTTATAAATACTTGATTTGACGCAATGCTTTAAAAAAGAGTTCTCACAATGTACTGTAACTATATATTATATTTAAGCAGTATCACACGAGCAAGAGTGCGGTTATACCGAATATCGGCCATAAGTCATATTGCTTTTATACAACAGTTCTATAACACAAGAAATTAATATAGAGTAAGGACTAAGTGACATTTCAGACATGATATGACCAAATGTTCTGTTTATTTTTGCTCCGCTAGCGCAAATAGATCCCGAAGAAGCTACACTCACTTCATAGCACACCGGCTAGCTGGCTAGCTAGGTCACATTGATTTGTACATTCTCGTTAAAGGTGCTTCTGGTGATATTGGCTTCTTCCCTTCTTCCTTTTGGTCTTCGTCTGATGAGGCTCTCATATTTTAAGTCAAAAGCCATATCCCTGAAAATGACCGTTTGCCATGTCCGCCGACGATGCCGCTAACACTACTGTGGTAATCGTTTCGTACCAGGAAGTGGAAATTTACATGGTGAACATAGACGAGCGGAGTAATACGCACAGCAGAACGTCCCAGTGTGGTTCTACTAATTATGAGCACTCTCGGAACACCTCTTGACCAATCACATTAGTAGACCGGCACTAACCGTTGTATGATATAATTCAGCGCTGTTGAATTTTCAGTTCTGATTGGTCAGAAGGCGTTGATGTTCATGTAATACTTTATAATAATAGTATATGTATAACAGTATATCCTAAATACTGTATATATAATAATAAATGGATTTGAAATGTGTTATTATTAAATTAAAAAAACATATCATTTTTGATATGATGAAGTTTTATTTATTGGAGGAAGGAGTCTCCAGTGTCAGCACTTTGTAACACTTGCCTTGCTTTTTAAACTTTCCAAGCATGGAAAGATGACAGAGGAGTTCACGCTTTCCGGTTTCTTATTAAAACGACAAGCTGCATTTTGAAATTTTATTTATTTATTTTTTTAAGAGGGAAAAGGAGAAGCTGGTGAGGGAATGGCGGATGTTTATCATTGCTATAACGTGACTGACAGCTTACTCGTCTAAGTGGAACTAGCTTGTTTTGCGGACGTTCCACTGCATTAAATATAAGTATAAACCGTTAAAAAGTGTGACGTGCCGTTCCTTAATAAATTAATCGTTGTAATTACTGGCTAATCGCTGCGGTATAAGCGGAATAACAGCTGCTCTCTTGTTCTGTTTTTAATAACGCATGTGCTGACTCATCCAATAAAGTGCTACAGACTAATCACAATAATACTGAAAGCCTAATATTTGTAATATAGAAAGCCGTATTCTTCTACTAAAACGTATAAAAACAACACTTCCTAATTCTGCTGAATTCCCACAGTAGTGTAGCTAACAATAATTCATATATCTGTCAGCAGCAAAGAATGCTCCACAGCCGACTCCATTTTTCTATTTGTACAACATTTTGAAATTCAGAACAGGTTAAAATGAGCCAAAGGTCAAGTGCTGACCAGTCGAGTCCCATAAGGCCGCGTCTTTTCGTTCTGATTTACGACGAGCTGACATTGTTTTGTGGTGAAGTTTGTTGTTCGAGTCATAGCTTTCCTGTCCACCGGGGCTTATCTTGGCCTTGCGTCCTGTCGCACTGCCCGATAAAACATATTTATGTGGCTCACAGTGTTGCTTTTACACTGCGAGTGGACAATACAGGGTAAGTGACTAGTATAAGAGCAGTTCAGTGGAACGTGACAAGGGGAAGATGGATGAAATCAGCAGCCAGAATTGTTGAGCCGTTTTGAGCTGCAAAATGATCTGGATGAATTTGAACACAGTGCTCATGGGGAGCAGATGTAGATAATATTATACAGAATGGTGTAGTCCGGTCAGAAATAGCGAGACCCCAAGCTCGGTGTGTGTGCGCATGCGTATGTGTGTCAATGTTACAAACATGGGCACATGGTGAGAAGTTTTTGTTTTGTTTAGTTGTTTGAAATTTTTTCCAGAAAAAGTTTTTAAAGAAAAAAAAAAAACGATAACTGATATACAGTTGACACATTACTATTTTTAGAAGATGGACAGCTCAGATGTTTAATCATAATTAGGAAAATGGATAATAAATCTATTCTATCTATGTTTGTTTGTTTGTTTAAAAGTAATTCATTAAGGGTGGGCAATATGACAAAAATATCATATCACAAAGACATTAAGACATTTCTATGATATATAATATCCAGTATGATGTTTAATTTCATTGAGAAACTTCTAGCAAAACTGTATTGCATTAAAGGAAAAAGTGGAATAACTGGGTTTAATCGTGTTTTTATCTAATATCTACAAAAATAAATTTAGCACTGAAAAAAGGAGGGAAATTCAGACTCCGCTACTTCCAATCAGTTTCTAATTATAAAATAAGCTAATAAAATATATAAAAAGATATCACAATATCCATGACATCTCATTATTATATCATCATATTGTCTACAGTTCATTCAAAACGATTAATCTGTTTTTGTGTCCATGTCGGTGTTTAACTGAGAACTTGTCACACCTCTGTCTATATACACTTCCAATGAAACCACAAACTACACTTTCCCTGTTTCCCCATCCAGCCAGTGTGATTGGTCACATGACCAATCACAAGCACCGCATTCCGGTTCTAGTTTTCCGGACTGATTACAGTCACCTGCTCCCAATCAGCGTACTCACTATAAATAATCAGAACAGCCTCAAACCATTTGCTCCTGCAGACAGTCGGCGACAATACGAACTCCAGATTCGTAACGTAAGCATCACGGCATGGATCTCGTCAAATGTTATGTCACACGTTACGTCAAGTGTCGTGTCAGGCGTTACATCAAACCCTCGCTTCATTCCCAGTCTGTTCCCGCTTTATTGAGTTGTGCCTCAACAGGTAAGCCTCTGGGTTACTGATCAGAAGGTTGGGGGTTCAGCACTGCCAAGCTGCCACTGTTAGGCCCTTGAGCAAGGCCCTTAACCCGCTCTTCTCCATGGGTTCAGTATCATGGCTAACCCTGTGCTCTGACACCTAACCTAACAAGCTGGGATATGCAAAGAACAGAATTTCACTGTGCTGTAATATATACGGTATGTGATAAATAAAGGCTCCTTCTTCACTGGGCTGCGACTGTTTTAAGCAACTCCAGCATTCGATTATCAGTTATGAGTAGGTGAAGTTACATTAAAGTGCACAGCATAAGTGTTTAATGTTTTCTTTGGGTTTCTATTAAGGTTTACACTTCACTCACACACACGAGTGAAAAACACAACACTAACATGAAATGATTTTTAAAAACGGAGCTGAAAGAGGTCTTAGGTACTTAGGTACCACTATTGTCTCTGCCTAGTTTGTAGATCACATGACTCTCTGCCTGTTTCCTGTCTGAGTCCTAGCTTGTTCTTTTGTTTTGTTTGGCCTTAGTCTGCTTAATATAAAGCCGGTGCAATGTGGCTTGTTGATAGTGATTAGTGTACTGTTTTACAGTGTGAAGCTAATAATGCATTAGCAAAGAAGATTACTTCATATTTAATATAGTATGTAGTTGTTATCGAAGTTATGTGCCCTGCAATCCGGGGTTCCAGTATTCCCAGGGTAGGCTCCGGATCCACCGTGACCCTGATCATGATAAAGCGCTTCCTGAAGATGCATGAATAAATGAATTCATATTATTTGGATGTTATTCCTGATGAAATCATATGATTTTTCACTGGAAAAACTGGAACTATTCTTATTTAAAATCAAATCTGAATTGCCGTTTCCTCCGGTGACGCACACTCTAGCGGAACGAGTGAACGAATCTTTTTTTTTTTTTTTTTTTCCCCTGGCTTTGGAATTGAATACAGAAATGAATTACGGAGAACAAATAAGTTAGTATGACAGTGATGTGTATAAATTTAGCAATTGGAATTCAGTAAAAGGAAACACTGACGTATTTGTGCATTATGGACTTAACTGATTGTATTATATGATTAAAGAGGACATTTACATTTACTAAGTTTCCAAGGTTGTGTATAAATAACTGTAGATGTTCTTAGCAAACGAGTTTTTGATGTACGAATACAGAGACATTTATTTATATAGCAGATACTTTTATTCAAAGTGAGGCAGAAGGCGATCCAAACCTACAGCTCCAGGGCCCAACAGTGGCATTTAAACTCACAAGCTTATGGTCAGTAGTATAGCTCATTCACCGCTGAGTTAAGAAACTGTAGGAAAATGTTAAATTACACTACATGCAAAGGTCATCAAATGAAGACTGACTGAAATTCAGATAAGCTCTTGTGAGTCAAATAAAGCAGATTAATCTCGGTCGTTTTTCTTCTACGACTCACTGGGGCTTTAAAGTTTACATTTGTGTCGTGTGTAACACATTACGTTAAGGGTCACAGGAATATTAAAGTCCTTCTATTATATTCTGACCACTCGGCGGCCATCTTGGCAACGCTCCCGGCCAGCTTGATGGAGACCTGTATACTAGATTGACAAGATGACGTTTCAAACACGGATCTGAAATAGCTGTTAAAATCTCACAAAAACGGCGTCATGTGGCCCCCATTTTCCCCCAATATGCTCTTAGCCAGTTCCCGCCCACGAAACCAGCTATCCCCAATCATCTGACAGCTAGCAACTGTGTGAACGTTAATGCGTTAATAACATTAATCTCTTTTTGACTGCACATGCTGCGTCACAGGGCATCGTAAAACACTCGGAGGAAAGCACTATCTACCCTCTTCCGCATACATGATGTCAATGACGCCTACAATTGACTAGTGTTGCTGTGATTGACAGGGAAATAGAGTATGCCTCATAGCTCCTAATGCATCAGGTAGCCATTTTCTGGTAACAGCTTTATGATTGGCTTTTTTTTTTTAACAAAAGTGGGAGGGACTTATTAATATAGCCGCCACAATTTTGAAGAAATGTTATGTCTAGACAGTTGGAACATCATGAAACATTTCAAATATCGTCTGGTTTCACCTCCTTCAGCCTCAGAAGCAGTTTGCTTGCACGGATGATAAATTACTTTTGTCCAAAAAATGTCTTGTTTCTCTGGAAACCTGGTGTACCATGCTTATTTTTATTTTTTTATTTTTTTTATTTTCTAACTACACCTGCCTTTTTACCAAAGTATGCTGAAGTTACTACCTGGATTCTTATAACAAGATTACATCGAATGTCCAATTTTGTACATATTTACATTAAGTTCATGACTCATTTTTTCTCTTATATAATAATGTATAATCACTCTTGTGTTAATGATGTTAGAATGTTAGGATCGTGTGAAATCCTCTGAGATTTTGGGTTTAATGCTGTGTTGGAGTGCTCCAGTAGGGTTGGAGGGATTGGTTGGGCAACACACACACACACACACACACACACACACACACACACACACACACACACAGAGAGGATATTTGTACTGTATGTGCGATGGTTGGTTCTTATTTTGTGTGTGTTTGTGGGGGTGTGTTTCTCATTGTTCTCACTGTTTTCGCCACGTGAAAATTACTACAGAGGTCTTGGTTTGGTCATAAATCTCTCTCTCTCTCTCTCTCTCTCTCTCTCTCTCTCTCCAAACTTCACAAAATGTCTTTATAGTCTTGTTTGTGATATCTGGATTAAAAAGTTATTTTTATTTCTCTTCCCATATGCACTATTGTTTATCACATCATTTTATACTACGTTATCCTATAAGAGAATAAATCACGACTGGATAGAACATCCTCAACTAAAAGCAAATTATCTTTTCAATTTGCTTGGCTGAAAATATATCCAGAGGGGAAGATTGATGCAGGCATCCTTTTTTTTTCTGACAGTCTTCAACAGCTGAATGAGTCTAAGTGCTCGATTTGATTTTCCTCGAAAATAACAACTGGTGAGTCTAACAGGGGGGGGAAACGTTCACTTTCTATATATCTCACACAAGTCCTTGCTTCATTTTCTTTCAGAATGAGTAGACTGAATATATTGTTTGCTTTAAGCCAGTCGGGACAATTTTTTCTGTTTGAATAATATTTTTTATAAAACTGTAGGCTACTTTTTTGTCACCTCAAATAAGTCTATCCAGAATACATTTCCTAAACTGCTCGAGTACAGCAATCACTAGTAGAGGCCCACTGGGGCAGGAATCACACTGCCCCATGCTAGTTGGTGGAGCAAAAGACAGAAAAGTTAGCAGGATTGCAAGAGAGTTTTAAAAATAGTCTTCCTCCACCATGCAATACATTACACAGTGTTATGTCATACATTTTTTAAATATAGTCTATTTTCAAATCACTTGTCTAAGGTAAAAACTGGAGTATGCGTACATACAGGGTTTTACGGTAACCACTGATGGAACTACGGTCAATTGTGGTATAAAATATTTATTATGTACAATGCTAATACTGTAGACACTAAACAGTATCAGTATCATTCATCATATCATATATATATATATAAATGTAAATACTGTATCTATGCTGAAATGTTAGTGAGCAATTATTCATATTATACAGCACCATGGAGCTGAGGATATGTTATACACCTAAATGAGATCCTACCAAGGTTTGTTGAGGCACAAGCCTCAACAAACTCCGATATCTTTGATAATATAATGCTTGCGTTATGTTGAAGTGTAAATTTTATGTGCTATGTATGCAAAAAAAAACAAAACAAAACAAAACAAAAAACCATGAAATGAATAAAGGCACTTGGGTGAAATGAAATCTCCGTTGAAGGATGGTCACAGCATAAGCAGTTTCAGTATATGTTGACTTCTTTGAGAAGATAAAGGTTACACAGCTCTTCTCCTGCACTTGAAATCCCGTCCTATCTCTTCCCCCTCCCTCCGTCGCTCCCTAAAGCTCTCGCAGTGATGAAACGCAGATGGGCCTCGGCCTAGAACTTGCATACTGTGCATAAATAGCATATTTAATTAGACTGCGGACGCGCTCTAAATCAAATTACCCTCAGAAAGACAGGAACACTTACATTAACAGTGTTCCCGAGCCGCAACGCAGCCAAAATTTAAATTAGTAACAGATAATTAGGATAAGAGCGAGAACTTAGGCCGACGTTTTCCGGCGCGTAATTGCAGCGCCTGCGAAACATACTGCCTTAGCTAATTAGACATACCGTGGACGGGGACGAGGTCAGGCCAGGGAGAGGATCCTCTGATGAAATAGGAGAGGGACCAGCATTGTGCTGCTGAGAACAGAAAGGTTTGATGGAGTAAAGCGTAAATGACCTCTCTGTCCTCTAACGCACCTCGCAATGTCTGCAGCTGTGGAAATGCAGGAAGGTTAGAGAGGATGAATGGCAGCCTGAAACGCAGAAGTCCAAACTTACAGGTTCAGCTTTTAATTAGCAAGCAGATGGGAATTTGACCAGAGGAAAGGGAACCACTCAAGAGAACTAAAACTGTAATTATTAAAGTTACAAAGTTGCGTTACTGCAGTAAAACCAGCAGATTTCACCCCTGATGGAATAATTAGTTATGTAGTACTTCATTATGTGGTACATTTGCTAAATATAGTCCATTCACAAATCACTTGTCTAAGGTAGAAACTGGAGTGTGTATATATACAAGGTTGTACGGTACCCACCAGGTGCTTAGGAGGAAAAAAAATTGTCTGTTCTATGTAAAGTGTAGAAACTAGCGGGAAAATCTTTTGATTCTATGCACATTTCTGACAATTTTTGGCCCGAAAATGTTCTGTGCCATCCCCACTAAATATAGTTAACACATATTAATGATATACTTGTCTAATGTTAGTCTAATGTAAGTCAAACATGCACAAATAGATTTTATTTCACATTTATTTCTTCAGCAGGGCCTGAGGAGTCAGTTTGACATGAAACAGAGCTCCAAAGCCGGCTAAAATAACCGGCTTCCGCAGCATCATTTTTCAAGCAGTGTATAACCCATAACACGTTTCAGTCGTTAATGGCTAAGGGTGCAGGCTTTCCATGCAAAAACATGATCACATGACCAGGATGATCTCTATATATTGTCGACTGGGACGCTTGGTTTTCAGTGCAATTGCATTAGATGCATAATTAATAGATTGCTGATTTCCACATTGTGAATCGCACATTTCCACGATTGCAAAAAACGAACATGGCAGCATCCATGTTCTTTCTGACTTTGTTGCTCGAATGCATAGAGGTCAAAATTCCCAGTTCTGGCTTCTCACATCCCAGTTAAGTCTGGGAATGGAGCATTAGTGCTTGAACTTGAGCTTCAACAACTACTCTTACACTTCCATTTGCAATTTTTTTTTTTTTCCTTCAGTACAGGTAAGAGATGTTCAAAATGTGATGATGTCTGGTACATCATACATACAGATCTAGTGGTTGATAGAGATTAAGTATACAAGTATACTTATATACTAAAACTTACAAGTATATAAGTATTCCTTTAACCATTCAGCATATCCCAGGAACACTAGGTGTGAAATATACCCAGGAAGGAACAGGGCTTGGACACTCAATTTAGCATTTTTGGAAGTAGGAGTAAACCAGAGAACCCAGATGAAACCCATGTGGACACTATAAGAACAGGAAAAACTCCACACAGGCAGTCACCCGAGCTCTGGATCGAAGCAGGGATGCTGGAACTGTGAAGTGCTGTATTATCCTCGCATAGATTTTAGTTTGATGGGCAAATTGCATCTGCTTGTTTACAGTAATGCTGCTTTAATAATACAAACATTTCACCAGATCTACTGTAACATGTTCTGGCTTTTATTTAAGGTTTTTACGTCAAATCACTGGGCGTACCTCTGTGGCTATGTTAAAGTGACTGCTACATAACTGAACTCAATTCAAAACACACACACACACACACACACACACACACACACACCTTCAACCACTAAGCAAGTCATTACAGAGAAGTAATCTTTTGTAATAAAAGTGTTAAGACGTCATTAACCTTCCTCATAACCTCTCTCAATGAGGGTACTTCAGAACATTTAAGACATTGGACGTTTTCCAAATAACTCGCAGATACACATGTAATGCCTTTGAGCCTCACTTTGGCCTAATCCCAAATATTAACCTGAGTGTAAAGAGCTCATCGTCTAAACGTGGTATCCTATCCACCTCAGTTAAGTCCAATTAAATCCACTTGAGTATTTATTATATTATAATAATATAATAATAAATAATTCTGACTGTTTTTTTTTTTTCTCCCTAAGTGACACTTGTTCAGACATGCTTGTATTAAAAAGGCATAAGAGATTTTGGTTTACAGGGTTGCCATGGTTGTGAGTTTTACTCCACACTTGACTGCTTTGGGAAGAAGGTTACAGGACGAAGAAGCTAGTCTATGGGTGCTAGTTTAAAAATGATCCATGGTTACCAAGATCTTGTTTTAAAACAAATATTTGGAATCAAATCAAATCGATTTGTACAAATGTAGAGCATGGCAAAAAAAAAAAAAAAAAAAAGTGTACTTTTAAAGGGTTATGGAGTGGATAAAGGCTGTACCAGGTGATGATAAAAAGGCATATTGCAGATACTGTTAATCAGAAATGCGTGCGCACCACAGTGAACTTGTTTTCTCACCGAGAAAGAAGAAAAAAGTCAAATCCAGCTCTCTTTTGGCCTAGTTTCTCATCCTTTTGTGTGGTTTTTGGGCTTGAAATTTGCTTAAACATGTCAATCCTGCTGGTTTATTCAAACTATTACTTTGCCCGCCAATTCATTTTGTCCACTTTATCCACACACAAAGGTAGATTTAGTGGAGATGGGATGTAATTCCTCTCATTTACTTTCTCTTGCTCCATCTCAAACTGATTAATTTTGGGCTTCTGGCATAGCCTGGCCTTTTGGCCACATTTGCTGATCATGCTAAGTGATTAGCGAGTACAGATTATTATCCCAAAGGCTGCTGTGTGGGGATTTAGTGTCTCATTGCTTGGTATTGTGGCAGTGTGGATCTCTCGCGTGGTCATATTCGGAAAATGTCCTCAGGAAATGTCTTTTTTTTTCCTCTCTCTCTCTCTCTCTCTCTCTCTCTCTTGCAGTCACGCTTCTGCTAGCATCTGAGCGATGTCGTGCTCTGCATGGTAATTAGGTTCCTTTGTTCATCTGAGCAGCAGTGGTGACGTAAAAGCACCGTATGTGTATGTGTATGTGTGTATGGTAGCAAACTGAATACTTGAGCCCTGATCCTTTTACTCATAATGTTTCTGTATTTGTTGACTCTTCTGACTGGAGAGATGAATTACTGTTTCGTCGTAATTTGCCAAGCATTGTTTTGCGTAATAGCACAAATGGGATTGTGATTAGCATATTCCGCACCAGCCGTATTATCATCCGTTAGCATTGCTGTCAAAGCGCTGACATTTTTTAAAGCCCGATGATTAACAAAAACCGCAGAGTCATCCTTCATAATCCGACAATGAAATCATAAGCGGCGTAATGCCATGCTCGTCTCGTCACTCATTATGAAACGACTCGTAAAAGCGCATGTTGTGTTAAGTCATCATCTCAGCACGCGTAGTGCCCCGCTAATACGTGTTAGGCTACTCCTTCTGCTTAATCAGCCAGTCGTCTTGCCTGCGTTACTGTACGGTGACACGGGAGAGCGGGCATCAGAGGGGCTGCCGGGTAATCGCTCCGCACTCTGCAGAGTGAGCTCGTGTTTAGCCTCATGGCTAGTGTCAGGGTAAGCGGAGGTGGCAGTGGGGCAGCGTGGCTCTCTGTGAGGAGATGCCAAGCCGTCAGCACACATTAGCCCGCATCCACACACACTCCACATCCACACACTCCACATCCACACACCCACCCACAGCACACTGTACAAGTGAGCAGGAGAGAAGGAGATGCCCTGATACACAGGTCACACACACACACACACACACACACACACACACACACACACACACACACACACACACACACACACACACACACACACACACACACACACACACACACAATCACTCAAAAAATCCAGCACTTGGGTCATAGCAAGACTGGAGAATTGCCTTTAGCTAAAGACTTATAAGGTCATTTATTTTACTCTCTTTCTGTCACTTTTGGCTTTTTCGATGCAGAAATGCATTTTTTTTTTAATTCTTTTTTACAGAAATAATGTGTAGTAGGAAAACCATTTCCAAGCCTTGAATAATGACTCTATGTAGAAGTAATGTGCATTTTATATACAGTACATCCGCCGTTATCACTGTGTACATAATAATCGATACGATCAAAATGAACAACATATTAATTTCCACTTTGGGGATGAAATAAATAACTTTCAATTCAATTCAGTTATCTACCCTTATACTACAACACTGCTGAGTTCTCTAACACAGCTCTGACGGTAGTTCCGGCTCTAACTCAATAACTACTCCGATATTCAAAAACCTTTATTTTTTTCAGTCGTTCCATAACGTTACATATAACTTTAAACAGTTAAGAAAAATCACAACATATCATTCATCCATTCTTTAAGAATGATAAATGTCGGTATTTTACAGTAAATGGACATGACCTCGATGATTTTTCGATCCATTGTTTGTTTACGTAAGAGTGGACGTCATCAACATTTCAGCCTTTCACGCCGCTTCTGTCCTCTCGTCTGCTCGTGGGCTGTCAAATGAAAATTTGAACTTCTAATAAGAAACTGAGAGCACGGACGTGCATGAATTTAAAGAGATATATTTTAAACTTGGCCTTCAACACAAAGACGTTACTCCTGTTCTTGCTTCCCGACATACAGTAGGTACTGTATGTAATCACAGAGCGACATGACGAAAACGGAAGAGAGCTATACACACACCGGAAAGTGTAAACCGCAGCTTCATGGATGTAAATTCAGTCGAGGGCTCGTCTTACCCGATTTTCAGCTATATTATTGGTCAGTTCATTTTTATTTTTTTGCAGCGGTTTGATAATGGTGTAAAAAGTTTTTGAGATGTTAACAAAGACAACATATTCCGTACTTGTTCAGAACTGTCTACTGAATTCAGATTGCCTGCGTCCCATCTGTTACGTTACCTTCAGGTCAGGAATTGCATTCTGTCTATTTCCCAAAATACCCTACTCTACTTCCCAAGCCACCATGGGAAGATCTTCTTCTTAGCTCTCATCAGAAGTAAGAACTAACCTCTCTGGTAACAAATCAGCATTTGTCTTCAGATAATTATACTATTATTAGGATTAAAAGTGCCTGGGAGTGAGTTGTGAGTTGGGTGGTGGTTTTATATTTCCCGATTATATACATTATATACACCGATCAGCCATAATATTAAAACCACCTGCCTAATATTGTGTAGGTCCCCCTTGTGTGCCAAAACAGCTCTGATCCATCGAGGCATGGACTCCACAAGACCTCTGAAGGTGTGCTGTGGTATCTGGCACCAAGACGTCACGCTTGCCCATTTTTCTTGCTTCCAACATATCAACTTCGAGAACTCACTGTTCACTTGCTGCCTAATATATCCCACCCCTTGACAGCTGCCACTGTAACAAGATAATCAATGTTCTTCACTTCATCTGTCAGTGTTTTTAATGTTATACATTTAATGTATAATGTGTAAATGTGTACAATAATATTTTGTGTATTTGTTAGAGCCATAGAGCATTCTATTTCTAAAGTTTCCACCATCCCAGTTCACATAATTTACACTAAAAATAATTAAAGGAAATTAAGGGCAGAATTTCCATTTAATTCAAATATGTAATTTTAACAAAAAGTTGAACAGTAGGTGAATATTGACAGGTTCAGGTTAAACTCATTCAAGAGAAATATGTACATTTACTAAAACAATTTGTTGTAGTAACACGGACATTATATCAAAATGTAAACTACGTAGTTCACGTAAGTGGAAATCCTGCCCTTAATTTAAATGTTTATTCATGATTTTTATTTATTTTATTTTATTGTCCGGTGTAGAAACTGATTTGAGTTATTGAGGTTGTGGATATTCATTCACAATTCAATACAATCAAACAATAATAACTATAAGAAAAATTATAAATATAATAACTTTGATAATGGTGGGTTGTGATTTCCACATCTCTAACAAATATATATATATTTTTTTAATTTAATAAAAAAACACAGACCCCACTTTGAGAACTACTGCTGTAGAACAATATTATTGTGCGTAATTATAGGAGGGAGATATTTAGTGTACTGCTGGGATGTGAGGACCGCACCATTGTGATGACAGAAATTCAATATTCGATGTCAATATTCTACGATCATGTGTTTCCTTATAAATGTCAAAAGAACTCAGTCAGGTCGAACGTGTCGGTAAACATGAGGTTCATGTGGAAGTTCATCAATAAAATTACATTATTTTTTTGTTATTTTTATGTTTTTATTATTTTTGTGTTTTAGTTGCTGATTATAGAGAAAGGCTTTGAACTAGGGATTAGTCAAATCTTTTAATTTTACAAGAACATTTTAAAAGTTTAATAGAATAAAAATGTTTGTCGTTCCATTGATTTTTTTTTTTTTTTAGTAATATTTTCCCTGAACATTACTAATTTTTTTTTTTTTTTTACTTTTTAAAAATTTTCCAAAATTTTCTCCGAATTTGGTCATTTGCTAATTCCTATCCACCCATGTTTATTTACACACCACCGGTGTCACCAGGCTCACACACCCAAATATGGTGGTGCTTCTGTTCTGTATTAAAGCTAATAACCAAGAAATTCCATGAACTGCGTTTTGTTGACAAACATTAAGATTCAGTACTAAATTAAATATGGAGTAAACAGCGCACTTTGGGGTGCGCTGTTAAAGGAAAATGATCAACGATGGGGTGGTGTGATGTGGCCCAACGTGAAGTGGAGTTACATTTACCACACCGAAGTTAATTATTTTCCAATAACAGTGCATCCGGAAGTGCTTTATTCTTATATCAGAGCAAATTTGCCAACGATTCTGATTTGTATTTATTAATAAATGACTTTTTTTTTAAGCAGTTTATAGTTACATTTAATGTTGTGGAATGTCCACAAAAAATCTCTTACATCATAGCAGCTATAAAACAAGAGAGAAAAAATCCAGTGTTGAATTGAGAATTCAGCAGCACAGTAGTACATTTATTTGCTGTCAATATACATTTAAATTGTTTTACATTTTCCGAATCTGTTCTCAAAATCCAAAATGAGGTATTGAGATTAACACTATGGACATTTTTCAGGCAAGAAAGATTCATTAAACTAGCTGATTACCACAGCGCTGTGGAAAACAATCTCGCCGCAGGCCTTGGAAATCTCAGTAAAAGCTGATGAATCACCGGAACAAGCGTTAGTGAGTCACTCAACAACACGACAACCTCTATTTTTCTAATTTAATTGAACTACAGTATGTCTGGCAGCAGCTGAATGATTATTTCGAATGGAGAAAAAAACAAACCGGAGCCATCAATACCGACTGCAGCAGGAAGTGCGAGCCTGCCGTTTGTGGCATTGACTTCAGTTTACGTGAAGCCTCATGTTATTGGCTGTTTATTCGTTTACTCGCTTCCCTGAGTGTTTCACAGATGTAGATGTGCTCCAGAAACGTGTTATTTTCTGTGCAATTTCTTTGGAAAACACAACAGGGTCGGTTTGCGCTTAGAATGGACCTCTTGCGACGTCTCTAGAAATGTTTACTTTATTATTATTTTTTTTTTTTTTTTTTATCTGTGCGACCTGACATTCCACAGGAGTGGTCATAATTTAATTACTGGAAATGGTAATGCTTATATCTGTCACAAATACAGATTTGTGAGTCTGCGGGACGTTTCTGTCTGAAGAGGCCGCAGATAAATGTTACGTTTCGTTTCCTGGCTTGTGCTTTTATGTCATGAACTGGTTACGTGAACATTATGTTGAATCGCAGAAATCTACAATCGCATTCAAGCTACAATTGGGATTCATTGTCAGACAGTGATGAATACTGGATTTCTTTACATTAAATATTGATTTTTTTTTTTTTTTCCTTTTCAGAAAGTGAAAGTGTGATTCATTATTCATGAGGAGATTTGGGATTTTCTGCACATTCACTTTTGTGAGACTTTTTTTTTTTGTTTTGTTTTTGTTTTTTCAACAAGTGTGACTTGGTGGAGTCAGTATAAATCATGCATGACGGTGCGTGTAGAAGAAGGGCAAAGTGCATGGACCTGAGCGCCTCTCTCTCTTGTTCTCTTTGTCTCTTTCTCTTTGTCAATGGTTCAAAGACAGCATTATGCATGACGGTTCAAATTGAGAACAGCTTCAGAAGAAGATAC
Organism: Cranoglanis bouderius; assembly: GCA_023630585.1. NCBI lineage: Eukaryota > Metazoa > Chordata > Actinopteri > Siluriformes > Cranoglanididae > Cranoglanis > Cranoglanis bouderius. The sequence continues at coordinate 6,875,343 of CM042542.1, read as the reverse complement.
ACATCAGGCCGCAGAGCAAACATCACCCTCGTTTTTAATTTATTTTTTAGATTTCATTTCCATAATTCTTTTGGTTTTTTGGTCAGAACGTTCTACTCTAGACCCTCTTTCTGAGTCCATCTCCATTTTCTTGTCATATCTTTTTCACACTTTTAGATTGACTTGTTACCCCCACCCCAACATCCACACACACACACTCCTGCAAAGCAGAAGAACTTCCTTTTCTCCTCTCATCTCATCTGCCTACTCATTTATATCAGGACACGAGTCCCTTCATAGGGCTGCACCAGCTGTCACTGTCGACTGTGCTGCGTCCTTTTTTTTTCTGCCATCCATCATCCCAACCCTCCCTTTTCCACACCAATCCTCCGTCTATTGTCAGACGGAGAGACAGGTTAGACTCATCCATCCTCCCTCCATCTCCATCTCCTTTCCTTTCTCAGATGGGCGTGTTTGTTCGTTGAGCCACTCTTCCACTTTTTAAGCACAATTTACACCGGGCTAAGTGCTCAGTGCAGCTCCTCACTTTGATGGCTTGGTTTTTTCTTTTCTTTTCTTCATAAGAAAAAAAAAAAAAAAAAAAAACCCACAACGAATGCATTTTATCTGCTGTTCCACAGACTGCTATTTCAGAGAAAAATGCATTCCTGACCCAGTAATTCCCACAACAATATTACGCCGGATCTCCCCATAATTCAGGAATATGTCTTCTGTGTATGTCTCTGAAAGGTTGCTGCAGTGAAGAAGTGATGGACACTTTTTTTACCCATAAGTTGCCATGCGTTTCTGCAGCCTTGCCACAAAAAAAAAAAAAAACAAAAACTCAGAGGCAGACACTTAGCGTGATCTGTATATCTATATCTGCCCATTAAAAAGCTTGTTTTTTTTTTCTTTGCCTGGAAGGAGACGTGGTGTTAAATTGATCTCAGAGAAAAGACACAGCAATCCGGCTTGCCGTGACTAGTTGCTGAATCACGAATCAGCACCCGCTTTCATTTGTGTGCCACTTTTTTTTTTTTTTTTTTTTTTTTAGAAAATGTATTAACAGAATAGCAATACAATAAATCATATACTGTATGCACTGTGGGTGGCTTAGTGGTTAGCACGTTTGCCTTGCACCTCCGGGGTTGGGGGTTTGATTCCCGCCTCTGCCCTGTTTGAGTTTGCATGTTCTCCCCGTGCTTCGGGAGGTTCCTCTGAGTACTCCTGTTTCCTCCCCCAGTCCAAAGATATGCATTGTAGGCTGATTGGTATCTCTAAATTGTTCGTAGTGTGTGATTGTGCCCTGCGATGGGTTGGCACCCTGTCCACCTTGTGCCTAGAGTTCCCTGGGATAGGCTCCAGCCTCCCCTGTGACCCTATGTAGGATAAGTGGTATGGAAAATGGATGGATGTATGCACTGTTTGTAAGAAGAAAAAAAATTGACTAGTAACTAATGTTAAAAAAAACAACATTTTTTTCTGGTTTTCAAACAGTCTGCAGTTTGTTTTTTACTTACATATTCTTTCATTCTTTCAACCTTTTTCATTCTCATGAGACATTGACTATCATAGAGAAATCATTTGTAAAGCCATTCAATCAGTCTCTAGCTGCAGGAAAGTAGAGGATTCCTGCCATACAGCAGAAATAAGATCTCAGCTGGACAACTGGCATTTTTACACAACAACACTGAGGAATATGAGGGAGAAAGATGACCGCAAGTCCTATTACTACGTCTATTTCCCCAGCAAAAATGCTCCCTATCCGTGAAATGTCGCAGTAGCGACATTTGCATGATATCCGGTTATTTTGTTTGAACTTGGATACGAGCAAAGCATACCCAGAAAAAAATAGAAGACCAAAAAAAAAATAATAATAATAAAAACTTTGCTGGCATAAACAATTTAGCAGCATGCACGAATCCCCTCTTTATATCTCTGACATTTCTGTCAGCCCACAGGCAATATAAAGCAAGCTTTGCATTCGGCACATGGCGTCAAAAAAAAGCGCCTTTTAGCGTCTCGGCTGGAATCGAAATGGGGTTCACCACAGGTAACTCAGAAATGAACTCGAGTGTCAGAGCAATAGGCTCGCTCCAGCACACTCATAATATCGGAGCAAAGAAGGACAATGCCGGAGCAACATCTGATTAGAGCAACTCAGCCTGAACATTACGTTTCTATGGGAACAGGATATTATGTGCCGGCCCTGACAAAACAGGAAGTTTATGTCTGCCGGCTTTCTGCATTTGCGATGCGCCCTCTGGCCTTGCTAGCTGTGGGAATTATTTTTATTTATTTTTTTTGCTAAGTAAAATTAGGTTGTTTGTTGGAATGGAGATATTACTGTAGATACACTTAGAAAAGTGTACCAAGCTAACTTGTTTTGGTTGCAGAAGTTTTACAAATCGAAGTCATCAGGCTATATTTAATAAAATTCAGCACCTACATTTGGATACTAAAAGCAAGTGGCTTTGTTTCCTCCTAGAAAGAAAGACAATGTGCTCAATTTAATACAATAAAATTGGAAAATACAATAAAGCTACCGTGTAAAGTCCTTTTTTTATTTCTGTTCAGCCACTTCTGATTGTTTGACTTTCTTTAATTATGACTTTAACTACCCCGAACTAAAAGGTTGTCAAGAGATTAGCTTCTTGGACTGAAATATGTTTTGCTAGCCGTATCAGAAAGACAAATACATTTCTTAACATGTCCCTAATTACTACCTTAGCTAGCTAGCTTATTCTTATAATTAAACTGTGTCTACCTTCCACATGAATTCATTTACAACATGTAATTTAGGTTATCTACTGTACCTACCTGAATATATGATGCTAACAATGAGCTAATGATACAGGAAGATCAGCTAGTTAGCTTATCACTAGGTTGCTGGCTAGCTACCCAACATGGTGGTTTGCTCTACTATTTGTAGCTAAGCTACTTGTTTTGCTCCTTCTAACTTCTGACAGTTATTTTTTGTTGTTGTTGTTGTTGTTATTTGCTAATAGCAGTAGAAAAATATACTACTATGTTGCATACTATGCTAGCTGGCTATATTTTGCTACTGCTAATATCTGTTACTTGCTAATATCAGTGAAGAAAAAAAACAAGTAAACATGCTACTAAGCTACATATTATGTTAGCTGGCTAGCTTTTACTACTGCTAATATCTTCAGTAAAAAAAAAAAAAATCCATATTGCTATTTTTATTATTCTAACCAGCTATAATTTGCAACTGCTGCTGCTTAAAAAAAAAATACATACTATTATGCTGCATAATATGCTAGCTAGCCTAGTTATAATATTGTTAACTGCAAAAATATATATGATTGCTAGTTCACAAGCTGAAATGTGTGGCTCCTTGGAGAAACCTTTTATAAGGGGAAAGTTTGACATTTCTAGTTTATATATCCTGTGCAGGAGCATCACAGACATTTTGAACTAATTGCTAATTGACTAAAACAATCAGACTTATGGCTATTTCTCTATGCCACGTAGCTATGCAACAGCTTGATCAAAGCATGACATTCACTATTTCAGGAAATCACACGCAGGTAGCAAGATTTTAGACATCTTTAGATCGATTTTATTGCTGTGTTTGTTAAAAAGGCTCTGTACACAACATGATCTTTGCAGGAAAATTGCCAAAAAAAATAAATACATTTTCTTGTTCCTTGTTTTCTTTTGGCCAGAATCCAACCACAGTGGCCCCGTTCACACCTGGTATTATGAACGGGTCTCTCCAATGATGACTTGTGGTTCATACATTTCATACATCGTTTCCACTAGAGGATGGCTGTCACACACAGCTATTATCCCCAGTCTTCCGCTCCATTTATTTTCAGGCAGAAATGTCCCACGAATTATATTTCATGCACGTGTACGGGCTGTTTCAAAAGTCTTAATTGCGTGGTTTTCCACTGCATTTATTCTCGGGTACAAATGTCCCGCGAATCATATCTCATGTACCCGTACGGACTGTTTAAAACATTTTAATCACGGGGTCTGCTAACAAAGCTTATAAATGAAAGAGGGATGAGACAAAAAATTGATAAGAGCAATGGCTTTTGTCTAAGCTGTTTAAGCATAGTCTTTATCAATTCCGTACAGGATTTCACAGAGGGATTTTTTCGCGGGGTTTTTAAGTCCAAAAATGCTTGATTTTGCTGTGGCTTTTTTCATAATTTGCATTGCAGTTTGTGGAGTTTCTTGTGCTTTTTTGTGGAAAACTACTCAAATTGGCGAAATTGCAATCGCACAAAATCTTTCACAGTGATGTTTGTTGGTAAATGAGACCTTCATGTTCTATGCACGTGAATCAAAGAGAGCCTTTACTGAATACGTGTTGTAATGTTGTCGCATGGTGCATTGTGATGATGTCACATGAATAAAATCGCAACATCCTGGAGGGACTGTTTATCCATTAGCCTAGTGAGAGCTCTACCTCTAACCCAATGATTGCATATTTTCTGGCTACGGCAATGACGCAGTCGATTAGTTGGTGCTCTATTACTGTATGGGATGCATCGAGATACATTCGCATTCACAATACAAATGTGATGTGGCTATATGCGTCCCAGAAAACCCCCAGTATTGAAGTTTGAGTGATCAGGTCACAATGCGTCTTAGCCCCGATCACCCAGAACGCGGGTTTTCCCAGACCGCCACACGTCATCGTACACTACATTGCTTTGACACAGCAAATCTTTGACTGAGGAACGAAGGAACTCCTGGTCTGATGGTGGGATGTTTTTTTTCTTAGCAGCAGCCAGATCTAGTACATTGTGCCATGGCAGCTGGACAGAGTGGACAGTTTCCCCCTCAGGCCATTTGACTTTTAGAGCAAATGCTGGCTTCCTTCCATGCCAGGAGTGGACTGATGTCATCATCCAGCCACATGCTAGAGAAGAGTGTCTCTCTCGAGCAGCTTTGCTCAACTCAAGTATCCTTGATTGCACTAAGTGTGCACCAAGAAAGGAAGCAGCAGTAAGGAAGGGGAACTTTGCTATCCAGTGATATGGCTAAAATACACAAAAAGTAGTGCAGCGAAAAAGTAGCTAAAAAAAAAAAAATACTCTGAGCATACTGAATTGACCCTTATTAAGCAACTCTTAGGTCCCTGATGCTCAACCATTACTCAACCGAACACATCTTAGTGTTTAATTATTATTTTCCTCAGCTTGCTTAAAAGTGTTGGTGAGTTATTGCAACATGTATACTTACTGACATTTCTCTCCCTTATGATAGGCTGATGCAAGCTGGTGATTATCTAGCTCCCAGCATGCCTGTGTGCAATGCACAAGCCATAACGGTAAAGAAAAAAAAAATTACAGCGGCCTAATTTCAGCCTGATCTGTCTCAAAATAAAAAGTGATTTCCTCCAATTTTATGAGAGTGAATTCATGACTGAAAATTCCAGCCTTGTCAAAAGTTTCACTGTTTGGAACTTTTCTTATGCATATTCTTTCAACCTTTTACAAGTTTGCAGTCATGAGATGGCTAAGTTAGCTAACAGTGCTCATGGCACTAAGGTTATCTTTTTTTTTTTTTTTTTTAATCAATCTACAAGTCAAGTGTATATTTATGTAATAATTAGCAATAAAAGAAAGAAAGAAAGTGATATTAAACAATTGAAAATGTAAACAATTAAAAAAAACCTTAAAATATACAAAACTAAATCTTTTTAAATTGTTTTATTTTATTTATCTTTTTAATGTATTTGTATTTTCTATTTTTGGAAGTTTTATTTTTCTATGTAAAAATATTAATACCATTAAATGTAAAAAAAAAAATGACATAAGTAATACATTTAAAAAAGTAAACAAAATAAAATAATAAAATTGACATTACATTACAATAATACATTACAATATAAAAATGATATATTAGGTTGCTAATATGGTAAATAGCCAGTGAGTTTTGATACATGTTAGGTGCACCTAATATTCTTTTAGTTTCCCATATCCTGCATTTCCTTGACCATTTTTACCATTTTAATGAGATTTTTATTATTTTTTTGCCCCATGCAGGTCAGTCTGCCCAATGACTCCAGCTGTGTAGAGGAGATTTTGCGGGTAAGTGAATAATTGCACCTGCTACCCACACCTCTCACAGTGACACTTTAGCATGGATTCTTAGCGTATAAGCCGTATTAAGAAGGAACACACAAAAGAAAGTTATTACTCTTCATGGATTTGCAGCACAAATTCTCTTCTCTTCTGCTTGTTAGTAATTAAATGAAAAATTACATGCTAATTTAGTTTCTTCATTAGCGATGATGTTGATCAGAACGTGCAGCTGCTCGCACTCTTCTATTACGTTTGTAGGACAGTTTATCTCGTCCTCTGAATAGGTATTGAGATACGCTGTTTGCTACATCTTAGTTTACGCCCTGTTCCATTAAGCAGTGTTTCCCAGGCAACCCGGAGTGTGTCTGTCAGTCAGAGTGCATGCAGAGCTTGTCATGACTCAGATATGACTCACGATCGCATTGCACTGCGTCAGTGATGTGAACAAAGCCTCGAGCTTCGGACACTTTTGATATGAATTTGAAGAGTCTCTGAATGGTTTCAATTTCATCAATTAGTCCTTGATTTGAGAAAGTGCTAATCTCGTGTAATCATGGCTAAGAAGCTGTTAAGCTTGGGGAAAAGTGGAAGTCAGTATTAAGTTATTAGAGATGTGGAGTACAAGTCAATCCTGGGATTTGAACCCACAGCCTTCTGGTCGCTAGCACAGATCCGTAATGCTCTGAAATCACAGTTCCTGTTGGCAATAACAAGATCCATGCCGTGATTTTTATATGAATTATTCCTTGCTCGTAGCTTGTAAACAGTCAGGTCTTTCAAAATCAGTCTTTCCGGAAAGTTGTTTTTTGGAGGCTAAACAGAACTAAAAATTCCCACCAAATTTGGAAACATTTCAGTATTGCTTACGTGCGTATGTTGACAAATGCCTCTCACCCGTAAATTAGCGTGCACGTTCACAGCACTGCGGAGTTACATTTAACCACACCCACAAAACACCATAAAAGGCAAAGCTCACAAAGAGCTGAAAATGACAAAATGACAACTAAATGGCGAAAGACTGACTCCAGTAATGTCATGATATTCCAGTAATGCAGCTCAGACATTGCAGCACGACATTCGTTAACTCTTCCACCTTTTCACAGGGCATCATTACTTTTGTCCTAATGGAATCTGATTGTTGAGTTATTATTGAGTCTTATTTCTCTTAATGCACTCACAGCTTTCGTTCTTGACGTATTAATATGAAATCACAATGTATCACAACATTTCCATGAAGTGTATGTGTGTGTGTGTGTGTGTGTGATTAAAATAAATAAGCGATTTAAACTTGACAGTGTAATCTGTATATAAAATTGCAGTAAGTCACGTCCATCACAGGGGCTCTTGTAGGATATGAATTTTTTTTTTTTTTTTGCATACTAGCTGGATTTTCACAAATACCACATTTCTTGCGTAAACGCTCCAGCGAACAGTTAGCGAATAAATTCCGTCATAGACAGCTTGATAAACGAGGCCCGGTATTTTTAATGTTCTTCAGTAAATATATGTAAATTTCTTCTTTGGCTGCTGGTGGTTACACAGCTTATTCAGCTAACAAAAAAAGTTAGACATATAGCTGAACTTGTGCTATAAAAAGATAAATTTGTTGAACAAGAGGGGAAAAAAAAGTCACGTTTCACAAAAGACAAAAATCAGTCTACACTTCTAAGGACTTTGAGGATCACATGATCCTTCTCTAACAAACAGTTTGAATTAAAGCTTATGGTAAAGATAACAATATTCCAAATCTGCATGTAACATTAGCAGACCAAACTGTAGCTGGACTGAGTTTTGAAGATCACCTCTTTAACACACTAGACTCAAAAACATATCCAAAGGCTCTGCTTTGCACCGGTTACCATTAGCTTTAAAAATGGAGCAGATGAAAGAGGCTTGACCTGCTTTCTTCACCCCTATCTGACATTTTCTCTCACTCTTCTGTTCGGTAGCGCTCCAGCCCTCAGGGCCTAGTTTATCACGGCTAGAAATGTTTATAGATTGATATCACCTCTACACAGAGAAAGGAACAAGATTGTATCTCACACAGAGAAACATGAGTAAACAGAAGGAAAACAAAGGCACGGAGATTATTCAGTACTAACCGAGGATTTAGATTAAAAACCTGCAACCTTTACAAATTGAGACTGACTCATAATTCGGTTGTTTTGCATTGTTAATGTGAAATATTTATTGTAGAGATTGCAACGTGTAATTGCACAGGAACAGTGTAACTAAGAGCAGCCATTTGTGACTCCTCATAATGGATAAAATGAAAGCATGATGCACGTTGACTTTCTGTCACACACACACACACACACACACACACACCTTGGGTGGTCTCTCCATAGACTGCCATTAATTGCAGTGGAATTGTTTTTGTCTTGAATCAGGTGTGTTCATTACAGCAGGCGAATGCAACAGAAGTAGTAGTATTAGTAGTAGGAGGAGGAGGAGGAGGAATAGAGTTGGAAGTAGTAGTGGTAGGAGTGGAAGAAGCAGTAGTAGTGGTGGTGGTGGTAAGTAGCAGTAGCAATAGTAGTAGTAGTAGAAGAAGAAGAAATTGTAGTAATAATAGTAATAGTAGCAGTAGTAGTAGTAGTAGTAGTAGTAATAGTAATAGTAGAAGTAGTAGTAGCAGCAGTAATAGTAGAAGTAGCAGCAGCGGTAGTAGGTAGTAGAGCAGGTGTAGTAGTGGTAGCAGTAGTGGTAATGGTAGTAGTGAAGTGGCAGCAGTAGTAGTGGCAGTGGTAGGTGGTGGCTGGTGGTGGTGGTAGTTGGTAGTAATGGTGGCCGGCGGTGGTGGCGGTCAGTGGTAGTGGTGGTGGTAGCGTGTGGTGGTAGTGGTGCTGGTGGTGGTGCGTGGTGGTGCGGTGGCAAACGGTGGTGGTGGTGGTGGTGGTGGCAGCGTGGTGGTGCTGGCGTGGTGGTGGTGGCGGCCGTGGTGGTGGTGGCTGGTGGTGGTGGTGGTAAAGCGGCGGCGCTGGTGGCGGTGGTGGTGGTGGTGGTGGTGGTGGTGGTGCTGTTGGTGCGGTGGTGGTGGTGGTTGGCAGCAGTGGTGCGGTCAGTGGTGGCGGTGGTGGTGGTGGTGGTTGGTGGTGTGGTGGCGGTGGTGGTGGCGGTGGTGGTGGTGGTGCGGTGGTGGTGGTGCTGCGGTGGTGGTGGCGGTGGTGGTGGCAGCAGCGGGTGGTGGTGGTGGTGGTGGCGGTAAATGGTTGGCTGGCGGTGGTGGCGGTGGCAGCGGTGGTGGTAGTGGCGGTGGTGGTGGCAGCGGTGGTGGCAGTGGCGGTGGTGGCGGTGGTAGTGGCAGCAGCAGCTGGTGCGGTAGGTGGTGGCAGCAGCAGCGGTAGTAGCTGGTGCAGTAGTGGTGAAATGGCAGCAGTAGTAGTAGTAGTAGTAGTAGAAGTAGCAGCAGCAGTAGTAGTAGTAGCGGTAATAGTACAACTAGTAGTAGTAGTAGTAGTAGAAGTAGCAGCAGCAGTAGTAGCAGTAGTAGTGGTAATAGTAGAAGTAGCAGTAGTAGCAGTAGTAGTACAGCCGTGGCCAAAAGTTTTGAGAATGACACAAATATTAATTTTCACAAAGTCTACTGCTTCAGTGTTTTTAGATCTTTTTGTCAGATGTTACTAACTGTTACTGAAGTATAATCACAAGCATTTCATAAGTGTCAATGGCTTTTATTGACAATTACATGAAGTTTATGCAAAGAGTCAATATTTGCAGTGTTGACCCTTCTTTTTCAAGACCTCTGCAATTCGCCCTGGCATGCTGTCAATCAACTTCTGGGCCACATCCTGACTGATGGCAGCCCATTCTTGCATAATCAATGCTTGGAGTTTGTCAGAGTTTGTGGGTTTTTGTTTGTCCACCTGCCTCTTGAGGATTGACCACAAATTCTCAATGGGATTAAGGTCTGGGGAGTTTCCTGGCCATGGACCCAAAACGTCGATGTTTTGTTCCCCGAGCCACTTCGTTATCACTTTTGCCTTGTGGCAAGGTGCCCCATCATGCTGGAAAAGGCATTGTTCGTCACCAAACTGTTCTTGGATGGTTGGGAGAAGTTGCTCTCTGAGGATGTTTTTGTACCATTCTTTATTCATGGCTGTGTTCTTAGGCAAAATTGTGAGTGAGCCCACTCCCTTGGCTAAGAAGCAACCCCACACATGAGTGGTCTCAGGATGCTTTACTGTTGGCATGACACAGGACTGATTATAATAATAATAATAATAAGTAGAGAGGCATCAATACCTTTTTCTATTTTCAGACTAAGTATGGGTACATGTTTTTTTGTACTTTTCAATAGTCACAGAAGATTTTATTCAGCTATGTTTGTTGGTTGCTGTTATGTGCTGTTATCAATGAAGTCCTCATGCTGATTGTTATGTTTAAGATTTTTTTCGCTCACCTTTTCTTCTCCGGACAAGCTTTTTTCCAGATGCCCCAAACAATCGGAAAGGGGATTCATCAGAGAAAATGACATTACCCCAGTCCTCAGCAGTCCAATCCCTGTACTTTTTGCAGAATAGCAGTCTGTCCCTGATGTTTTTCCTGGAGAGAAGTGGCTTCTTTGCTGCCCTTCTTGACACCAGGCCATCCTCCAAAAGTCTTCTCCTTACTGTGCGTGCAGACGCACTCACACCTGCCTGCTGCCATTCCTGAGCAAGCTCTGCACTGGTGGTGCCCCGATCCCACAGCTGAATCAACTTTAGGAGACGGTCCTGGCGCTTGCTGGACTTTCTTGGGCGCCCTGAAGCCTTCTTCACAACAGTTGAACCTCTCTCCTTGAAGGTCTTGATGATCCAATAAATGGTTGATTTAGGTGCAATCTTACTAGCAGCAATATCCTTGCCTGTGAATCCCTTTTTGTGCAAAGCAATGATGGCTGCACGTGTTTCCATGCAGGTAACCATAGTTAACAGAGGAAGAACAATAATTTCAAGCACGACCCTCCTTTTAAAGCTTCCAGTCTGTTATTCTAACTCAATCAGCATGACAGAGTGATCTCCAACCTTGTCCTCATTAACACTCTCACCTGTGTTAACGAGAGAATCACTGACATGATGTCAGCTAGTTCTTTTGTGGAAGGGCTGAAATGCAGTGGACACGTTTTTTTGGGATTAAGTTCATTTTCATGGCAAAGAGGGACTTTGAAATTAATTGCAATTCATCTGATCACTCTTCATAACATTCTGGAGTATATGCAAATTACCATCATAAAAACTGAAGCAGCAGACTTTGTGAAAATTAATATTTGTGTCATTCTCAAAACTTTTGGCCACGACTGTAGTAGTAGTAGAAGTAGCAGTAATAGTAGTAGTAGTAGTAGTAGTAGTAGAAGTAGCAGCAGCAGTAGTAGTGGTAGCGGTAATAGTACAAGTAGCAGTAGTAGTAGTAGTACTAGCAGTAGTAGTAGAAGTAGCAGTAGTAGTAGTAGCATTAGTAGGAGAAGTAGCAGTAATAGCAGTAGTAGTAGCAGCAGTAGTAGTAGTAGAAGTAGTAGTAGTAGTAGTAGCAGCAGCAGCAGTAGTAGAAGTAGTAGCAGCTGCAGCAGCAGTAGTAGAAGTAGTAGCAGTAGTAGTAGTAGTAGTAGTAGTAGCAGCAGCAGCAGTAGTAGAAGTAGTAGTAGTAGCAGCAGTAGAAGCAGCAGCAGCAGCAGCAATAGTAGTAGCAGCAGCAGCAGCAGTAGTAGTAGTAGCAGCAGCAGCAGCAGCAGCAGCAGTAGTAGTAGTATTAGTAGCAGCAGTAGTAGGAGTAGTAGTCGTAGTAGCAGTAGTAGTAGTAGTAGTAGTAGTTGTAGCAGCAGCAGCAGCGGCAGCTACAGCAGTAGTAGTAGTAGCAGCAGCAGCAGTAGCAGCAGCAGCAGTAATAGTAGTAGTAGTAGTAGTAGTAGCAATAATGTTAGTAGTAATAGTAATTGTATGTATGTTTACATTTAAAAGATTACTCATACAGTGAGTATGACTGTTGCAGTATTATGATTTGCAGCTTAATCCATTTGTAGAAATGAGTGTGCGGTGTGAAGTAGAAAGTCAATGTGTTTTTTGTTTGCTTATTCAAAATTATAAAGTGTGAATTTATTTTGCCCCAATGTTAGCTAAATAATTGTGATAATCATGGTTTATAATCATGGTTCTAATTGTAGTTTGTAATTAATGCTGATAATCCTTTTAGCAGTTACGGTGCAGCGCTAACAAATATTGTTTACTCGAGACATTTCAACCTTTCAAGTGTAGAGGTGAAAATTGGAAGGAAATTAATGTGCTTTTAATTCTGAAGGGACAACCAGTGTGTGTCAGGTACTTTCAGTTTTGGGTGTCCTGGGAAGCTGATTGGTTTGGGCAGAGGATTGTGAGTTAAATTCCCCGTGCTGGACATGGACCGAGCATGCAGCACTGAGGGATACCACTGTCGTCTTAACTCGCTTGGGCTTTTTTTGCGGCAAACCTTTAACCTTCAGCTGGTCCAGGGATGTCCAAGAGTCATGGGACATGACCTCAAGGAGACTCTGTTCTACTGTGTAAATAATTAGGTGTCCGCTATAGATTGCTGAGAAGAAAGCGCACATGCGTGTTTATGTTGATTCTTGAGCGTGTGTGCATAAACCTGCTCCTGTGCTGACCAACAGAATAGCAGCAGATTCATCATATCAGGCACTAAGGTTCCAGCGCCGGTAGTATTATTCGCAGCTTTTATGAAAGGTAATGCTTCATCGCTTGCATTACCGCCGAGGTGGCAGTATGAAAGACCCAGCACCTCATTTATCTCAGCCTGTCTCCGTGACTCAGACTGATCAGGCCAGAGGGGAAGAGGACAAAACAACGTTTAGGAAGAATCTGAGTGTGTGAAGCCACTGTATTATAAACACGCAGCAATAACTGGGCTCTTGACTTTGCTCTCGTGAAAAATATTAGGAAAGCGATTCGGCTGAAAGGATTCGGAGCATCAGAGTTAGATGGGAATTAGATTTAGTTTGGGTGTTTGCTAGAGAAACTAAGAGCCTGCTTTAAACAGAACTGTTTACATATCATCAGCTAATCCAATCGTCTCAGCCTAATAATAAACAGATTTCAAATGTGTTGTTATTTAACAAAATAAAACATATAATCATTGATATGGTGAAGTTTTCAGTTAGGAGATGCTTATTTAGCATTTACGGAAGGAGCCTCCAGTGTCAGTGCTTTGTAACTGTAGGTTTTGTAACTGTACTCAGTCTATCAGGACGGAGTCCTTGCGTCTTTGTGATTTCAATCTGAATTTTTTTGATTGTTCTAAGAGAAAGGCGAAAGAGAGACTGGTAAGGGAACGACTGTTTACACGTAACTGCTAAAGCATACAGTTGAGGTCATAAGTTTACATACGCCTTGCAGAATCTGCAAAATGTTCATGATTTAAAAAATAATAATAATAAGAGGGATAATAAAAATTGCGTTCATTTAGTTTTTTATTTAGTTCTGCCCTGAATAAGCTATTTCACATAACAGATGTTTACATATAGTCCACAAGACACAATAATTACTGAATTTACACAAATGAACCAGTTCAAAAGTTCTTAATACTGTGTGTTGTTACCTGGATGATCAACGACTGTTTTTATGTTTTGTGATTGTTGTTCATGAGTCCCTTGTTTGTCCTGAGCAGTTAAACTGCCCACTGTTCTTCAGAAAAATCCTCCAGGTCCTGCACATTCTTTACTTTTCCAGCATCTTCTGCATATTTGACCCCTTTCCAACCGTGGGCTATATGATGTTGAGATCCATCTTTTCACACTGAGGACAACTGAGGGACTCGTACACAACTATTAGCAAACTACTGACAAATTGCTGTGGTATAAGCGGAATAAAACGCTTCAGGATGTGCTGTTTTAGGAAACTTCTCTGTTTACTGATTACTTTGTTGTAACATCCTGAAGTGTTTTGTTCTTTACTTGGAGAACAGGGAAATGGAACTCCTTAAAGTGTTTAAGTGGTAAAAATAGGGGTTTTAAAACATGACAGCTGTAATTGTGTAGACTTGTAGGCTTTTGTGTAAATGGATGAAGTAAGGGGTTGGTCCAGATGTAAACTGCTCATGGATTAATGTAGTCTGACTCACCTCATGCATGCTGATAGTTAAACAGTGCATCACAGATGTGTGTGTGTGTGTGTGTGTGTGTGTGTGTGTGGTTCCTATGAACACAGGAGCAGCAGATGATACATGCATCTTCAGGGCATTTGGGAAAGAGCACATACACACACACACACACACACACACACACACACACACACACACACACACACACTGAAATTTAACGCTTCACAAACAGTCTAAAAGGACATATCATACCTCTTTGTTCTACTATGGACCTCTCATATCTTTATTGTTATATTAGACTGTATGTTTATAGTAATCTTTTATTTCAAGGAACAAATATAACGCGATGTTAATTAAGGTCTTGATATTTGTTTAATAAAGCCATTTCACCATTTATAAAGACCTATTATATATTGCTACATAACTGCAGATCTGATATATAAAAATGAGTAAAGATGCATTATGCATCTTGCATTATTAGTGCTATTAGTAAATGTGCCATAAACACTTGTTGTACAAATTGTGGAGCATGAAATAAGCTAAATTGATAATTTATTAGTCTTAATTCTGTATGTTAGACCTTTAGGTTCCATGTATGAAGAGGTCTCTGTGTTTGTCTTGGCGTTCATCGGACAGGCTGTGAATGAAACAAATCGGCCTATATGTGAACCAACTAAGGAATAACACCCGACAGACCAGGCTTTTATATGAAATTATATGAAAATATGGATTATTTTCACCACATCAACGATGATACATTTTTCATGAGTTAAATAGCGGCATGTTTTTATTACTATTTTTTTAATAAGTAGTCTTAGATTATGTGGAGCGTCTGCCATACACGAGAAGTTCGAATATAGAAACAATAATGTATTAGAATGAGCACGTTTAAACAGTACAAACCTATCACTTATAACTATATGTGGACTATATGTAAACATACGTTATGTGAAATAGCTTATTCACACATACACTTTCACTCAGATAAGACTAAGAATTCAGTGGACACACAGATGCATAAACACACAAGCTTTTCTCTACACTCTGTAGCCTGCTTTATGACATGTTGCTGTATCAGACCATACACCTGGACACAAACACACACACACACACACACACGTGCGTGCACATATGCATATATATATGCACGTGTGCACACAGAGCCTGGAATCAATGAAAAAGGCCACATGAAAGACAATCTTTGAGAGCGAGAAACGTGCGGCGTACAATTACACAGAAGCTTAAGGAGCTGATTAAACGCAATGCTTTTTCATCTCACGCATGAATATGGATGAGTTTTTATTTGCTTATGAGCAGCAGTAATTACAGGATTCTTCTGCCTCCATCTCTGTAGGTATTTCATGCTAATGTTGATATTTAACACATGCAAACAGTGTGTGTGTGTGTCTGTGTGTGTCTGTGTGTGTGTGTGTGTGTGTGTGTGCGGAAAGTTAACCTGTGTGAACATTGTTGCCTTACAGGAAATGACCCATTCCTGGCCTCCTCCCCTCACTGCCATACACACACCAGGCAAAGCAGAACAGACCAAGTTTCCCATTCCCAACAAGGTGACACACTCACTCACTCACACACTCACACACACACACACACACACACACACACACACACACACACACCTGCATTCCCATGTAAAATATTACTAATATCTCCCTCCTTGCACTTTTAAGCATTCTACATTTATGCTGAGTAGTATTTTTTTTCCAATACAACTTTTAAATGTACATTTGTTGTTCAAAGTTGTACATGTGGGATGAACCATTATTTTAGAAGAACTGGTGTAAATCATGGCCAATGATGTGTTGTGATCCTTTAGCTTTAGTATTAATTAGCCAAAAGATGAGCATATTTTTTTTTTAAAAAGCAGGTCTCTGTGTAACTGCATATGTATTGCTGCATAAAGTTAAGCTATGAGCAATGCATTTATTTCCAATTATACAATTAAAGTTTTGGAACTTCCAAAGTGTTATCACTTACGTTATAGTAGCTGTAAATGTGTGGAACGGGAGATGTGCCACTACAATCTGGTTTTAAAATGTCTAACTCTAAAATGTCTAAATGGTATGCCTTTATTTGAATCTGTAAGTGAAGTTGAATTATGTCAGATTTCTACAGAATTGTAGTCCACGATATGAATTTGCGTACGCAGTTTAGAAATTCAATCTTATAATAATGAAGTATAGAAAATTTAAGTTCAGTTCAAGTGTTTGGTTTCAAATTCAGTTCTTCAAATTCAAATTCAACTTTTCTACATGAGTAACTACGTTTCCATCCAAAGTTCTCAACAAATTTAACTTATGTAAAAAAATTGGAGTATCACATAAAACATTTGCGAATAAAGCACTGTTTCCATCCCGTGTGGTCAAGAAAAAAAAAGCGTCACTTCCGGGGAAACTGGCGCAAAGTCGTCTATCCAAACATACCTCTCGCTCGCCGCCATTTTTAATTTTCTGAGCCAATTATCCAATCACATGATTTGTTGAGGCAAAGTCACATGACTTTATTGATGCACGTGGAGGAATTTATTCGGTAAATGTGTTTCCATTGTAATTTATGCGCATGTCTTCTTATCAAATAAAAAAATATATATATCTGCCTCAATTGAGCACATAAGCATTTTGGAGATTTTATTCTCATCTGATGTTTCCGTCCAGCGTTTTTTTTTTTTAATGCGATATCCCAAAATTCGCATAAAAATATAAACATAGCTACTGACTCAAAAAAAAAGATGTAGTGTTTTTCGAAAGAAGTGACTTTGAAATCGATTGAGCCACCAAGTCAGAATGTGAATTTTCTACACCTGATTATTATAACATTTGATTTGAATCATGGAACACGGTTTCAGTTTGGTATAATTAAGCTATAAAACTTTACTTTAAAATGCAAATGAAGGCATCAAATTCAGATTTGTACATTTTAAATTCAGACTGTAGTGGCATTCATTCCATAAATAAATAAATAAATAAATAAATAAATACTAGTCACCTGTGAATGAGACACAGAGTCCCATATCATGAAAATATCTAATTTTTGTTTGTTTGTTAAATAACAAACATGATTTGTTTCTTATTAGGCTTAGTTTATGTGGAGTGTCTGCCATACTGTACAAATCCCATTGCAAGTTGTAACTATAGAAACAATAACGTTTTAAAGCAAGTGCATTAAAATAAAAATGCGATTTGAATTACAGCCGGAACTGCTGTCAGAGCTGCTGTTACAGAAAATTAATCAACACCTTCTAAACAAATAGATTTGAATAGATTTGAAAATTCAACAGTAATGGTTAAGTGTTAAATTATTAATGTTTTAATTGATGGTTAAGATATCAGTGTTTGAAGGAAGTGAAATTCACTTGATAAGATTTCTTAAAATTTGTTTAAAACAGCTGAATAATAATAATAGTAATAATAACAATAACAATAAAGACATTTTATTATAGTCTTCTAATAAGAAATATTAGAATGACTGGCCTATAAGCAAGATATTTTGACCATATAAGATATCACTGTTTGCCCTGTAAATGATTCCTCTATCAGTGAGACAGTTTTTTGTTAAAAGGTTCATAGAACCAGGCTTTCGAGAAGGATACATCCAAAACTACCCTTAAATTTGTCCAAAATAAAGTACCCCAAAAGCCAGCTGCCATCCAATTTGGACAGCATTTTTATCTCAGGAGCTTGTAAATGCTGCCCAAAAATGCTGTCTCTCTAGGTGGCTTCTCTCCAGTTGGAATGAAATGAAAGTCTTCTACTTTCTGAGCTTTCCAGCATACACACTCGTAAAACATTATTAAGACAGTTCACGTTCCTCACGCAGGACGTGTTCGAGAACTGTTTTGTGAAGTTTTTATTTCAGTCGAACCCTTGGCTGATGTCATAACTCCCGCCTGTCTCTGTTTGCCCTCTGATGTCATCTGAGAAGCGTCCAGAGTCGGCGTCAGGGGCTCGGGGGCTCGGGGGCCAAAGCGACGTCACTGGGATGATCTGACAGAAATATTGGCTAAGGAGCTGTGGTTTGGCAGGGCTTTTTCACTGAGAAGATCGTTTGGCTTCGCTTCACGTCGACATCATCACTGAGTTAAATCTATTGCCGCGTGGACCATTCCTGAGCCCGAATGGAATAGGGCCAGTCTTAGTGTTGCATTTATGTTCTGTTCACTGTGAGACAATGAACGTCTCATTGACCCATATCTGTATTTTAAATACAAATTTTCCCATGTTTTTTTAATAAAAATTTTTTTTTTCATTCTTATGATAGGTATGTGTAGTGGCGAAAGTCTAAATAAAGAATCAGCATAATAAAAGCATCTTTGCAAGGTTTATATCAATGCATTTGTTGTAATACGTTATCGTTTCTATAGCAACAACGATTACACAGGAACTTACACGGTGGGCGTGCAACATGATCTAGCAATAAAACGATTAAAAATGTGTCGTTGTTTAAGAAAGAAAACATGTATTTGTTGATATGGTGAAGTTTTCTGTAAGGAGAAGTTTATTTAACATTTATGGGTGGAGTCTCCAGTGTCAGCGCTTTGTAACAGTAAAGAGGTGAAGAAAAAAAATTATGTTTTCTTCCACAGGAAAGTCTTCAGGACTTTGTTGGTTCTTTGTAACAAACTGCATTTTTGTCTTATTACCGTAATAGAACGTGTGAATATGTTTTTTCCCTACAAACATTCCACAACATTTAATGTAACTATAAATGGATAAAAGAGTATGACGTAAAGAAATTGTAATTGTTGGCGAATCGCTGTGGTGTAAGAGGAATAAAACAGTTCAGCATGTGCTATTATTAGGAAAAGAATCAACTTGGTGCTGGTCACAGCATCACACTCCCCTGTCATTGATTAATTTCCTAGAACAGCATGCCCCGAAGTGTTTTATTCCTTACTTATCCGAGCACATGCTGCGGAAAAATCATTTTACTATTGTTTGGACATTTGGTCATTTACCTGTGAGGGATATCCTTGTGCTTTAGCAATAATAATCCACTATGAAATAATGGGGCTATTAAAATGAATCATTGTGCTGCAAAGTGTCACAATTTTGCCTGTGCTCATGCGTTTGGGATGTCATCTACTATATGTGTGTGTGTGTGTGTGTGTGTGTGTGTGTGTGTGTGTGTGTGTGTGTGTGTGTGTGTGTGTTCTCAAGTTCCACTCAAATCCCATGACGCTTCATTGTCAGGGCTAAAGCCCCTGTTATTTGCCTTGTAATAGGACATGGTCTGATTGGCGTAAGTTGACCCAGGTGACATGGCTAATAATAAAGCTCACTCTATAAATCCTGGTTTAATGGTGCCACCTACGAGCGTAGTCATCTCTCCACTGCTGTCTCACCAGTGCGTGATTTGTGTAATGCTTCTAATTGTATTAGTGTAAAATCAATTAAAGCAATCATTAGGAATTGTGGCTATCCACAGCTCCTCCATGTGTGTGAAACGTTGAGGTTGTAACATTGCTTTGTACAAAAAGGTCATAATCTCTCTCTCTCTCTCTCTCTCTCTCTCTCTCTCTCTCTCTCTCTCTCTCTCTCTCTCTCTCTCAGGACCCCCAACACGTAACACCAGCGTACAATGGACAAAGTGAGTACAAACCTCCATCCACATCATGTATATAAATGGTATGAATGATGTCATGTCACAAATCAAGCGCTAATGGCTCAGAAATGAAAAGGCCAATGCCATGCCCCATGCCAGGCTGCAAGCTCTTGGCCAGGGCTTAATCAAAAAAACCGGCTCTAACATCTCTGCGTGCTTTCTTTTGGCAGAGCGCTGCAACGTTCCTGGTAACAAGCCCTCGACCAAGCCAGTGCCACAGAAGTCGTGAGTATTCATTCGATTAATTATTTGAGAAAAGTGCCATGGGGAGATGGAGAGACGGGGAAAGTAGCACGTGCGTGCACTCTGCAAAACAAGTCCCCATGCTCACCTCTCAGCGAAAAAGAAAGAGACGAATAAACAATGGTGCTGGCACTGCTTCACTGCTGTGTAATACGCTGATAGACAGGTGTGCTGTACCTCTAGTTTAGATTTCTCCAGCACTGAAATGGTATAAAGTGCCATGAAGGTTGTGATAACTTCTTTATATTGCACTGCTTTGTCCTGGGTATTAGGAAGAATATGTATTTCAGCCAAAACTACTACTTGAATATGATTTGAATTTGCTCTTAAATGATTTTTGCATAATTGGTGAATTATAATGAGTCAGCTGTAACCAACAAGGTTTGCACTGTATTTCACACAGGACTCTTAGACAATGTGTACTCGTATAGGAATTACACGCTTGTGACACTTTTAAAGCCTTATGCGCAGTTAAGTTACCAAATATGCACTGATTCATGTGATAATTACAACTAGGACTATTCATGCTGCAATATACTAGACTCCTATTAGCTGTTTTTCTTCAGTGCTTACCATCTTATCTTTCATACAGCATATCATCATATTAGTCTTTGTATTTTTCATTTAAAATCGTGTTTTTGTGTTACAACATACTACAGCACAATCTGCTTCTTCAGTCTGCATTTTCTATCCCCTGATTTAATTTTTATTTTTTTTTTACGCTTTTAAAAGCAAGTGTTTGTCTTTAAAGACGGTGGTCTAGCCGATACTGAAAAGCCCTGTCATGGATGCGTCTACTCAAGAAAAGTCTCGCAACCTTGGAGGCATGCGCTACATCCAGTTGATTTGCATAATCTGGATGTGAAGCCCCGAAAAACAACTTAAGCATGTGTATAACCAGATTCTGAATACAAGGAACTTTCCCTGTGTAAATATTTATATAACCTTTTGACCTAAATTGCAGATTTTGAATCTAAGCCCTAAGTTCCGAAGTCGCCACATACGCAGCTATAATACTCAAAAACTACTAATTTACTATTTAATCGTTAAATTAAATGAGTTTTTTTTTTCTTTTTCAAATATTCAAATATTAGAATAATAATCACCCAGCAATACTGCATGTATACACATATAGTGCCATATAATGGACGTGAATATGATGCATGTACTATATGGAAAGTGTAATTAACGTATATTATGTCAGCTTTACCTTGTCATAACATAAACAGCACCTTAACACAAAGATGCATTTTTTGCAGAAAATTCCAGAAGATTGCTAATATGCAAAACAGCATTATCTTTCCACTTTTTTCTGCAAATTTGTCAATTTATCAGCATAAAAGCAAGACAGAGACCTCAGTGCGAATCATGATAATTCATTAAGGAAATATTGCTGTACAATCACAGAGAGAAATGTAGCCTTTAGGTGCAGTTGCCTTTCCGTTTTTGATTCTCAGTATTTCTTGGCCGTGTCTTGTTTCTGTGAAACTGTTAATGAAACAAAATCCATTCCCTTCATGCACTCTTCCTAAGTAAGTGCGAGCATGTTCAAGGAAAAGCTGGAGCGAAACAGTAACTGGCAGATTTTACATCTAATTCTACGTGCTACATGAACGTTCGTGTCCCAACGCTCGTGGGGAGAGCGTGAGCTGCAATCTGACTGGCTAAGCAGAAGTGACAGATCCAGATGAATTGAATCAGAGCTTAATGTGTCTATCAGCTCACTAAAAGAGATGTTTTCTCATGAAGGCAGGAGGGTTAAAGGGTCAGAACCGGCAACAATAAAGAAGAACGGCGCATTGTTAGCTGCTGAAGCAAGCTGAAAAAGAGCCAGTTATCTGCCGATCTGGCCACAGACTGAGAAACGCACGTCTTTATTCGAAGGCCAAAGGGCTTTTTCATCAACATCTGTTTGATTCTCTTCTGCCACTGTGCTCGCGCTCGGTTTCTTTTTTGCCCACTGAAGTCAAGATGACTCGGCTTTTGTTCCCCTCAATTGCGCACCAGTTATTCGAGGGAAGTCTTCAATGATTTAACCAGTCAAAATATTTAGAACGAGACCGCCTCAGGGCGAGAACATTGCTGTCAATACTAGCTTTGTCTGAGCACACTGACTATAGGTCAAGGCGTGAGTCTTTGTTTCCTTCCAGTGTTACTAACACGAGATGAACATCCTAGGCAGAAATTAGTGCTACACTACAGCTACAACGCTTTGAAGAGCTGCTAGAGTTTTAATAATCAGAACTACAAAGGTCTGTATGATAAAATGTGACTTACAATACTGCCATGATACATGTAGATCATTTCTTTATTTTGTCACACTGGATGTCTGCATGTCATCATCATCATCATCATCATCATCATCATCCTATGATCTGTAACCATGCCTAGGTGAGATACGCTATTGGAAACACAAGGCAAAACACTTCCCACAACTCCATTAGATAATTGGTGTTGCCTCTCACAAGTCTCTCATTCTTCAGCTGAGTCATTTCCCTCCAAGCGTCTCATAGACACTTTAAGGCTAAAGCAGCACATTCTGACACGCTGTCGTATAAACCTTTAACGCTTCAATCTGTCCCTCTTGAGCCACAATCGTCCATTAGGCAGAGGGCGCAGTGACATCAATTTGAAGTTTACCGTGTTGGGAAGTCATAAAATGGCACTTTTCCTTGGTGGATTGACTCTTCCGTAAGCTCCTCACAAAGTGCTGGTGATCAGCACCGTAATTTACTCCAGACCTGACATTAGTCACACTCAGACCCTGCCATTCTCCCTGACTGAGAAACAGTGAGGACAACAATGCCTGCCATTCACACCCAGATATCTTCTGGTGTTTTCAGATTTGTAGTTCTAGACATTCAATAACTACAATTCTGCTGTATATGTGCTATCTAATATGTTAGTTGGATTAATGCAAGGGGGAGCATGTTGGATTAGTGGTTAGTACATTTGCCTCGTACCTCCCTGGTTGGGGGTTTGAATCTCACCTCCGCCCTGTGTGCATGGAGTTTGCATGTTCTCCCCGTGCTTCGGGGTTTCCTCCGGGTACTCCAGTTTCCTCCCCCGGTCCAAAGACGTGTTGTAGTGTTGATTGGCATCTCCAAATTGTCCGTGGTGTGTTAATTTGTGTGCAATTGTGCTCTGCAATGGTTTGGCACCCCGTCCAGGGTGTCCCTCGCCTTGTGCCCTGAGTTCCCTGGGATAAGCTCCAGGCTCCCCCGCGACCCTGTGTAGGATAAGCGATATGAAAAATGGATGGACGGATGGATTCATGCAAGGAATTTTTTACAATTATACAGTTACAAATTCATCTACATTATTGTGCATCATTCAAAAATTCATTCATTCATTCATCTTTAGTTGCAGTGGATCTGAAGCCTATCCCAGGAACACTGGGTATGAGGTGAGAATACACCCTGAATGGGATGCAGGTCACACAACAAGAAGTAATGTTCTAAAATCTTGTTACCCCCAAAAGTGAAACACACCGCACACCTCTACATTTTTAACTTAATCTACTTAAGGAAAAACAACATTACTCCCGAATTTTATTATAAGTTTACATTTACAGCAGCCAACCCTGTTCCTGGAGATCTAGCTTCCTGAAGACTCCAGCCATAATCGTGCCCACCTGACCATCTAATCATTGTCTTAAGAAGCTCTTGATCAGCTAAAACAGATGTGTTTGATTTTGGTTGGAGATGAAACCTGCAGGAGGGTAGATCTCAAGGAAGAATGTTGGTGATTTAAAGCATTTGGCAGAGGCCCTTATCCAGAGTGACTTATATTTAGCTCGTTTATACAACTGAACAGTTCAGGTTTAAGGGCCTTGCTCAAGGGATTTGAACTCGCAACCTTCCAATCAGTAGACCAACATTTTGACCACTGAGCTACCACTGCCCTTATAATGTTAAAAGTTTACAACGTAAAATAAGTTTGATATTCAACATCATCCACATTAGCGTTTGTCTCATCACCTGAGATTAAAGCCTGTCAGGGCATTTAAACATGAGCCTCATCATCGTCTCGAACTATCTCTGTTCATGCTAACATCATTTCCCCATTAATTCCTTGTCTCTTTATTAGGTCAAACTTTTTGAAGTTTTACGTTGCAGCTATTTTGACAGCCGGAATCTGATCACAAACTGAATTGATTAGGCTTATGTTGGTTTTGCTATGGCAGGTAACTATCCAAAAAACTTGATAAATTTGTACGAAAAAAAAAAAAAATCACACTTAGCTAGCAAGGTTTTAGACATATTTAGGCAGACCGACTGGTTTTACCCCTTTGTTTGGTAAACAACATCCTTGCAGGCAGATGGACACGGTTAGAAAGTGTGTGCGTGTATCTCTGTGTGTGTGTTTTTAAAGGAGAGATAGAAAAACTCTGGGTCTTTTTTTGGATGGTTTCCAAAATTCAGCTACATCCGGTGGGTTTTTGCAGACAGCCACATGTATAATAACTGAATATGAGTTTTAAGGGGTTAAGATTACAGGCAACATTATGATAAAAAAAATTTTTTAAAAACACGGGGGAAAACATCCATTTAGCAAAAAGCGAGCTCAGACTTGCCTCTTTCCCTTGAATCAGATTTACTTAAAAAGATTGATGTTCAGTGCAGTTTTCGTCTAACGGAAAGCTTGTCTTTTATTCCGACAAATATATTTATCATAAGGAGGTTCTCTTGGATGGTTTTTCTCGGAGAGATGTTGCGTCTCCATCCTGCCCCGCCATAAATTTGCATTCACAACACAGCAAAGTGCTCGTTTTATCCTTGTTAGGCAGGGATCTTAAAAAGCCCTGACGTTGCCTCAGTTGTGAAGATAAATTCAGACAACCAAAGCTTGCCTCTGGAAGACAAGAGGAGGAGGAGGGAGAGAGTGTGGGCAAGTTTTGTTTTCTTTGTTTTTTTTTTTTTTTTTCCAGCCCAAACGTTAATGCAGGCTCTCGATGTGACACTTGAACGGACCCTGAAACCGGAAATGGCTGAGGGCCAATCTAAGTAATCCAGCGGATGGAGGTTGTGTGATGATAGATGGAAGTCTCTGGAGTCAGTGTCTATCACAAGCTTCTTAATTAAACGTCCCCGGGGTGAAGCATGGACTAAGAATGGGAAGCTGTGGGCGGGGGTATCTGTACACTTTAATAACTTTATTTCCTTATGCTTTCTTTCCAAGACTGCAGTAACACCTCAGAGAACAATTCTCGTCAGCTACCATATATATATACAGTACACACTTGCTTTTCTGTACTGTATCCTACACACACATGTTAAATCTTGTATTCACAGTGTTAAATTGTGAAACTCTTTTAGACTTTAAATATTTAACAGTATTCCTTGGGAAGCTTTGCACACTCTCGGCTTCATGAGTAGGCTTCACCCAGGAGGCTTTTTTTTAAGACTCGTAACCAAATTATCATGAATTCCCCCTCTCAACGCATTACAGTTCGTTGCTGTTTTGTTTTGATTTCACATCATGTGCTTTTGCTTACATTTCCATGTGTTTACACTTCTGTTCTAGTGCTGTCTCTAACCCTGTCCTGTCATTTGTGTGTTACCCAAGTGTGTCCACCTGTCCTGTGTTAGCTCATTGATTAGTTTGTTGTTTCTCGGTCCCTCCAGGATATTGCGATCGTAGAAATTAATGCAAAATCGAGCAAACTCTGCAATGTTCGTAGGAGCTTGCAATTTTTCAAAATCACTGCAGATTTGGGCCAAGACATGTTATGTGACATCATCACGACACGTATTCAGCCAAAGCCGTCTTTGTTCTACGTGCGTCAGACATGAGTACAGTGAAAAGGTCTCATTTACCAACAAACGTTATTGCAATTTCGCTAATTCAAGTAGTTTTCCACAAAAAAAAGCACAAAAAACTCCGTAAGTTGCATCGCAAATTAAAAAACAACAAAATAAACAGCAAAATCAAGCATTTTTGGCCTCTGAGATATCCTGCACAGACTGGTTTCTTCATCTCTGCGCGAAGTCTTACCATGCATTTATGGTGTTACACAAGTCTAAGCTGTGATTCCTTGGTTTCTGGTTTCTTCCACGTGTAGCAATTCCAGGTTTTTGGCTCACACCAGTATTACCGTGTACGATTGTGGATTGTCCTAAGATGACCCTCCTTGCCTGTGTTTAGACCCACGCTACAGAATTTGACTGTGATATTCAGATTTGTTCTAACAATGCTTAGAAATGAACGGGGGGAAAAATTAAAAGAAAGAAATGCTGAGTATATTAACGTGTGCCCCTCCTCTACACATACAGGCCTCACTGCTTCTCCTAAAATCCTCTCTAAAATGAAAACTGCTTGTTGAGGGAAAACAGTTTTTCAGTATTTTAAGTAAGAAGTACTTGTTTTAAGTAAAACTGCGTATTTTACATGGTAATGCATCTTGTTTCTGAAATCGATTTAGACATGGATGTTAACTGCACTGTTTACATTTGTTCTACAAACAAATTTCAACCATAAGTCATTATGAAAATATCTTTAAGAATGCCTGTTACAGAAAAAAAAGTTAAAGAAAGTAATCTGAATTGTTACGTATATTGCCTCAGCACAACTACACAACTTGTTTGTTTAACTGCAATCCTCGGAAATAGTTCACACTAGCCAGCTAGCTAAGATGGTTTAAATGAAAATGATTTCTGCAATTTCAGACAAAAAGCATACTAAGCTATACTCTTCCTTGTTTCCGGGGCAGTACCCTTATCTTTTGAACCTTTAATATTTATCCTTTACCTGGAAATGCGGATATATTCTAGTGTACCTTTAACAAAGATTTAAGGTATATAATAGGACATAATAGGACAGTAATTAACTTTTAGACTAAACACTGCAGGTACAAGATATTGTACAAATTGTGTATGTTTGAATGACAAAGAATGGTAATGTTTAGTACAATTTTTTTCTGGCAGCGCAAGTAGAAATTAAGCCAGAAATACAGTACTGTGCAAAAGTTTTATTAAATGTTACAGAAAAATGTTTGTATGTCATTAAAGAAACCAGCATATTACGTAAGAGACACTTTTCAGACAAACAACACAATGAAGGCTGCTGGGTTTTGCTGCAAAAATTAGACGCAAGTGCGAAAGTCAAAGAAGTTGCAAAAGTCTCCAGAAGAACTGTGGCTGGTTCTGCAAGATGCTCAATAAAACTTACCAGCTCATTTCCTTATAAAACTGCACTAATTGTACCGGAGACTACTATTTTTAATTTAATTTTTATTTTTTTGTCACTTTACTACTGTTTACTGCTCTTTACAGTATTTTTTTTTTATGTAGAAACATTTCATTTCATTATTTTGAAGGCATCTTTGCTCTACAGCATTTCTTTGCATGTGCCTAAAACTTTTGCACAGTACTGTATGTACACAACGAACTTTGAAATTTCAACCCTTGTAAGAAACGAATAAATATACTGTATATTCAATCTCATGTATACAGAATTTTGGCTGGTCGCGTGTGCTTGTACTTTATATTAGGCTTGTGAGTGGCGGAGACATTAGAAGTGTGTTGTATCTCTTGAGTTGCTCTCCAGACGAGTGTAGTGTTGACAGATCTGGAGCAGAGCTGATCTCAGGGCACCACCGGCTAGACGTGTATGTGTGTGTTTGTGTGTGTGTGTGTGTGAGAGAGAGAGAGAGAGAGAGAGACACTTGTCTCAGACGAAAAAAACGCACTGTGTGTTTGTTTATCACCGCGTGAGTCCAAGTGCATTTCCGTGTTCCTGCCTGTGATTGACACGATGAGGCCAGGCTCGGATGCTTATTTAAAGCCTCGCTCTGTTTCCTTACACTTTCCTCAGAGATCATCGGGGATGGAAGGAAGCGTGAGTAAGCATCAGGCAACTCGGCCTCCCCTGTACCTCACACGCAGCGTGTTAACTGCTTCCCGCTTTAAAACGAGGTGCTGCGCAGTAAAGCCGAAGCCGCAGAAGTTATACGCATCACGTAATGAAAGAGAACTCTGCTTTACGACTCCCATAACGAGTGTATGGTGTTCTTAAACATAACAGCCTTCCACACAGCACTGTGTTCTATCATAACACGCCAAGCAGACGCTTAGCCCTGGGACGTGTTCTCTTATTTGTTGGAATAAATATTCCCTCCAAATATTCCCCTCTCATCGAGAAGTCCCAACACAACCACAGCAACCCAGAGCACAATGGTAACAAGCGTCTACTGTGTGGTTACCCACAAACCCCTGCTCCTCCAGGGAGCTTTTCCTCAACGCCGTTGCTCGCCTCAGGAAAACGGCGGCTCCCCGAAGTGAGCTAAACAGATGAAAGCAGGAGCACTGCTAAAACGCTATGTTATATTTACATATCTTTTGCGATGTGATAAACACATTTTATTTAAAAATGCACATTACTAGCCTGACATTCTTCAGGATCGTTTAAATGACTTGAACCTAATAAAAGCTCTATAATATAAAGATCTTTAGGTGACAGTATAAAAATGCTTTAAACATTTTAAACACTTTTTTTTAGTCTTAGTTTGAAATTAAGATGAAAAATGGGTTGATTTTCATCAACCCTAAAACAAAACAGGGCGAGCCTGGTGTTAGCAAATAGCACCACGAGAGAGAATAACACCACAGGGAGAAAGCCCACAGGGCAGTTAGAAACGGCAACATGGCTCCATGACGCAACTATTGCTAACGATAATAGCCACGCAAAGGAAAAACAGGAGGCTGTTTATCCGTAGGTACAGGTGCAAGGGTAGACGTATTCACAGCAGAGGTGAGAAGTGTGTTGATGAATAATACACTTGTGATGGAAGGGAATACTGGCTTATTGAAACAACACAAGCCGTCTGATGAGATTTTCACCGAGGCACTACAGAGAGTATTGTGATATTAATGACACTAATATTTTCTAAAGCCAAATTATTAAGTATCTCTGCACTTAAAATCCTTAATGTATGAACTATTTCCTTAATAATTTCTGCATCAACAGAAAAAAAAAAGATTTATTTTAGTTATTGTTCAACAAGACTCTTGTGACTGCGGCATATAATCCTGCAGCTTCTCATGTCTTAGTCTTTATTTCCTACTATTTAAGCCGTGCTTATTCGCCGGCTAGCAGGCAGCCACTGTGGCGTTCATTGGCTAAATGGCTTGCCGTGGGCCTTCTCTACGGGACACCAGGCATCAGTAATGAACAGTGAATGCTCCAGTGCCACAACGCCTCAGAGAGATACCCATTAGATACTCAGACCAGTGTACAGTCCAAAATCCATTACGGTTCTTATTTCATGCGTTATGAAAGATGGGACTACAACAAAGATACACGTACGGTATTTCTGCCATATTTTGCACACACTTCTAGAAGTTTCTGAGTGATTAGTTGTTCCAAAACATCTCTAGAAAGTACTGTATTTCCTGTAAGCACCCAACAGCTATGACACGAAGTGCATTAAATCTGTGAAGTTAAGTGTAATTGAGTAAAGTGAAGTGGACAGAGTTGTTTGTTACCACGGCAGACGTTTTCCACATTTAATTACAGTTACTCTTTTTAACCTGGGGTTTAATTATAAATGTAAAATAAAAATGAAAATCGTGCTCCAACAATGGGATCATAACAGTTGGAAATTTATAGGAGTTTATAGAGTTTGTAAAATAAAAGGAATGAGATTCAATGAAATTTTAAAAACGCAATGAAAAGAAATATTGTTTCTTAAGGTGTAAACAAGACGGAGATTAAATCAAAGGGGAAAAAACATAAATAATAAATAAATTGAGTTTGTAAAATAAAAACAATGAAATTAAATAAAAACCCAAGTAAAATTAATAAAATATAAACAAGAATGAGATTAAATACAAACAAATAAATCATAAAATAGAGTCTGAAAAAAAAAAGAAGAAGAATGAGAGTAGCCCTTTAACATCCTCACTAAGAAAAAAGCAATGGAAAATTGTTTTCTTGGCATTATTTATTTATTTATTTTTATTTTCATTGTTTATTTTTTTAAAAATTATTTTATTTTTAATTAATTTATTTATTTTTTAATTTTTTTTATTTTACTACAGGCCTAGTATAGGTAACTTATGGCTGTTTTAGTATAGGACATAATTCACTTCATGATAAAAGTATAAATACATTTACCAAATACCAAAAACATTTAGAAAAAGTCAAATAAAACCCAGAGGCGGATGTCTGGAGTGACTTTCTTTTTGCTAACTTTCTGTAAGGAGGCGAACTGAAAAGGCACACTATTTCAAGACACAGCAACATTTAGTGAATATGTTTAACATAACATACCTAAACCGAGAGATGGCTCAATCAGGCTGAGTTAAAAAATAAACAGAATAAATAAAAAAAACGAGTTTAAAACATAAGTTCAAATGGAAGAAATAATTTGTAAAAATAGTGATTTTTGAAATATTGTTTGTAAAATACAAATGAATGAGATTTAATTAAAAAAAAAAAACAGTTGCGATACAATACAACTTAATAAGTATTATAAAAACAGAATAAATCATAAAAAGAAAAAAGTTTAGTTTTTAAAAGCAAGAATAAAATGAAACAAAAACAGAATAAATCATAAAATATAGAGTTTAAAAGGAATAAAATTAAATGGAAGAAAAAAATAATAGTGCTTTTTGAAAGTGGATAAAATCAGACCGCTGCTTTGGCACATCTTTTCTTGGTGACTTTGTGTACATTGAACCTGCAGCACTGGATCTTACTGAATGATTTGGAACAGATGAGGATTTCTCAAACATCTAATAGTATTAATCATTTCAGGTTTGAATGATGTAATAATGAACAATAA
Organism: Cranoglanis bouderius; assembly: GCA_023630585.1. Taxonomy (NCBI): domain Eukaryota; kingdom Metazoa; phylum Chordata; class Actinopteri; order Siluriformes; family Cranoglanididae; genus Cranoglanis; species Cranoglanis bouderius. The sequence goes on along the minus strand of CM042542.1, from coordinate 6,844,581 downwards.
GTGTCACCCGAGGACTCAGACAGCAGATCCTGAATGAGGACAGACTTGGTGTGATATTGCTGCTCATTGACTAGACGTCTATCGCGTGCTTTCCAGATTTTCTCTGGTTTATATTGGGGCGAGGCAGCGGCGCAGCAGGTAGCGGTGGTGCCTCACAGCCGCAGGGTTCGATCCTGAGCTCCGGTTACTTTCCTGTGCTGAGTTTCACATGTTCTGTGCGTCCATGTGGGTTCCCTCCGGTTCTGTGCTTTGCTCCTACCTTACAAAAACATGGCTGTTAATGGATTGGCTATGCTAAATTGCCCTGCGGTCTGAGTGTGTGTGTGTGTGTGTGTGTGTGAGAGAGTGTGATGGAGTTTTCACCCGTCTGAACTGCTACTGTTGGTTCTGGAGTTGGTTACAGCTCCACCACAAATCAGAGACATGATGATGGAGAATGAATGAATGAATTATATTGGTGCAAAAATATAACATTTTGTTTGTAAAAATAAATAAATAAATAAATCATTCATTCATTTATTTATTTTAAATTTATTTTATTTAACTTTTATCATTTTGATGTTTGGTGGGATTCCTTTTGTTCTTTTGTTGTTGTCAGGGTTCTTGTTTTTTTTTTTTTTTTGTAAGAAACAATTTTATTACCTTGTTTGTGGGAACTTTTTTGTTTGTTCCTTTGTTTTTTGTAGTTTATTTTTTCTTTGTGAAACAAAAAAAATTGCTTCGCTTGTTTATTGGGATTTTTTGGTGGTTGTTTTTTTTTGTCCATGTTTTCATTTTTTGTAAAATAATATTTTGTGACTCTAGTCAATGTTTTTTTGTTTGTTTTGTGGTTGTTGTTTTTTTTTATTGTAAGAATTTTTTTTTAAATTACCCTTATTTGTGGGGATTTGTTTGTTTGTTTTTACTTTTGACCTTTTTGGTGTTTGGTGAATTTTCTTTTGTTCTTCTTTTGTTGTTGGGTTGTTTTTTTATTTTGCTTTTGAAAGAAAGAATTTTGTTACGTTGTTTATGGGAACCTTTTTGTTTGTTTCTTTGGGTTTTTTTGTACTTTATTTTTTGTTTGTGAAAGACCCTAGCCAATGTTTTGTTTGTTTTTTGTGTTGTTGTTTGTTGTTGTTGGTTGTTGGTTACCTTGTTTATGGGAATTTTTGTTTGTTTCCTTTCCCGTTTTTTTTTTTTTTTTTTTTTTTTTTTTTACTTTATTTTTTGAGAAAGAAAAAATTAGCTTCTTTTTTTGTTTTGTTTTGTTGGTTTTTTTGTTTGTTTGTTTGTTTTTTTTGTATTTGTCCATTTTACATTCTTTGTAAAAGAAAGAATATTTTGTTACCATTGCTTATGTTTTGCTCATACAGACTCTGATGTTCTCTGCTCATTTGAAGAGAGCTCAGAATAAACACACAGACACTTGTTTTAAATATTCATCTCGTTTCTGTGTCATTATGCCAAGTTACGTAATACACTTGGGAATGTAGGATGAACATTTTATTGCACAGATTTTGGCACATCCCCTTTCTCTTTTGTCAGAGATTTTAAAAAAAGAAGCAGAAAGCATGAAGCGAATCCACACCGGAACAAATTGAGTTCCTTTGCATTTTAGATCAGCTTTCACTAATGAAACTATGCCTCAGTGACGCCAGGGAAAAACTGAACACAACTCAGGTTTCTCCTGTCAGATGTTAACACTTATGCCTTTTACGCCATCAGCATCGTGATTTTTCTTGACTTTGTATCCAACACAAATAAAGCTGCTCTCCATTTATAATCTGTATTTATGTCTTTGGGTTCTTTTTCAAGCACAACTATGTCATGTTGAATATTGCAACTTTTAGATGGCTGTCTTCTCACCGCAGAAAGGGTTTTTGACTTAGCTAATTTATCTGTATTACTTCCATAGTGATGTCTTTACACAATATACACATCATGTCACTAGCATGGATGAGAAAAATGTACTTATTGTTTATATTTCATATGTTCCCCTTCTCATATCTTCCTAAAAACCAGCCAGCTCTTCCCTTTTCCATGTATTAGAACCTAAACCTTCATACTTTCTGCATGTCCTTGTGGTTGAGAGGTTAATTTAGCAGAGTGGTAAACACTGGAGCAATTAGCCATTAAATATAGCTCCACTCTTAAACTCAAATTGCCCAGATGGGATCTTGCTCTGGAATAATATGTCTAATAAAGTCGGGTGTATTAGATCACTAGTTTCGGAGTTTCCCTTTCCAAACGACGCCGCAGACTGATTGTTTGTGTCGGAGACCTTGTTTAATCAGTAGTCAAACGCTGGGCAAAAACAGATGTTGGAGAGAGGACGTCGCGTTGTTTTTACACAACTCTTTGCGGTGCCGTAAAATTCAGCAGCCACGTCGCTTCCCAGAATGCAAAGCAGTTTGTAACCTCAATCCTGCACCCAGTCAGGAGTCTCTCCTCCCCCTCTTTTATTTGTTCTCTTCTCTCGGCTTTTGTCTTGTGCCATATCGATCCGCGACCAGATTGTTGAAATAACCCTGTCTCGGTCTGTAGGAGAGAGAAATAGGAATTGAACACCACTTAGTGAGAATATACGTCAAAATGTTTAATGTAGAATGTCTGAAATGATTTGCATCGTACATCTGTGTCACTTCCGTTCAATCAACGTTAGGATAAAGAAAAAGAGAAAAACATTTTTATGTTTCCCATTTTCCATTCTTAACTCAACAGTATGGAATTAAAAAAAAAATTAAATCTAAACAAAACACCTGTTTGAACTCCTTTCATCGACAAATCCAAAGATCACCAGCTGAGAAAACACAAGCATTTGAACAGATATCCACTACTTGTATTTTTGTCTACTTGTACAGTGTATTGTTGTCTACTTGTATCAATGTCAGATGCTAAATTCATTTGGTTTGTGCGAGACGAATCATTTCAGTATGTGGAATCAATTCCAAAGCTTTGCCTAGAATCAGTGAAATGACTCTTTTTGGAAATGACTCCCAGCTGAAAGCAAGATTGTCTCTTGATGGCTTCACGCATCACTTACAACATATTATAAATATGATGTTCCTGGGGTGAAAAAAAAAATAGTTTAACTAACTATAAGTTAATTGATTCAAAATTGTGTGATCACAAGACAGATCATAGTAATTGATAATGAAATGTGTTTAAAGGCAGGTGTACCCAATAAACTGGTGTTTTCGATGTGTCTTATGGCATATCTAGAACTTTTTGAAACTTGTGAAATCCATCCAAACCACACTCTAAAACCCACACAGATAAACACGCACGCTGGCCATGGATCAGCCACTATAAACTGAAAATCCTGCCTGATTGCACCTCCAGCACCTGGTCTCCCGTGCAGGCCGGCGCTGACATCTGTTAGGTATTACGAGGGTAATGACTGGGAGTTTTGTTCAAAGTTCCTCACGATTTGTGCTGCCGCACGACAGCTTAGGTCATAGAAAACTAAACCTTAAACACATTTCCCCCATTTATAGAGCCTGTTTTTATTGTTCCAGTGTTAGGAGGAAAATTCCTTACTTGGCCCTTTTTTTACAGCCCTGTTGTGTTCTGGTGGCCATCAGGACCTGACATTCAGAAATATCGCTCCAACAAGCTGTCGGGATGATGTCATTTGACCCTCATAACTACAACGCAGATGACATCATACTCCGATTCTTGTGTTTTAACAGTGTCATGGCTTGGTGTATTTTATATACTGTATCACAAGATTATATTTACAGGATGGGAGATTATCTACCCTAACTCCAGTGCAAGTAAGACATTAGAGGCAAAATACCCCTCCTGAACAGGTGAATAGGAATGAATAAGAATAATAAGACTTGGAAGACTTTGAAATTCTGTCTGCTCGGAGAAGAAGAAAAAAATCAATGTTGTTTATTGAAGATTACAACCTGTGTCTAGCAAGGACTGATGTTCAATAAATGAAATTAAATAAACTTAAAACGGTGTTCAAAAATTGGTTTACAATTTCATATAATGCGCTGATTCATTTTCAATAACAGCATTTCTGACAGTAGTGCCCATTTTGAGATCAGTTTCATGTATATATTAATGTGCTTCTTCTATTAGGTTAATAATTGATCATTTTTATAAAAACAACGAATTCAGGGGGACTTGTTAGACAAATATAGTCAAATAAAGTCTTCTAGCTCAAGGAAAGATTTCACGGGAAATAAAAAAAGAGCTGAATGTTGGTGAGGAATCAAATGTTTATAGGTTATACTATATGTCATAAGTGATGAGTAAGGAATAAAACATTTACGTGCATGCTGTTATAGGAAAATAATCAATGACCAGGTGGTGTGATGTGACCCGACACAAAGCGGAGTTACTGTCACCACCCAGAAGTTGATTATTTTTCAACAGAAGTGTTTTATTCCTCTTATACCACAGCAATGTGTCAACGCTAAGATTTTTTTCTTTTTATTTGGATGACATCATACTTTTTAAACATTTATAGTTACATCGAATGTTGTGGGAAGTCAGCAAAGCAAGTTAGTTCCTGTTACAAATTATCTTATAGCAGCTATGAACAGTCGTTCCCTCACCAGTCCCTGGCAAACTCCTCTGTCCAGAACACTTCAAGTTACAGCTTTACCTCGAAAAATGCTAAATAAACCTTTCCTCACAAAAAAAAAAAATATCCACCATGTCAACAATTACACATTTTTATCTGTTTATGTGGAGTGTGGCTTAGTGGTTAGCACATTTGCCTCGCACCTCCGAGGTTGGGGGTTCGAATCCCGCCTCTGCTGCTTCAGGGAGTTCCTCTGGGTACTCCGGTTTCCTCCCCAAAAACATGTATCGTAAGCTACAATTTTTATAGAAAATTAATCAACTTCTGACCAATCAGATTTGAGAATTGGGTTTTGAGATTTGAGAACACTACCCTGTTGCGTAATAATTTCCTTTTGTCCTTTTAGATGATAAAGCTTTCTGTTATTCATGATTTTGATTATGTTTTTTTTTTTTGCTTGTATTTCAGAATGCTGGAAGATGACCTGAAGATCAGCAGTGATGAAGAAGACAGTGAACAGGTGAGACACAGTATAAATTAATATGAGTATAAATGGGGGAAAAAAATCACTCTTCATTTAAAAGCTTTAATTGTTTAATTGACGCTTGAATGAATGTCCCCAGAAAATGAATGGACCACATAGAAAATGTTCACCTCTGGTGTATCTGGTGTATCATGAAGTGATTTCTGTGCTGTTGGAAATGTTGTGAGGGAGCGTACTGATTGTGTAAATACTCATTGATTAGCTTTGACCTTTCTTTTGTGCATGGGAACCACCTTTTTATCATTTACTGTATATTTGATTTGTTTTGATTGCTCTTGCAAATTAGCAGCGTTCTTTTCTCACGACATGAGACATTTTCATAGACAATTTTATCACCACACACACACACACACACACACTCACTCACTCACTCTCTCTCACCATGCGCTCCTTCATGCGATCATCTCACTCACATGTACACACTTACATACACAAACATACAAGACACATCTCACTGTGCTACATTGGGTCAATAGTGGACTAGCTGGACTACATAAGCGATAATGAACATGTTTTCCAAAATAGTGTATGTGTGTATGTGTGTGTGTGTGTGTGTGTGTGTGTGTGTGTGTGTGTGTGTGTGTGCAATCTTATTGTGCATAACCATATCCAAACCAATTAACCTCCCTCTCCCTGACGCCTCTCTCTCTCACTCTTTCTCTCTTTTTCTCAGACACATACACACACACACACACACACACACACACACATTTTTCTCTCTTATGATTGAATACAGATACAACACCATCTGATACAAATTAGCTGAAAAAAATACAGACAAAAAAGTGTAAGCATATACTCAGGGTGTATTTATTTGTCCCTTGCTTATGACCCTTGCCCTTCCCTTTGCCATTCTTTACACTTCTATTTTCTCAAGCTTTTTTTATTTTTATTTTGCTATAGTACAATAACAGTCTCACAGTCTCCTGACACACATAGTTGGGCAAAAAGCAGCCTTTTCCCTAAAGCACAGTCTCTGCTAAGCTTTTATTTAAGCTCATGATTATATCAACATTGTTTCTCCCAAATGGTTTGAGAGCAAAGTGGGATTACACAGAGGCCTTAGAGATAAGACACCTCCAAACCCACTTTGCGAATTAGTGCTGTCTTTATTTACGAGTTTCCTTATTAATCAGTCAGTGTCTTGCTCCATCCTCTGTGATTGAAAAGGATACTGAGGACAATGTTGGATGAGCTAATGGCATTTTTACAAGATCATATTCAAGTCTAGGTTTTCATTTTGGGTTTAAATCAGTGCTGTATTTGTGGGTGTGGTGCTCATATGAGTATATCAGGTGCTCTGTGTACATTTACTGGCCATCTACACATTATTTGTGTCTGTAGCTGACTACAGTGCTACTGTCAGCTGGATAGTTTTGGTTGGTAGATGGTTTATCAGCCCTACAGAGATATAGAGGAGTTTACAACCTCCAGTAACACTGATACATCTGATTCACTCATATCAGTGATACACACTACCATGTTAGTGTCACTGCTGTGCTGTGATTGGTCCACTATTCAGATAATATTTAGTCAGTGGTGGTCTTGTGCTGACCCATGGACTAGACTAGACAAGACTAGGCTGGTCATTTAACAGAAAATTATTAATATGCATAAACATTATATGTATATATTTTTATTTTATAAAATTAGTTGGCTGGCTGGCTGGTTGGCTAGTTGACTGGCTGGCTGGTAGGTTAGTTGGTTGGTTTGCTAGTTAGCTGGTTGGTTGGTTGGTTGCCTGGCTGGCTGGCTGGCTGGCTGGCTTGGTTGGTTGGTTGGCAGGCTGGTTGGCTGGCTGGTTGGTTGCTTGGTTGGTTAGTTGATGAAATTATGTTTTTTGTTTGTTTGTTTGTTTTTTGCTACTTTGAAACCCTACCTGTGTGTGTGTGTGTGTGTGTGTGTGTGTGTGTGTGTGTGTGTGTGTGTGTGTGTGTGTGTGTGTGTGTGTGTGTACATTTCATGTATCCTCAAAATGGTAGCTTTACAGGAAATGTTCCCACAGGTATAGGAATTCCTGTTCATTTTGACCTTGTGTGGACATTTGGAAAACAGCTTTTTCACAACAACAACAAAAAAAAAAAAAAACTGTGTACTTTTGTGTAAATCTGATTTCAAAAATATATTTTTTAAAATAAATCATCGTCAGTGTTTGATAGCTATATAATGTTTAGTGTTAGAAAAATGTAATCTTAGCCTTAAGGACAATAATCGCTCGGAGACGTTAGATAGCTAGCCACCTCAAGCTGTAAGTATGTGTCTTTTCAGTAAGACATAACTATAGAGCAACTTGACAGACAGATTGTATGGCCAATGCACTTAATTTGGAGTAATTTTGGACCTTGGGCTGAAACGTTCAACATTAAAAGGGCAGCCGCTGCTTTCAAATGGTGTATAAAAAAAAACGGATATCACTGTCAGTGGAGTTGACAGTGATAGCTGTTCTCAACAAAATTACTCTGCAATTTTTATAACCTTCACATTTATTACTGGATTTCTCAGTAATAAATCTCTTTTTGTACCTGATGTTCTCAGAATGGAGCACTTAGTGCAGAATGAACAAATGGATGAATGTATTATTTGGTGTATTTTGATAAATACACTAATTTTGCTGTTTGATGCTGCTTTGTTCATTGCACTGCATGACCATTTTGCAGTGTTTCCAAATAATTTCGTATTCACTGTACGTTTTATTTAGCTAATTGATGCCTTGTCCCCCCTGTTGTTCAGAACTGAACATTTGAGTTGTGCCATTCATCATGCTGTGAATAGCTTCAGCTTAGGCTTGATTTCACTCTGCTAAAATCTTTTGTCATGCCGCCTTTTTGGAAAATAGTAGCGCGCACACACACGCGCACACACACACACACACACACACACACACACACACACACACACACACACACACTGCCATCTCAGTTTTCTGTGAGAAACATTCCCTGCTTCTCTCAAGCAGAAAAGCCCAAAACACTGCAAACACTCACAAAATTGTACTTGTGTTTATGTGTGAGCTTGTGTGTGTGTGTGTGTGTGTGTGTGTGTTTCCACGTGTCTGTGTGTGTGTGTGTGTGTGTGTAGTATATATGTGTGTGGTCATGTGCCTATGCCCACGTGCATGTGTGTGTGTGTGTGTGTGTGCCCACACATACCGCGCTATCCTTACTGCCCCCAGCCGGGTTGCCTAGCAACGCTGGAACGTGTGCGGCTTGGAAGAAGCCCAAATTCCCCGCAGAGCAGGAAACAGCAATAAGAGCCTCTGTGACAAACGATCTGCGCTCTTTCATCTAATACACTGTGAAGATCACTGGCTCCTCTCACTGAATGATAAATGGACTGTATACAGATCAATGGCCACAGCAATAAGCCCGGGACGCCAGTCTGTGCCCGCTTAGGCGGCCCAGGTAGCGCCAGACGAGCCCCACGTTCACGTACAACTCAGATATCTCAATCCATCCCCATTTACTCCGATACACCTGTTTCTGACCATCAAGTAGTGTCATTTATTATTGTAGTCCAATATACACGTATACAGCACGATGAAATATTGTGCCTCACTGACCACACACATGACTATACTCATCTGCAATATGTACCTGTAAATTACCGTTTCAAAGTATGATAAATGTATAGCATTGTGTAACTGTGCTAGCTGTAGGTAGCTAACACACCAATAGACTTGTTTAAAAGAAGGGGGAAAAAAGACTGTAAAAGTCATTTCAAACATAATGTATGCAGTTTTGTGTTACTAGCATTGGGCCAAATTCAGAGTTGGCAACACAAGTCCAAAAGTTATGTCAATATTTATGAAGGGGAAAGTTACCTGTAATCAGAATCGGGTTATGGTCCTGCTTAAATTTTTATGGGCTGTAGTAAATGCTTCCAAGGCTAGACTTCTCTTGGGTCAGTGTAGGCTGTTTTATCATGCTTTAAATTTTGAGTTTAATCATTAATAATCAAATAATGCCAGTGTTCTTGTTGCACTCTCCTGTATAGAAAACATGGCCACAGTTGGCCAAGCACTCTTTCAATGTCTTCCATGATAAAAAAATAAAAAATAAAAAATAAAAAAAAACTCTTAGGCAAGATACTATTAATTACTTAATAGTGTCATATTTATGTATTTAATATTGGACCCAAATGGCATTCCATGTACTTTTGAGTGTGGATATTTATAGCAGAAAGCATAAATTTCACTTGAGCCGATATAGTGCAAGAATGTCCTATTAGTCCTATTAGTTATATGCAACTAAGCTAACAGGAGCTAGCTAATACACACACACACACACACACACACACTGAAAGACTGGTTTAAGCTAGTCAGATTTATGTAAATATAAACATAACTTGTGGCATGCTAATTTACTTTTACAAAGTTAGTTGTTTCAGCAACATCAGGACGCTAGCTCATTTAGATATTGTTACCTACATGTTGCAGTTGGTGCCTGAACTACTTTCAGTTAGCCAGTTAGATGCTCATAGCTAGTTAACAAACATTTACAGAAACACCACTTTCTTTTCTTTTTCTTTTTTTTTTTTTTTACACCAGATGTAAAATGTTTGTCATAAATAAATATCCTTCAGGGAAAGCAGTTTTATGTTTGGCTGGGTGTAGTTTAGTGAAAATAATCTGTGTTTATTTTTCTGAGGTAAAATATACTGTTAATATGCCCATATGAGTAAATTGTAAAGTCAGTGTTTCTGGACAATTCTGTCTTATACTGAACACATTCAAGATGTCATTTATCTTAGACCTTTCCTGTATTTACTGTTGTTTAAAAGTTTTAGCTTAGCATGGTGTTAGAGTTGTGGGACTACAGTTAGCTCCATGCTAACAGTACTGAGTTGGAGATTAAATGAGCCATGTAATTGTGTTAACCTGAGGTTCCTGACTGTAAATTGCTTGCGATTGCACATACTCTGTCCACCAGCTTTGTATCAGTTAAAAGTATAACAGTATGAAAGATTGTTCTTGTAAAGAGGAGCGTGAAGTCAGACCCAGAACAATTAGCAATACCTAATTCAGGGTTTACTAACTGCTTTTTTTCTCTGAAGCAAAAGCAAAATGTGAATGTTTTTTTTTTTTTTTTTTTTTTTTATGTGATCAGGTGATATCAAGATGATATCTCTGTTTATTATTTTCTTTTTCTCTCTAAAAAAAATCCAGTGCAGTTTGTGTTGTTTCGGCTCTTTGCTCCTGCACATTGGACTTGCTATAAACAGGTACGAGGATAATATAGTTGAACCGCATAGGAGCTGATGTTCAGCACTTTAATCTCAAATACGATGGAATTCAGAGCCCACAAAAATGCTTTTCATATTGCCCTTTTAAGCAATGCTGTTCGACTTTTCTGGTGTTGAATTGCTGCTTATAGAGCCTTATAAATAAAATCCAAAAGAATCAAGAATTCTCTGTTTGGATGAAAATCCATTTGTTAGCTTCAAGCTAACATTGATCTACTGTCTAAAGTGATCATACAACACTTGAGCAGCCTTAAGCAGTTGTGTTAATTAAATTTGTATGTATGATACACTCAATCCTGCATTGCTCTTCATCTAATTGACATTTTGTCTCGTTCACAGGCTGCAGAGAAACCCAAAACCAGGAGCACACCTCCAAAGTAAGTGACTGTTTCAGGCTGATTTGTTTCATCATGCACCCAGGCGGAGTATTAGACACAGTCCTGCTTCGACTTTTTCACAGCTGGAGGATTGTGAGGTATCGGATGATACCTGAGTCTTGAACATGAGAGTTCATTTTGTTATCGAAAAAATAATAGTCTCTAACCGGAATTCTTCACTATTTATACTGATATGACCTATTTAAAAGTTTGCTCTTATTGTTTTAAATCGATAATTGAAGAAATATGATGTACACCCACCGGCCACTTTATTAGGAACACCTATACAAATACGCAATTATTTAATTAATTGCAGCAGGAAAATGCATAAAAGCATGCAGATATAGGTCAAGAGCTTCAGTTCACTTCATGATATCATCATGAATATCATGTTCAAATATCAGAGTGGGGGGGGGGGGGGGTTCAGAGGAGAATGAGATCAGAGGAGAATGGCCAGACTGGTTTGAACAGCAAGGCTACTTAACTCAAATAACCACTCTTTACAACCGTGGTGAGCAGAAAAGCGACTTAAGTATTTGAGTTGTAAAAATGAACAAAATATTCATTTCTATATCACGTCTACTGGCAAATATTGACCCGCCTCCTTTCGTCAATCAGTCCACACATGATTTCTGTCAAAAAAAAAAGTTTTTTTGTAATTGTTGCAGCCAAAAATGCTTGATTTTGCTGCAGCTTTTTTCCTTTTTTTTTTCTTCAAAATTTGCGATGCAACTTGCAGAGTTTTTTGTGCTTTTTTTGTGGAAAACTACTTGAATTGGCGAAATTGCAATAGCACAAAATTGTTTTGCACTGTCTTTCACAGTGATGTTTGTTGGCAAATGAGACCTTTTAGCTGTACTCATGTTCGACACACATGAATCTAAGAGGGCTTTGTCTGAATGCGCCTATTAAATAATAGGCCACATCCTGACTGATGGCAGCCATTCTTGCATAATCAATGCTTGGAGTTTGTCAGAGTTTGTGTGTTTTCGTTTGTCCACCCGCCTCTTGAGGATTGACCACAAATTCTCAATGGGATTAAGGTCTGGGGAGTTTCCTGGCCATGGACCCAAAATGTCGATGTTTTGTTCCCCGAGCCACTTCGTTATCACTTTTGCCTTGTGGCAAGGTGCCCCATCATGCTGGGAAAAGGCATTGTCCGTCACCAAACTGTTCTTGGATGGTTGGGAGAAGTTGCTCTCTGAGGATGTTTTTGTACCATTCTTTATTCATGGCTGTGTTCTTAGGCTAATTTGTGAGTGAGCCCACTCCCTTGGCTGAGAAGCAACCCCACACATGAGTGGTCTCAGGATGCTTTACTGTTGGCATGACACAGGACTGATGGTAGCGCTCACCTTTTCTTCTCCGGACAAGCTTTTTTCCAGATGCCCCAAACAATCGGAAAGGGGATTCATCAGAGAAAATGACATTACCCCAGTCCTCAGCAGTCCAATCCCTGTACGTTTTGCAGAATAGCAGTCTGTCCCTGATGTTTTTCCTGGAGAGAAGTGGCTTCTTTGCTGCCCTTCTTCACACCAGGCCATCCTCCAAAAGTCTTCGCCTTACTGTGCGTGCAGACGCACTCACACCTGCCTGCTGCCATTCCTGAGCAAGCTCTGCACTGGTGGTGCCCCGATCCCACAGCTGAATCAACTTTAGGAGACAGTCCTGGCGCTTGCTGGACTTTCTTGGGCACCCTGAAGCCTTCTTCACAACAGTTGAACCTCTCTCCTTGAAGGTCTTGATGATCCGATAAATGGTTGATTTAGGTGCAATCTTACTAGCAGCAATATCCTTGCCTGTGAATCCCTTTTTGTGCAAAGCAATGATGGCTGCACGTGTTTCCTTGCAGGTAACCATAGTTAACAGAGGAAGAACAATAATTTCAAGCACCATCCTCCTTTTAAAGCTTCCAGTCTGTTATTCTAACTCAATCAGCATGACAGAGTGATCTCCAGCCTTGTCCTTGTTAACACTCTCACCTGTGTTAACGAGAGAATCACTGACATAATGTCAGCTGGTCCTTTTGAGGAAGGGCTGAAATGCAGTGGACATGTTTTTTTGGGATTAAGTTCATTTTCATGGCAAAGAGGGACTTTGAAATTAATTGCAATTCATCTGATCACTCTTCATAACATTCTGGAGTATATGCAAATTGCCATCATAAAAACTGAGGCAGCAGACTTTGTAAAAATTAATATTTGTGTCATTCTCAAAACCTTTGGCCACGGCTGTGTGTATATATATATATATATATATATATATATATATATATATATATATATATATATATATATATATATATATATATATATATATATACATGGATTTTAGCAAACACCTAAAAAAATACATCTCAGGTTCAAATAATGTATTGTTGCATAATAAGTATTATTATTATTAATAGTAAAATAATAAATAGTATTATTATTAATATTAGCTAACTAATATTATACTGTGTTAACTGCGTTATTAGGGAAATATATTATTTCACTATTTAATTAACTAGCAATAGGCTTACCATTAGATTGTGTATTCAGAACAGTAGCCAAATTTGCTAGCAAGCCTTAACCCTTAGCATCCCTGACTGTTGACCATCATGCGATAAATGGAGACCTACTGTAACTAGCACATGGGAATTGCTAACAAGTAAATAATGTGCAAATTGTATTTTCAAGTGGATGCAAATAGCCATCACACACCGTCACCACCACTATATAAAGGATTATGTAATACATTATATACAGTGCGCCATTTTCAGAGATTCTAGTCTGAATGATGAAAGATAACGAGATGCTGTATGTCACATTATGAAGAAATTTCCTCACTATCCACTGGAGAATCGGTGCTACTAGTATTGCTCCTGTTATTAAGTCTCCAGCATTTATTTCCCAGCATCCTCTTCTCTCTCCTTCATCTCTGACGATGCCTCTGTTGGCTTCTCAGAGGCAGCATGAGGTGCAGACGGGGTCTCATTAAGGAGACGGAGAGAGAACTATGGCCTGCAGCTCTGTTCTCAGCCAGGGAGCCTAGGAGTGGAGGAGCTGTGAGCGATCCTGGGGCCACGACTTCATTCCTCTAACAAAAGCAAAGAGTGGGGAGCAGAGACAGAGCTGCAGGGGGTGGAGGCAGGGTTGAAGGAAGGAGTTAAGGGGGTGGAGGGTCTCATGGAGAAGGCAGTTAGTGAGAGGGAGCTGGAGCATAAGTGGCAATTAGACGGGTGGTGGCTTAGACTGTGTGATCATTTACTAATGAGGTCTTGAATACTGCTTAAGAGGTCTTTGATAGCTTTGCTTGATATTAATTCTCATGTTTTGTTCTCTACTTAGTAATATACAGTACTTCAGTGTATGCCCTACTGACTTTTTTACTTTATACGAGTACTGATACCAATACTGGTACCTTACTTAGCAATCCACTTAGTATTAAGCAACGTGGGGCATCATGGAACATTTAGCTCTGTTTATGTTGGTTGGTGCTCTGTGCTGCATGCAATGAATGAGTTTTATGTTTAAAATATGTGCTCTATTAAAGATACTATTTAAATGCTGTAATGACACTGAGCAGTGAGCATTGTCAAGTTAAAAATAAGTGCAAGGTACCATGAATTGACTCTCAAACAAAGTGTAGACCCTGGGGAAAGGAAATGTGTGTGTGCTCAGTGCTCAGTGCTCGCTGAACTGATGTGCTCTCACATGCGGCATTTTCTCTGCACATTCATATCACTGCTCCACGCTTGTAAGTATATTTGATATAATGTTTAAGTGCATGTAAACAAACACGATATTGGCCCGATACCAGTATCGGTGTTGGTCCATTACCCAAAGTCATACCTCTGTTTAGATTTTTTAACAAATGGACCCACAGAAACAGCGAGAAATCTCATTGATTTTACAACTGATTTCACCTTGTTACATTCATTTCAAAATGATTTGATCATACTCTCCATCACAAAATACTTTAGAAATTCATTTTGCACCATGTGCTTGAGGTGTAGTGTTGGAAAATTCATTTTTAGCATAGTTCCACTTTTAGTAATAATTGAAAGTGTGTCAATTTGGTCCAAACCTCACACTAAATGTCCTGCAGCTCACTTTAGGACATTGTGGGTATGTTGTTAGGCAGCTGCTCCTGTAATAAAGTCCAATTTAGTTCCACGTCTAAATGACAGCTCTTATAAAATGGCACTCAGAATTGCATACCAAGTCAAATTTAGACCAAATAAAGCCGGGAGTGTCAGATCAGCACGTCGGTTTGACTTGGACATGATCTCTGTCGTGTCCATGGGGGCCTGTATGAAGCATCTAGCTATTCCCTACTTCCACAGTGAGGCAATGTGCCCATTAAAACATAGCCCACAGTTCAGCCTAGGGCACCATACTGCAGAAAATCTAGCTGCATGACTGCATGGGTTTCACACAGCGCTAAAATAAGCACTCCTATGGTGTGGAATCAGGCTTCACGTGGTCAATAGTTTTACTCGTATTGAAAGATCAGGCAGATCCTGGAACAGTTCTCGCTGACAAGTCAGGTCCAATTTTTGTTTTTACTGCAGAACACAAACATATCCACAGGGAAAGCGATATTTCGGTCACAGCTTGTACATTTTGCCCATATGTAATATGTGACATGGTACCACAGGCTAGTGCAGTGTATCTTTAATAATATGACAACAACCATGTGCTTATGTGCACTAACACTGTTAGCTTTTGGATAAGAGCCTAAGCATCTGCATCGTTGCTAAGTGGTATTGGCAGGATCAGAAAGGGAAGTGACGTGATTGACACTCAGCAGTTGTATTGACCTGCTAATTGAAGCGCTATCTGATTATATTTTAATGATTTAAAGAACATCGAATTCACAAAAATGCATGGGTAGGGTTTCTAAATAAAATAAGTTAGCACTGACCTTCCTGTCTAAAAGCTTTAGCCTTAGCTTAGCAAGGCAAAGCTCATTCATGACTCAGTAATTCCTCTCCTTTTCAGAGGTTTTCTGTGTGTGACGTTGGCCATCCGATTTATTATTTCGAAGTCTCTGATAAGTGTGTTGGCATGAAAATCCTTTTTTAAATCGTTTTACTCTGTGCCTTCGAGTGCCTTTATTTAACTCTGCTTGTTGTTTAGATTTGAACAGTTCAGACGTTATTGTTCTGTTGTTTAGTCTGCTACATGGAAATGTTTTAGTTCTTTCTCCCTTTGTTTTGGTACATTTTTGTATACCCAACTGTCATTAAAAAATTTTTTTGTCCTTCTAGAATGCTAAGATTAACGTTTTAGCATAGATACTACAGTATATGAAACCTAGATTGTGCATTAACTGCTTTATTACAGATGTCATGCTGCACAGATAAGACAATTAAGGAATAAAACATATGGTGTGATGCAACCCATTTCTCACATAAATTCATATAAGAAAAACAACTTTAAGCCAAGGTAAAAACGTTTAGCTGTTTATATCCGTTCATCTGTTTTTAATTGACGTCTTTTCTAAAAAAGATTTTTAAAAAAAACATATTTCAATTGAACAGCTGTTGAAATAAACAACACGGATTTCGAACTAACCATTAACAAATGGAGGTTACATTTTGATTCGAGGCCAAATGAAAAAGGACCACAAACTTAAAAAGATAAAGGGATGTACCAAACCACCGAACTTTTGAACACAGAAGGACACTAAAAGCTGTAGTTCCTGGCACTTGTGAATATCTAAATATTAATGTGACCAGGGAGTGTATACATTTGAACAGGATGATCGGTGTAAATTGTTATTATTTTGTCTTCTGGGAATATCTTATGTAGCTTCTGCAGAGCAGTACAAAATGACAAAAATCATAAGATCTTTAAACAAAATAATAACAATTTACACCGACCATCCTGCTCAAAAGTTTACACCCCTGGCTCTTAATGTATCGTGTTGCCTTCTTGAGCATCAGTGAATGTTTGCACCTTTTGTAATAGTTGTGTACGAGTCTCTCAATTGTCCTCAGTGTGAAAAGATGGATCTCAACATCATATATGTATATATACAGTGGGGGAAAAAAGTATTTGATCCCCTGCTGATTTTGTACGTTTGACCACTGACAAAGAAATGATCAGTCTATGATTTTAATGGTAGGTGTATTTTAACAGTGAGAGACAGAATAACAACAAAAAATATAGAAAAACGCATTTCAAAAAAGTTATAAATTGATTTGCATTTTAATGAGTGAAATAAGTATTTGATCTCCTATCAATCAGCAAGATTTCTGGCTCCCAGGTGTCTTTTACACAGGTAATGAGCTGAGATTAGGAGCACTCTCTTAAAGGGAGTGCTCCTAATCTCAGTTTGTTACCTGTAAAAAGACACCTGTCCACAGAAGGAATCAATCAATCAGATTCCAAACTCTCCACCATGGCCAAGACCAAAGAGCTGTCCAAGGATGTCAGGGACAAGATTGTTGACCTACACAAGGCTGGAATGGGCTACAAGACCATCGCCAAGCAGCTTGGTGAGAAGGTGACAACAGTTGGTGCGATTATTCGCAAATGGAAGAAACTGTCAGTCTCCCTCGGTCTGGGGCTCCATGCAAGATCTCACCTCGTGGAGTTTCAATGATCATGAGAACGGTGAGGAATCAGCCCTGAACTACACGGGAGGATCTTGTTAATGATCTCAAGGCAGCTGGGACCATAGTCACCAAGAAAACAATTGGTAACACACTACGCCGTGAAGGACTGAAATCCTGCAGCACCCGCAAGGTCCCCCTGCTCAAGAAAGCACATGTACAGGCCCGTCTGAAGTTTTCCTGAATGATTCAGAGGAGAACTGGGTGAAAGTGTTGTGGTCAGGTGTGATCAGATCTCTTTGGCATAAACTCAAGTCGCCGTGTTTGGAGGAGGAGGAATGCTGCCTATGACCCCAAGTCATAACACCATCCCCACCGTCAAACATGGAGGTGGGAACATTATGCTTTGGGGGTGTTTTTCTGCTAAGGGGACAGGACAACTGCACCGCATCAAAGGGACGATGGACGGGGCCATGTACCGTCAAATCTTGGGTGAGAACCTCCTTCCCTCAGCCAGGGCATTGAAAATGACCTTAATGACTTGGAGAGGATCTGCAAAGAGGAGTGGGACAAAATCCTTCCTGAGATGTGTGCAAACCTGGTGGCCAACTACAAGAAACATCTGACCTCTGTGATTGCCAACAAGGGTTTTGCCACCAAGTACTAAGTCGAAGGGGTCAAATACTTATTTCACTCATTAAAATGCAAATCGATTTATATCTTTTTTGAAATGCATTTTTCTATATTTTTTGTTGTTATTCTGTCTCTCACTGTTAAAATACACCTATATATATATATATATATATATATATATATATATATATATATATATATATATATATATATATATATATATATATATATATATATATATATATATATACATGCCTGTGCTTTCTAGAAAGGAGGCAGTTTATCAAGCGTGGTTGCAAAAACAGCTGTAGGCTATGAATATACAGACAGGCAGGTATGCAGTCATAATTTTTGTATTTGACATTTATTTGTATATTTCATTCATATATTTTATTTATTACATGATAAATTAAATGAAAATTCAATCAAAATTGCTGTATATTGCAGCTGGTTTTAGAAAGTCGGCATGTTTTTGGTGTCCTTCAGCGGAGTTGGAATGGAATCTTTAAATGCAATTTTCCCTATCTTCTCTTTTAAGGGTGACCAGATTTTAAAATGCTAGAACTATACTTATGTCTGAGATTCAGAAACATAGTTTATGTAGTTTTCAGAACTACGGAGTGTCCCAAAAGTCTCCATACATAGGGGACTATGTTTGTCAGCACCACATCGTTTGTGCCTTCATCAGTGCATGTTTGTGGACGTCCACTTCTCGGTTGGTCCGCAACACTTCCAGTCTTTCTGAATTTGTTAACAGTGTCGTGTGTGATGTGCTTGTCATGTTTCCTGTTAAAGTCCATCGCAACCTTGCGACAGCTCCCTGATCCAGCCATGAGAATGATTTCAGTACATTTTTTTTTTTTTTTTTGTCAAAGGTGTTCTTAAAGCCTCTCTCTCTCTCTCTCTCTCTCTCTCTCTCTATATATATATATATATATATATATATATATATATATATATATATATATATATATATATATAAACTAAAAATTTTGGAATACATTTTGCGAATTTTATGCTAATTTCTGTTCTGGAAATTTGGCAGGTGAAGGTCATAAATAAGTGACAGTTTAAAGAGGTTATGGCTGAAATACATCTTGGTATTAATGCTGTAGATTATAATTGTACTGATCCAGCTTGAGTGAGTGTTTTATAAAAAAAATAATAATAAAAAAAAAAAACCTCTAATCTTTCAACAGAAACCATTTTTCTGTGGTGAATCAGTCAAGCACATTGTGTATTTTGCATCCAGCATTATCAACAAACAGTAATTAGACTAACACTTCAATCTTTCTATTAAGCACACCTTATTATACACTGTATTACACTCTAATTGATTTTATATGGAGCATCACTGTAAGGCAAGCAGACATATTTCTTATTTCTCCGTAGGACTGAAAGTTACACCCACAAGCAGCCAATCTAAAAGTAAATGTTATGATGGTTGGTGGTAGAAAAAAAAAATATGTGTGTGTATTGAGTTTACCTCCGCAGACGGGTTTTGGCTGATAGCAATCTCTGTGAGCAGTCAAGCAGCAAATACATCACCAGCTTCACCAACCAGCAAAAAGGAGAGGCAGATGAGGGAGAGGAGTGAAAAAAATTGCTCCCCCGTCCTCGCTTTTCAGGCTGACTACTTGCTTCTCCATCATTATTCATATCTTCTCACCCCACACTGTTGTGTATCATATCAGACGGTGTATCGCCATCATCGCAGCTCGTTCCAAACAATATGTTTTAATATGCTGACGCTGAAAAGGCTGCCATATTTCAGAAGCATTTGTGCCACAACAAGAGAGAACGGCAGGGTGCTGTAAAGCACATGGTGTATATCGTTTCGTATGTAAGGAATAACACACTCTGGTGAATGAGATTATACTGTATATACTGTAGTTGATTGTTTTCTAATCAGTCCATACAGGATTTTGTGGGAGTTTTTTTTGTGATTGTTGTGGCCAAAAATGCTTGATTTTGTGATGCAAGTTTTTTGTACTTTTTTTTATAGAAAATTAGTTGAATTGGCGAAATTGCAATTGCGCAAAATTGTTTCGCACGGTCTTTCACAGTGATGTTTGTTGGTAAATGAGACCTTTTAGCTGTACTCATGTTTGATGCACGTGAATCAAAGAGGGCTTTGGCTGATTGCGCATTGTGAGCACATCACATGACGTGTCTCGGCCCAAATCTGTTGTAAATTTGGAAAATGGCAAGCTCCTCTGAGTTTGATTGATTTTGCGTTCATTTCTGCGATCGGAAAATGATGAAATCCTGGAGGGACTTTCTAATGACAGCATGTTCTAATGTGTGTTATTCCTCAAATATCAATTTGCCAACAAATGTTATCAATTTTTTTTAATCAGTTTTCAGTTATGTTTAATGTTGTAGAACACCCATGAAGTTCCTGTTATCAATGAAGTTATAGCATGTATAAATGGTCATTTCCTCACTAGCCTCTCTTTTGTCCTTCTAGAATTTAATAAGATTTTTTTTTTTTTTAAACCTCAGTTCTCAGTGAACTAAAAGTGTCATGTTACCAAGAAACCGGAAAGTGCATTCAACCCTTAATCTTGAAGACTTTCCCATGGTTGGTACTCATGAATCAAATAAATGTTAAATAAACATCTCCTTACAGCAGTGGTCACCAACCCTCTTCCTTGAGATCTACCTGTTTTAGTTGATTAAGGGCTTCTTAAGACAATGATTAGATGGTCAGGTGGGCACGATTATGGTTGGAGCTAAAGTCTTCGGGAACAGGGTTGGTGAACACTGCCTTACAGAACGTTTACATTTATGGCATTTGGCAGACGCCCTTATCCAGAGCGACTTACATCTCATTTATACATGAGCAACTGAGGGTTAAGGGCCTTGCTCAAGGGCCCAACAGTGACAGCTTGGGGGTGCATGGTTTGAACTCATGACCTTCTGATCAGTAGCCCAACGTCTTAATCACTAAGCTACCACTGTCGAACACTTTACAACTTTATATCAACGACTATATGCTTATCTTTATTTAATAACAGCTCATCTGTAATTATTGTTATTTATTATTAGTCTTAGATTAGGTGTAGTGTTTGTGTAATGTAAGAGTTGCTGTTACAGAAAAAGAATCAACACCTTCTGACCAATCAGATTCAAGAATTCAACAGCACTGTGGTATAAGAATATCTTGTTTGGTAGGTTTTCACTCACCAAGGTCTACCCTTTAACCTCAGTCTTAATAGAGAGACTTGCTGGTGAGATACAATGAATAGGGTAACTCTAAAGCACACAATAACTATGACTGCGGTGACGTTCAACACATGGAACCTTATAAAGAGATTTTTTTTTCAGACTAATGGAAGATAGTCATCTTTCATCAACTTGGAATGAAGGGAGGTAATTGTACGCCGTGGCAAGCGGCCATGTTTAATGTGAAGGAGCCCTTCAGCAAGTTGAGGCAATTCAAAGGTTTCTCGGATGAAACTCCAATTGCTCTCAGTTTAATCTTTGACCCGATCTGAACCACTCGGGGTGTGTGTTGTATGTGCACTCTAGTGCAACACTGGGCGTTAATGGCTTGAGTAGGGAATGTCAGCACACACTGATACTGGAGTAAACACTCAGAGGTGTACTCTGACCTGCACCTTCATGGGGTTTTAAAGAGAACATCTGTTGTAGACAAGCTGCCAGTGTGTATGTGTAGGTATGTAAGAGGGAGAAGTGGCTAAAAGACAGGGTGTAACATGACATAAAACAATACATATCCTGGAAACAAACATCCCTCTGACAAAGACATGACTACAGAGGAAGAAAAGACAGTAGTAACAGGAAGAGATCATCATAAGGGCAGAGAGAGTGAGAGAGAGAGAGAGAGAGAGAGAGAGAGAGGAAGAAACCAGAGCCAGTCTGAGAGGTGTATGCTTTCAGCACCGTTCTTTTCGAGCCATGTGATCCGTCACTTGCTGTCTGTGAAGTCTGGCCCTGTGTCGGCGGAGGACAGAAAAATTATCCCCCCTACCACTTTCTATCATGCAGCAACTCCTCCACCTCCTGATCTTGCCAAAGCTCAATGTAGCTCCAGATCCATATGTAGACAGTAGAAAAACTAAACACGAGGCCTGAGATCTGGTTTCATCTTGTTGAGACAGTAGAGACAGTAGAGGAGAGAGGGAGCTTTTGTGTAAAACTCCATTAGCTCTTCATAATCATATATGATCATAATCATAGATAATCGTACATAGATAACCTTCTTCAGCTCACATCATTTTGATTTGTTTTTGTAAAAGAGCTTACTCCAGCACTGAGTCTGAGTGTGTGTTAACGCTATGTTCACACTAGTAAGCAACAAGAATCAGGTGACCAATAGTTTCCATTGGAAAAAAAAAATAGAAATTGAAGCAAAAGAGCTGTGGCGTCATAATAAGGTGGCTATATATATATATATATATATATATATATATATATATATATATATATATATATATATATATATAAAACTAATTTCTAACAAACTAGGGGTTAGATATTACAAATTGTGAATAGCCAACAATTTCTAATATCTAACCTCTAGTTAGTTAGTAGTTAGAAATTATATATATATATATATATATATATACATGTATATATATATATATATATATATATATATATACATGTATATATATACACACACACACACACACACACACAGTGCCCTCCACTAATATTGGCACCTTTGGTAAATATGAGCAAAGAAGGCTGTGAAAAATTGTCTATACATGTGTGTGTGCGTGTGTGTAATAACTAATTACTAATTGGTCAGATATTACTAATATTCCATTTTTTGTGTGTGACTGGCCACTGAGAACTTTCTTCACTGAGGTAAAAAGGAATAAATACTTGATCTCACCACCACATTAGATTAATGTCACTTTTTTTTCCCCTCTGGCCAGGATTGAAATTGGATGTAATTTTTATGATCTGGTCAAAGCAAATACAACGATACAGCTGATACATCAAATATAGAGTTGATTATGCCGTAATCTCTCTCAGATGTTATTACCATCCAAGTCCAAAGGAGCAGGTGGTCGACATGCTTTCCAAAATCAAAGTACAAACCGTTCGGTCTGTGTTTGTTTATGCCAAGAATTCTTCATCAACTACAACAGATGCTCAGTCTTTCTATTACCGCAACATCACTTGAAACTAATGACATGTTATTGAAATATTCGTCATGCATGGATATGAGAGTCGCAAACAGAAGTAAGGACTAAATTACGCTGTTAACGGATTTATGATTTGTTTTGATAGAATGTTTTGGAATATTTCAGTTTGATGGTCTGGGACAAATGCGTACTTGAAACCTCAGAATGGCTTAAAACGAGATTACGTTTGAAAAATACGGATTTTGAATAACTGTTGGTTTGAATGGATTGATGACAGTTTTACTAGTGATCTGGAACTTTCCAACATTCTCACGCTAGCATTCAGCTGCAAAATAGTTCGATTACATCTTTTGTGTTTATTCAGCATGTTGTTTTATAATGATTTGAGCTAATCTAAATGTTTCTGTCTTTGAGACATTCAGATTTTTTTTAAAAAAATAATAAAAACCTGCTGAGGTGCTCATAGTAATATTTTTTGCCTTTTTCTAACACAAATATAACAGAATTCGACCTTTGCGTGACTGCCGTGGGCTGTGGGCAAAGGCTGTGGGCTTTCTTGGGTCAGTAGGACTGGACGTGTTGACGTGAATGTAATGTCAACTTTGATTTACGTGTTGAACATGTCAGTAGAGTGATGTGAACTTGGCAGGATGGAGCTAACCACCACTTGGCAGAAAAAACACCCTCACAGCTGGCCATCCAGCCTTTGATACTGATATGTCTGTAACTCAAACCAGTCAGACAGGTAGACACACATTCAATGATACACACACACGCACACACACACACACACACACACACACACACACACACACACACACACACACACACACACACTGATGGAGAGACTGTTCCATCCCTGTAACCACAGCCTGAACCATTGTAACACAACCCACAAATGTAATACTCGAGTAAGTGCATACTGTATATACAGGAGATGTGTATGAACATTGATCTGAGAGAGGTCAGAAGATTTCTGCCTAGAAGACTTCAAAACCCTCTTTTGATGCTTTTTTGATGTGTAGCTCTCTTTCTCGCTGCTTTGGCCCATCTGGATTTCGAGATGAAGTATTGCTAAGTAAGGAATAAAACACTTTGAGACGTGCTGTTATAAGAAAATAGCCTGTCGTTTTTTTGTTTTTTTCCCCCCCAAAAAAACAAAAAACAGCTCTTCTGGACCTTATACTACAGCAATTTGCCAACAATAACAATTTTTGTTATTGAACATTGTACATTGCATTTTTATCCATTTGTTAAACTTATAGAACACATTAAACTTACAGAACATCCTCGAAACAACTTGTCATTTACATGATAGCACCTATAAATGGCCTCTTATTCTTATTTCTCTTTCTTGAAGTTAAAAAGATTTTTTTTTTAAATGCAGCTAGTCATGTTAGCAAGAAACTGGTAAAAGTGGAAAACCCTTCATCCTGAAGACTCTTCCATGGCGGAAAACTTTCTCGGTATTACAAAGTGTTGACGCTGGACAGTCCTTCGATAAATGTTAAATAACTTTACAATACATTTAAATAGAATTTCACCCTATCAACAATTTTATTTCTTAAACAACAACAACAACAACAACAATAATAATAATAATAATAATAATAATAATAATAATAATAATAATAATAATAATTTTTCATTTATTTACTAGTAGACTTCAATTTATATGCTTTATATACGCTTTATACGCTCTGTACACTTTATCCGTACAAGTCCCCTTCTATTGGTTGCTACTGTAGAAAATAAGTAAGGAATAACACATGACAATCCATGTTGTTATATGAAAGTAATCTAGCACAACCCAGGTGGGTTGTGTGATACAACCCGACTTGAAGTGGAGGGTCATTACCACCGGTTTGAAGTCTTGTATTCCTCAATTAAAACAGCCATTTGCCAACAGTTACGATTTTTTATTTATTAGTGAATGACGCAGCACACTTTTTACCTTTTATAGTTATATTTAGGGTGGCACGGTGGCTTAGTGGTTAGCACGTTTGTCTCGCACCCCCGGGCTTGGGGATTCGAATCCCACCTCTGCCCTGTGTGCACGGTGTTTGCATGTTCTCCCCGTGCTTTGGGGGTTTCCTCCGGGTACTTTGGCCTCCTCCCCCAGTCCGAAGACATGTGTTGTAGGCTGATCAGCATCTCTAAATTATCCATAGTGTGTCAATGGGTATGTGAATGTGTGTGCAATTGTGCACCCATCCAGGGTGTCCCCCGCCTTGTGCCCTGAGTCCTTTGGGATAGGCTCCAGGCTTCCTGTGACCCTGTGTAAAATAAGTGGTACAGAAATGTACTGTAGAACGTCCATGAGACAAGGTAGTTCCTGTTATCAATTACATTTTATCACATACACTCGTTCCCTCAGTAGCCTTTTTTTCTGTCTCAACGTTAATTAGCCAAAAAAAAAAAAATGCAGCTTGTCACATTGCTGAATAACTTGAAAGCGCAAAGTCGTCTATCCTGAAGACTTTCATATGGCGGAAAACTTCCTGTTACAAAGCGCTGACACTGGAGACTCCTTCAATAAACATTAAATAAACATCTCCTTAGAGAAAACTTTACCTTATAAACAATTTTTCCTTGTTTAATGATAACACATTGTTTAATGTTTATCATTCGTGTTAGATGATGTGGAGCCTCCTCCATACATACAAGTCCCTGTGAATGAGTTTTTACTATAGAAACGATAACTTTTATAGAACAAGCACATTAATATAAACCTGAATTTGAATTACAGCTGGCATTACTGTCAGAGTTGCTGTTATTGAAAATTAATCAACAACTTCTGACCAATCAGAATACAGTATTCAAGAGCTCTGTGATATAACAAAACTTACGTAAGTTGGATCTCGAAATGAAAGAGCATGTCTACAAAAGAATTTGAGCTCAAGTATAAATGCATTTGGCAAAAGTAACGGCCCCCTACAAATAGAAACATGTCCTAATAAGACTGAAGAACTGCTATAGATCAAAGCATATCACTGTTAACATGCTTGTTTAGTGGGGTTTCTCTTCTCTGTTTGGATCCATATCACAGAATTCCTGGCAGGATGCTGTGTTTGTTATGATGCATTTGACTTGGATTTAGATTTTTTTTTTTTTTGTCCTTCGATTTTCTCTTCAAGAATTCTGCTGGCATTTCCTCTACTAATAAGTAGTGACACAGAACAAAACATTGGATAAAAAGCACAGCTGGATTATGATCTCCATAAAGCCTGGAAGGCTGTGCAAAAGAGCCAGCGCATTAGACTTGCAAATGATTTTCAGAATGAAACGGTCTTAATGGTTTCAATATCCTTTCTCCATCTTGACCCGTGTGTTTTTGGCTCACAGACACGCCGGCGAATCTGGCAAAAAAAAAAAAATCGGACTGAATTTACCATTAACGGAGGAAATAAATATTCTGGTGCACTAATGCGACACTTTTATCATGTAGCTACAGGACAGCAGCTGAATTATTACGTTCTGTTTGAAGATCTCTGTAGGGCAGCTTTGCCTGTTAAGCAAACAAAGATTTTAAACTTTATAACTATACAACTAGAAAAGGATACACTGAGGACCTAGAAGTTACTTTGAAGCGAGTATAGAGACACTGGATATTGTAGTAGACACACGCTTGTGCACACACACACACACACACACACACACACACACACACACACACACACACACCCATACAAACGGTCTACCTTCTGCTTCACTTTAAACCCCTGAAATCAAAACATAAGGGCTCAGCTTTTATGTCATCAAAGGAAAATATGATTTTTCAAAGCATAGGGCTGATTCAGTGTGTGTGTGTGTGTGTGTGTGTGTGTGTGTGTGTGTGTGTGTGTGAGGTTAACTACTTGCATGTAAAAGTATCACTTACGGATGCATACGTACTTACATATTCAGTTAGAAAATTGATACTTCAGATTATTTGGCCAAATGGCGTGTTTCAGTAGATGTGTGTTAGCTGCCTAAATTTAGAAACAGGATCTTAAACATTTGAAAGGGGATCGTTTTTTACATCTAAAAATATCAATAGTATTTGATCAGGGAAATGTAATGGACTAATCTTAATAAACTCATTCTGACAGCCCTAACATACACACACACATAGTCAGGACAGAGTGTATACAGGCAAACAGCTCTCTCTCTCTCTCTCTCTCTCTCTCTCTCTCTCTCTCTCTCTCTCTCTCTCTCTCTCTCTGTCTGTCTCTCGTTCTCTGCTCTCTCTCTCTCTCTCTCTCTCTCTCTCTCTCTCTCTCTCTCTCATACACACACACACACACACACACACATTTTATCCCTCCACCCCCCTGAGTAATGTGCCCAGGAACAGAGGAGCCATTAGGGGAACAGCCAGATGTTGGCTTGGTGGATGCACACCAGTGAATCAGACATGAGGGCTACAGATTGTCCTGCGGTTCGGAAATGTCTCATTCTTCAACGCCATCATAAACGCACACAGCACACGGCCCCCATTCCCTTTGTTGATGCGAATCCACCACTGTTCTGCACAGACCCCACACATACACACTGCATGATACTGCACTACACAATGCGTTAGGTAGTGCATTATATCGAGATGCATTCTGTATGGAGTTGTCACATTATTCTTTTTTTGTGAACAATGACAGGATCAGGATTACTTTAGAAAAAAAAATGTATAATGTATCTGTATACTATATATATATACATTTATAAAACACCACGATTGAATTCTCGAACCTGATTGGTCAGATTGTTGGGGGTTTTTTTTTGTATAACAGCAGATGGGACAGTCTATTTACAGGTGCTGGTTCTAATACGTTATTGTTACTATAGTAACAGCTCGTACACAGGAACTTGTATGGTGGATGCTCCACATAATCTAATACTAATAATAAACAGATTTTTTTTTAAATGTATTGTTTAGTAAAGATTGCTGATGTGATGAAGTTTTTGGTTAGAAGACGTTTTGTAACATTTATAGAGGGAGTCTCGAGTGTCAGGGCTTCGGAACGATCACATTGCTTTGTAAAGTTTAGAAGCATGGGAAGATCTTCAGGACAGAGAAGAATGCTTTCCGGTTTCTTGATAAAATCAATGGCACAACCCTCCGCTTTGCATCGTGGCCACATTACGACCTTGGGTGCACATTATTTTTTTAATAATTCAACAGCCCGTGGTCAATAATTACTTACATATTTCTGGAAAATTCAACGGCCCAACATCATGCGGTCAAGACCTGACTGGAACTGCTTTAGCTGTGCATTTACTGAAAAATAATTGCACACCTCAGAACGTCTGTCAGCCAATCGGAATCAGAGAATTCAACAGCGCTGTGATATAAACTAATATAACTAATATAATCCACTTCATATATTATTTTCATGTAACACCGTGGTCCGAAGTGTCTTATTCACTATATATAATATACAGCAATCATAACATAATGTAATTACACATAAGCCATTATATACATTGCTATATTTATTTATGAAAAGGCATTCTAGTTTATAGCAGTTTTTAATAGCAGAATTTAGCAGCATTATATGTAGTGTTCATAAAACATTATATCACCAATGCCAAAGAAATTGCAGCCCCAGTTAATGCATTACTGCCATGATTATTTAAAAAAAAAACAACTAAATTTTCATCTCTGAGTGTAGATTATAGACAGGTATATGATATTATAACCTAAGTACCTATAATACTTTATAAGTTATAAGTCTTTCTGAGTATTAGTGAACTCAAAGTAAAGTGATATTTTAAACCAAAATGTTGATTAAAATTCAGCTGAATTTCCAATGCTATTATTTATCACAATTTTATAAAGTTCACAACTACACTGTAGTTATATATAGATGTATAGATTTGGAGCTCTAAATTTAATTAAATTAATAAATACATTTCATTGTTGTTGTCAGTTGTGGTAAAATGTTATATTATGATTTTTCTAAAAAAAAAAAATAAAAAAATCCTTAATGCGTTATGAACTCTATAATAAAATGCGTTATGAATACTTACAATGTTAACAGTTTATAATGCATAATAAAATCATTTTCATAAAATGTATGACATTTATAACAATGTGAATAAATTCCTTGTGAATTTGTTAATAGTCGTGAATATTGATATGAATGTGTTAATAGTTCATTATAAATATGACTTTAATAGAAAATCTTCAGCCTTCTGTCAGTCAACCAGCCCCCCCAACCACTACCACCCCACCCCGTCTCTGTCTCTTTTCACGCTTACATTCATACCCACTCCACTCCGCTAAGCTAAGCCTGCCTCCGTCAGCACTATGTGCGCTTGTATTGTCTATTATTCAGTCGCTCCACATTTACTTAAATGACATCCAGACCATTTTTTTATTCCTATCACCGTGATGCTGTCAGACCTCCTTAAGCATTCCTCCATCACATCCCTTGATAAAAAAAAACCTTTCTTCCTCTTGTCTTCACCCCTTCCTTTCCATCCCAGGCTGTAATTGTGCCATGGGAGCTCTCTGTCACGCCTTAAGTGTGCCACCAATGTGACAATCCGCATACTGCAGTAGAGAGATGAATGTGTTACAATTTGAGGGGTTTTTTTTTATTTTTTTTTTTTAGAATATTCAGTAAAATCAACGTGGAAATGAAGAAATATTCTCCACTGTGCACTATTTATGAATAATCATCAAAAGGCGCATTTCAAGGCTGACATGCTGAAAAATGTGATGCTAATAATTAAAAGTACATATATGTTGGAAGCATATTGGTGCTCGCAAAATAGTCAGTCCTTTTCTGAATCTAATAATCATTGTTATTAAAGCTTTCTTTCATTCCTCATTTCTTTCATTGAGTCTCTCAGTCTGGGACTTAAAATGTTTACAAGATCAGGAGAAGATCTCAATAAACGACCACTTCACGTCCTACTTTTTTTTTTAACGTTATCTGACCAAAATTCAGTGTTTCATGGCATTTTTGTCTTCCTGACACCAGGATTCATGAAAACGAATGAATGTTGCCATGTTTCTCTTGTGAAACAGGTCCACTTTCTTCCAACACAAAATTAGCCAATACATTTGTGTGAAGAAGAAAAAAACAGAGGTTATCTTGCTGTCGTTTTGGATGTAGATCAATTTTCATCCCTCATGACTGCTGATTATGTTCAGCTCTTTAGGTGATATGGTGGTTATTTTTTAATAAAGGTGTGGCCACAAATTAATATATTGAGGCCACAAGTTAAGTGTCTTGAAATCTATTTAGTGGCCATAAAACGAAATGTGGCCCCAGGAACCTAAGCATGGAGATGATTGATACGACACTTTACTTCAATCTTGATTTGGTAAAGAAGCCATAATGGAGACACTGGAGTTGTGACATGGATTAAAATTAGCCAATATAATTCATTTATTTTCGTAATCTGCTTTATCCTGATCAGGATAACAGTGGATCCAGGGAACACTGGGCATGAGTTGGGAATACATCCTGGACTGGTGGGATAGCAGTCCATTGCAGGGCACTATGCACATGCATTCACATCTAGGGGAAATTTAGCCTGACCAAACCACCTACTGGCATGTTTTTTGGAGGTGGGAGGAAACCCAGAGAACCTTTCATTAAGAAAGAATGTTGACATTAAAAAACAAAAATAAAGATTACACTGAAAAAAAGGAATATGTGGTCAGTCAGATTTAAGAGAACATATTACGTATAGTTTACATAAAAATATTACGTTTCACATCAAAACATGATTTAATTGCATATACTAAATGTAATTTAAGCAAGTTTGTAATTACTTGTTTTAGTTATGCAGAGTGAATGTAACCAACATGATCCAATTACATTATGAAATCTTGCGTGGATGTTGGCACTGACACGAAGAAATGACTGTAGGATGAAAATTAACCTAACTAAATCAGGTGTGGTATAATAGTACAATGGGAAATGTCGCCATCTTACAACGCCAGTGGCTTGTAAGATATTGGATGTATAAAAACAAATTGTGTTAATGTAACTCATTTCAATCAGGTGGAGCTAACTTGTGGATCTTGTTGATATTCCAGTACATTTACTCTAAAAGTTAATGCATTGTATTACTGTGGTAATACAACGTATTAACTTTTAGAGTAAATGTACTGGAATATCAACAAGATCCACAAGTTAGTTCCACTTGATTGAAATGAGTTACATTAACACAATTTGTCTTAAGACATTTTTGTCAGAAGATACTAGATACAGTATAATGTACTTAAATGAGCTTTGGAAAAGAGACCTAGAGGTACAGTGTATCATTTGTGTACTAATATGCCCTGGAAGAAGCAGACGTATTTCCAGCTTACACTTTAAACACTTCACAAAGTGAGAAGGTGAAGTGTGAACACCCACTATTCACTTTCATGTTTCACATCTGTGTGATATCGGCGCTGCTAGCTTTGCGGGGACACATACATAGACACACATACACACTCATAATTGGAGACGAATCTGCAAGCCAATTCATCATTTGCAGTCCTTCATTTGTAACATGATATAACATATTTGAATCTCTTCTTTGAACGTCTGTTCTTTCGTCATTGACGTTACTGTAGCGAATATGAAGTACTCAGTAGCTGTAGTGAAGAATGTATTTTTTTCACCCCTCACACTTCAGAGACTATGTAACTTAATCTGCAGAGACTTTTAAGACTATGTAAC
This sequence comes from Cranoglanis bouderius, assembly GCA_023630585.1. Classification (NCBI taxonomy): domain Eukaryota; kingdom Metazoa; phylum Chordata; class Actinopteri; order Siluriformes; family Cranoglanididae; genus Cranoglanis; species Cranoglanis bouderius. The sequence goes on along the minus strand of CM042542.1, from coordinate 6,812,937 downwards.
TGTTATTAGATGCTTCAAGCAATATAAGGTCCTGTTAAGACAGAGAATAAAAACTAATACAAACATGAAACCCATTACTGAACAAATATTGTGACAGTAATAGATAGTAGATAGTAATAGCAATATGAATAATCATATTAACAATAATATAACAATCTACACCATTGTGTGTGTGTGTGTGTGTGTGTGTGTGTGTGTGTGTGTGTGTGTGTGTGTGTGTGTGTGTGTGTGTGTGTGAGGAATGTATGTCTGGACCCATCAACAGCTTCTAACAGATAATTCTGTTTCGTTCAACTCTATTGGCATTTTATGATCATTGATCATTAAAGTCTAGAAAATCCGATATATAATAAACCAGACACCATTTAAATTTTTCTTGCCTCACATGTATTATACAAGAAGCATGCATCATACACACACATACATTTGCACAAATGCTTGAAGAGAACAAAGACATGTGCGCGCACACTCACTCACGCACACAAACACACACACACACACACACACACACACACACACACACACACACACACACACACACACACACACACACACACACACAGATACACACATAGCCATGGAGCATAATCATGCAGATGCACTTTGTTCTGCAGACACACAGAGGCACAGATTCCTTTTAAATGCATGTGCTGGCCAATTTACCTGACTGACCCACATAGAGCACTGCTTTCTACCATCCTATTATTTTCTAAAAGCACGTGTCATGCACGACTGCATCCTTCCATTTCTGTACTTTGTTCACATGTTGGTATCTCAAGGAAGGTGTTTATTATAATGATGGAGGGCTTTAAGTAGTGTTAATAGTCCAAGTATTTTATCTATTAACATCTATTTATCCAAGTCATCTATCTGTACTATATATACTTATATAAAATGGTCATTTTATTGCTGAGGTCTACAATGTGGCCCGTGACATAAAATATATAACATGTTGCTGAATAACAATAATTTACATACTACTCAGTCATTTCCATACGATTTGGCATAGCGAATTACTTTAAATTGTGTCTTGTCGCAGAAAGCAGATTACAAATCCACTCATATCTTAGTCAGTTTTCCAGCGAAAAAGATGCTTTTTTGTTATACAGTATTGTCTGGATTATAAAGAAGCACTCCACCGAGGTTGTTGGTTTTTATTTGTTTGCTGTTCAGTTTTCAAAATGGAAGTTAGTTCAACTATAAATAGCAGGATTTAATTGGTTTCGCTTTTTTTATACAATCGCTTGATACACTTAAAGCTACAGTAGCCACATAGTCCTATACTGTATGTGTTGAATATATGTAAATATACATATGTGTTGGTCTGAAATAGCATGTCTGATAGGGTGGACTAGCTTAACAGTCAGAAATCAGTCTGCATATTGTATTTTCAAACCTACTTTGATCCAACATTTCAACCTTTCATGACCTGAATTCATGAATTCATGAATGCTTAAGTCCACCTAGTTTAGTGGTTGTACACTAACCCTACATTCTCACTAGCAAGCGACAAAGCAACAGGCAACCATTAATTTTCTATGGATTTACAGGACACAAAGCTGTGATTTAAGCGACAACAGCAAGTGACGGTGTGACAGCTCAGCAAGCAACATTTGAATTGGGATTTATTTTTAATTCTGTGTAAATTAGGTATGTACAGCTTCAAACTTTGACCAGTCCGTACAGGATTTTGCGGAGGTCTTAAAGATTGAAATAACCGAATACAATTGACTGACTAATCTTAATTATTTTCCCTTATTTTTCATAGGCTGTTTTCTTTTTTTCCCAACAAGAATTGTATACTAAAGAAAAGAAGCATCCTCCAATCCTCATTTTTCCATTTTCTATTTTTTCTGATATGATCCTGAGATCAGAGCCGTGTCAATACAATCCATTACGAGTCTCTGCAAGCCTCTGTTGTGAAGCGTGCAAAATCCGTGTCTTGTCAGTCGATATCACAGCACTCACAGCATGAAATACAAAAACTTCCGTAATTATGAACACTGTCTGTTGAGAGTTTAACAGTTTTTACTTCAGGGATATGCCTAATTGCTTTTCCCATGTAGAGACTTGTGAAACTTGCGACTCTGTATTCTCTTCTCGCAAATGAATACTCTAATACATCTAATACATATACATTTTGTAAACTTTTAAATGAGCCTGATGAAATATTGGTGTTTTTAAAAAATAAAAAAAAGAGATAAAGAACCGATGCTATTTAACAGTGGACGCTACAAATGTTTTTTGATATTTTTAGCTAGCTATTTTTTCCAATTTTTCATTTTATTTTTTGTGGTCAAGGTCACATTTTGTTTGTCCGGTAGCTCTAACAAAGCTCTGCTGTAGCACCAACACAGCTCACAACTGTACTGTATCTCTGCTGGAGTCGGAATTCAGCGCTGTCAGAGCGATTAGCAGCCTGTGCGGGCGTCGTGTTCACACACAGCCGAGGGGCAGCGGAACAGGAACACAATTATGACATGGAGGAGGTTAATCATATCAGGACCAACACTTACTGCCACACCACCAGGTGTCATCCACACCTCCACTGCTGTGTGTGTGTGCGTGTGTGTTTAGGCTGGCTGTTTGGCCTTAACAGCTGGATGGAGTTTGTACAGGGTTTACAGGGTAAACGACTCTCTAAAGTCAGGTGTTAGGCCACACAGGTGCAAAGCACAGAACGACAACAACAAATGAAAAAAAAAAAAAAAACACATACACTTAGAGAAAATGTGAATATTTTGCAAGATTTCTGGTTTTACTCAAAGTCATTTAGTCAAGGCTTTGAAGTAATCCTGAGAAAAATGAGAGTTCAAAAAAATTGAAAGCTTGGTGCTGCAGTTATTACATAATATATACATAAGGAAGAATTTGTGATGTGAATGTTGGCTCACATATCTTGAATGATGCCCAAACTGCCAAATGCCAAATCCCACCCACTACCTAATTCTCTCCAATGGCACGGCAGCTACCACCCCAAGAGGGTCAGGGTTAACACGTGTTTCCTCTGAGATATGGAAAGCCTGCTAAAGCATCTGTTCAAACTGCTGCTCAGGCAACATCATAGGATATACTTGAAGTGATAACTCTGTACATAAGATTACAGACTTCTGCATTTGGCTAGTGTTGCTCTAACTGAATACATTTCAATCACATTTTTATTCGTATTGTCACAAAGCAGCTTTACAAAAAGCTGGATGTAGATTTAGATCCCTAATGAGCAAGCCAGAAGTAACATAGGCAAACAAAAACTCCTGTCCTGAGAGAACATAAGGAGGAAATGTTGAGAGAAACCAGACCAAAACTAACCCATTCTCTTCTGGGTGACACCCAATAGTTGGAATTTTCTAATCATTACTCTTCTACAAATGTATACTGTAAAATCTATCCATCAATCCATTTTCCAAACCGCTTATCCTACACAGGGTTGCAGGGGATCCTGGAGCCTATCCCAGGGAACCCGGGGCACAAGGCGGGATGGGGTGCCAACCCATCACAGGGCACAATCGTACACACATTCACACACCCATTCACACACTATGGACAATTTGGAAATGCCAATCAGCCTACAATGCATGTCTTTGGACTGGGGGAGGAAACCAGAGTACCTGGAGGAAACCCCCAATGCACGGGAAAAACATGCAAACTCCACACACACACAAGGCGGAGGCAGGAGGCAAACATGCTAACCCACATACTAAGCCACTGTGCCCCCTACTGTAAAATCAAACAATACTAAGTGTTGAAAGGAGTCCTGGGAAAAGAAAAGGACAGACTTGATGATTACAACAGCAGTTCACATTAATAGGGGAGAGATTAATTCTGTCCTTTCCACCTAGACAGGAGGGCCAAGTTGGCATCTATGGGATTTGTACCTGTGATATGCTGAAAATAAGACCAATGCCACTCAGGAACCGTAAATACTATCTTTAACAAGATAGTATTTAACATGGCACTGGTGTATGTATCAAATTGGAGACAACATCAGCCTACTTGGGACAATACTTGAGGGTTTTGCAAGTTTGCAAGATCAAATCCAACAACTGTCAGAGCCAGGGTTGCCAGGTCACAGCAAAATTTCCAGCTCAACTATCTTTCAGAAACAAACATTCCTGAAACTAGCCAAAATGCTGGCGATATATGAGAGAACAGTGACAATATAGTTTATGTTTGTTCATTCATTGATTTAAAAAAAGGCCCTACCTTTCATATTAGATCTATGTACTGTCATGGATTCTCTTTTCAGACTAGAATGTGACAATGCAGCTAGTCTACCTACTCAAAGCCTATCTACACAAAAAAAGCATTCTGACCTAAATCACTATAATAGTTCCCACTACAACAGAAATTGTTCTGTACTTTGTAGATACATTGTATGCACTTACACTTTCCTTTTGTTTGCCAAAATTGATTAGATTTCATTTTGATTGTCTGCTTTAAGTAAGACCTTGGTGGCTTCCAGCAGGCTTGCTTTTTCCACCTGCAACCTTATTCCAAAACTAGACCATTTCTCCTATATTTACAGCATTTGGCAGACAGCCTTATCCAGAGAGACTTACATTTACCGTATCTCATTTATACAACTGAGTAGTTGAAGGTTAAGGGCCTTGCTCAAGGGCCCAACAGTGGCAGCTTGGCGGTGCTGGGATTTGCACTCATGACCTTCTGATCAGAAGGCCAATGTCCGATCAGGAGGCCCCATTTTGACCAATTTGATGTAAAACCTGTGATCCTGGCAACCCCGCAAAGAGTTACTGTTGGGCTGTTGAGTGGACCCTTAGCCCTCATTTGCTTTGATTGTATTTTCTCATAATTGCAAGACACTTTGTATAAAACATCTGCCAAACAGTTTAAATGTAAATGCAAATTAGCGCAAATGCCATTTCATTGACTTTCTCCACCAAGCAGAAGTTCCAAACCATAAACAGATTTAGTCATATTGTGTTATCACATATGGCTTATTGCATGTAAACTTGTGAAGCAAAAATGGCTGCCAAAATTTTTGCACCCTCTGCCCAAGCTCTACACACTGTTTTTGCATTTGAGTAGGTGACGTTGTTTCGCGGGTTCACTCCTCCTACTCAACACTGTTTACCCTCCACCATCTGTCTTCAACAAATAACTTCAAGCACTCGCAGGGGTTGTAAATACTTAATAACTGCAAACTTGTCAATATTCAGCGAGTTTGGCTGGGATTTTCCTCAGCTCCCACCACCCTCTACTTTCCCAAGCACTGAGCGCACTCATAATCTTCCTCTGTCCTCTTCAACTGTCAGTCAAACTGCCAGGATAAGAAGTCTTAGGCGTGAACGGCAACAGCTAGAGATGTGTAGGAAAACTTTGATGGTGCAGCTTTAAGAGCTGTGCTACAGCTGTTATAAAGCAAAAAGAAAGAAGTCCTGCCACATATACACACATACAAACACTCATACTTGTTTATCAGTAGTGTAAATCTGTCTCATTTCCCCTTTTTTTCCCACTGTCTGAAATTATGCTTTCTCAGTAGCATCCATTGAAATCAATGTTGCATGCCTTCAGACAGTAAATATTTGATTGTATGTTATTACAGAAACAAGGCTCACGGCTGTGTTCGAAGCGCTGGAGAGTGTTCATTAGCCATTACAATTATTACTGTGCCAGGTTAGCGCCTAATTCTCCTTGGACAGTGTCCAGATGCTAGCCGCGTAAAAGGTACCGTAAGCCCTGAATGAATGCACTGATACAACGGCTTCGGTGAGGATAATTGAGCTTCGTTAGCGATTAGCTGCACGCCACTGCTGCAGCTCAGGTGCCGGGGTCAGCCACGTTAGCGCTAATGCGCAGTGGCATTGTAATAAGTGCAGCATTACCGTGTTGTTGCCTCCATTCCTGTGTCTCTGTGTCCGGTCAGAGGGGAGGCTGTGTGAGGGAGAGAGAAACTACATTCAGCGGGGTAAAGCCGACCCGCTCGCACGGAATCAAATAAATTAGAGACGGCCGCATTAGTCAGATGGAATACATTAGAGCTATTGCAGAAAGTCCTCATCAGACCTGGCCAGATTGGTGTACTGGTTGTTTTTCGAGGTTTGAAATGGTGATCCCGACATGATTACACCATCTAATACACTACTTCAGAGTTTTGTCTACAATTGTAGCTGTTTTTGGTTATTTGACGATGCGGTTATGTCTGGCATGGTCGCACGTTTGGTCTGAGACACCCTAAAACAACAACAGTATGAAAGCAGGTCCCTAAGTCTTTAGTTTATTTTGGTTTGAAATAAACAGATGAAACACCACAGAGAATTTTAGCCATTTTATCAATGTTCCCTAACACAAACAACCCAAAAAATAACAACAATAAAATGTGCATGTGCCTTTTAGTCTTTTTGTGTGTGTGTGTGTGTGTGTGTGTGTGTGTGTGTGTGTGTGTGTGTGTGTGTGTGTGTGTGTGTGTGTGTGTGTGTGTGTCGTCTTTAATATCCAAAAGATGGCACATGGTCATGGTTTTTTTTCACACACTCACCTATACACACATAATTGTCACACTATTCTTGTGAGGACCTTCCATTGACATAATTAGTAATGTAGTTAATTAATGCTGCACTTAAATCTAACCCTAGGCTTAATTTCAGGAACCACAAAGAAACTTTTTGTTTTTTTTGTTTGTTTGTTTTTTCCTTCTTCTTTTTAAGAGTTTTTGTATTTAAAAAAAAAAATTGTTACATTTGGGGCCATTTGGTCCCCACTAAGACATAAAAAACATGCACACACACACAATCTGATGAGGAAATTGTGATGCTGGCTGGTCCACAGTTGCAGTAATTAGACTCATATCTCTCTGTTTTCTCTTTTCCCCCTCTCTTTCTCTTTCACAGTTGGCTCTGTCTCCCTCTCTCCCTATGCACTCCAGATTTTCGACTCATTTATTGATGTGTTTTTCAGCGCGGATCCACTCTCCCCTTCAATTTATGTTCTCTCTCTCTGCTGTCAAAACACACTCTCTTTCCCTGGTCCTCACCCATCAAGTTTTACTGGATGAATTTTTCATTAAGCAGCCCTGCTTTTCTCCGCTACAACACAAAACGAGCCAGAAATTGCAAGTGATTCATTTCGCTTGGTTCTAATCTCTTTGTTTTATAAGGAGTAGCACTATATATATTTTTTTTATCCTACACTGGGGGTGATGGGGACTGTGGGGTGATTTGGAAATGTGCTAGCAGTAACCTGAAGGTCCAGTGCATAACCATTAATAAGATCAGTATTTGTAGCTGTTTGTGCCATTAAAATCTAAAGAGAAAAAAAAAATGTGATTAGTCAATTATTAGAGGATTTGACATTATGATACATGTACAAGAACTCTTAATAAATCTGTTCCTCTGAATGATCAGATGCGTTCTTTATACAGGCATTAATAATTATGCTCGCTGCTTTTTTATGTTTTGCACTAAAAACAGTGATGACAACAGACATTTAATCACAGGTAATGTTTTTATGTAAATAAAAAAAAATTAGAAATAAATCACTAGACCTGTGTGCAATGGACTGGTGTTCCATTCATCCCCAGATCAATTTATGAATGAATGAAATAGCTGCCAATCTTCCAGTGAGGTGGAAAAAAGTAATAATAATTTACTTGCGTAAAAAGTAGTGATAAATTTTTTTTACTAGAGTAAGAGTAAATAAGCCATATGTGGAAAAACTACATGAGTAATTAATTTACAAATGACTTTGCTTACATGTCTACAATTGAAACAGTTACTATTTTGAAAATGTTTCATATCTGAGAAATGCAAGTGAGCTATGCTGAAGTGAACACCAACAGTATATAAAGAAAAGTAATGTTAGATGGCTAGCTTAATTTAACCAAATGCTGTTGGGGTTTCAGTAGCTTGCTACATTTTTTTTAGATAGCTAGCTAGCTCATGTTAATTCATACATGTTTCTAGCTACATAATTAGCTAGCTAGCAAAGATGCCCCTTATACATTATCCTGAGCGTAATCTATAGGCTGTAACGGCACTTCGATATATTTGTCCCAACAAGCAATCGCAACTGAACATCGAAGTGGCATGTAATACAGAGCTTTCATACTGTGAAAAATATCAAGATCAAAATATCTGGCTGGCTAGTCTAGCTTACTCAGCTAGCTAATGGTATACCTGTAAATGCTTGGATGTTAAGCTGTGAAATGCCAATTTTGCAAAATTTGCAGATTATTATGACTCTGTTTCCTTAGAAGCATTTAAAACTGAAGATATCTACTCAATCGAGTGAGAGATGCTCATCTGTCTTCACTGTCACAGACATTGCTGCCAAGCATTTGTGTAGACATTTTATATTAAACTGCTTTACTTAATTGGGTCTCGGAAATTCAGTTATTTAAAGTGTAAATTATTTGCACACACTGTCTTTTAATTGTCTTATAGTTTTCTGGAGTTAAATGCATTTTTTACTCTGTAACATGATTAAAATTAAATGTAGCAAATACCTCAAGTAAAAGTAAAATGTACTATGTACATATAGTAAAAAGTACTATGATTTGATTATACTCAAAACAGTACCATGACAGTGAATCATGTACTCAAATACTGTAACTTTAAACCGCTGCATCCAAACAATTGCAATTATTATATATTCATGCATATTCAATAGAGTATTTTCTTGATTATACTCCACGTTTATAATGGAAGATTGTAGTGCAGTGTACTTGCATATGGGCCTTATTAAGAACACCACTGTGCCAACACTGAACATAAGTAAATTAAATCTCAGTCTGCCTTTTAGACAATGAAAAATATTACAAAGGGAAGACATGATCCAAGTAACAAGTTAAGTGTATACATATGTGTAACTGAAATACACAAAGTGATCACTGAACAATAGATGCACATAGAAGATGTACAAAGAAAACAAATGGAGGAATGAATGGATGGATGGATGGATGGATGGATGGATGAATGAATGGATGGATGGCTGGGTGGATGGATGAATGGATGGATGAGGGGAGGGATGAAGGGATGGATGAATGAATGGATGGATGAAGGGATGCAGGACTTGATGAATGAATGGATGGATGAATGAATGGATGGGTGGGGTGATGGATGAAGGGATGGATGGGTGGATGGATGGATGGATGGATGGATGAATCAATGAATGGATAGATGGGTGGATGATTGGATGGATGAAGGGATGCAGGACTTGATGAATGAATGGATGGGTGGATGGATGGGTGGATGGATGGATGGATGGATGGATGAATTAATGAATGGATAGATGGGTGGATGAATGGATGGATGAAGGGATGCAGGGCTTGATGAATGAATGGACGGATGGATGGATGGATGGATGAATTAATGAATGGATAGATGGATGGATGGATGGATGGATGGATGATGGAATGAAGGAATAAATGAATGAAAACAAGCTATAGCTCATCATTTACATCCAGTTTTAGCAACAGTATCTAATTTGCACTACATACTGTATAATACACAGTTACAAAGAGATGATAGATGAAATGATAAATTAATAAATGATGGTTCAATGATCTGAATCATTTTCTGAAAGTCTGCCTGAACGATTACATATATTTATATGAAAACATATGATTTCGGAATCTCGTGGTTAATCAGGATCAGCTCAAATGATAGTGATTAGGTGATTATGTATAATTGTGACAGCTCTATTAGCATGCCTCTCCTTTACACTGTATCAACTGTCGCTTTAATGTTGCTAATGGTATTAAAACTAAAGTGAAGGGATTTCATTTGGTTTGAAAGAGCATGTAAATGGGATAAAGTCCTGCCCATGTGCCAGAGGTCTTTTTATAAAGCTGGATGTAGCGAGCCCATGAGGAACCATGTGCAAATTGCTGCTTCATTAGATTTTCAGCAGCGCTTAGAACAAGTGTGTCAGCATTTGGGCCTCTGCTGCTCCCAGCTGAACTAAGGGTGAAGCTGTGTGTGTGTGTGTGTGTGTCTGGTTTTGTGTGTGCGTGTGTGTGTGTGTGTGTGTGTGTGTGTGTGTGTGTGTGTGTGTGTGTGTGTGTGTGTATGTATTACCTTCCAGTGGGTGGATTAGCATTTGTGGCCAAGTTGGCGTGGGCCAAAAGGTTACTCTGGTGCACGCTTGGTAACAAAAGGTGCTGTCATGTGGGTGGTTGATTTGTAACAAAGCAAATAACTATGCATTACATATCATTATATCACAGCATTGAATGTTTGAATCTGTCAGAAAGTGTTAATTAATTTTCTAAGCTGCTACTCTGACAGTAGTTCCAACTGCAAGGTTTATGTTAATGTGCTCATTCTAATATGTTATTGTTTCTGTAGGAACAGCTAACACAGGGACTTGTTTAGTCGTATATCCACATAAACATATAAGAAAAAACATTTGTACTCATTGGTCTGTGAGGAAACATGTATTTAAAGGGGACCTATTATGCAAAATTCACTTTTACATGGTGTTTGAACATGAATGTGTGTCGGCAGTGTGTGTACACAACCACCCTATAATGGTAAAAATCACCCACTCCTTTTTTTATATTCCCCATAAATCATAAACAGTGTCTCAAAATGACTCGTTCGCGTTTTCTCTCCAATGTGACGTCACGTTGGAACAGGCCCCGGCCACGACTGGTGACGGAATCTGCCCTCTTAACATAGATCCTCCCCTGAGTGAGCTGCACACAGTCCGCCATGTTCTCCGTGCTGGAGCAGCTATAGTGATAAGAAGAATGTCTCAGCTTTGTAAGCTTTGTAAGTGTTCTATTGTTGGCTGTAAGTATGAGCATAAGAGTCTTCATGTACTCCCGGCATCAGAGCCACTTGAAGGAAATGTGTGCCAAAAAATAGCTAAATTCGTATACGTTTGTTCGAATCATTTTACACCAGACTGCTTTGTGAACGAGGGTCATTACAAAGCAGGATTTGCTGAAAAGTTGATTCTCAAGGATGGATCAATACCTGTTCCTGATCCAGCTTCATATCCAGAAGACATACAGTACTGTGCAAAAGGCACATGCAGAGAAATGCTGTAGAGCAAAATAATGAAATTAAATGTTTCTACATTAAAAAAAAAAAAATACAGTAAAGAGCAGTAAACAGTAGTAAATGAAACAAAGTCAGTATTTGGTGTGACAAAAAACATTCAAATTAAAATAAAAATAGTAGTCTCCGGTACAATTTGTGCAGTTTTATAAGGAAATGAGCTGGTAAGTTTTATTGAGCATCTTGCGGAACCAGCCTCAGTTCTTCTGGAGACTTTGACTTTCGCACTCGCTTCTTATTTTTGCAGCAAAACCCAGCAGCCTTCATTGTGTTTTTTGTCTGAAAAGTGTCTCTTGCGTAATATGCTGCTTTCTTTAATGACATACAAACAGTTTTCTGTAACATTTAATTTTGTGCTAGAAAACTAATGTTTGGGAATCTAAAATATTTTTTGTACTGACTTGATAATGTAGAACTCATAAAATAAAAAAAATCTATAACAAAGTTTGTACTAAAACTTTTTTTAGGGTGCCTAAAACTTTTACACAGTACTGTAAGTATCACAATTTATATTTTGTGAATGTTTGCAAATCGCCTTTCCGAATGTGCTTGTTAGCAAATTCCATGGCTAATGCGGCTAAAGTTACCATTGTCTCTGATTGTATTCACAGAGACCAGAGCTATGTCATCATTTTTATTTTTAACCCGAAAACACTTGCTGTCTGTATAATTCATACATATAGGGCTGAACACCGGTATTTATAATGTCAGTCATACTGTTTCTCCTGATTTGTTGATGCCGTAGCATACGAAGCACGAGCTGTACAGGCACAGCCCTCTTCTGGAAAGGGGGTGGGGAGAAGCAGCTCCTTTGTATTTAAATAGACACACACGAAAACAGCATGTTTTTGCTTCCACCCAAAAAGGGGCAGTTACAGCATGGTATAATAAATAATCTGTGGGGTATTTTGAGCTGAAACTTCACTGACACATTCTGGGGACACCTGAGACTTATATTATGACATAGCTCTGGGGAACGTGGTAGCTCAGTGGTTAAGATGTTGTGTTATTGATTGGAAGGTCATGAGTTCAAACCCCATCACTGCCAAGCTGCCACTGTCGGGCCCCTGAGCAAGGCCCTTAACCCTCAATTGCTCAGATGTATAAAATGACATAAATGTAAGTCGCTCTGGATAAGGGCATCTGCCAAATGCTGTAAATGTAAATAATACATCTTGTAAAAAGGGGCATAATAGGTCTCCTTTAACAATTGCGTAAGGAGTCTCCAGAGTCAGCGCTTTATAACAGTCAGAGCTAAAGCTATAACTTTACATGTTCTGACACAGGAAAGTCTTTGTGGTTTGTCAATAACATGAAAAGCTGCATTTTTTTCTCTTAGTAGCTTCATCCCTGCTGAAAAAAACAATAGAAACCCTCAAAGAATTTGTAATGGTTTTAATGGTTATAATGGGAATTGTATTAGTTTTAATGGAAACTGTAATGGTCCCTCTGGGTCTCTACTGGCAATTTGTTGCCTTCTACTGCTGGCATGTTATGTCTAGTGGATACCATTAAGGACCAATAATGGTAATGATTTTAATGGTTAGCTGATGGTTTGTAATGGTATTTGTAGTGGAAACCATTAGAATTTCTGTGATGGTTTCTATTGGGTTTTTTTCAGCAGGGATGAGAGAGAGAAAAAAGAGAGGCTGGTTTATAGCTGTTATGACGTAAGCGATAACATTAATGTCAATATAAATGGATAAAAAGTACAACATGTCATTTGTTTTATTAATAAAACATTGCATTCATTGGAAAATTCTTGTGGTATAAGAAAAATCAAACACTTCAGGGTGTGCTGTTATAGGAAGATAATCCACCTCGGGAGGGTTGTAACAGTACCTCCATATGACACTGTTGTTGATTATTTTCCTATAACAGCACACCCTGAAGTGTTTTATTCCTTACATAGAACCTGTGACATTGTTTCAGTTCATATTTGCTCCTAGGAATAGTCACTAATTCGGCTTACCTTAGATTAAGCCTCAATCAGACACACACAAACACACACATTCTCACCGGGATCACACCTTCGTTCTTTTATCCGCTTGCATTCTGAGCGCATCCAATTGAGCCGCACTAAAATATTACAGAGGTGAAATGCGCCTATTGTCAATAGCTGATTTGTGTAATTAAAGGAATATTATTACACCTCGTTCTTAATGGTTCTTTTAATCTCTCTTGGCCAGAGTTCCCCGTTTTCAGTAGCTAAGGGCTTTCCGGTATTTATCATAGTCAGACTCTGTGCTTAATGTATGTAGCTTTGTTTGCATCTTAATTCATTTATGTTTTTTCTTCAGTCAAAATCTATTACTCTCTCCCTCACACACACACATTTATTATGCCAACCTCCCCTCCCCCCCCTCCTTAATCGCAAAAACACAGAGACGCACACGTGCGTACACAATGAAAAATTACCCCAGACTGAGTTTAGGGACTGCGTTTGTAACATCCAGAGGGAGACAACACACTCTTAAAGTCTTCACCATATTAATGAGTTGTTTACTATGTGAACAGTGCCATTTTGTCTCTCGAAGGTAGCAGCGAATTAGATCAGACTGCTTATGTGATCTAATTGCTCATCATTATGGCAAATAGTATCAGGCAATAGTGTAATACCTTATGCTCTCCTGAGTATGCTTTCTCAATGTTCTTCATTAGAATGAGATGTTTATTAATTAGCTTAACTGCAATTGTACAGTATGGCTGCTTTATCATTAATGAAAGGTGATCCTTTCAAATGTTTGCAAACATTTTTTTCCCCTGACACTCTTATGACTGTGAAATGATTTGGAAATAGCACAAATAATGAACAGATTGAATCTTCATGAATCCGTCGTGACATTGTGTCTGGTCTTGTTGAGCAAACCCAGTACTCGAAGTCTTGTCTCTTAGATTGGGTCCATGGTGGCGTATCGTAATCCCAAACTAACAATTACCCTCAAATTGACACCAGTGAGCAGTGAACTTCTCGAATAACAATGCATTGCATTTAGAAGTTACAAACTCATCACTGGCTGAGAGTTGTGTATAAGATTGGAAGCTGCATCTGTTAACCGCTTGTAATTTAAAAAATTATTCTTTCCCAAACAATATGGATCCTTATTCATTTGCAGTCTTTTTATACCACAGCACTGCTGAATTCTGAAATCTGATTAGTCAGAAGGTGTTGATTAATTTTCTGTAACAGCAGCTCTGACGATATTTCTGGCTGCGAGATTTATATTAACAGCTGGTATCAGCTAATTCACAAGGACTTGCATGGCAGATGCTCCAAATAAACGAATAAAAAATGTGTATAATTGTTTATATGGTGAAGTTTTCTGTTAGGAGATGTTTGTTTGGTCATTTTGGAAGGAGTCTCTAGTGTCAGCACTTTTGTAACGTTAACTTTTTTTTGGCATGGCCTTTAGGATAGAGAACTGTGCTCTTTGCAGTTTCTTGGTAACATGACAACCTATGTTTTGTTTTGTTTGTTTGTTTATTTTTGTCATGTTGCTTCAAGAGAGAGAAAAAAGAACAGCTGGTCAAAGAACAGCTATAATGTAAGGAATAACAGGAACTAAATTGGTTTGCGGATGTTCCACAACATTAAATGTGGATAAAATGGATAAAAATGGAATGGAATGGAAATCGACTTATCAGACATTTTCAATGAGTATAAACAAATTAATTACTGTATCGCCGCAAGTCTGTTATAAGATTAATCAGGACACTGTTGGGTTTCTGTGCGTAGAGAGTATCGTGACTTTGTGTTTAGCTGCTGGTGAGCAGGGTGGTGGGAAAGGGGAGGGGTGTGAGCCCCCTGCTGGGCAAACAATTCACACCTCTCCACAATAACACTAGTACAGAGATAAAACACTGTACATGACTGTAAAACACCGTAAATAACTGCCAAAATAAAATTATAACATTTAAACCTAGCAGGTTAGGTAAACAAAATTAATGCTTATGAAATTCTTAAAGCCCTGAGTGTCTACTTTCCTATGAACCATTAATCACTACTGTGGAGTGTGACATCACAAATAAATTCAATGCTGAGCATGGGCACCCCCAAAACAGGCGGAAATTCCATATTTTGGCCTCTGGTAAAAAGATTTAACAAATACAAAATTGTAATCATTGTCAGATTGGTGTGGTGTAAGATGAATAAAATAATTCGGGACATTCTGTTATTGGAAAGTAATCAACGCTGGGGTGCTAACATTAACTGTTTCATGTTTGGTGCATCACACAACCCCGCTGCTGATTATTTTCTTATCCAGTTATTCCTTACATATTGCTTTATACTTTCACAACAGTTCAATCTTTAGTACTACATTATAGATTGTAATGTCTTGATTTTTTTTCTAAACAAAAAAAAAAACCCTGCTAGACCAGCGCTAAAGTGTTAAAACATGTGGCAAGTAAGTCATACATATCACTGTATTATTCCATCTAAAATTAAGCGAGGTGGATATTTGCTTTTTCTACCATGTTCAAAAGCCCACAAGGGTCATAAGTTCGCTCCATTCTGTTATAGCTGGCAAGCGTGTAACAGAGGAACCTTATAACTGCATATATGCTTAATTTATGGCCTCAAGTCTCATATTAACTTTGACATTTTGCTCTTTGTTGGCTCTATTCATGACCATTGGCTTTCATTTACCCCTTGTGGCATAGGGGGAAAAATGTTCAAAGCCGGTGGAATTTTGTTTTTGCTCTTTTTTTTTTTACCCCCTTTCCAAATCGGTTGAAGATGAGCCAGCAGCAGGGCTGGGATTGTGTGCCACCCTTTGCAATGGCACAGATCCCATTTTGTCAGAGAAAGCTGATACTTCTACTAGAGCCTGCTAGAGCCCAATTGAGATAAAACTACATCTGGAGGCATTGGGATATCATGCAATGCACTGACATTTAAAAGCTTTGGAGGATTTTAAACCCATTTCATTCATACTGTTAACCAATCAATGCTTATTTAAAAAAAAAAAAAAAAAAAAAAAAAAAGTTAACTATTTGAAACAGTTATTATAGTATAGCATTGGTTTATTATTCATGTTAGTGGTGTTGGTGTTTCTTACCATCTCATTTCCCATTAAGCATTAAATTAACTTATATTCAAGTATAAGACTATACAAGACTGCTTAGTATAGACACTGCAAACTTTAAAAAAAAAAAAAACATTTTTACAATGTGGGGATTTCATTAAAAAGTTTATTATCCAGCCCACCACACAAGTGAAAGCTCCAATGTGGTGCCCACTCCTATGTTTTGGTTGCCTAGAAACCTAAGTGGTAGCTAATGTAATGTAATAACATACAGAAAATGTGATAGCTAGTTAATTGCTTTAACAAACACTAAGGGAAATGAACGAGTTAATGAATTCCTGGGAACGGGAAGACTGTGAACCATAGTCCAAGTTTCTAGTCATTTGCAAAGTCACAAGTTGTCTTATGAGACGAGTTGTTCTGTCCTAACATCGCAAGTATAAATATTGTTTGAGTCTAGCTAGCATTTTTTTTCTTCAACTGTTTACCTGCAAGGTTACTTATTGTGTTAGCATGAGAGTTATATAACAGCTTTGTGCTTGACTTTATTTTGCTCTGGTTTGTCAGAGTTTCCACATATCCGCACGTTCCTGATTCTTGTCCTGATTACGATTGGTAAAAATTGTTCCACCGATAGTGTTATATTTTATACATATATACATATCAAATGTAAAAAAAAAAAAAAAAAGCTAAAAAAAACCAAAAAACTCAGTCATAAAAAATTTTAAAAAATAAAAATAAAAAAAAGAATAGCCCCAACATGAAATCTGTTTGTCCTGGGCTCCTGGGCTACTGATTTGTCCATTCTGTATCAAATAAACTTTACTGTATACCATCATCCAATGCTAAGCATTCCTTAAATCACACAGATTTATATGGTCTTGCATTATATCTCTGATTTCTGCTTAAAGTACTTTAAGGAAACTTATTTTGAATAATTACTGACTCGTATTGAATAATCGGTAACACTTTACAATAACAGTACATTAATAATCATGCACTAATACCTTAATTAATACTTACTTAAATATGAATCAGGAACTAATGAAGAGCTAACCTTATGAATTCGTAAGGTTTTATGAATTCATGCGTGAATAATGACCACCTTAAGAACGTTAGTACATGTTTTATTAGTTAATGTATTAATTAACACATAGGGGTAAACAAAATCAAACATGCTCTATAAGAAATAATATGAATTAAACGTGCAATTTCAAAGTGCTTATATAATTTGCCATATGCAGCTGCGTACACAAACATCACTGGACGGCGCTGGATTACTTTCAAAGTTCTCGAACGTGGAAAGACGCACTAATATTAAACACCAATAATTTCATCTCAATCCGTTTTGCGTCACTCTCCGTACATTTCTCTTCAAATCCCACTGTAGTACTAGTACATGCGCTGGGTGGCTCGGGCCCGACACAGCTCCTTTGTCCACAAGAGTGAAATTAATACGGTAACATTTATTCATTTAGCAGACACAATTATCTATTAAGATTTAAAGCCAGAGTTCTATTTAGTTTACCCCTGCATGGTAATTAATACATTAACTAACTAACATGTACTTAAGGTGGTTGTTATGCACACATGAATTCATAAGACTCATGTCGTAGTTAAGGTTAGCTCTTCATTAGTTCATGATTAGTGCATGCCTTAACTCATCATTAGTTAATAATTAAGTAAGTATTAATTCAGGTATCAGTGCATGATTATTCACGTACTGTTATTGTAAAGTGTTACCGAATAATCTTGCACAATTAACTACAGTCTCTTCTTATTAATGCAATAAATAATCATTTTATGTGTCATGTCTCATGTGATGATTCCATTTTTGTATTATTTTCTGCTTTCTCTCTTTTTTTGCTGGTATTTTTGTGAATGACTTCTTTGCTGAAATGTAGGTTAAAAGCGTCTTTTTTTATTTTTTATTTTTTTTAACTCGCTCAATTCTGAAACGGGCTCTGTAAATGGGATTTTACCTTTATACAGAGGCGACCCTAGCAGCGACTGCTACACGTTCTTAGTGAAAAAGGGCTGATGATTTAATCAATTAAAGGCTGTAATAGATTTAGGGGCCGAGGAAAGCCGCGGTGATCATTTTGGAAATGTTATTCTTTGGGGTGATTTATAAAAATAATGTAGTACGGCGCATGCTGAAGATCATTTAATAAAGTGCCGCGCTGAGTGAGGACAGCTAAATTATAGATGACACCCCTCCAGCATAGTCTCGATCTGTCTCTCTCTCTCTCTCTCTCTCTCTCTCTCTCTCTCTCTCTCTCTCTCTCTCTCACCATCTTGTGCTCTCCTCCTTTATTTCAAGACTCATAAATACGTACACAGTGTGGCCAGACATCCTGCTTCTCATCTTTTTCTTTTTTTTTTCTTCTTTTTTTTATGTAAGCCATATACACACATAGATAAGCACATATAGCCTTTCCTGTGACTTTTCTTTATAGTTTAATTTTTATGCATTCTCATGCTAACTCATGAATTCATCCTAAATTCAAGGCTCATGAAAACACCACTGGTGTACCATGTAGAGGTCTGGCTGCTTGCTGTCCAGGCTGGAAGTGTGTCAAACCAGACTTGTCTGTCAGAAGGGAATCAAATCAAAAACGCAGACTTCTGAGCTTCAGCCCGAGTCTCAGCCTTCTGAGACGACTGCAGAATTCATTCATCTATAATTAAGTATTAAACTTCACTGAAGGGTAGACTGGGAGAAAGAAAGAAAAAAAAGACACCAGCTCTGCCCTTGGATAGGAGAAGCGGTAGAAGATAGCCGAATGCTAATGCGAGGCTGCTCAGGGTCGCCTGAGGCACCTTGTCTCTGATAGATGTTTAAATAATTAGAAGCTGCAAACAAATACGGAATGAGCCAGCCGAGTAAGGCAGGAGGCCTTCGCCCGTATTTTTGAATCAACAGGGACCCTAAAGCCCTCCCACTCGACTGAATATCTGGATGAGCCCAGATTTAATGACTCGCTCTAACTGAGTGCTTACTCCCTGACGCCAGGGCTCTTCTGGCTGCTTGGACTCATCCTTATTTTTCCAAGCTGGGCCTGGAGGCTTTCTCGCCTCCTCATTCACAGCTTTCAGGCGCACTGATCTAAGATTATGGTATCAGTGTATATAGGGGAAGAAAGTCAAGAGTCGTTGCGAGTAGGTTTCTCAAGCTGTCAATTCAGCAGCAGACGTGCCAACCCTGAAGAGGAATAATGCGTAGTCCTGTGGAAATAAGGAAGGTGTGGTAAAAATGCGGGATACTGTAAACAAAAAAAAATAACATAGTACTACAGATGGGACAGATCTGATACTCAGGATCAGTATCAGTCCAATACTAGCAAGACATAGGCAAAAGAATTCATTTAAACCGATCTTATAACAATTATAGCCTGAAATATACGAAAATTGCTTGTAGTGAAAAAACGTAAAGCAGGTTAAAGTAGGTCACATGATAACAATCTTAAGAACAAAAAACAGTTGGCTATTTAGCATAGCAAACATGTTGTAGCTGTTATCATGTCAAGTTTGTGGACGCTCTTAAAGACGTTTAATTGGGGAAAGATTTACAGAAGACTTGTCATGTCAACGCCGGAATCTGTAACAACACCAATTCCCAGAAAACACCGTGGCCTACTAAGATGGCTGCCCCGGACCACGCTTCCTGACTCACACACTCATCATCACGGTCATGTAGTCCCAATTACTGATCACGCACACCTGCATGCACACTCAGTCACACTCACATTCTATATAAGCAGACAACAGAGTCACACTCACCGTGAAGTATTGCTCACTGTTTAGTGCCTGATGTACAGTAGCAAGCCTTTGTTTACTGCTCATGATATTCTGGTTCATGATCTTGTTCTGGTTTCCTAGTTTCACGATTCTGGTTTGCAGTCTGTTTGTTGATCATCTGATTCTCTGCCTGTTTTTTGACTAGAGTCTTGCCTCAGGATTTGGAAATGTTTTTCTTTTTTAATAAAAGCATTTACTTGCAACTGCAGCCACCTCAGCCACCTGATACTTTATACTATGTATTCAGCCATGTATTTTTCAGATTTTTTTAAGTGGCATACTTCAGTTAAATAAAAATAAATAAATAAATATTTTTTTTTTTTTATTAAAAAAAAAACATTTTAAAGCTAAGTGGTTTTTAAAGAAAACATATTGGATGGGTTTCAATATCAGCTCGTACTCAAGGTTTCAGTATCTGTATTGGTGTCATTCCACAAAACATTTTATTTAAATATATTCTTTTTACAAATGGCTTGTCTAATATCCCTTATAGAAATTGTGAAACGGTTCCACACAGCCAGCATTTTTTCACTGTTGAGCTGCTGCTCAATCTGCTTGAGCACATCTGAGCACAGCATTTTGAATCACTTTCTAATCATCACTACCCTTAATATTATTTGTAAAGTGGTAGAAATGTATTTTGTTTTAGGCTTAATTTGTTTTCTTGGCCAAAATGTCTCTTTTTTTTTTGTCCTTCGAACATTTTCAGCCAAAGAGTTGATAAATATAGCTAAGTTGAGGTTAACTATGTACAGTATCTGTCTAATGTGGGATTTTATTTCGCATTAACAAACTCAAAACATTCTACATTTCCCTCGACAGAAAGCAAGAGAGTTGCATTTTAAAAGCACTAAAAGGTTATCAGAGAGTTCAAAACACCTACACAATTGTCAATGATACCAGATTCATAAATCGATCGACTCGATTATTATAAATAATAATAAATATTATCCTAAATGCTATTGTCAGATGTCAGTGATATTTTATCACTTCTATCTTACTCACTGTAAAAAGTAACTGACTAGACATTAAAAATGGTTCTTTCGCACCAATTGTTTAATTTCCCTCCTTTTCTTTATAAAATGCTTTAATTTGTATAAATCCTGGACAAAAATCTCTGAACCTATTCTAGCCCTTGTTGGCACTTTTTTAGCAAAATCTTCATATCAAGAAGTTGTCCTCCTGTATTGTGATATGATATTTTTGCCATATCGTTCACCCTTACTCTGCCTCTATGTGCTTAGTCTTATATTGCTCTCTTTTTCCGATATGAGATATCCTGTAAAATTGCTTCATTACGAATCACTGAATATTTATGCAATAAATAGTTATAATGTCACTGCATTATTTATTTATTGGAGATTTTCTTGAATGCTTGGAATCATTTGGTTTGTGCAATGACTACATCAGTGCACTCTAAGCAGTGGGGTGTTTAAAGGGAAGAAAATCTGATGATCAGCGGCATAATTTCACAGATTTCCTGCTTACTTAAAGTTAATAAGTGCTTTGACAGCATTCAGACGTTATTATGCGTAGTAGATTTGTGTGTGTGTGTGTGTGTGTGTGTGTGTGCTTTTGCTTTGGCATGAATTATTCAAGTGCAGAGTGTTTGGGGTTGTGAATATATACGTGTATGTTATCATATTTGCATTGATGTTTCTGGTGCTGTGTAACTCTGAATTCGAAGTGTCACAGAGTTCAGCTGTATGCATGACAATGATGAATGATTTGGTGGGTCGAAACGCTTAAATATGTCGAGAGAAAATAAAGATGTTATATGTACGATGTGACACCACATCTCACCACAGCTCATAGCTAAACGTTGACCAACAACTCGCTGACTTTGCTTCAAGGGCACAAAAACACAATGTGTTACCTGAGAGTTTTTTTTAGAAAAGGATAAGGACTATGGCCAAGTCATCCATCCATTTTCCATAATGCTTATCCTACGCAGGGTTGTGGGGGAGCCTGTAGCCTATCCCACGGAACCCGGGGCACAAGGCGGGGGACACCCTGGACGGGGCACCAACCCATCGCAAGGCACAATCGCACATACATTCACACACTATGAGCAATTTGGAAATGCCACAACCTACAACACATGCCTTTGGACTGGGAGAGGAAACCAGAGTGCCCGGAGGAAACCCCCAAAGCATGGGGAGAACATGCTAACTCCATGCACACAGGGCGGAGGTGGGATTCGAACCCTGGAGGTGCAAGGCAAACCACTAAGCCACCAATGTCAAAATTTAATCTGTGTAGATAACTCAACAATGAACACATCCTTTGTCCTGGAGTTCTATTTCTAGCACTTCATGCTGTTTGAGGACTAGCTGCAATTATGAATGATGCTACTTTATTTACTTGTTATACTATATGCACTGCAGATCTTCAGGATCTGCTGCGTATGCTGTTGATTAATGGTTCATACACCACATCACTCAGGACAGATTGAGTGTGTTATAACAGAATGCCTTGGCAGGATGACTAGGCTTTGCAGGAGAGACGGCACACTTGCACCGAACATATAAACATTTAATAAGATCGTTTAATTTTGGCATGTTATTGCACGCTGGTCAGAAATGACATTTTAAAAATAATGAAAACAAGTAAGCTAAAGCTAGATAACGCAGTATTTGATGTTTATATACATGTACTTCAGGATTTTCTTTTCTACTAATCAGAATGATTCATTTTTAGCACATCAAGGGATTGTATAAATGATATCTGCTGTGTTTGTTTATGGGAGTGGGCTTGGGGATCATTGGGATGACATAATCCGATATGTTTTGAGCTTGTAATTCTGTCAGTGGAAGACATGTGAGCTAGACAACTAGAAAGCCTGTGGGTCAGAGGTCAGCACTCAAGGTCAAGGTGAACAATGGCATCTTCAACACCAAGTAAAAAATCTGGTAGGCATTGTTTCCATAATTCTCCCAGCTTGTCATCAGCCATCAGCCAAAGGTCAACCCCATTGAGTTGAAAATGTCTTTCACGGGCTTCCAAGTGAACAAAAAGCATTCGATCTATCATCTGGAGATTGTGACATTGAATCCCAGTGTTGCCACAGCCTTCCTTGTTGAATATCCCATGGTTTGTATAGTGGCTTCACGCAAAGTAGTTACCAGAGGTTCTTAAATATTCTAAGCATTGTCATAAAATAAAGAAAGAAATGAGCCACTTGAGGGTGTGCGCTACAGTAATTTTATCATACATCTGCATAAGCAGATTGCCTAAAATCTCCTTAACCATGATAAAATCACTGTAAAGCATGCCCTGGAGTGGCATATTTCTTTTAGGAAACAGTGACAAAAACAATATGATCAAATCCACTGTTCAATCCATTACTTAATGTATTATTAATAATATTAAAACCTACCATTAATACAGAATTTACTTGTTGTGCTGAGGCTCAGTGGTTAAGGCTCTGGGTTACTGATCAAAGGTTGTCAGTTCAAGCCCTAGCACTGCCAAGCTGCCACTTTTGGGCCCTTGAGCAAGGCCCTTAACCCTCTCTGCTCCAGGGGCACTGTATCATGCTCTGACCCCCAACTTCCTAACAAGCTGACATATGTGAAGATAAGAATTTCTCTGTGCTGTAATATATACAGTAATATAATGTGCCAAATAAAGGCTTCTTCTTTTTCTTTTAGAAGTATCAGTGGTTAAGTAACAATTAGTCACTGTGGGTTTTTTTTTTTGTGAAACACATTTTTGAAAATGTGTTTTTGTAGCACTTCTGTGTTGTTTTCGCCTTTTGAAAATAATTCCTAGGCCTCCTGCCTTTGCTCTGTGGGACAATACTCTGGAGATATTTGCCTGTCTTCTTGGTCGCCTCCAGCATTGGCAGTGCTTTGGCTGACACAATCTGCTAACATATTACAGCTTGATCAGAAACGTGGGTCTTTCATGCCCATCTCTCGCAAAACATAGGGGTAAAACATGCACAGGCAGATACAAAATGATGCCATCACTACACACTGCCAAACTGGTCTCTTGAGTTAGCCATGGTCTCAAACCACACCCCAGAACCAAAGCAGTGAGTAAAATGTACTCTCCCTCTAGCTCCTCTTCATTATAGAGCAGTTATTTTACCGACTATAGTTCATTTTTTCCCTGAGACCAAAGCAATATTGGCCCAGCAAGAGATGATGCATCTCTCTGTCACAATATAATCACTAACAAAGTGTTGACAATAAAGAAGCCCAAGCTGACCTTTGGGAAGGGATTTAATTTGCTTCCCTCCAGCACATTTAACTCCCATGTAAAGCAATCACAAGCGTCAGAGGCCGAGGACATGTTGAGATGCAGAATTTTATTGGATTAGAGATCTCCAGTCTTACATGAAGTGATAAATAATGGTGAGCGGCAGTGGAGAACAGTGAGATGATATAGAATATTAACTGAGTAGGTGGGGGAGCAAGCTGCCCATGTCTATTTCTCTTTTTCTGCCATAAATCACGCATTCTCTAATAGCTTCTTGGTTAGCTGGACCTTAGCAATAGCTTGAGGCATGTTTGACATATGCTGCATGTATTACAGAAGTTGATTTTGTAAGATATTTTCCACATGCTCTTGGCATTATTGACCTTAGAAGACTGAATTATCATGTAAGATTGCTTCTTTACAGTATGTTCACACTGATATAAATGGTGGGCGTATGTTGCAGAGATGTAACATCTCTGCAAATAACATATTTATTCACTGCGAGTCCCATTTGCAGACTTTTGTATTTAATGGTACAACATGTGAATAATGTTCTGCTCATTTGTATGTGTGTTTGCAGCCTTCCAGGGCCCACACCGCGGAGCAGTGATCCCGGTGGCCACTCTAGCGGGGCTTCTGGGAGTTCCAGCGAATCAGAAAGCAGCTCTGAGTCTGACTCTGACAGCGAGAGTAGTTCCAGTGACAGCGAATGCAACCGAGCGTCCCGCGCCACTACACCAGAGGTATAAACCCTAGGCAAAAATTAAAACATAGTATGTTCCTCAAGGTGCAATAGGGAGTGTTTCCACCTTACAGCTTCTGGGTCTCCAGTTCGATCCAGTTTGAACTCAGGTTGCTGTCTATGTGGAGTTCTCCCCATGTTTACATGGATTTCTCCAGGTTCTGCATTTTGCTCCCACCCAGATTAGCTACTCTAACATGTTGGACCAGACATTGATAGCTCAATGGTGAAGGCACTGGGACCAGTCAGAAGGTGGTGAGTTCAAACCGCTGTTATTGGGCCATTTGCAAGGCCCTTAATCACTAAACTGCTAAAGTTGTATCCTGTCTCAGCTGTAAGTTGCTTTGGATAAAAAGCAGCAGGCAAATGAGTAAAAATGTAAAATTATTACTCATAAATTTTGACGACTCAACCTAGCAGAAATGCCCCTGGGATCAAGGTGAAGAGGTTTTTTCTGCTTTGAACTACTGCAAAAGACAGAGGACAAAATCCACAGTGTTCCCAGCATGGGAGTAAAGCCAGATGTCTGAAAAGCTCTCTTAAATGCTTAATTGGCAGCTTTAAAGTTGCCCCACCGTGGCCTGCCCTGGGCTTCCTGAGTGCATTCACCAAAACCACCCCTATTCTCATCACCTCAGTATATAGCTGTCTGCAGTCAACCTGGGGGATCCATATCTGCAGGCTGCAAATGCTCTGCCCATTGGAGAGATATTTCTTTTTTTCTTTCAAGCTGCGACTCACAGTTGTAATGTTTTAACAGGAATGCTCCAGGAGGCCTGTAAAATGTGGACAGGCATGATTGTCAATTCGTCATCTCTGTTTGTATTGTTCAACTTCTAGTTTTGCAGTTTGTATTGGCATAAATCTATAGCAGATGAGATAAGAAATTTTTATATGTGAAATAGCATGGAAGGAGGGATTTTGTCTGTGGGAAGGCAAGTACAGATCAGATGGAAAAGTCTGTTCAACATTTTCCACCCTCTCTGGTTTTATTGGTTCATTTAGATGCCTGTTCATCTTTGTGGCTTCCTTTTCCAAGTGATTTACACTCAAGGCATTCAAGGCAGGTTTTATGGTTCCAAATGAAAGATTTGTACATGTCTTAGAGCATAATGGTACAAAACAAATGATCTGAGATAATATGGGTGATGAAAACATCATCTTCTTTGCACTCAAGAGTTGAGGACAATGCACCACTGAGTTTATCTGCCATTCAGGAGTTTTATGATTTCCTATTGTAATCGCCTCTTCACATCTTCATAGTAACGTATTGGTCTGTGAAAGTCAAATGACTAAATCATCATTCTTATGAATCACCAATGAAACATGATGTTCATGTAGATACGGACCATAAGAATTATTGGTTGCATATGTTTTGAGACAATTATTCTATTACATTTGTATTCAACAATGTTAATTCATCACTAAGCACTGCATTTCTGAGAAAGTCCAACAAATTGTGTTATAAATGATGATAAACAGATGAGATTTCTCAACACACTGACAAAGGAATTTCTTTCTTCTAAAGCCTGAACCACCATCAACAAACAAGTGGCAGCTGGATAAATGGTTGAACAAAGTCAACCCTCACAATAAGCCCCTTGCCAACACACAGTCAGAAAGCCATGGACTTGGAAGCTCTCAGCCTGAGGATGGCCAAGCTACAGAGAACCAAAGCTGTAGTAAGAGCAAGCCCAGTGCAGCTCTGGCACAAGCAGACCCCAAAGACCGGGCATTGCTCAGTCCCATTCGAGAAAAGGCCAAGCCTAAAACAGGCCAGAAAGGTCCTGATGGTAAGGGTACCAAAGTGAAGGCCCCGGCTTCAGCTGATCTGCCTCCTTCCAGGAGAAGCACAGGCAAGAAACAACCGAAGAAAGTCGAGCAGTCCTCCAGCAGCGAGGAGCACAACTGGCCCAGACCTGTCAACTCCAGCACTACACCAAAGGAGAAAGAACCTCCACCTTTAGAACCACCCAAACCTAGAGGCAAGGCCCCAGGGGGCAAGACTGCCCCCAGAAAGGAACCTCGATCCACTACAGTAACCACACCTGCTGCCCCCACCACCTCCACTATCAGCACAGCTCCAGACAAGAAAAAGCACAGAGGGCCTAGTAAGATTATCCCCAAGTCAAAGGAGTTTATTGAAACAGAGTCGTCCTCATCAGAGTGCCACTCGGACCCTGAGGACCTTTCAAAAGTGCATCTTCCCTGCCCTGGCCCTAGCAGCCTGAACTTTAAATCCAAGGACTGTAACAGCAATATCCTGAGTGTCAGCAGTCTTGCCAGCACCAGCAGTACCTCCATACCAGACCCAGCTGCCACTGACCTGCTGGAGGAGCCCCTGTTCTCCCCTATCTCCATGGTGCAGAATGAGCTTCTGTCACCACTGCGAGACTTTGAGGACATTAAGTCCCTGTGGGTTAAGATTGAGCTCAGCCTCCTGTCACGGATTCCTGGGCAGGATCCACCTGAGCCGCTCCCTACCAAGGCTGAGTGTCGAGAGACCAGCTTCAAGCACAGGAGACAGCAGTCACCCGCCTCCATTCCATCAGAGAAACCCACCAGCAAGTCAAAGAGGAAACACAAGGTAAGTGCCTGCTCTCTTTATAACATCTTACAAGACTTTCACATTATATTTAGTGCAGTATTGGGAAAGCAATAGTACAACTGAAGTTTATAGAGGTATGTGAGGAATTTATAACCCCTACTTTCTTTTTCATGGAGGTTTTTACCAGTGTAAAATAATCCCACTTTCAAACACAGAGCGATGATTATAGTCTTAAAACTCAAAAGCTTGGTTTTACTGAAAAGTAGCAACATAGAACAGCTGGACATCCTCTGTAAACCTTTATTTACATGATGGATTTCTGTTACTTTGTACAGATCCAGGTGCGGGACACAGATTGAGCTCAGCCTCCTTATAGCCTTGACCAATACATGTAAACCAAGCATACTTTGGGTTCTTGGTGCCTCACATTTCCTTTCCATTCCACTCATGTTCTTAATGTTTAAGTGTTCTGGTTCAGTCATTATATTCCCTGAAATATGACTGCAAATATTTGTATACCCTTATTTCAAAATTATTATGAAAAGGACTATTCTTTTGTGATGCCAGCAACTTCTGAATTATGGATTTCACTGTTAGGAATGGCTTTATATCTGCTTATCCGGCTTTATGACAGGTCAGTATTTCAGTTTTAGGGCTTGTTTTCAGTAGCTGAACCTGTAATACCTACAAAAATAGAAAGTATACAATTTTCTGCATATTTACTTAGACAAGGCCTCATTTACATAAATAAATGTAAACTTTTCTTCCAATACAAGAATACTTGTTACGAAATAGGATTGGGAGGATAGAAAGGATATTGTAAGATTGTTGTAAGATTGTTTGTGATATCTCTTGTTTAAAAAAAAAGAAAAAACGAAAAAAAAGAAAAAAAAAACTATTCAGCTTGCCTTAAATGAACATGGAATATAGGTATCTTTTTTCACTTATAAACCAAGAGGGATTTTTGCACTCGACTGTAGGTTAGATTACTGTAGATTAGGTTAGGTCACATAGACTGCACTTAGTGTATAAATAAAAGCAAAGGTAAGATGAACAAATGTGTCTTTTGTACCTGCAGTCAGATCATTGTGAGGTGTTGAGTGGGACGAAGAAGTTAAAACTGGAGAAAGAGGCCCTGCTCCTCCCTCCCTGTATCTCTCCCATCCACAACCACAAAGTCTCCAACACAAAAGAGTAAGTATTTAAGCCCCTTGACACAAACTAAATACACTATTACACTTTATTGATTTCTGCTGCATGAAAGCTCTGATGTGATAAGTGACCATTTGGGTGGATTTTTCTTTCTCAGGATTCTTGGGAGTACTTTTTTCTCTATATTAACAAATGCAGTCTTTTACTGGAATAAACTGGGGTGGGGGGGGGAACCTGTAACACTCCTATGAAGAGATCATACAATATTATCTCTTTAGCTTTGTATTATCAGGTCTTCAAGTGTTTAGCCCTTTTGTATGCAACAACCTAAGCATAAGATGTGCTAGTGCTAGCTCGGCTAAGTCCCTCACTCTGTATTCGGTGAATTACAGCAGGTCAGTTCCTATACGCAGCTTTAACTCAATTTTCCTTTGTCTCTTTGAATGATCATAATAGAACTCTGACATGACTGCACCAGCTTGCTCTAATTTTAGATATTCAATTAATTCAGGAGCGGACATGTACCCGCCAAAGACATGCTCATAACAGAGGTCGTGGGGCCGTCCTATCTGTCTGCTGGTGTCCACTGTCATGAGACATGACTAATTGTTGCAGATCTCAACAATGTGATAAGCAGCTCCAGGCTAAAATATTAGCCTTCGATGATGCTCGTTACGGGAAGCACTGAGCACCTCGGGGACTTTTTAATGATATCACCTTCCCGCTGGGTTTTAAATCAGTTCAGCTCAGACAGCATCAATGTGCACACGCTACATTGCCCCTCTTAATCAGATTAGAAAAGGAAATGCACCTTTTATTATTGTTGTAAAGGTTCTGGACATGTTCCCATAAAACATGCTGGGGGAAAAAGTTTTTATATATATATATATATATATATATATATATATATATATATATATATATATATATATATATATATATATATATATATATATATATATATATAAAACTTTGTTAGTTATTTAGGACTGTGAGCTAAGATGAGCATGCTCAGCATATTTTCATCTAAAATTTGCAGTCTTCTTTGGTCTCCAGAACTATTGTACATGGATAGAATAGAATATATGTGTTTTTCATACTTGAAGCAAAAACTGATTCAGGGCATTGCCCTTTTTAGGCTAATAGTGCAGTTAAATGCGAACAACAGCATAGAACGTGTCAAACATTACTTCAATTAACAGCTCTTGATTCTGAAACTGAGAGTGCACAACATGGAAGCTCATGTCAATCAACAGAGTCATCCTTATGGCTAAATGATCGCCCTTCCTTGGATAGAGGATGATGTCTTTACAGCAGCGTCCTGGAGGCTTCTCAACGCTCATAATAACCCCAAATTTGAACCACCATGTTCAACTCCAGGCTCAGTAGCATCCAAAAACGAGACAAGCATACAAGTTCTAAACTAGTTGAGTGGGATTGGATAGTTATGTGCAACCCGTGGCTCTGAAAGCACTCTTTCACACACAACGTTAAGGAATAACAGAATTAACTGTGAGAGGAATGCCTTTAGGAGCGGGTGGTAGTGCGATAACTTCTACAGATATCACTTCATACAAAGTGATATGAAAGTCATAACATTCTATTAAAGGAAAAGAAAATTAGCAAATACGTTTCCCAGTGTGTATATGACTGTAGAATTGCTTTAATCTAGTCTGAAATATTTTAAGACCTGCTTATTTACCTTCCTGTCACTTTCACTGTTTTTTTTTTTTCCTCCACCCTACCCTGACTAGTTGACATTTTCCCACAGCAGGGACAAGTGAATGTATTAGTTGAGGAATCTACTAGTTTATGCAAACTATATTAATACTACTGTACATCAGTATTAGCAATGTATGTTAAACCATAAGTGGCTCATGCTAAATTGCATTCTGCAGCCGTGTTAATCAATACACTTGAAGCATTAACTTTGTTAATTTTTTTCTTCTGTCCCCTGATATTTGGGCTGATATTTTAACAAAACTACTGCAAATTTTAAACATTCTACTGCATCCAGTGATCAGTGTTTCTGAAGCCCATAAACAAAACATTTACTAGCCAGAGGATTGGAAGAAAATGAGAAAAGTACTAAATGACATCTTATCTATTTTTAGCCAAATTATGGCCCAAGGCTGTGTAGAAATTGACATCACATTTCAGCGGTTGTTTACTTAAACCTTGCAGAGGCTTTTCTCTCTCTAATTAGGGCTTAGTTAAATGCTAAAACACAGCCTAGACCCTCAGGCATTCTACTCCTGAAGCTGCCACCTTACAGCTCTCTTCATTTTAACACGCATTTGCATCATGGCCTAACAGCTATTTTAGCAGCACTACTGACATGATGTTAGGTCAGTCTGCTCCCGTCGAGAGTTGTAATGAGTGTTTATAGCCCAAACACATCTTACCAATTGCTCAGTGAGTGGCATACCTCAGTAAGAGTGTATTTACAAATCACAGAGCCTGGTTAGTCAATTAACCTTTCTGTTCTTCACTTCAGAACACAACCTCAGGCAGAGACATGAAGCTGAGATTGGGTTTATCTTTCCCTTCGAAACCCACATTAAGGGTCTCGACTACTATTTAGTGTTTCAGTAGAGTTATTGATCCTCAGCCAGGCCCAAGAGAACCAAGCTAGCCAGGGACCACTTTAACTGTAAAACAAACATTTTTAAGCCACGCTAACGTCTGTGTTGTTTCTGAAAGCTCTTCGAAGAAGCAGCCGAGGAAGCTCCTTCCGCCGTTGCTCTCCCCGCTGTCGGACGAGCCCATGGGTCGCCAGCGAAGAAGCAGCGAGAGCAGTTCTCTCAGTATGGAAGGAAGCACAGCTGTTCCCACAACCTTACCCCCCACACACTCCCTTCCACCTTCTTCCTCTTCGTCTTCGTCATCCTCATCGTCGTCTCACAAGCACCGAAAAGGAGAGAGCAAGTCTCACTCCAAAACCAGCAGTGTATGTATGAGCGTGTGTTCGTGCTCTGATGTGTGATCTGATATATATTTTTCCTGTTGTGTCATTAACATATTAGCAACGATTAATTATTGTTGTTAAATATTCGTCTCATTAGTAACGAAGCGTGATATTATTATACCTGTATTCTTGTTATAGCTCATTAATCTGTTGTATTATTTTCAAAATAATTAGTGCTTACAGAAATAATTAGTGTTATACTCGTCTTCACTCGGCACCGGAGGTGTTAATTTAACTGAATTGGTTGTGATTCTAAAGAATACAAGTCATTACTTATAATCACTTAATAAATATTATTTAGTAGAATTATAGACATAGTAGTAGATATGGACTGAAATATGTTTGAGTGTCATTTTACCGGATCATTTCTCTTAAATTGCATTAAAAATACAGGCGACTATAATATAATAAATACAGGGTCTGGTAGAAATAAATAAATACACGGCAGAATTTGAAACTCATAGATGATTTCTTCCTTGCTCGAGGCTTCAACCACATTTCCTGTGTTTTGGCAAACAAATTACTCTGTTGGAAGGGATTTCAAAATAGCCTTGAAGACAAGAAAATAGATGCCATGTGCCGAGTCATCTAAACTCGAACTCTCAATGCCAGCCCCTGAAACAAAGCCAGATAGCTGTCAAGACTCTTTTCTGTATTATTCGATTTGCCGAATGCTAATTTTAATGGATTCTTCATATAGCAGGAGGAAGACAGCCATACAAAGACCTCCGGGGGTTTCCATGCCAATGGTCAGTCCGAATCGAACGTGTGGCCGAACCCTTCAGCTCTGTCCATGGAGAATATGGAGCACAGGAGACCTAAACTCACGTTCAACAACACGTATGTACTGTGTTTCAACTGAATAGGAACATTCGTGTTGAATAAAGTGTTCTAATATGAATAGGAGACATACTATTTAGTGTTGCTTGAAAGTTTGTGAATTTTCTATACTTCTGCATAAATATGGCCTAAAACATCATCATCATCATCATCATCATTAGAAGTCCTAAAAGTAGATAAAAATAACCCAATTAAACAAATGAGACAAAAAAATTATACTTGGTCATTTATTTACTGAGGAAAATGATCCAATATTACATATCTGTGAGTGGCAAAAGTGTGTGAACCTTTGCTTTCAGTATCTGCTGTGACCCCCTTGTGCAGCAATAACTGCAACTAAATGTTTCCGGTAACTGTTGATCAGTCCTGCACATCGGCTTGGAGGAATTTTAGCCCATTCCTCAGTACAGAACAGCTTCAACTCTGGGATGTTGGTGGGCTTCCTCACATGAACTGCTTGCTTCGGGTCCTTCCACAATTCACATTTCTGTTGGTTTAAGGTCAGAAAGGTTACAATAAATAAATGACCAAGTGTAATATTTTTGTCTCATTTGTTTAATTGGGTTCTAATTGTCTACTTTTAGAACTTATGTGAAAATCTGATGATGTTTTAGGTCATATTTATGCAGATATATAGAAAAGTCTAAAGGGTTCACAAACGTTCAAGCACCACTGTATTATTTTGTTTAGAAATCTTGCTAGAGAGGTTCATAGGGTTTCGGCTTGAGACTAGAGATGTGCATTGAGACTTAGATCCCACAGGACACAACAAAAAGTTGCACAAACGGAAGGTTTTCGCTTTCATGTGGGCGTGAGTGATGAGATCAGTTCGTTGGGCAAAACACACATTGTGCGGTGAATTTGTAGCTTTTATTTATGATTTTCTGACAATGCTAGGGTTTTTTTCCCAGTGTTTCTGGGGGCGTAATGGTAGAGTTCATGTTTATTTAAGAAACACTTTCCAGCTTAGCCACACCCATTTTGGGTTTAAATCCAAACACAGATACAGATATGGATATTGGTAGCACTAAACAATTATAGATACAGATACAGATATAGACAGTGGCATTGCATTACACCCCTAGTCTATATGTATTCACTTAACTAGCTAAC
The DNA here is from genome assembly GCA_023630585.1 of Cranoglanis bouderius. Classification (NCBI taxonomy): domain Eukaryota; kingdom Metazoa; phylum Chordata; class Actinopteri; order Siluriformes; family Cranoglanididae; genus Cranoglanis; species Cranoglanis bouderius. The sequence continues at coordinate 6,779,513 of CM042542.1, read as the reverse complement.
TAGCTAGCCATATGTTATTACATTACATTAGCTACCAGTTTTTAGGAAAGTTAATTAAGTTTCCAGGCTACCAAAACATGAGACTGAGCAGCACCAGAGCTTTTATTTTCCTTGATGGACTAGCTAATATGATTTGACCACCTCTGGGTCAAGGTCTAAGAATACTACAAAGCTAAAACAACTTAGTACATTAATGAAAGGTGATTTAATGCTTAGTGACGTGAAGGAGTTCAGTCTTCATTTGAAGACAGCCAGTGATTCAGCTATTTGGACATCCAGGGGAAGTTCATTCCACCAACTTGTTTCCATGAATGTCTTGCTTGCCTTCCTTGTATGGTGTATCAGGTCTTACAGGAATGGGTTTTACTATGTGCACATGCCTTTCCTGATCCCAGGTAATATATTTCCTCTTCCACAGTGTTCACAATGCGGACTACTACATGCAGGAGGCAAAGAAACTAAAGCACAAAGCTGATGCGCTGGTAAGCTCTGCCTTTCTTCTGCTCTGTGTTTCACAATAAATTCCGTTAGAAGCTCTTGTCTAATTTGAACCTCTTGTCTAAAACTAATTTCCTCTAGTGATGTCATCAAGGCATGTGTCAAACTCCGAATGAATCCAGATAGACTATTAGGAGCGGTGAATGAGCAGGAGGACAGAACTCCACCTCTTTGTCAAGTTTAATTGCTGCTTTTCATTGCAAGCAGAGAACCATTGAGAGCGAAAAGAACATTCCAGAGCTAAGACCTTTACTGAAGAAGCTCAGAAAGAGGTCTCTTAAAGGACTTCAAAGAAGACGATCATGATTTACTAAACAGCCTGTCGCAGCCCTAATAATCCACTTCCAGCAATTATATCTCAGAGCGTTGTCCTTTATAGAAAGTTACAACCAGTCCGTCATAAATCATCAGGGTGATGTAAAAACCTGGTCATGAATACACAGTAAAGGGAATTGATTGTCCGTGTTGCCGTAGTGTAATTGCCAGAATGTAATGAATATCGGGGCTGCGGTCTGGCTCATATTAAAGGGTTTATGTGGAAATGGATGGAACCTGTTCAAGGGGTGCCTGCTAAGACAAGTGGTCAGTAAATCTGTTTTACGCTCTCCCATGCATACGTATGTACGGATTGGGAATTGTGTTTCCTAGGGCTGCAATGGTTAGCACTATTGATGACTATTTGATTAATGGAAACTTCTATGTAAGTAACCATGGCAACAAATCAGTGATATAAAAGGGTACAAAAATGTACAGCTGATATGGGCAGGGTAGTAAAACAAATATTATACATTTGTCATCCATAAATTCATATAGTGGGCATCATCAGTATTTTTTATTTATTTTATAATTGTGTGTAAATGTTTAATAGTTGTGTGTAAATTTTATTATTTTTTTTTTAAATTTATGAAAGTTTTATCATTTTTTTTTAGTATTCGTGCAAATGTTGATGACTGCCAATCATTCATAAAATGCAAAGCGTGTGCATTCCATAGCTCATTTGCATATAGTGACGCCCACAAAACTCCATAAAAGGTAAAGCTCACAGTGAGGGGAATTTCTCAAAGGTACAAAAATGATTATTTAGCAGCTTAAAAGCACCTGAAAATGCTAAAATCTGGAAACAGATTACAGTTGCTATGTTTAATTGTTTAAACAGCGACTATCTGCCAAACATCCCTCACACCGACAAACTCTTCAGCTCTACAGATCATGTTTATAATTGAAATAAATAATCGAGTTAAACCTGATGCTGTAATCCATACACAGTGTAAAATTGCAGTAATCAGAGCCAATTACAGAATTTGAAGCCGATCAGTTGAGGGTTACATCAGTTAGTCTCTTTATACATAAATGTCTTGTAGGAAACGAATGTTTTTTTCTGAACGTATAGGAGTTTCATGAAAACCACATTTGTTGTGTAAATAAATGAATTTACAAATAACTTCATATGTATCCAGCTCAATATACAAGGCCCAGTGACCGAAACTATTTTTAAAGTCAACTGCCTTGGGAACACTTGTACTCAAAGTACAAGTAAAAATTGAACTGCCGTCTGTTCCCTATCGTCAGTCTTTTTTCTCATCCTCTCACATTTGATTGCTGTCTCTCACCACCCTCCCCCCCACCCCCCACCCTCCCATCCCTGTACAGATAGAGAAGTTTGGCAAAGCTGTCAATTACGCAGACGGTGCGCTCTCCTTCATCGAGTGCGGCAACGCCATGGAACGAGACCCGTTAGAGGCCAAGTCGCCGTACACCATGTACTCGGAAACTGTGGAGCTCATTAGGTCAGTGCTGCCAAAAGCCAGCTTCTCATCTCTCTCTCTCTCTCCCTCTCTCTCTCTCTTGCTCGCTCCATCTTTTCTCCCGCCCTCCGGCACGGCCACCCTACCTGCCGTGATTAAAATAAAAGCGATGATTGCCATTAGGGCCACCGCAAGGCAACTCCACGTTACAAGCTGTGCAATTAGCAGCCCTTGTTTTATTAATGTCACAGAGAATGAAAATAGATGGACCTCGAAGCTCATCAGCGCACTCGACAAATCAGCTGGCGGTGATTGAAATCGGAGCTCAGAGGAAACCATGTGTGGTCGTGCACCACACACACACACACACACACACATACACACACATACACATGCACGCACAGAGGAATTGCTAATACTATAAGCACCCATAAAATGGGCTTGCATTAGATCATCAAAGCATTTCATTTATGCTGAAAGGGAAATGATATTTTGATAATTCTCCATTCTATAATCATTAACAGTAGTATTGGAAGCAGCAGGGTCTTTTAAGCAACGCTCCACAGAAAGAAACAAACTATAGCGATATTAGATGTCTCACTGCTTTTGTTCATTAAGTTACTTTTTTGTTTTGTATCATTTAAGGTATGCAATGAGATTAAAGAACTTCACCAGTCACTCAGCCACGCTGGCGGAGAAGAAATTAGCCGTGCTGTGGTGAGTTGAGATTATATGTTTTCTCTGTACATTACACCCATTTTCTGTGCACATGCATTTCACATACATTATACTGCAGAGTATTACAGATGCCTACAAGATTCTTAAGAGGGGGAAAAAAATCAATACCATAGCACTACTGAATTCTCGATTCTCATTGGTCTTAAGGTGTTTATTTAATTTTCTATAACAGCAGCTCTGACAGTAAAGCCAGCTGCAAGGTATATAGTATATTAATGCAACGTAGAATCACTTCTATAGTAACAGCTTACCCAGGGATTACACTGAATAAAAACATGTGTAAATGTTGATATGGAGAGGAGACATTTATTTATGTATATTAATGCACTTTGTCCTGTTAAATGTATATGAATTGTAAAGTGTCCTTGAGCTTGTGGAAAGGCGCTACATATATAAAACTTGACCCTGTTTTTAATTATTTTCCTATAACTGCATTCTCCTTTGTGTTTTATTCCTTACTTATTCTACACACTCACTATAAAGCATGAAAAGACACACGCTTTTCTGCTTTAGGTTTTAATACAGTCATCATGAGCATCCAGTAAATGCCACTGTGTGTTTGAAAAGCCTATTGTCTGGCAGTGTAAAAACCCCGAGCTCAACACAAGTTGCCAGCCATCAGCAGCCTGATGTGCCACTTTGCCGCTGCTCTACTTTGTCTAAATCTCCCCTCAGCCATCACCCGTCTACAATCGGTCCTATCTGGGAGCTTTAAAACACAGCTAAAGCACTTAATCAGCTTAGACCGGATCATTATTCTTGTATTTCATTAAGCTGTTAGCGGATAATGAAAGATTTCCGTGCTGCTGCAGTGGGGATGTGTACTCGAAGCCAGATAAAAGACATCCACGTGCCAATCTGCCTGTCACATCACCAAGACTTGTTTATGTTGAATGTCAAGGTTAGATTTGTGCTCACGGCGGGGTGACAGTCAAAACGCCGGATTGATACGTAGCTTCTGGCTTTGTGCTTTTGTTAATCGAAGTCATTTAGTATTTAAAGGGAACATTCAAAAGCTCCTTCAGGTAAATTTCACATGCAGCATCCTTAATGTTTCATTCAAACATTTTCACAGCTATACACTTGAGGAAAAAAAATCCACCCTGAACAACTTGCTTATTAATCTTTATAATTAACATGTGATCTTCAATGGCATGGATCGCTTGTGTAGTGAAATTCTGAGCTGACTTTTTTGTTTAAACTTCTTGGTCTATTTTCACTTTGGTTAATAGTTTCTTACGTTGCCTACAGTCCTCTATGAGTGCCTGGTGCCACTGGGAATTAGCACTCGCTTCATCTCTACCTAAAGAGAGTGTTGCGGCAGCTCTTTAGTCCTTTAGTCTCTCCATTTCTCTCAACTCCTCCTCTGTACACTCTGCTCAAACAGATTCAACTTTCATGCTGACACCATCATCAACACCATCATGTTTGACAGCTCATAGATCACTAATTACATGAGCCGAGTCTTTGTCGTGACTAAACTGCATCGTATAGCTACTTTCAGCTACAGTCCAACGTTTGCACCAATGTTTTCACTACTTCTATGTTGGATTTCTATGACGATTTACATGACGTTAAATATTGCTGAAAAATGGTGACCGAGAATAGAAGCACTTGCTTAACCAATAAATTAGCACCACAATCACTAAACCCATCACAAATATTTCAATGCGTCACATTGAGTTTTGCTTTAATGCTGCCTGGAGTTGTCATGTGGGGTAAAATTACAGTGTGGCAGCCTGTTACGAAACCTGACCTAGATCTGAGTGTCCATGAGTACACAGTGTTACAGCTCCAACACAAGGAGTCTGCTCTTATTAGAAGTGACAGAGGGCTAGTTCAGTTTCATGGGGCGGTGCATATGTCCCGAGCATCTGGTGTCTCACAAGCATTGGACTGAAAGGTCAGTCACTCCACGCTACTGGCTGTGTCCTAGCCAACACGCTCATCCATGCACACCAGGACGAGGTTTGTTTACCTGTTCTGAAGTCACATCCTATCAAGAACATTCTCAAGAAACCTGCCAGTGTTTACTCGTGTTTGTTCCGTTGTTTTGTATAACCGTTGCACGTATTTCCTTCTCGACAGCAATCGGTGTTTATCCCTGCTGTACTTGCGGATGTTCAAACTGAAAAAGGATCATGCGATGAAGTATTCACGCTCCTTGATGGAGTACTTCAAGGTGAAATCCTTACACGTGATCTGCATTCTCTTTTTTAATTTAAAGCAGTTTATATTTTAGAAATAGTGCTGATGTTCTGATGAATTTTGCATGCCATTATTAAAAGTTGTCATTTGTTTGGTTAGTGTACAAATGAATACCATTAATTATCTGCTCATGTTGTCAGAAAGACCATTATGATTAATCATGTTTGAGCGCTTGAACATGGTCTGTCAGTTCACTTTATTTATTAATTAATTAAAAAAATTATTTTTTTTTTGCTCCACAGAATTCAGCAAAAAGTTCTCAAGCACCTTCACCGTGGGGCTCCAATGGAAAGTATGTCCTTTCTCTGTATCTATATCCAGTATCCTTTCACCTCTAGCCTCATCTTTTCCTTCTTTTCCTTAATGCCCGATGATGAAACATTTCAACGTAATGATTCAGTTTGCACCAACAAATTACTCATTATTAGTCACTATTTTTGCTACGTACAACCAAAACTCATAACTTCCAAACTCCAACTAGTAAAAACCAAAGAAAACGCACCCTCAGGAAGGTCTCCTCATGTAATGTCATATCAGCATGGTGGCTCACAGTATCAGTAGTAACAGGACTATCTGCCAGAGGACCTGGACATTTTGTTAGGATACATGGCATCATGGACTCTATCAAATATCAACAGATATTAAATGAAAACCTGACTGCCTCTGCCAGAAAGCTTAAAATGGGCCGTGGTTGGATCTTCCAGCAGGACAATGATCCAAAACATACATCAAAATCAACACAAAAATGCTTTACTGACCACAAAATCGAGGTCCTGTCATGGCCATCCCAGTCCACTGACTTGAAACAAATAGAAAACCTGTGGGGTGAGCTGAAGAAGAGAGTCCACCAGCGGGGACCTCAAAATTTGAAGGATCTGGAGAGATCCTGTATGGAGGAATGGTCTCAGATCCCTTGCCATGTATTCTCCAACCTCATCAAGCATTATAGGAGAAGACTCAGAGCTGTTATCTTGGCAAAGGGAGGTAGCACAAAGTATTGACTAAAAGGGTGCCAATAATTGTGGCACACATATATTTAAAAAGGATTTTTTTTTTGATAAACCTGTTTTGTTTGCAATTGTTTGATATCCATGAGAGCAGAGTATTTTTGTGAATTTTTTTTGAACAAAAGATCAAAAGGTTAAACAATAAAGAAAATTTTTCACGGCCTTCTTTGCTCATATTTTCAAAGGGTGCCAATATTAGTGGAGAGCACTGTACATATATCAGTATTTTAGCTTTAGATCAATTAACATACAGACATATTAGCTTGTTAAATCTGTAACATTGACTATACAGTTAGTTTTTTGAGGAGGAAACTCGTACATCACCCACATCATTAATGTTAGCTGGCTCAGTTGTTGCTAACAAAAGACAAGCACTGAGGCATCCATGTTCTTTCCCACTATGAAGCTCGGATGCATTGAGATTTCCTCCCCCACGTTTCCTTGGCTATATGTACAAAGAAAATGAATGGCCTGTTGGCTTGACACTTGCTAGTATTAATGTCTCTGCGAACTCTACGAAGACAGGAGTGGAGCTCTTCCATGCCAATGCCATGGCAACCTAATGCTTGGTGTGGGCTGGGAAGACATGCTCTGTGTGTGTGTGTGTGTGTGTGTGTGTGGGAGAGTAAAAGAGAGACTTGGCCTCTGGCTGGACACTACACAGGCCTGCTGCTCTGCAGCCATCACACCTGTCAAAACCAATTTGCTCCGGAAGCCAGAGCCCTCCAGTCTTCTCTGCTACGTTACCAGTAAAGAGAGCTTTCTAATCTTCCCCTACCTGCTGATCAACACCGGCTCCCTTACACACACTCTCTCTCTCCCTCGAAGACACACACACACACCTACTCCCCCGCTCTCCCGTCTGCACTTTGTTTACCTTCTTTACTGTCATGAATCTTTTCTCTCCTTCCTGCTGTCTCTGCTGTTTCTGCTGTCTCTCTCCCTCACTGATGGTCTGTTTATTTGAGTAAAAACCTGCACTGCCCCAAGAATGGGCCTTGCTGTTGACAGCGAACATAATTTAGCCCTGCAGGGCGCGAGTGCGGCTCAATTTATCGCTGGATTACAGGCAACGTGGCTTGATTGTTTAGGTTTAAGCACTGAAAGACGGATGTGTGTGTGTGTGTGTGTGTGTGTGTGTGTGTGTGTGTGTGTGTGTGTGTTTTGACGGAATAGACATTGTAGCTGTGCTTGTGTGCTAGAAAAACTCCAGGCTTGATGCTAATAACATTTTGCAAGAAGCGAAACAGCTAAGCTAGTGAACAGTGGACTTTTTGTGTGTGTGTTAAATGTTAAAAAAACAAGATTTCCTTCATGCAAATCAATAGTTTTCAGAATAAATAAAGGCACCCTGCCTCACGGAAGGCAGCCCAGCATGCCAATTTGCAATTGCATATTAATTAAAAACAACAGCAGAAGAAATAATTGGGGTAAAAATGTCCATTAAAAAAGTCTACTGTTTTCCACATCACAGTATTTTTGCATTATTCATTAGCTAATATAATTTTTTTCCCCCCTCGCATCTGTCAGGACTACTGGAACACCATCTCCCATGTCCCTGAGTCCCTCCCCCATCAGCTCGGTCAACAGCAACACCGGAGTCATGGTTTCTTCCTCCTCGTCCTCTTCCTCATCCTCGGGCAGCGTGGCCATCCCGCAGCGCATCCACCACATGGCCGCCAGCCACGTCAACATCACCAACAACATCCTGCGCAGCTATGAGCACTGGGACACGGCTGACAAGCTGGCCCACGAGAGCCAAGGTACAAACTCTGCCAAAATGTTTCCATGATTCTCAATGCAGAATTAATATCGACATTGACATATTGATTAATACCGAGCGCGCAATTTAACACAAAGGCAAAAATAAGGGCGTATACGGATTGTATTTCCACAGTAACCATAAACAAGGGCATAATTGCCCTTATTATAGATTACAATAGAGTGGGGATAAAATGAGTGCATTATCAAGAGGTCTGATTATAGTGTTGAAATACTTACAGAGTCTCTGTTATGGCAATAAATTTGGCAAGTCTAGTATCTAATTAGTTTTAGACATTTTGTTAATTCTGTTATATACAGTCGTGCTCATAAGTTTACATACGCCTTGCAGAATCTGCAAAATGTTAATTTTTTAATTAAAAAATTGCATTTTGTTTTTTATTTAGTACTGCCATGAATAAGCTATTTCACATAAAAGATGTTAACAAATAGTCCACAAAACACAATAATAACTGAATTTACACAAATGAACCAGTTCAAAAGTTTACATACTGTACACTTGATTCTTACTTAATACTGTGTGTTGTTACCTGGATGATCAACGACTGTTTTAATGTTTTGTGATAGTTGTTCATGAGTCCCTTGTTTCTCCTGAGCAGTTAAACTGCCCACTGTTCTTCAGAAAAATCCTCCAGGTCCTGCACATTCTTTGCTTTTCCAGCATCTTCTGCATATTTGACCCCTTTCCAACAGTGACTACATGATGTTGAGATCCATCTTTTCACACTGAGGACAACTGAGGGACTCAAACACAACTATTACAAAAGGTGCAAACATTCACTGATGCTCAAGAAGGCAACACTAAGACATTAAGAGCCAGGGGGGTGTAAACTTTTGAACAAGTTTAAGGTTAAGGTTTAACTGCTCAGGACAAACAAGGGACTCATGAACAATTATCACAAAACATAAAAACAGTCGTTGATCACCCAGGTAACAACAGACAGTATTAAGAATCAAGCGTATGTAAACATTTGAACTGGTTCATTTGTGTAAATTCGGTTAGTATTGTGTCTTGTGGACTATATGTAAACATCTGTTACGTGAAATAGCTTATTCAGTGCAGCACTAAATAAAAAACAAAATGCAATTTTTATGATATAAGAGTATATTATATTTAAATTATGAACATTTTGCAGATTCTGCAAGGAGTATGTAAACTTATGACCTCAGCTGTATCTGATGTACTGTGCATTGTGCTACATTAATTGTCTGATTGGCAGAGCCACGACTTAGTTGTTGGTTCTAGAGGTTTTACACCAGGACTGAGATCCCACAAGACCCATCTAAAAAGTTGTCAGGTATGAAGCTACAGATACAAAGGTCAAATACATTTGGCGGATTGGCATTACCAAATTGTCCATAGTGTGTGTAGGATTGTGCCCTGTGATGGGTTGGCAGCCCGTCCAAGGTGTTCCCCTCATTGTACCCCGAGTTCCCTGGGATAGGCTCCAGGCTCCCCCGTGACCCTGTGTAGGATAAGCAGTACTAAAAAAGGATGGATGGATAATTAATTCACTTGTATTTTATCAGTATTTGGATACAGTGCTGGTCAAAAGTCAGTCATTACGAAAGAAAATAATCAATTTAAAGGATTCTACGTATCAAATTAAATACTATATTGAGCAATAAACAATTAAACAACCCCTAAATATGCTATCAAATCATACATTGCATTTAAAACTGTACATTGTCTACTAGGTTGTTTCAGGCTTCTTTGAGAATGTGCTACAGTTCTTTTTTTTCCTCTGTGGATTAAATCCAGACAGCCTCAATGTCTTTTCTCTGAAATGTGGTCTATTATTTAACAAAATACAAATAATTCTCTGTAACAGAATTGATTGGAAAAAAAGTATAGCTTGGAAGTTTGGAAGTAAAGTTTGGAAATCGATTTTGGAAAGCTGTTTTTTTTCTACTAGTACACTAAATACGAAATACGAAAATAGCCAAGAACTGTATATCAAAATTCATATGGAAATTGTGGAGTGACTAAGACTTTTGCAAGAAATGGGGCAAGACTTTTTAGCTTTTGTTTGAAGTCAGGGATGAAGTCTTGCATCTGGGTTAGGCAGGAGTATCAACATTAACACAATTAACATTAACCCAACGTGAGTTGGGAAATATTGTTCTGCTGACAGAATATCGAAAAAAACAAAACAACAACACCAGATTATATCTAAAATTGGCGATGGGATTCTTGAGTGATGGAAAATTGGCATCACTCAAGAATCACAGCACTTGCAACTACACAAAGATAAGTCCTTAAAGCTTTTCAGTTATAAAGATGAAATGTTTTTCGGCGTTGAAAATTGTCCACGTAGAAATTTAGATAAGTCCCTAAAGCAAACATTGTTGAACTCTTAAATCTTGAATATCTTTGCAGAAAGGGTTCTACTTTGAATACATTTTTTCTTTCTGATTCACAGGGAATCATTTTACATTTATTCATTTGGCAGACGCTTTTATCCAAAGTGCCTTGCGAGATGAAGGAGCGTACAATCCATTCTGTTAGTTGCACAGTTGAGGGATAAGGGCCTTGCATTCATCCTCAACAAGCTGCAAAGTACCGAAGTGCTTCCCACATCAGCGTGCCACTCGCTTATTAGGCCTGATTGGTCTTCTTTTACATCTTATCTACATCTGTCAGAGGATGAAAAGAGAACTGGCCCCCTTTCACACATTAGCCTTATCAGTGAGGGAGCATTTGTATGGACCACTGGAGACAGAGAGTGCCTTCATAGCTCTGCAGGTTTGATGGGGCTTCCTCTGTCATTTCCTCTCCCTTGTTCCTCTAGAGAAGGCTAATTAAAAAGCATGGGGATGCTGAATGTCACGGGTGAGGGCTCTCTGACTCTGAAGGCTTAAGTCTGACCCTCTCTCTCTCTCTCTCTCTCTCTCTCTCTCTCTCGGTCTTTCTCTCTATCCCCTCCTCACTGTCTTCTTTCATAATGTAGTAAATTAGGGCCAATTGAATTTATCCTTTGGTAAAAATGATGTCAAAATTAGAGCACTGCAAGCTCAGATGTACACAGCCAAGAGGATTTAGCCATGTGGATAGCTTACTGTTACAGTTTGCAGTTAATAAAGAGACACAGTAAAATATTTTCAATTAGTATTCTGGTAAAACGAAGAGCTACTTCCTGTTTATCACACCTTTCTCCCCTTTCATTTTGAACCTATACAACCTACTGTATGATTCAACAAGAGTTATGATCCCATAGGAAATTTGTCATAATATCTTCTTTTTTTTTTTTTTTTTTTTTTTTTTTTTTGCAAATTAATGGCATGGAATATGTTAAATGTGGCTTGTTGCTCTGCATTTGAAACTGCTTAGCTCTTGAGAAAAACCAAAGAACTTTTTTTTTTAAATGAAAGAAAGTATTTGATCTGCACAAGTCAGGTAATGGATATAAGAACATATCTAAGCAGTTCAGATATCTTTATGCACAATCAAAGCCATGAATTAAGAAAGAAAACAATTTTAACACATCTGGAATGGTTACAAATCTAGCAAATACTGAACACATACAGTCATGTGAAAAAATAAGTACACCCAATGGAAATTATTGGCTTTTTTGACATATTTGGACAAGCAAACATTTGATCCTCTTTGAAACAGTGCCTGTTAATAAAGTTGAAACATTCTATCAAATGACACATAAAATTAACATTTTGTAGTAATTTTCACAATTTAAATTAAACAGATCAGTCACATGGGAAAAAGTAAGCACACCCCTACACGTCTTATTTATACCCCTCTCATATCTAGTGTCTGATGTCCCCTTTGCTATTGAGGTGTGTGTCATCATACCAAGATCTTGTGGTTGTGATAGCCTATGAGTCTTTGAAAATATCTCCAAATTATTTGAAATACATAATAAATAATCTAGAAATGGCGCAGATTTCAAATGCCAATTTGTCCAGGACTGGCCATCCCAGAAAATTCAACCAAGTAGACCATTTGATGCAAAAAAACAAACCAAAAAAAAAAAAAAAAGTCTCCAAGAACCCCAAAATTTCATCACAGGATCTGCTAGTAAGTCTTGCAACTGTTAATGTCAAAGTGTATGCGTCTACAATCAGAAAGAGATTGCACAAATTTGATTTGCATGGGCGGCGTGTCAGGAAAAAGTCTTTGCAAGTCTACAGCCGTGGCCAAAAGTTTTGAGAATGACACAAATATAAATTTTTACAAAGTCTGCTGCCTCAGTTTTTATGATGGCAATTTGCATATACTCCAGAATGTTATGAAGAGTGATCAGATGAATTGCAATTAATTTCAAAGTCCCTTTTTGCCATGAAAATGAAATTAATCCCAAAAAAACATGTCCACTGCATTTCAGCCCTTCCACAAAAGGACCAGCTGACATCATGTCAGTGATTCTCTCGTTAACACAGGTGAGAGTGTTAACGAGGTCAAGGCTGGAGATCACTCTGTCATGCTGATTGAGTTAGAATAACAGACTGGAAGCTTTAAAAGGAGGGTGGTGCTTGAAATTATTGTTCTTCCTCTGTTAACTATGGTTACCTGCAAGGAAACACGTGCAGCCATCATTGCTTTGCACAAAAAGGGATTCACAGGCAAGGATATTGCTGCTAGTAAGATTGCACCTAAATCAACCATTTATCGGATCATCAAGACCTTCAAGGAGAGAGGTTCAACTGTTGTGAAGAAGGCTTCAGGGCACCCAAGAAAGTCCAGCAAGTGCCAGGACTGTCTCCTAAAGTTGATTCAGCTGCAGAATCAGGGCACCACCAGTGCAGAGCTTGCTCAGGAATGGCAGCAGGCAGGTGTGAGTGTGTCTGCACACACAGTAAGGCAAAGACTTTTGGAGGATGGCCTGGTGTCAAGAAGGGCAGCAAAGAAGCCACTTCTCTCCAGGAAAAACATCAGGGACAGACTGCTATTCTGCAAAAAGTACAGGGATTGGACTGCTGAGGACTGGGGTAATGTCATTTTCTCTAATGAATCCCCTTTCCGATTGTTTGGGGCATCTGGAAAAAAGCTTGTCTGGAGAAGAAAAGGTGAGCGCTACCATCAGTCCTGTGTCATGCCAACAGTAAAACATCCTGAGACCACTCATGTGTGGGGTTGCTTCTCAGCCAAGGGAGTGGGCTCACTCACAATTTTGCCTAAGAACACAGCCATGAATAAAGAATGGTACAAAAACATCCTCAGAGAGCAACTTCTCCCAACCATCCAAGAACAGTTTGGTGACGAACAATGCCTTTTCCAGCATGATGGGGCACCTTGCCACAAGGCAAAAGTGATAACGAAGTGGCTCGGGGAACAAAACATCGACATTTTGTGTCCATGGCCAGGAAACTCCCCAGACCTTAATCCCATTGAGAATTTGTGGTCAATCCTCAAGAGGCGGGTGGACAAACAAAAACCCACAAACTCTGACAAACTCCAAGCATTGATTATGCAAAAATGGGCTGCCATCAGTCAGGATGTGGCCCAGAAGTTGATTGACAGCATGCCAGGGCGAATTGCAGAGGTCTTGAAAAAGAAGGGTCAACACTGCAAATACTGACTCTTTGCATAAACTACATGTAATTGTCAACAAAAGCCATTGACACTTATGAAATGCTTGTGATTATACTTCAGTAACAGTTAGTAACATCTGACAAAAAGATCTAAAAACACTGAAGCAGTAGACTTTGTGAAAATTAATATTTGTGTCATTCTCAAAACTTTTGGCCACGACTGTACAGTTTGCCAACGAGCATATAGGCAAAGACCAGGCCTTTTGGAATAATGTGCTCTGGACAGACGAATCAAAGATAGAGTTGTTTGGTCACAGTAACAGCAGACATATTTGACGTAGACCAAAGACAGCTTTTCAGGAGAAGCACCTCATACCAACTGTGAAGCATGGTGGTGGAAATGTTATGGTTTGGGGTTGCTTCGCTGCCTCAGGGACTGGACATCAACTATGAATTCTGCATCATAATAAAGAGTGCTTGAAGATAATGTGAGGCCATCTGTCCTAAAGCTGAAGTTGAACCGAAAGCGGACCTTTCAACAGGGTAATGATCCTAAGCACACTAACAAATCCACCAAGGAATGGCTCAAAAAGGAGAAATGGAGGGTTAGGGAATGGCCTAGTCAAAGCCCAGATTTGAATCCCATTGAAATGTTGTGGGGGGATTTGAAATGGGCAGTACATGCAAAAAAAAAAAAACCTCAAACATCTTGCAACTGAAAGAATATTGCATGGAAGAGTGGTCAAAGATTCCAGCAAGCCGATGTCAGAGACTGGTGGGCAATTATGCAAAACACCTACAAGAAGTTATTTGTGCTATAGGGGGCAATACTAGCTTCTAAGGCCAAGGGTGTACTTACTTTTTCCATAGAAGAATATCTATTGATATTTTTGTTGAATAAAAGATTGAAAAAGCTAATTCGCCTTGTGGTTTTCTTCAAGCATATCAACTTTATTAATAGGCACTGTTTCAAAGATGATCAAATGTTTGCTTGTCCAAATATGTCAAAAAAGCATAAGCTCACCCATAAAATTTTCTGAAGTTCAAAGGCATAAGCATGTGCTTAAAAAGTTCTGCAGGGTGAAATGTCTTCTAATCATGTTTCTAACCTTACAAATGTATTAATTGTGGAGTGCCAATATTTTTTGAAACCAGCATTTTGTAGATTAATACACTAATTGAGAATTTTTAAGTTTGAATTATTGTTTATGTTTGAATACGACCATACAGTTTATGTTGAAGGGTGCCAGTAATTTTGAAACCAGTGTTTTACAGAAAAATCCACTAATTTAGTTAAAGTTTAAAAAAAATTAAGTTAAATAAAACTATACAGCTGTTTGAACTAGTAAAAAAAAAAAAATCACTCCTTGAATGTTTTTTTCATATTATATGTTTGATCATTTTATGAAGGGTGCCAATAACTTTTAAACCAATTTATTTGCGGAAATATCCACTAATTTATTTATTTAAATTTTTTTAAGTTAAAAATATTGTGTTTAAATAAGACTATAAAGTTGTTTAAACTCAAAATATCACTCATTGAATTGTTTTATGCATTCAACCTTGCCCATTTTTATGAAAGGTGACAATAATTTTAAAGCCTGCAGTAAAAAAAAAAAAAATGCACTAATTGAAAACTTTTTAAGGTTAAAATATTCTGTTTAAAGAAAACTTTATAGTTGTTTAAACTCAAAACAAACATGCTTTATTCATTTTATTTGTTTTGTACATTTTATATTTGCTCATTTACAAAGGGTGCCAATAATTCTGAATTATTTGTTTTCAACTCCTTCAGAGTTCTTTCAAGAGTTGGACTCAGTGATGGAGCCACTGACGCAGCACAGCAGCATGACTGACCTGGTGCGCTACATCCGCCAAGGACTGCACTGGCTCCGCATCGAGGCCCATTTGTTATAGTGCTGGAGCTTTTCACTGTGCTCTCTCTCTCTCTCTCTGTCTCTCTCTCTCTCTCTGTCTCTCCTGCTCTCCTTCTCTCTTTCTCTCACACCTCCTGCCACTCCTTCCATCATTTCCTCCTTCCACCAGCACTGCCGTCTCAGAGTCGCTCCTACGCAAACGGAGCTGAGGAACAAGTGGAACGCGAGGTGCTGTATGATTTTTCATGGAGATCTAGAGCACTTTGGGAAGGACTGCAAAAACTGTCATTGTGTTCAGAACAGAAAAAAAAAAAAAAAAAGAAAAGAAAATACGCTTCTGCTTGCAGCTGTTACAGAGGACACGGGATGTCATGTGACTCGACCAGGCAGATTGTTGAGACGGGACAGTATCTTAGTTTTTGAATCTGCTCTCTCGTTTTGTACAGTGTACATTATTTCCTATAAAGTGAAAGGAAGGGGCAAACACGTGCCCAGTGTGCAATCCTTCTCTATGTCAGTATTGTTTCTTTGTATTACATGTTGATGGCTTTATAAAACGATTGTGAAGGACTGGGGGGTCAAAGGAGTAAAAAAAAAAAAAAAAGGAAGTCAAAAGAGATCCATCTTTTAGAGGAAAACTCCACCCTGTTAATATTTATAATTAACATGTGATCTTTAATGATGTCAAATATTTATTTTGTAAAATCTTTTCTTGACATTGAAACTAAAATGGTCTTGAAAGGTTTATTACATTACCCAAAATGCCGTTCGACTACCTGCAGATATCGGTGCCAGTGAGAATCCATCTCCATATAAAGAGTGCGATGCGGCAGCACTTTAGTCCTTTAGTCTGTCCAGAGCAACTGTGTCATATAACATTTGTTTTTTCCACTCCTTCTACATTGGATTTCTCATTAATACGACATTAAAGATGGCTGGAAAATGACGATTGAGAAAACAAGTTCTTGCTCTTTTGTATTTAGGAGAAATGCGTTACTCGTTGAAGTTTTTTTTTTTAAACGCCATTGCAGCCACAGCGGCAGCGTCCTCATGTGACATCAACTCAGCACAAAGCTAACACACCAGCTCACAGTTCTCACAGGAATAACGAAAAAACGCCGCATCAACCAACAAATTATCACTAGCTAAACACATCATCAGAAATATTTCTAAATGAGTAAATGAAATGTGCTTCAGGGTGGATTTTTCCTTTAAATTCTAAATTCCCCTTATTAAATGTAACTTTCTTCAGTGCCATAATAATGATTAATATGTAACACTCACGCTGGCTTTATTCCAAATCTGATTATTCAAAGGGGACCACATGTTTCGAAATTGTGCAAGAGTGTTTAACGGAGGTGCAGTTGACTTCTCCAGCACACACACACACACACGCACACACACACACACACACGCAGTGTCTCCCTGACTCAACAGCTCTTTTATCTTTCCGAGATGTACCATACTGACTGTGTTCTATATGCCGACTCTTTTACTATTCGATGTTTGCATGTTCACAGAGAGTGTTATTAGATAGTTCTAAGAGAGTCCAAACATCATTAACAATTATTCAGAATTCTGTGCTGGGTTTTTTTTATTTTTTTTATTTTTTTATTCTTATTTTATTTTCTGTCACATCTTGTCGATTTTCCTGGGCAGACAGCTTTTAAATCAGCTCTGTTGTTTTTACCTACAAAGAGTTTAGTGCCTACGGTAGTCTGAAAAACTTTATTTTCCCCCCCAAAAAAATTGTACTTGTAGACTAGCTAACCTGTAGCTCACAAATTCAATTATTTTTTTTTATTTATTTTTTTTTTTTGAAGCAATGGCCTCTTTATCGCCTGTACTTTACTGTTTATTATCAGTAGTACACTGTTGACATGCTGTCAGTGAGATGTTTCTCCATGCTCTTCTGTTCCGATTTATCAGCGTAGGCGTGTATGAACGTGTGAAAGGTGCGCGTGAACGGATGATCGTGCTCAGATTCTCAGCGCCAGCATCAGTTCCATTAAGCTTATAGGTCACACCGAGAGTCTTGATGTGAGTGAGAGAGAGAGAGCGAGAAAGAGAGAGAGAGAGAAAAAAAAAAAGTGTGTGTGGGCGTGAAAAGTGAATTTCACCAAGAATATACAAAAGTGCCTGCGTATGCAATGAGAATTTATTAGAGTCTATATTTAAGAACGAGAATGAATTGAAAAATCTTTCCATACCATATTGGTATATTTGATTTTTTTTGTTTCTTTTTCATACAACCACAATTATTTATTTGTGTGCTTTATACTAGCGATGGTGATACCTGTCAAATGTTGCGATAATGACATTGAAACATTTCTGATTACATTTATGCTCTGATGATGCTAGAAAATGTCTCAATTAAATATTTACCCCTATATAAATGTGTATGTAAGGTTTTCCATCAGTCAGATGTGCTAACAAAACATTTATAAAAACCAAAAGTGACCCCAGCAGCACTGTTTAGTGTCTTACTCTCTTTAAATTCTCGCTAAGTAGTTGTTTTTCCCCCTCAAACCCGCCTCTGTTGACCGTTCACAGGAAAATTACGAGCGTTAGATCAACAGCCAAAGTGTGCAGTGTAAATATTCAGTATATATTGGAGGCAGTTTCAAAGCGGAGGTGTTCGTTTATCCGTCGTGATTTTACTGTTTGTGTATCTTTATACAGAGCTGTCCATTTTCTCACACAGCAACCCACAAATCCACATATAGTGCAATATAAATACAACCGATTCATCTTGATAATCTCAAAATAGCTTCCAATAAACATTAGTTGTATCACAAGAGCACTACAAAACACTGACTCAGTTGTTTCCTGCTCTTGCAAACATTTGATAAGCTCCACAGAATAATTTTACAATTATTTATTTATTGATGAATGACATCATTTTTTTTTTTTTATCTATTTCTGGTTATGTTTAACATTATGGAACTGATGTCACTTGTTGGAGCAGTTTCTGTATAAACCCGCACCGGCCTCTCTTATTTCTTTCTCTTAAGGTTAACAGGTTCAGTTTTCTTTCGATTAATTACTTGTAACAGTCTAATACATTCAATTTGCTCGGTCCCAAACTCTTTTTCCCTCTTATACCAACAGCAATTTGCCTCTATTTTGTGGAACATCCACAAAACAAGTCACTTCCTGCTATCACTTACATTGTAGCACCGTATAAACAGTTGTTTCCTCACCAACCTCTGTTTTTTTTTTCTCTTGAGGTTAATAAGCCTAAATAATGTAGCTTGTCACGTTACCGAGATACTAGAAAGTAAGAATAAAAAAGCATTTTTTTTTATTCATCCACTTGTAGTGCATCAATCCCACTAGTAGTCTCCCTGAATAAACAGTACATTTGTTTGTGGCATAAAATGCAGCTACATTTTGGCATTTTGTCTGTTTTTGGAAACTTTACATCGAAGACTGATTATAATCACACCCCTGAGTGATTACATGCCCACAATAGTTGACCACTATGGAGCTTAAAAGCTGACCAAAGTATTTGAATATGAATTTCATTTATCAGAATTATATACAAGTCATATTAAATAAAATACTTATTTTTCCTGTGGTGTAGTTAATAAATTGGCACTTGCTAATGTTCCTTCGCTGTTTTGAGGTAACATTGCGTTTAAAAACATATAATCGAACATTACAGGGTATAGTTTTGAGATTTTGAGAAAAGCAGAACATACACATATTGCGGACTTTGGTCAAAATCAAATCATGAAGTGAAGTCAAGTGAAGTGATGCAACATGGAGTAGAACATGAAGTAGAGTTAAATGCAGCTAAAGTTTTTATGTCCTATTGAAATACCTAAATTCCTATCAAGCAGCTAACTTTGACTTGCCTAACTAGCTAGAACCTTACATAGATAGTTACACTGGGCATATACTAAGGCTACATCCACATTAATCTGGATAAATCTGAAAACGCATCTTTTTCTCTACGTTTTGGACTTCCGTCCACACTGAGGCAGCATTTTTGTCCAGCGAAAATGGAGCTTTTTGAAAACGCTCTCTCAAGTGAGTCAATTTGAAAAACACGGAGATATTCAAAAGCTATGACGTATTTTTAGTCGTGACTCAGTCACGTGACCCGTTCAACTCAAAACAAACAAGATGGTGGATGATGCTGTACTGCAGTACAACAGCTCCACCTCTTCATCTGTACATTTAAAAAAACTGGTGCTTTTCCTCGACATTGCCACATCAATTCAAAGAGACGGAAAGTAAATAAACGCCTGAAGGAAATTACGCATGACAAAGTTTCCTACGTTTTTACGCATGCGCAGTACAGGGATGTAAGCACTGTCAAACGTCTCAGTGTGGACAAGCAATTTTTTGGAATACTCTGAAAGCGCCAGTGTAAACGGAGAGCGTTTTAAAAGTTTTTAAAAGGAAAATGCAGTTTTCAGTTCAATCTGGACTAATGTGGATGTATCCTGAGCCTCATGTTAACATCACTGTAGAAAACTAGCTACTCGAGTAGAACATTAAAAAAACAAAAAGCATCTGTTTTTCCCTGTGAATCTCGGGTGCCTCACTTTTGGCCTAAGTTACATAAAATCTGTATTTTTGACATACTAGCAGTTCCAAACAAAGAAAAATTATTGGCCCAAATTGCGTATCAGAAAAGTGTTTGTCCTGTTGTCAGGAGATCGCTAGTTGCAGTGACACATCTGTGAGCTCATTGACCAGTCCCTCCAGGATATCGCGATTTTGCGATCGCAGAAATTAACACAAAATCACGCAAACCCTGCAATATTTGAAGGAGCTTGCAATTTTTCAAAATGACTGCAGATTTTCCAAACATTTGGGCCAAGACGCGTCGTATGACGTCATCACAACGTGCATTCAGCCAAAGCCCTCTTCGATTCACGTGCGTAGAACATGAGTACAGCTAAACGGCCTCATTTACCAACAAACGTCACTGTGAAAGACTGTGCAAAACAATTTCATGCAATTGCAATTTCGCCAATTCAAGAAGTTTTACGCATAAAACGCACATAAAACTCGCAAACTTAAGCATTTTTGGCCGCAACAATCACAATCCTGTATGGACTGATTTATGCGAAAGAGGGCAGATAGCACTTTTATCTGAGTGTGTTAGACTGTACTGTACGTGTTAGCCTTCACCCATCCTGGTTGGTAGCTGGTGTATGATAGAGGTGAGCTGGCTGGTGGGTGGGAATTGGCAGGTGACCAGATTGGGATGAAAACTGGCAGAAATGCTAAACAGACGAATTTTCTTTATATACAAAATTCATATTCAAATACTTCTGTGTCATCTTCCAAGCTCAATAGACAAGCTCTAATGTCGATTAATGAATTTTGACATAAACCTTTCACAAACGCTCCAAAATATTTATTCAGTGCTTATGAATGCATTATAAAGCATTATAAAATGTATAAAAAGCAGTTCTGGTGGTCTATCGACAATAAATTATTAAGGTAATTTATTTATTAACCTACAACAGTTTAGAGGTCAGTTTCTAACCTCATCAGAAGTATTTTTGTACATATACATTTTTACATGAACGTCAATCACGATGCCTTGAGACTAAAGGAAGCATGTAAGGAAAAACATGGAGCAGTTATTCCCGGTCTTGTTCAGTCTCGTTTTGTCTCCTTATGTACAGTATAAAGTGGTGCTCCATCATTTGTGTGTTTGGTGTTAAACCTTGTTGTCAGACCGAGGTGTTGCGTTTGACCTTACTCAATCTGTTGCCTTGAAGCGTTTGCAGATTTACATAACCTCTTATCCGCTGTGGTTTATTATTCAGAAACCCTCCTGCTACTTCATTACGTTTCAATTCAGTTTATTTCAAGCACCATTTGGAGTGTGTTTTTCTTCCATTTCTGTAAAGCCGTGTGTACAGCTTATCAACGCTAAAGGGATTTCTGTCAAAAGGAACAAATTAGCTTTACTTTGCTTCCTGTTTTAAAGGGATTGTTTGACATTTTTCCCCACAATATATTCAAGTTCATCTTTGTGTGTGCAGTTATGACAGTTTCTGAGCTTACAGTAGCATATCGAAAGGAAGCCTAGAGGAGCTCATGATAAAAAAAATAATTTTCCAATGAATATTGCATTCATATGTTAATTTTATAAAAATGTATCAATAAAGAATCCATCATTTTTCTTGTAGTATCTCTATTATGTATTTCCTACATTTTCCTACACGTGATTAGCAGGATAAAAATGTTTAGTTCAATTGTAAATGTTTCTACAACTGTATAAAAATAAACTTATAAACTGTTTTTTTTTTTTTTTTATCTGTGTAATCATTATGTATGGATTCAGCTCAGCCTCACGTGTATAATGGTCTGCACTTTTTCATTATGTTAATCATTATTAACACTGCAGGAGGGGGAAAAAATGAGTGTATATGAAAACCTCTGATTCTGGATTCAGTAGAAAGAAATTTGAACAAAAATGTTGAACCATCCCTTTAATGTGAAAATTATTAATGCCCATGGAATGAACCCAACGTATAATAAAGGCGTTGTGTATCAGAAACTGGAGCGTGAAACCCCACATTTTGATAGCTTTTGGGAAAATCAAAACTGGAGCAGTTTTCCAAAGAGATGTGGTTTTTAATGTGGCCACATCGAAAATACGGGACAATGTCTTATCTTTTGGCCTTATTTAGGCAAAGTTTAAAGGTTACACTTAATCCAAAAGATGTTGATATATTTGTGTAGGTTTTCTACTTATGACCACCACGTGTACCATGTTGAAATCTTTCAAACTTTTAAAGTTGCCACCTGAGACAGCAGAAATGTTATGTCTTAAACCTACACCTAAAAAGAAATCCATGAAGTGCTTCACTGCTCCCGTTTGCCTGAAGGATATGATTTGATATAATGAATGAGCAGGGTTCCTACTCCGACTAAATAGCTTTTCGTTCTCATTGGGGTCCTGACTATTTAAGCTGTACAATTAATGTACACATTAACTCCAATGACTGAAGATATCAATGTTCTGGCATGCTGTAGACTTTAGTCTTTCCTTTTTCTTGTTTTCTTTTATTTTCTTTGTATATAGCAGGGGCACCTGCACATTTCTACATGTATAGTTGTATGAATTCATTTTCAAATGCGTTATGTATCAAAGAATCTTCCTGCCTGGTTAGCTTTGTATTTCAAATGTGTTGCACAAGTTCAGCCTTTTTTTTTATTATTCTTATCCTTTTTTTTTTTTTTGCCTATTGTATGTTTATTTTATAATAAAATTGACAAATGTAATAAACAAAAAATGAGATGTAGTTATGCTGTTTTTAAATGTTTAATGTCTGTATTTAAAAAAAAAGCTGAATAAAAAATGGTATAAGCCAAATAGGAGCGCTTTAAAGAATTTTTGAGTGCACAGAAACCACATCAGTCATAAATGCTAGAGCAGGGGTTCCCAAATTCGGGGTTGCAACCCCATGTAAGGTTGCTTGATTTACAAATGAGGACATGAGAGAAATTCTCCTCTTTCAGGGGTTTCCTCCGGGTATTCCAGTTTCCTCCCCCAGTCCAAAGATGTGTTGTATGCTGATCGGCATTTCCAAATTGTCCGTAGTGTGTGAATGTGTGTGTGATGGGTTGGCACCCCATCCACGTCTGTGCCCCGAGTCCCCCGGGATAGGCTTCAGGCTCCCCTATGACCCCCTATAAGCAGTACAGAAAATGGATGGATATCAGATATACCGATATCGTTTGAACTATGCTACTGGAAGTCTCATTCAAACAAGCCCTCTTGACCGAGTCCAGCTGAAGTAGTCACTCATGTTATATGATATCATGATATATATAAATATAGATGTTGCAATAGTCCTCAAGTATTAATCTGGAATTAAAAATGTAGCTCATTCAAGTGCCAGACATCTGCCAACTTTTTTTTTTTTTTTTTTTTTTTGCGATTGCAGAAATTAATGCAAAATCAAGCAAATGCTGCAATATTCAGAGGATCTTACAATTTTAGTTTCAAAATTACTGCAGATTTTATGCAGATTTGGGCCAAGACGAGGTCTGTGACATCACAACGTGCATTCGGTCAAAGCCCTCTTCGATTCACGTGTGTCGAACATGAGTAAGGCTAAAAGGTCTCATTTACCCACAAACATCACTGAGAAAGACAATTTTGTGCAATTGAAATTGCACCAATTCAAGTAGTTTTCCGCAAAAAAAAAGCACAAAAAAACTCCACAAATTGCATCGCAAATTTTGAAAAAAGGCGGGGCAAAATCAAGCATATTTGGCTGCAACAATCATCAAAAAAAACTCAGCGAAATCCTGTGCGGACTGTTTTTCTCAGACCATGGCAATCCCTTGAGCAATAACGTTTATGCCGTGATCACATCCAATACGTTACATAACCATAACTGGGTGCCAAAACATTTGCACGCAGCTTGGAAAACATTCTATATCCAACTCAGCAGGGAAAAAAACAAACAAAAAAAAACAATTATCTTCAGACAGGCTCTTCATTATAAAGTTTTAATTAGATAATCAAATGAGCAAAACAGCATTTCCAAACTTGAATACAAGGACCAAAAAAAATTTTTTTTAAATACGTGATCTGTATACAGTAATTATGCTGATGTTAGCACAAAATCACATGGGATTTATTAGATGCATCCCATTTATGTAATAAGTCCCTGTGTTCACAAAGTACACATTTTTTATAGAAATTAGCCGATCTTCATGTGAGTGCATTCTTTAGGAAACTAATGACTCCTTATTTATTCATCACATGGAAAATTTGCGTGCTCGGGCGTATCTGATTAATTTATTACGTGCTTCTTCTTCGTCACGATACTCCAAGTTTCTCCAGTTTGGACAGCTTTCTTTTTCCCTTTCGGCCAGTTAAGAACTCTACCTACTAAATAATGTCCCAATTTATGTGTCCAAGGCCTTTTATTTACTGAATCCGAGCTTTTCATTTCTCCTCGCTGACAGTTTAGATTTATTGATTTAATTGCCTAAGGTAACCATGCAATAAAATCATTGCGAAGATAAATTTCTGTGGCACTGTGCACCGTGGAGGTAATTTTTCAGCCTCCATAGCTACATGTCTGCAGGTCACAGGTGTAAATTTATAAGTCAAAGTCTCTCATTAACATGATGCCTTGAAATCGTTTTGAGTGCTGAAATGTGTAATGGTTTCATGAGGACGATGTGAGTGATAGGGCCCCTGAGCTGGAGCTTTGCTAATTGACAGTTCCAGGAATAACTGTTCCTCTCTGACAGTGGAGGGAATTTAAATAAATAAATAAATAAATAAAAATTCAGGTCTTGGCTAGCTACTGTAATCGTGACATGCAGAATACTAATGGAAATGTCACCATCTTAGTTTGAAGTAGCGAGTAAGCAAGAAGGTTCACATTTTGTCCTAAAATCTGCGTTCTAATTTAAATGTTCTTGGCTTATCGGTTTGTAACTGGGATAAGGTCAAGCTTTTCTTGAATTGCTTCATTTCACAGTCTAATTAGTGCTGTTTCTAAAAAAAAAAATGTATGTCTCTTTCCCTCATCATGAACTTTCTCATGTTAACTTTGAAGATAGTTATCAAATCTTAATATCTAGGATTGTCACGAGACAATTCAATCTTCCGATGTAGTACTTTCCCAGGCATAGTACCATAGTACTGGCATTCAGGATACCAAAAATGGTCACAAATAAATATATTTTTGATTGATGATTTTATTTAATATGTTTTGAAATGAAGTGTTAGAGGCTCGCAAGTACTCAGGAGGCACGGTGCAGTTAATATCATGAGTTCTCCCCAAAAACATGCACAAAAATGTTAGTTATAATGTTATAGAATAGCTGTAGCCCAATACTGTTTCAACCCCAAACTGCTTCATTATTATTTCCTCTCATTCAGGGAATAAAGACACAAGAATAGAGGAAGACACTAACAAACCATTAAACAGCACCAGTTTGTAAGGTTACGACGTGTTTTGACGTGTTTATATTTTTTCATACTAATGTTATACACTCTTACTAGTATCTATGGTTGTCACAATACCAAAATTCCTTTTGATACCAATACCATGTGTCTCAATACCAAAAAGAAACACTGACCAAAAATAGATAAATAAATTCTGCACTAAATTACAATCTCCCTTTTTACTCCCAAAACAAATAACACAAACACAGGAAGAGCAGTTAATTCGCCTGACTTAAACTCTCGATAAAACCTTTAGCTGTCTCACCTGCTGAATCTAAGTCAAGTTCTCAATGCTTATTGGTCAGATTTCTCATAAAAGTTTTCACAGCACGTATTTAACCAACTTGGGTTAATCAAGAGAAAACAGTGTAGAGCCAAAATGTTCTTGCAACATAGGACTCAGAGACATGGAGTAAAAGTTTATATGCTCGATTTATATGGTTTATATGGACAAAACGCAAAGATAAAAACAGGCAGGGTCATTACCAGGAAAATCACCAGAGATACGTTCAAATCCAAAACAAAATCCAGAATCGGAGTCATTATGCCAGGCAGGGTCAACAAAGCAAAATATGAGAATAGCATCAAAACAGAAGGGCAAGGCAAAAGGCAAGGCAAAGTCAAACAAAGAACACATCTACAAAAACATGGCTCAAATTTAACAAAATTGGCTTGCAAACTATAAGGCTCCATGTGGAAGGTCATGTGCTTTTTATAGCAGTTCAAAAGGAAATAGGAAACACAACCAAAGAAGTGAGTTAATATTCAGAGGAGGATGCCCTCTGGAGGTCTGGAGGAGAAAGGTCTGGGTTAGGTGTCACGGTTCACAAGGCTGCCTTACCTCCTTGACCAGTTATTTATCTTAAAGCATATTATTTAGTAACAGGAAAGGCATGTAGTTATGAGAGTGTCTCTGGGATAAGTTTGGACTCTCCAATAGGTTTCATGAGTCGAAATAAATTAACATTAAATCAACATATTCATGATTTTATACAAGCCCCTGAGTTAACCATTCTAACCATCTTATTATCACTGCAATGAAAACAGCGTAAGTGTAATTATTGTTGAACTTCCAATTAACCATTTCTAGCAGTTCCAATCGGACATTTTCAATCAGTATAAACAATTATTTATAGACTAGTTATAAACATTTTTTTTTAATCACCACTATTCTGTTATAAGATTAGTCAGGACACTGTTGGGTTTCTGTGTGTAGAGCATCGTGGCTTTGTGTTTAGCTACTGGTGAGCGGGGAGATGGGAAATGGGAGGGGTGTGTGTTTGATAGTGAAACACTGTATATAACTGCCACAAGCTTTGGTATATATTTACTTAAAATATACACATATACTCTAAATATAAAATAAATAATATAATAATTAAACAATATATAATTAAATAATAATAAATAATATATTAATTAAATAATAAATAATTATATATATATATATATATATATATATATATATATATATATATATATATATATATATATATATATATATATAAATATAAATAAAATATTCTACTTTACATTAAATTAGAGATTGGGGTAACATCATCTGATCCTCCATCATGAAATCTTTAAACAATTTACATTTCTTCAGTATTGCAACCTAAAACAGAGCCATAGAGTTGAGCAGATGAGGGTTAAAGACCCTTTTTTTTTAGTGGTTTAACATTGGCTCAGTCCTGGGATTTGACCTCACTACATTCTGGTCACTAGTGCAGAACATGAATCATTTCCCCTATTTCTGTATTTCTATAGTTCAGTGAGCAGTATACACATCAGACCAGACAAAGCTTACATCTTTAGCCCATCTGCTGGAAAAAGTGAGGAGCTGTGATTTCTCATCTCTCCACTGGTCGTGCAGACGCAGCACCGCTTACTTCACTGTGTTAAGCACTTAATTAAATGACTCTTGATTAAAGCCAGGGCCTGGTGAGAAAGCGCACATCACATTTCACCGCTTCATAATTGACTCCTTGTTAGATTTCCTCAGACTGTAATGTGCAGAAAGCACAATTTATTAGATTTTCACACACATTTCCTCCTCGAGCAATTAAGCTGCCTGTTCAAGTCCTGCCTTATGCGGCTTGGGCAAAAAGAAGCAGAGTGTCTTCTGCTATGGCGAGGGATAAACTCTGTCACAGTTTATAACATCCAAACCTTAAAATAAGGATCAAATAAGCATTTGTATTTCAAGAGAAGAAAAGAAAAGAAAAGAAAATAATTTTGTAAAACAAACACTTTTAAAAAGGAATAAAAGAATGTATATTAATAATTATAATTATATATATATATATATATATATATATACATGATATATTTATATTGAGATGTAGACAATATATATTCAGATTGCATTTATATATTCAGAGCTATAATTATATATTCTGATTAACATTTACATATTCAGAATTAAAACTTTATATTTATAAATATACAGTATATTCAGATTTTATATAATAATTTCACTGTTTTATTTTACTTTAAATTATTTCTGTTCCAGGACGAGTGTTGGTCAAGGTCAGAGCACCAAACAGAGCAGCAGACACACGGCTTTAATGATAAATTGGTGCTGTTTATAAGGTGTGCTCTGATAAGCTGTAATTATAATTAAACCTCCACTTTAATCACTGCTTTGGCTTGATTTGGCTGAATCTACTGATCTACTGTTCCCCCATTCAATAATGATGCAGAAGAACCAAATAACCTACATAATATTGATGTTTATTGTGTGGAGTCATTAACAAAATAATAAATAAATAAATAAATAAATAGATAGATAGATAGATAGATAGATAGATAGATAGATAGATAGATAGATAGATAGATAGATAAAAACATAATTGAATCTTTGGTAGCTATCGATTTTTCAGTATGGTAAGTAACTAGTCATTAATAGGTAAGTACATGTTAAGTAGTTAGTATTAATAAGTATTTAGTATTATATGTGGCAAATATCTAATATGTAATAGCTGAGTATGTGGTACTTAGCCTGTATTTAGCACGGTATAGTATTAGCAGTGTCCGCCATGTCACACCAAAAAAAGCAGCTAAGCTGCTAGCTAAGCTAGCTAAATAGTGACAGCTGCCTAGCTTGACCTACAACAAATTATCAAAATGAAACAAACAAATAATCAAACAGAATTTTGTAGTTAGAATTTATTTACAATATTTAACAATTACAGAGATAAAATAACAAGCTATACTAGTTGTGTTAAACTGGTATGAACTAGGCTACTCAACTGATCACTACTGCAACTCTGTGTACTCTGAAAGTCTGACTAGCACTGAAATGTTCAAGTTTGAAATGCTGTCAGTCATGTTTATTAGCGTTTTGGCAGTTGGTTACAAGGTTCAGCCCCTTTGTGAGGTCCCCCTATCATCATCTGGAGAAGCCATGCTATAGGTGAGACAAAAATGCTTTTATGTAGAGTGAACTGTGCAATAAACATTAAGATACACTATATGGCCAAAAGTTTGTAGACTCCTGACCATCACACCCATATGTGGCTCTTCCCCAAACTGTTGCCACAAAGTTGGAATCACACAATTGTATAGGATGTCTTTGTATGATGTAGCTTTGGAGATTTCTCTTCACTTGAACTAAGAGGCCCAAACCTGTTCCAGCATGACAATACCTCTGTGCACAAAGCAAGCTTCATAGAGGCATGGTTTGTTACATTTGGAGTGGAAGATCTTGAGCTACCTGCACAGAGCCCTTACCTCAACCCCACTGAACACCTTTGGGATGAACTGGAATGCTGATTGCATGCCAGGCCTTCTTGTCTGACATCAGTCCCTGACCTCACTAATGCTCTTCTGGCTGAATGGACACAAATCCCCACAGACATGCTCCAAAATCTAGTGGAAAGCCTTCCCAGGTTAGTGGAGGTTATTATAACAGCAAAGGAGGGACTAAATCTGGAATGGGATGTTCAACAAAGACATACTGTATGAGTTTTACGGTGAGGTGTCTACAAACATTTTCTTTCCTATGCAAAAACCACCTGTGATACACTGCCAGTATATCCGTGCATCCGGGCGGGACCCAAAAGGACATATAAAAAGCCTTTTTTCCAATGAATGTTAAACTTTGCTACCATTAAAAGAAAGCGTAGTTGAATCTATCATAGCATCCCAGTGAAGCTGTACATCAATCAAAGTCTATTAGAGGTGATTCTACAGCGCTTCCCACGTAGTCTTAAAGCAATCACCTGTGTCAAGTACATAGTAATGTATGCAAAAGGTATCTATAATAGTACTTGCTGCCATAATGCAATAATTACCCAGAAAAGTATTTTGAACAGTTACTATTTAATTACCATGTACAACTTAGGCTTTATTTTACAATCTATTTCAACTGCATTACAAAGGCCTTACTAGCAAATGTACCTGTTCATACTGTCTGATTATGTTCTTCTAATGACAAAGACAAGAGAGTAGTCCGTTTTTAATTATGATGTACATGTCTATATTTACTTAGTAATGTTGTTTATGTCTGGCTATGGTCTGAATCCCACAAAGATAGTAATAGTTAATAATTAAGTAGGGGAGAATGGGGCATGCTGACTGTCACACTTTTCACTCTGTCTTACATGTCTTGGGCATGACACATTATAATGGAATAAATGTCATACCAAATGAAAGATTGAAGTCTCAGGCGAATATATTTTATATTTATTACATCTATGTGTCTTATTTCATTATGGAGTTACAGAGAGATAAGTAGTAGACAGTGAGAAGTTGTGGCACGTTGCCCCATCAGTCAGTAAACTGTCTCACTGGATACATAAATATTTATAGTATTACATATGATCATATAATTATATAATAATCAATTTACTCTCACTTAAATAGGACTGCAGGCAAAATATTCTCTCCTTTACTCGTTGAAGTCAGACCACAAATTTCCCTATTAAATACCACATTATTACTTATTAATTACTAGTTACTTACTGTTTCACAGTACTGATTGTTATGTTTATCATGGACTTCTGTATCAGAATATAAACTTGATCATATATCAAGCCTCCGTAGCATGCCAGTGTTAGGACATGGCTATCGTATGGCATTTATTACACTCTGCACATGACAAAGAACACCTTTCTCTGCCGGAAACCAGCGCCTTCTCACTCTGCAAACTGTGTTGTGTTTCCTCAAGGTTAGAATAAGAATTTATTTTCACTCCCGCTCAGCTGGCAGACTAAGGGAAGCGGATGATGTATGAGCCATCGCATGTTATTTATTTGCCAAACTCTTCCAGATGTGGCGCCATCATTTATCTACTGACAAATCAAACCTTGTGACCAGCTTGTGCTGTGACCCTGACCAGGGCGAAGCAAGGCTGCCGGTGGGAATATACTTACAGGCACAGACATGCACACACACACACACACACAGAGAGAGAGAGAGAGAGAGAGAGAGAGAGAGAGAGAGAGAGAGAGAGAGAGAGAGAGAGAGAGACCGCTTTCTCCCTGACCTGGCTGAACAGCAAAGCCAAGTGAAGATAAGCATAACTGGATTTTGACCTCAATGAGAGAGTAGTTTTGGCTATAGAGGCGCACACACACACACACACACACACACACACACACACACACACACACACACACATACATACAATGCAATCTTGCAAATTTATATACATATTCTCTAAACACACATAGTCACTCACAAGGAGATATCCGGCGGCCTTTTTTTGTTTGTTCTGAAGTGTGTGAGATGTTTGCCGGTACCAGTAAAATAACAGAAAACCTGTTAACTCATTCAAATAATTGAAGTCTAAGATCAGTTGTTGGATTATGTTAATAAATGGTTATGCAAAATGTTGTTTTTCTTTTTAGAATGTATTCATGAATTCTTTGGTAACAGGTATTTAAATCTCTAAATCTGTACAAGTCATCCTTTCAGAGATGGACTACTTTTTTCTAAAGGAAGAATTTGTGGTTGTATATGGATCTATGATCATGCATGGATACCAAAAAAATGTGGGAAAGTGAAAAGAAAAACAGTAATATATATATATATATATATATATATATATATATATATATATATATATATATATATATATATATATATATATATATATATATATATATATATATATATATTAGTGTTTTATATTTTACTATGCAGCTCCAGTGTTGTAAAAATAAATAAATAAATAAATAAAATTTGTAAAGCTGAAAATGTGTGTCAATATTTACATATGAAAAGTTCCTTGCACATCCTTGAATTTATGCTTATTAAAAAAATGACCTGTGCAGTGCTCACCCACATATTTTGTCAGATTTCTGAAGTGTAAGCTTTTGAGGCAGTTTTTCTTTTTCAATTTTTGACAAGACAAACACTTACCTTTGAATCTGAAAAAAAGATTGATTGATAAAGCAAATTTTTCTTCTTTTTCATTACAGTATGTTACTATAGTAGGGTTTACTTGAGCAAGAAGGAATTTTAATATATTGAGTTTCAAAATCATTCATCTAATAGTAGTCTAATATACTGCAAATACTTAATGGCTGATTGTCATGAACAGGATGTGGAACGCTCTTATTTGTGATAATCACATTAATTTGCAATTACTGCCAATTTCTCAAACAGTATGGGCTCAATATTAGTTGTCAAACTACTCTTCTCTCTAAAATAAGGTCCCATGGTTTAATGGATAAACTGAGTAAGTTGTCATCTGCAGTGGTTGCAGTTCACTT
>CM042542.1:6327500-6742500 GCA_023630585.1 Cranoglanis bouderius | reverse complement strand
TGATGATGATATGGTTTTAAAGACGACTGGACAGAGAAGTATGTGTTTATTCTCCACTTATTTATAGCCATGAACTAATTAATAATATATAATCGTTAGTTAATCATTAATCATTAATCATCCAAAGCTTTGTAAGCAATGTATTGAATGTATCCAACCGAATTGGGCCCACCAGAAGCCAAGGGCCTCTTAAAAATTTTATCTGAATATTTACAGAACAAATGTAACCTACTATATATATATTCAGGTCCATAAGTATTTGGACAGTGACACAATTTCCTAATTTTGCCTCTGTACACCACAATGGATTTGAAATGAATTAAACTTTTTGAATTAAAGCTGAAAATTAGGAAATTAAATCATTGTCCAAATACTTAAGAAGATTACAGTATATTTATACTGAACATCCTCTCAACATACTTAGTATTTGACTAAAAAGTAATAACTTTTAATCCCATTATCCCAGTGTTACCCAGAAGAGTGAGGTTGGTTCCTCGTAAGATTGTCTATTGGTTGTCAATGTCTATTGAGCTAAACAAATAAACAAGTTTTTTTTTCTTCTTAGAATGTAGCTACATTTAAAATGATGTTTTCAGCGGTGAGAACTAAATTTACAGTGAGGTCATTTTCAGGAAATTCCGTCTACCACTTATTGGTATACCACAGTGTTTTAGGGTAATTGGGGCTATATGGGTTGCAACACCAGTTCCAGACTAAATTACTAAATTACTGCTGGCCGCTCACTCTTCAATCACTGTGGACTTTTAGATAGGCTATAAAAATATTAATGCAAAAAAAGCATTTCCTGTTATCCAGTACACTTCTATCCAAGGCAAAAATGGCTTCAAGACCACTTGCCGTTCCGCTCTGATCTATGCAGTTATAAAATATACACATAAACACGTTCTGACACTCCAGCTAGCTGAGTCCAGAACACAATGACAACACAAATAAAGTAGCCATAGCACTTCCAGCCAAACTCTGTGTTTTTCTTGAAAGGGCAAGATCAAATGAGACCTTGGAATGGCTGTGGCTCCCATCAGAAGAAAAGAACCATTTTCTCTTAATTTGCTGAACGAGCCAAGAGCTCAAGGTCTTGTTTTTGCCAGTAAGAAAATACAAATTGGAGGTCGCCAACTGAGGAATTTATTCGGAGTGAAAAGCTCTGTCTTTGATTCATATACTTATTTATTTATTTATATTCAAAAACCAAGCGAATTTGGAATGAAGTATTAGCCCCCCAGAGTCCTGAGGTTTTACAACCTAAATCAATTACTAGTGAACACTCATGCCTTTGTTGTTACCTGCCAAGACTACCGCCACAGGAGGCTCAGAACTTTCTCACATGAAGAGATGTACTAACACAAGCACAGGAGGTTTTCCCCTAACCTAAAGGCTTTCCAAAGATGAACTTTGCTTTTCCTGTATAAAAAAAGGTGTTTCACTGGAGATCAACAGGCACAGCTGCCAGGGATAATTGAGGATGAGGCCACATCTCAACGCAGAGGTGGATTCACAGATGTGGGGAAAGGTGAGGAGAAGATGCTTCCACATGAATGCAGTCTAAGCTGGATTTAAGCAACAAGCCAACATTCATACTGACTCATTAATATTCACCCATAAACACTGCTAAGAATAGTTTTTTATGGAAGATCAACAAAATAGTCAACAATTCAAAGAAAGCACGAAATTAAAATAAAAGTAAATCATTTATTAAACGTACAATTTGACGTATTAAATTTATATTTATCTTATTAAATTGAATATTGCTGAGAAACTACCTTATGAAACTGAAAACCAATCATCCAGTCACGTGGCAGCAGCTCAATGCATAAAATCAACATCAAGAGTTTCATAAAAAATTTCTTTCCAACATAAGAATGGGGACAAATGTGATCTCAGTCATTTTAACTGAGGTTGTTGGTGCTAGACAGGCTGGTTTGAGTATTTCATAATCTCCTGAGATTTTCACACACAACAGACTCTAGAGTTTACACAGAATGGTGCAAAAAACCAACAAACAAACAAACAAAAATCCAGTGAGTGGCAGTCTTGCAGGTGAAAATTCCTTGTTAATGAGAGAGGTCAGAGGAGAACAGACAACCAGACAGACAAGAAGCCTATGGTATCTCAAATGCCAATTCTTTACAACCACGGTGAGCAGAAAAGTATCTCAGAACATACAACACTCTGAAGCTAGTGGCGGACGGATTACACCAGCAGAAGACCACATCAGGTTCCACTACTATCAGACAAGAACGGAAATCTGAGGCTACAGTGGGCGCACTTTCACAGAAACCGGTCAGTTCAAGATTGGAGAAATGCCGCCTGGTCTTTTTCCATCTTCAACTCTCTAGTTTCGGTAAGCTGAAGCTCTTGACCGGTATTTTGCATGATTTTATGCGTTGTGTTGCTGCCACATAATTGGATAATTGCATGAATGCCAAGGTGTAGAGGTGTTCCTAATAAAGTGGCCTGTGAGTCTACCTAAATATTCTGCTTGCAAAATATAAATACCTGATCTCAGGGGGCACGGTGGCCTCGCTCCTCCAGGGTTATATAATACATTATTATCATATTATTTAACAAAGAAAAATTGTAATTGTTTATACTGTGAAGTTTTCCGTGAGAAGATGTTTATTTAATATTTATGTAAGAAGTCTCCAGTGTCAGAGCCTTGTAACAGACAGTGCGTTTTCTGTCACAGGAAAGTCTTCAGGACAGAGGATTTTCAGATTCTTGGTAACGATGGAACAACTGTTTATAGCTGCTATAAGTGATAATGGGAACTAATTTGTCTTGCAAACATGCCACAAAATTTTAAAAATAAATATAAATGATTTTTATGAAAATGAAAAGTTGTTGTTCATTTTTAAAAAAAAACGTTCTAGAAGAAGAATAAAACAATTGCTGATATTGGTAAATAATCAACTTTGAGGTGGTAAGAGAAACTCTGCTTTGCATTGAGAAGCATCACACCACCCTGTTGATTATTTTCCTATTACAGCATGCCCTTGAGTGTTTTATTTCTTATGAACATGGTAACAAATGCATATATTCATAATACAAAGTGTTAACTGTTGCTACACCTGATACTGACAACATTAATACAACATCTATGCAATATATTGAATGTACATATTTTAGTGCGAGATGATGTGAAGTTAAATATTCTACACAGAGTCTTTCAACACTGATTAAAAAAACAGTTTTTGTAATCATATAAATGGAAGGTTTTGTAAATTACATATTGAAATAAGTTGATACAAGACTCCTTTGCATTGTCCTCTTTAGAAGTTTGCAAACCGAACTGCGTAGATTGGACAGACAGCAGTAAATCGGCGTCAGCGTTTGTCAGCGGGCGATAAACGTCTTCGCGGGGACCTGATTTGTCAGTAAGCGTCCCACCGTGAATAACTGCATCCCGCCTCAACCGTGTGTGTCTCCACTCCAAACGCTCTTGCGATGACAAGAGCATTGTTGGGAGTATTAAGCTGTCACTCAAGCCAGTCCCTCATGGAGACACATGAAAGCGAGACTGACGGAATTACAAGCCCTTCAGCTCCCACCGAGACTGGCACAGACAAAATCGTCAGGTAGTTGGCAATGAGTACGCCCAAGAGTTATGATTAATTCATCGCCGACCTACATGTGTGTCATACAACACGACAGTCTAATAGGATGTTTCAATACACTGTCGAATAGAGAGGCATTCTGCATCGTGCTGTGGATACTCTGGTGTTTGATTGTTAGAAAAGAATGGCATCTGTCTTTCTTTTCATTTAGTAGGACGAACATAGGGCTGGGGGAGTTTGTAGAGAAAAATGATTTTTTTCCAGTTTGCTTTTATATCCAAGTCAGACTTGTCAACAGGCCTGTGTGTTTTGCTAACAGTTCCTCCGCAGTGTTTTGGACTCTGATCCAGCCGCTCCTGCTGAGATCCATCAGCCGAGCTCAGAGCAGCGAGAGTCAGTCTTCACCACCGGCTGTAGAAAATCATATCAACAGATTCCACCAATGGCTCTGTGCCTCATCCTCAAATAAAATCGGAGCTTTTTACTGTTATTGCGGTGGACATTTAACAGCAGATTATGACTTAATCAAGGGGACCTAGCTTTTAAATGTATAATAAAGTGGTTGGATGTGACTGTGGAACAAGAGCCCTTCATCATTGTTATTATGAGTGTGCTGGGGCAAAGATTGCTGTTAATTCTGCGCTGAGTGACTCCTGCACGGACATCTGCCTATGAAAAAGTGATATTTTCTGGCCTATTTACAAAATTGGTGAGCAAGTAACAATGTTAAGAGATGAGTTTTTCATACCATTTCCAATTAAAATAGACATCTTCTGTACCGCTACTGTAATTCTGCCTTTATTCGATAGATAGATAGATAGATAGATAGATAGATAGATAGATAGATAGATAGATAGATAGATACATAGATAGATAGATAGATAGACAGATTTTTCCCAATATCAAAATCAAAATCAGCTCATTACATTTGACTGTACATCAAATCACATGTTTATATTAATACACTGACTCTAATACATTATCAGGTCTATGGCAGCCACTTACACAGGGACGTCTATGGCAGACGCTTCACATAGACAGACTTCACAAACATTTCAAACTATTGTATGAGGAGATGTTTATTTAATATTTTTGGAACTGTCTCCAGTGTCACCACTAAGTATTCAGATAGTTTTTAGGGTCACGTTTATGTTTCCTGGCGGGTGATGGTGACATACATATCCACCTGTGTGAAGTTTTGATTTACCATAACTACTAGTTATGACTAGTGGTAGACCAATACATGGCCAAGGCCAACATATCGGCCAATATAAATCTTCCCATTCGTGCATTCTTCCTTATTCTGGCTAAATGTGTTCACTCAGACATGAAGCGAGCATCTATGACAGTAAAATGACCAGTCATCGTTCACTTTTTAACGCAACGTTACGTAATGTTACACTCCAGCGTAATGTTACAGACGTGTGATAAACGAAACAAAACGAAAAACATTTTACCTCACAAACAAATCCTGCGGCTGATTCTTCCTCAGACACTTGCATCGTCTTTGGTAACTTTTAAACAAGACATTGTTTTGTTCAAAACAGGCTCAAAAGTCTGCGCACCCCTGAACGAAAGCTGGGTCAGGTGACCTGGATGAGACCAGAACATTGTATGGGACATAATGTGAGATGGTAGGTTTTCCTAGATTTTAAATCCACGTGTGCCTTATTTAATTGTTCACGATTAATGTAATATCATCTGTAGTGTACGTTTTCATGTGTTCCGGTCTTTTTTGATGCTAAGCTACATACTGCTAACTAAGCATGTAATGGTAAAAAATATACGCCTACTATCATGTGGGCTTGTATTATATATATATATATATATATATATATATATATATATATATATATATATATATATATATATATATATATATATATATATATATATATATATATATATATATATATATATTATAGAGACAGACAAGCAAAACACAACAGACATAAGTCTTTATTATTCAAATAATATGATATAATTTCACATAAGAAAGTAAAACAACCTGTTACTGGCTAAAGTAACTATATGAGATTTATGAGTAACTATGTATTGTAGATAATATACATGGAATTACACATACTATTTTTGTCTTTAATTAATGACTGTTGGACAGATTTGTTCATTAAATAAATTATAAACTATAAATTATCTATAACCTGCTACTGGATTACAGAAGCACTAAGTATTTATATAATTGGAAAATCAAATTATACATAAGTTTACTAAAATGTATTTTCTTTTTTTGTTCTGCTAGATGCCTGGTACAGACAGCAAGACACAAGGAGAAGCTGCACTAAAACCTATTTATTTTCATTTGTACAAATTTCTTAAGTGAATATTTTTGAAGTTCTTCAGAGAATATTACATCAATACTATTATGTTCATAAATATGTTCATTTAGTTTCAGCAACGTTCTGTATGTCTCTTTTACTGTAATTAAATTTGTGTTGCAGTATTTCGGCCTCATATTGGCCAATCGACCACACTCCTTTCTAGATATCGGCATCGGCCATTAAAAAAACCCTGTGTTGGTCAAACACTAGTTATGCCATACCTTAAGTGTCTGTGGCGCAACTGAAATTCTACAACATGCTAGTTTCAAACTAACAACTATACTAATGATTACACTTATGTGCAAATGGTCAATGGTGTGCTGTCTATACTGTGCATATATAATAATTTTGCAAGTGCTTGCAATTATTCTAGGGCTTCAGCATCCTCTATAAACAATTTGATTTTGCAAATACCACGGCTGCTGTACAGCCCAGTTTTATGACACTTCGCATAGAGCAAAATCAGTACTGATCGTTAATAAACCCAACGCTGTTTATTTTCCTCCTGTCTTTATGCTCTGTTACTATTCCGATCATGCATGATAATCCACTCTCAGCTCATTCTTCTACACTTCTCAGCTATTTCACATAGTTAGAAGAAAAAAAACAGGATTAATCGGCACAGTCTGGCCAGGTTTCTTCCCCAGAGAGACGACATCTGGCCACTGTTGTTTGGGGAGTTCTGATGACGAGTTGGCATAATGGAAACAAATGAAGGCCTACGAGGACGTCGACGACTCCATATTTTGCTCTGCCCGGCTCCCTGTGGAAAACTGGCTCCCTTGATGTGCCTAATCAATCTTGGGCAAGCTGCAGGCATCATCAGTGCCAATTCGGCCAGTGACAAAATTGCCATGCCACTCTTGATTAGCTGCATGCAAACAGTGCTGACAACATAAGACATCCTGTGTCCCTCTCTCCCTCACTCTATTTCTGCACTACATTATTATTTGTTGTTATGTTATTTCTAAAGATCTTTGAAGTACTATACATTCAGATAATATCAAATACGTTTACATATGAATTGTTTTGTGGATGCCTTTGATGATCACTGTAAAATTCTATCAGTAGTCCATTGTTACCATTACGAAACTATTAGCACGTTGTCTCATTATAGATATAAAACTATTACACATACAGTACACACAAAGGAACACACTCATTGAAAAACAGATAAGGAGCATCATTCATAATCGCTCGTGTCTCTTTCACGAATTCCCCTCTTGTATTATGCGCTCTGGAGACTTATTTTATGTTCCACGTTATTCTGGTTTTCCGACTCGTGCCCATATTACCGTATGTAATAATACTACTGAATTCACATATGCCTTTTTGATCACAAATAAGACGGATGTGGATGGCAAAAATTGAGCCATTTATCTTTATTATTTATTTATTTCTTGAAATAGAGCAAGGTCGTAGCCTTCCCGCTGACCTTGAATATTACAATAACAATAACAATATTCTACAATAACAGGATTTTTTTGTATAGATAGATGGATTGTTAGATGAATAAATGGCTACCTATTGAAAACCTTATTTATCATGTATCATTAAAGAAAATATCTCCCAAAAAAAGATAAATAGAAGAGAGTTTTGCTACCATGTCAAGAACTGACTTTGACTAAAATGCTAAACAAATGTAGGAAGTATTCATTCGCGTGTTTGGAAAGTGTTTTTAAAAGTGTCTTAAAATCCATAGATGGAAGTTAGAAATGAAAACACCTCAGGCTTAAGGTTAATTAGGACAACCAGCTAATCAAGTTGTTTTCTCAGGTCACTGTACCTTTCATTATGTGGTGGTTCATATGACCTTAAACAATGCAAAACGTAGAGATGCCCAAATGGCTTTGGGGGGGCGGGGGGGGCAGCAACGCGTTCTGGTATGTTGCCATGACAACAGAGTGCACCTTCTGTCTCTGGTTTAGTGGGAAACAAGCTGAAGTAGATATTCAAATTCTAAGAGAAAAAACTGAGACCCCCATCTCTCTCTCTCTCTCTCTTTCTCTCTCTCCACTTCTGAGGAACTAAGATTTAAATTTATCAGCTTCATATCCAATGTACAATCCATTATCTTTTCAGTGTTATTGAAGTCTCGATTCTGATTGATCTTTTCTATAATAGCAGCTCTGACAGTAGTACAAGGTTTAAATGAATGCACTCTTTCTAATTTGTTATTGGTTCTATAGTAACAACTTACACAAGCATTTGTATGGCAGATGCTCTCACATTAAATAAGCGTGTGTAATTATAGACATGATGAAGTTTTTATTTAGCATTATTGGAAGGAGTCTCCAGTGTCAGAGTTTTGTAACAATCAGAGGTAAAGTGAAAGAAAAAAAAAGAGGCTGGTGATGGAATAGCAATTATTTATCACGTTGTAATGTAAACTAGAATAGGAACTAACTTGTTTCATGAAATGTAGCCATACAACTGATATGTGTCATGTGTCATTCTTCAATGAATAAAAAAAATTTCATGATTGGCAAATTACTGTGGTATTTGTGTTTGGGGTCTGTGATGTACTGTATATCCAGGGGCTCCCAGACTGTATTTCTTTTTTAAATCACATGACAGTAGTGGAAATTACTATCAAATAGTACCAAGGTTGTTATGGTTATTATTTAGTAATCATACTTGTAAGCCAATGTGACTGGTCATTGGGTCATTCCATCTCAACTGGTCCAATACAGGTTGCTTGACCTATTTTTGAGTGATTACCTCTATGCATTGGCATTGCAAAATCATATTTTATTTTATTTTATTTTACTTAACTACGGCATCTTCGTGTCATGGCGCACAACAAATTTTGGTTATACAGCTGTTTCCGGAAACCTCAATATTTTGGCTCAGGGTGGTCCTAGCTGCTTGGCACAAAAACTGATATCTAGAGCACATTACAAGGTACATTTAAATATATAAACATTTTGCACATTCTTGTTCCTTAGACTTAGACCTTAAGTCCAAATATAATGCTTAAGATTGCTCACAAGTTCCAATTTTAGGGTCAGTTTATAACGGGAAGGGTTCGAGTTTCAGTCTTAATTTTTTAGGGGGTACTTTGTTGTGTTCCATGACACAAAGATGGCTGTCATGGTTAAACCAGGTAAAAAAATACATTAATAAAAAATAATTAAAAAATAAACTGGTGGTTTTGCAATACCAATACATAGAGGTAATCACTCAAAAGAAAAATAGAAAAATTAAAAACGGTCAAGCAACCAACTTTACAATTATTGGAGCATTTGAGTAGGACTGACCACATTTGAAGTGAAAGAGGTAAATCTATAACTCAGTACCTAAAAATCAAGTCTAGTCCAGATGAACCCCATTATGAATGCAGTTTCATAGATTTGGGGAATTAGTAACTATGGGGGCAAATACATTTTCTCACAGACCCAGTTGGTACTGGATAACTGTTTTTGCTTTAATAAATAACATTATCATTTAAAAACTGTATTTTGTGTTTACTCAGGTTGCCTTTGTTTTATCTCAGATTTTGTTTTAATTTCTCAAACAATTTAGTATGAGATATACACAAAAACAGAAGAAATCAGGAAATACTTTTTCACAGCACTGTAAATGAATATAATGGTACATATTAGACCTATTAATCTATATTCTTTAATATGTACTGTGATCTTTGGGCATTATGTTAGTCTGAAAGATATATAAAGCACTTTGAGACCTGTTATTGGAAAATAATCAACTCTGCTTTGTGCCAAGCTGCATAACACCACCCCGTCCATGATCATTTTCTTATAACAGCATGCTCCAAAGTGTTTTATTTCTTAGTTATTACATGATGTTACTCGCTGCATGGCTTTGAACAGTTGCTGTTGTTGAATGAGAAACAGTGGG
This sequence comes from Cranoglanis bouderius, assembly GCA_023630585.1. Lineage (NCBI taxonomy): Eukaryota > Metazoa > Chordata > Actinopteri > Siluriformes > Cranoglanididae > Cranoglanis > Cranoglanis bouderius. Next base: position 6,732,725 of record CM042542.1, on the reverse strand, counting down.
TCAGTGTTTACAGTTCAAAATGATTTAAAAATGTACGTTTTGGAAGGATGACTAACAAACAAAAGATTTTACAAGCGTGAAAGTACAGTGTAAACCAACACTATAATGCTTCTTTGTGTTTCCTGATGTTAGTTTCTGTGTTCTTTGCTAATAAGAAAATTGTAACATTCAAAATGAAAGGCAACTGACATTTTTGACATGAAAACTTCATGAAAGCCTCGTTTATTCTTTTGCGCTCGTTCCTCATGCTTTCATTCCATACAGCGGATGCCGCTGGCCATATCCAGAGGCTTTAAGAACGTAAGCAAAGGTGGTAACATTTGTAATGATGCCACAGCTTTGTGTGAGCAAAACACTCGACCCAACCCCCCCTGAACTACATACTGGCTTCCTCACTCCCCTCCATCCTCCCTACCTCATCCTCTTTTTTTATTTTATGCCTCCTGCTCTTTAGAGAGTAAGCCAAAAGTTGTTCTCCGTGCATGCTAAATGTTTAATGTGCAGTCTGGCTGCATCAGTGTCTCATTAAAGGAGGGAAGATCAGATACAGCTCTGACTGGATTTTAATTACATGTGGAGGATGGAGGAAGAGACGCAGTGCTCAGGACCACTGACTGATTAGACCCCCGGGCAGCTGGGCCCCAGGGCCTGTCATTAGAACGCTCATTTCCGCTTCCCTTACCAAGAACAAGATGTAGCTCCAGTGTGTGTGTGTGTGTGTGTGTGTGTGTGTGTGTGTGTGTGTGTGTGTGTGTGTGTGTGTGTGTCAGACATGGTGCAATTGATCTGTTATGAAAAGTTTCAGCATTTTAACTACCAAGAGAAACGCTGCACGCTGGGGGAGCTGATTTTTTTTTTCTCTGTAAAATTGCCACAGTCTCTTTATAACCTGTTCTCCATTAACTATGTTTATGATGATGGTTGATTTAACATGCATAAATTATTTTAACATACACGGGCCTCTTGTGAAACATGTTTGAATGAGGTTTCATAATATATGACATATTGCAGTGGAAATATGACATTCAATATAACCATATAAGCAAAAACGAAGGACAGGGGTAAAATGAGGTCAAGGCTCATTAGATTATGTCCATGAGGAGACAAAGAGGCATGTAGTACAAATACGATTTGGGATTGCTGAGGTAGACCATGAAGACATTCACTAACTGATAGGTCAGTGGGGAAATGGGTTTAGAAAGCCACAATATACACATAGGTATTATTCATAAGAACTGATGAAGCGATTGGAAGAATAAATAATACACCATGAAAGCTGAGAAGCGAGGGAAATTCTGTAAATTGTCTCTTGTCTCTCTTTTTTTTTTTACTCTAAAGGAATATTTATGGAAGTGAGAGCAAATGAATCCCAGCTGATGTCCTGTTATTGTTTGGCGCTCAGAAGTTTAGTGCTAAATAGCCTCTCAGCTTCAGCTGGAAATCAACCAAATAGTACTAAGCTATTACCTTTGACCAAATATAGCAGGATACAAAAATAAAAAAGAATGGTTCTAGCAAGAGGAGTTTTATTTAATCAAGTATCACTATAAAAATTTAGACTCATTTCACACTTGATATTTAACGATACATTATTTAATGAATGTGCTCCAAAGTATTTTTGAATATTTTTTATCTACCACATTTACACCAATCAGCCATAACATTAAAACCACTGATAGGTGAATAACATTGATTATCTTGTTACAATGGCACCTGAAAAGTCAATTCTCAAAGTCGATGTGTTGGAAGCAGGAAAAATGGGCAAGTGTAAGGATCTGAGCGACTTTCACTAGGGTCAAATTGTGATGGCTAGATGACTGGGTCAGAGAATCTCCAAAACAGCAGGTCTTGTGGGGTGTTCCAGGTATGCAGTGGTTAGTACCTACCAAACGTGGCCCAAGGAAGGACAACCAGTGAACCGGCAACAGGGTCATGGGCACCCAAGGCTCATTGGTGTACGTGGGGAGTGAAGGCTAGCCCGTCTGGTCCAATCCCACAGAAGAGTTACTGTAGCACAAATTGCTGAAAAATTTGTGTGATGTGATGTGATGTGATGATTATGTAACGGCGCAGGAGCATTGCAGACATTCTGCTGGCCGGTATCTGTTTACAAACTGAATTGATTAGACTTACGTATATCTCTATGACATGCGTCTATCCAACAACTTTATCAAAGCATGACATTCACTATATGACAAAAGCAAACTTAGCTAACAAGATTTTAGACATCTTTAGGCAGACTGACTGTTTTTACCTCTGCGTTTGTTAAACTGGCTCCTCACATGACTTTGATCTTTGCAGACATCCAAAGCAAGGTAAGAAATTAAATAAAAACATTTCCAAATATGTTCGGTAATATATATTTTATAATATATTTATGTTTTCTTAAAGTAGAAAAGCGCTGTCAGAAAAACTCAGTTTTGCTCAAATCATGATTGTTCATCATTTTCAAGAATCAGCCACAGCAACATCCGAGGGGTTTTTGCACACATATTATTACAGAAAATGAAAACTTGTTTCAAATGTATAATTTGCAGTATTTTTTTCATAACTGATGAAATCGTGGCAGGAGACTCAGACTCAAATGTGTTTGCACTCTGCTTTACATCAAAGGTGGTTTTGCGATCAGGGTTATGCAGTCCACAGTGGCCAAAAAGATACTTCGTTGACACGTTCTTTATGCAGAAGGCTTATTTGGTTTTTGCTGGAATTCTATATGTGGGAATATTAAATGACAGGGACTGTGAATAGATCAACAAAGGCTTTTGGTGTTTGCAATAGCTAAGGTTCACACTAGCAAATTTCTTTCCTTTGAAACCACAAGGATCCAGTTTGATCGCTTGAGGAAACAGATTTTTCCAGTGAAGCCATCCAGCAATCACAAAACGGTCGATTCCAGTACAGAGAAGGTAACGTTGGGCCAAAATCCTGGTAACCCACAACCTCAAAATGTCAGAGCAATTATTGCTTTATAATCATATGGAAATTGAAAGGGTTGCAGCAAGGTTAGCCTATATATCACTGTAATGGATTACCACAAACATCCACACAATGTTCTTTTTCACTTATTCAATATATCCTATTTCCACTTCAATTTTCCACTTTCTCATGCTCTAAACCTCAGCTGAGACCTGCTCACCCACTGAATATGCATCCATTGTGAATATTTCAGGATAATTTTTCACCTAATGGCAACTCCTGCTCCAAATCCTCAACCATGAATCAAGATTATAATTACCGCGACTTCCTTTGATGCGCACAAGAAGGTCAAACATGAAATGCCAAACTGCATGACATATTCAGAATCACTAATATTAAAAAAAAAAATCAAAAAATATGGCGTTCCATTTCACTTGCGATGCCAGTTCACCATTACACTTGGTGAATAAGATCAGAAACAGACCACAGGGTGAAATGACATTTCAATATTGACTTTGAAGGAAGAGGATTCAGAAATGCAGCAGTATTACTTGTGTTATTTTCATAGCCTTTAAATCAGGACTGCTCAACTTTGGAGAGCTCATGGACCAAAAGAAATGAGCCAGCTGAAAAAGAGGGTTATACCCTGCCCTAATTCAAATGTACCGAGATATTTTTTTAATATTAAAAAATTACATACCTTGTTATCCCCCTTATTCATGCATCATAATAAAAATGCATCATTTGTCGTTTGGAAAATTCATTCGGAAAAGCCAAGCCAATGATTTATTGTGCATTTTTAGATACACGGTCAACATTCGTGCTTTAACACCAAACCTCAACGCCTTGGTTATCAAGATCACACATGATGCACAGAGAAAACCCTTTAAAAGCTGCAGAAAATAATTAGATGTAGTCTACATTTAGGAGTCTTTACTCTAGTAATTCTAGTGCCCCTGGAATTAATTGAACTATTTAAGCTCCCTCAATACTCACATGGCTTATTTTATTAAGAGACAATGCTAGATAAAGTGCTACATAACAGCACTACACAACTGGTGTAGGTTTTCATTCCTTTTTTTAATAGTGATTAATATAAAAGTGCTACAAATGAACATAAGTATAAAGTTGAATATGAATGTATAACCAGTGTTTCCAGTGTAGTGACTTTGTCATTAGATTTGACTTTTTAGACCCCTTTAGTAACAAAAAAAAAACCTAGAAACAAATCTAGTGACTTTTGAGGAGATGTTAGCAATTGTCCTGCACTCGATATGGATCTCCAGCTCATATGCATATACAACTGCTGGTTATATGAGTTGAGAGAGCTGGTTCAATCAACTCACTACCAGTGTGTAAAGTCTGACTGAGTTGTGCTTGTGGGTCTATGTTCACCACTGTTCACCACTGTTCCCAACAACCAATCACTGATCACCATTGTTCGCAACGACCAATCATTGATCACCACTGTTTCCAATGACCAATCACTGATCACTACTGTTTCCAATTACCAATCACTGATCACTACTGTTTCCAACAAACAGTCAGTGATCACCATTGTTCCCAACAACCAATCAGTGATCACCACTGTTTCCAACAACCAACCACTGATCACCATTGTTCCCAACAACCAATCAGTGATCACCACTGTTTCCAACAACCAACCACTGATCACCTCTATTCCCAATTGACCAACCACTGATACACATTGTTCCCAATGACCAATCACTAATCACCATTGTTCCCAACAACCAATCACTAATCACCATTGTTTCTGACAACCAGCCACTGATCCCATTGTTTTCCAGTCATCAACCACTGTTAAGCATTGTTCCCAATAACCAATCACAGATCACCATTGCTTGTCCCTTCTGTGCACTCTTTTGTTCTTTGTTTTAAATTAAATTATTGGCGATATTTAAAAGTAATAAAAGTGAGAGATTCTGTAACTGTTTCCTTCCAACCAATCACTGATCACCATTGTTACCAATGACCAATCACTAATCACCACAGTTTGTTCCACGTGAACACTCCTTTGTAATATTTCTTTTGACCATCCATTAGCTACTTTCCCTCAAAAACATTTGCCAACACTGTGAGTAACAGTAAAAGCATTATCAGTATGCATAATGGAATGTTCAACAACACCAGTGAAAAAAACATTTATATCTGATCATTTGGCAGATGCTTTTATCCAAAGCGAACAATGAAAGCATTAAAGGGACAAAGTGGCTCTCTGGTACAGTCACCAGTGAAGAACTTTAACCTCTGAGCTATCATCTGCCCAATAAAGGAAATGCACCAGTGATATTTAAACTCAGGATGTCCTGTTTATTTGACAGGCACTACGACCGCTATGCTAGAAACAGATCCTTTTTAGCAAATGAGTGATGGCCCAATGCCAGCCCACACTTACTGCTTTCATCTGGTCCACATACTGCTGTGGAACAACGGTGATTAAATCATCTGAATCTGGCTGCCTGAACACAACCACAACTCAACCCTGATGAGGCCATATCTCAGGCATGACATGAATCAGAACTTTCGACCCAAAACTGAAATACAACACAAGCATTAAAAATGACTGACTAAATTAAAGCCAGATTCCAAATGCAGGGCAAAGCGGGTAAAGCTTATATGTACAATGGCGTGCATAAATATGTGGCCCCTTGTCCATAATTTGTAGTGTTACAACTTGGAACTAAAACTGACTTAACTGAGATTATATGTCATGAATCTACACAAAATAGCCCATAATATTGATATGGGAGGAAAAGCCTCTATAGTTAGCAAAATTATTTACAAATAAAAATAAAAGATATATGCGTAAGTATTCACCAAGAGGACAAGGGTAACTGTCGCATACACCTCTAAATTAGTTCTAGTGCAACCAGTTGTCATCAAAAGTCACAAAAATAATTGAATGGAATCGTCATGTGTGCAATTAATGTGTCACATGATCTAAATTATTATATAATATAAATATGCCTGTTTTTGGAAGAGTTTATTAGAGAACATACCTAAACAAACAGCAACATGAAGTCCAAAAGTTCAGGAATTTTTCAATCAGGTTATAAGAAAATATCCCAAACTTTGAACATTCTGCAGAACTGAATTAAATGTGTTAATAAAAATTGAAAAGAATATGGCACAACCGCAACCCTGCCTAGAGGATGCCGTCCAACAAACAGTCAGTGACCAGTTAAGGAGTACACACAAGAGGCCAAGGGTATCTGAAGGAGCAGAGAGATCCACAACTCAGATGGGAGAAGCTGTTCACAAGACAACCATAGCCCAAACAATCAACAAAGCTGGGCTTTATGGAAGAGTGTCGAGCCAAATTCCACTTGAAGTTTGCCAAAAGACTCAGCGAACGTGGGAAAATGGTCTCTGGCTGGATGAGAACAAAACTGAACCTTTGGACCTTGGTACAAAGCACTACAACATTAATCATTACCCTGAGAACATCTTCTACACAGTGTAGCATGGTGGTGGTAGCATCATGTTGACAGTTAACCTTGTCCTCTTAGTTGCTTCCTTGACTATTGCCCAACTTACCTGATCACTGACATTTGTAGGACAGCCTCCTCTAGGCGGAGTCTCTGTAGTGGTAAATTCTTTCACATGGTGCTCTGAGGGATGGTCAAGTTTGGGATCTCTGCCATAAGAGACCCTTATGAACCTACACTGAACCATATTTGGCCCCAAATTGGCTGCTATCTGAGATGCTAAGTCAATGTAATAGGGTCAATACTGAAAAGCAGTTCTGTGTACACTGATATGAAGGAAAGCCTTAACGGAAATGCAGGTTCAAACCTAGGTTTACTACTTAATGAGACTCTTTTTATCCACGTACATCTAAGTTGTTATTTCTAGCAGGTAAAGGTGGTCACTCCTCATAACAAGACTGGGCCAAGTATGGAATATTTATGGGAGGAAAAAACATCCTAATGCATGTGAGAGGAGGATACAGTCCCATCCCACCAGCAGCAATTACCAGTGACAGCAAAATCACTGCGGATCAAACAGCATCCACAGAGAAGATGAGCTAATTAACCAACAATTAAAGACCCTTAAATATTTAAGCCCCTTAACGAGACCTTGTAACCTCATGTCCCCATCCTCATTTTTCCACTTGGTTCAATAAGACAACTTGGGTTCTGTTAAGGGGTGTAGGTAATTTGCATGGTGTCTACATTTAATCTCTTGTGTAACAAAAATTATCTGCATTGAAATACCACTAATACTTCATTAAGAATAAAAAAGTGAAACTCTATAGCGTTGTGTTTATGGTTACATATTAATTAATATTATTTAATGACAAGTCATGGTAGGATAGCTATACTGTATACTGTATACAGTATATTCATAAAAGCATTGAGCCCTACTTGGATGGAATTAGATTTACAAAGGCACTTTGGGTAATTCTTTGAGAAAATTACATACCAAATTAGCTTCTGTTTTTGAAAAACTCTGTAGGGATCTGATCATTTCAGTCAGTTCCTAAATTCCTTAATTAAATCAGTAAATAAAACTGTAAAAGATCCAGTAATGTTCTCTGCTAAGCAACATATGACCATGTGTGAAACCTGAAAAATCCAGGTTTGTCAGAAACCCAATTTAATTCCCATCCCATGTTAATTAATTGCCATCCAGGCATGAGAGTTTTTAATGATTAAATAAAATTATTTATTGGTAGTGCAATCAGATTATTGCACCCCACACTCTTAAAAAATAAAGGCGATTTTAGAGAGATGCAATAGAAAAACCATATTTGGTCCCGAAAGAACCATTTGGTCTATGATTCTTAAGCCGTCTTTTTGTTGTCGGCACAATGAATGTAATAAGCATGTTCCACTATGAAGATCTTTCCACATAATGCTAACACTTATGGTGAGAATTATTATTTTATTGCATCTAAAAAATGGACCCATTAAACCAAAAGTTCTTTAGAAAACAACAAAAAAAAAGTTCTAATGTGTCATCAACCTAAAGAGCATTTCTGCCACCATTTTTAAGAATGTACGTCAAGAACCTTCAAGAGTTGCTCATGGATAGTTCACCTATTCTATTTTACCTCTTGGTCTGCAACAATGTTTAGGTAGGTAGTACATGTCAAAGTAACATCCATATGAATGCCAAGGTTTCCTAGCAGAACATTGCCCAGAGCATCACACTTCCTGCACCAGCTTGCCTTCTTCCCATAGTGCATCCTGGTGCCATTTCTTCCCCAGGTAAGTGACGCACACGCACCGAGCCGTCCACATAATGCAAAAGAAAATGTGATTCATCAGACTAGGCCACCTTCCATTGCTCCATGGTCCAGTTCTGATGCTCACGTGCCCATAGTTGGCGCTTTCGGTGGTGGACAGAGGTCAGCATGGGCACTCTGACTCTTGGATGGCCCCACACGGTGCAGCCTAAAGATCGTTGAGATTACAGTGGTGAAGTTCAACAAAACAGACTTCATATAAAAACTGTAATGAATTTTTCATGGTCTCACAACTGCTATCTGACCGTGTTGTACTGGTACATTTATAGAAGAGATTTATTTATTTATAATTGCACTATCCAGTGTTACCCAGATGAGGATGGGTTCCCTTTTGAGTCTAGTTCCTCTCAAGGTTTCTTCCTTATATCATCTCAGGGAGTTTTTCCTTGCCACCGTCGCCGCTGGCTTGCTCATTGGGGATAAATTCATAAATTTAAAATCTATGTCCTGAATTTATATACTTCTGTAAAGCTGCTTTGGGACAATGTCCATTGTTAAAAGCGCTATACAAATAAACTGAACTTGAACTTAAACTTGAACACTCTGACCAGTCTGTAGCCCCATATGCAGCAAGCCGCAATGCACTGTGTGTTCTGACACCTCTCTATCATAGCCAGCATTAACCTTTGCAGCAGTCTGTGCTATAGTAGCTATCGGTAGGATCAGACAAGACAGGCTAGCCTTCACTCCCCACGTGATTCACTGAGCCTTGGGCACCCATGGCCCTGTTGCCGGTTCACTGGTTGTCCTTCCTTGGACCACTTTTGGTAGGTACTAACCACTGCATACCGGGAACACCAAACAAGACCTGCCGTTTTGGAGATGCTCTGACCCAGTCGTCTAGCCATCACAAATGAACATGAACATTGAACATGTTACTGAATTATAGGTGGTACTTATTTTTTCCCACCTGGTTTCTGAAAGTTGGTTTCCTTTTTTTTTGGGGGGGGGGGATGACTACATATTGAAATCTGTGGTGGTGGTTTCTTTTTTTGTATGTTTGTTTATTTGTTTATAGAAGTTGGTGAGGACCACACAATTGTTATTTAGGCCCTGATAACCTGATAAGTAAAAAAAAAACATAGAATTGAAAGAGGGTGTACTTTATTTTTCCCATGACGGGCTATATATATATATATATATATATATATATATATATATATATATATATATATATATATATATATATATATATATATATATATATATATATATATATATACACACACAGGTGCATCTCAATAAATTAGAATGTTGTGAAAAAGTTAATTTATTTCAGTAATTCAACTCAAATTGTGAAACTCGTGTATTAAATAAATTCAGTGCACACAGACTGAAGTAGTTTAAGTCTTTGGTTCTTTTAATTGTGATGATTTTGGCTCACATTTAACAAAAACCCACCAATTCACTATCTCAACAAATTAGAATATGGTGAAATGCCAATCAGCTAATCAACTCAAAACACCTGCAAAGGTTTCCTGAGCCTTCAAAATGGTCTCTCAGTTTGGTTCACTAGGTAAGCCACAAACATTCATTGCCAAAGAAGCTGGCTGTTCACAGAGTGCTGTATCCAAGCATGTTAACAGAAAGTTGAGTGGAAGGAAAAATTGTGGAAGAAAAAGATGCACAACCAACCGAGAGAACCGCAGCCTTATGAGGATTGTCAAGCAAAATCGATTCAAGAATTTGAGTGAACTTCACAAGGAATGGACTGAGGCTGGGGTCAAGGCATCAAGAGCCACCACAAACAGACGTGTCAAGGAATTTGGCTACAGTTGTCGTATTCCTCTTGTTAAGCCACTCCTGAACCACAGACAACGTCAGAGGCGTCTTACCTGGGCTAAGGAGAAGAAGAACTGGACTGTTGCCCAGTGGTCCAAAGTCCTCTTTTCAGATGAGAGCAAGTTTTGTATTTCATTTGGAAACCAAGGTCCTAGAGTCTGGAGGAAGGGTGGAGAAGCTCATAGCCCAAGTTGCTTGAAGTTCAGTGTTAAGTTTCCACAGTCTGCGATGATTTGGGGTGCAATGTCATCTGCTGGTGTTGGTCCATTGTGTTTTTTGAAAACAAAAGTCACTGCACCCGTTTACCAAGAAATTTTGGAGCACTTCATGATTCTTTCTGCTGACCAGCTTTTTGAAGATGCTGATTTCATTTTCCAGCAGGATTTGGCACCTGCCCACACTGCCAAAAGCACCAAAAGTTGGTTAAATGACCATGGTGTTGGTGTGCTTGACTGGCCAGCAAACTCACCACACCTGAACCCCATAGAGAATCTATGGGGTATTGTCAAGAGGAAAATGAGAAACAAGAGACCAAAAAATGCAGATGAGCTGAAGGCCACTGTCAAAGAAACCTGGGCTTCCATACCACCTCAGCAGTGCCACAAACTGATCACCTCCATGCCACGCCGAATTGAGGCAGTAATTAAAGCAAAAGGAGCCCCTACCAAGTATTGAGTACATGTACAGTAAATGAACATACTTTCCAGAAGGCCAACAATTCACTAAAAATGTTTTTTTTATTGGTCTTATGAAGTATTCTAATTTGTTGAGATAGTGAATTGGTGGGTTTTTGTTAAATGTGAGCCAAAATCATCACAATTAAAAGAACCAAAGACTTAAACTACTTCAGTCTGTGTGCATTGAATTTATTTAATACACGAGTTTCACAATTTGAGTTGAATTACTGAAATAAATGAACTTTTCCACGACATTCTAATTTATTGAGATGCACCTGTGTATATATATATATATATATATATATATATATATATATATATATATATATATATGAAACGTGTGTGTGTGTGTGTGTGTGTGTGTGTGTGTGTACTATTACTAGTACCTTGTGCAGTTCTTTTTGTTGACCTCTATAAGCTCTTGTATAGAAACCTAACAAGCATTTACCATGTTTATCCTGGATATGGTTATGCTTAAATGTCATTATAAAGCTTTTTTCCACACTGCTATTTATTTTATCATGAAAGCCTGCAATGCTGTATAACAATTTTCACAGTCTTCATTTAGACAAGTAGACACTCGGTCAGTGCCCTATGACGTGATACACCACTGGTTTTATCAAAGTTAACACGCCTGAGTGCTTTGATGAATCTAACAACCCTCCAGGGAAAGACTCTCTCTAATTCTGCAGGCTCTTTATTATGATTGTTATCGCCAACACTACCACATTCTCTCTCCACACTGCTGTTTTTTCCCCCAATAAATGTTAGAAGATAGCGAGTGAGTGGTCCTTGTGGCGAACCCCAGCTCCCAGTGGTCATTATCATCCCTGTTTTACCATCTCTCCATCACCCAAAGATGTGGCCTGCCTCAGTGGAGACCAAACAGATGGTCATGCAGTATCTGAGATGACAGCCCGTCAGAGCAGATGGCCACCTAAAGGGCACCAACCCCACGATCAGCTCTGCAAAGAGATGCAGAGATGAAGAGAGAAGACACTGCTGTCTACAGATGAAGACAGCATTGTGATTTGTTATAGTAAATCTACAATCAAATCACTACAGGGAGGTTGAGGTGTGAATATTGGTATATGAATGAAGCATGTGTGTTATTGACATAAAAAATAGATATAGTTGATGGAAACAGAAAATGATTTCCATTTTCTTGGCGATTTTTGGAAATTTGCTTAATAACAAATGACAAGTTCCGACAAAGTGTCAATATTCATTTATCCTTATTCGATTGCGCAATAGTAGTTTTTATTTCCTCCTGTTCAATCTACACAAGCTAGATTTATTAAACTTTCTACTGCAATTTTTGCTACTTTTACTCTCTAAAATTGTATTTATTCTTCTTATTTTATTTGTATTTCATAATTTTTTTCCTCACGTATATTCATTTGTGTTTTGCTGTCAAATTCTCTTTTGTTTTTTGATTTGTTGATGACCACTTGCATAGTTATATTTTTCATTTTATATAATGATATAATTTAGTGTATAAAATTATATATTTTAACATAAAAGCATGTTTTGTCAACTTCTTTTTATTTTTTGTATTATTCTTTAATTAATTAATAATCAGCGTTAATTAACTTTTTTTATTTTTCATTCGTTTTGTTTTTTTCTCTTCCTTTTCTTTTTTTCTTTCCTTTTATGCTCTTCCGTCTTTAGACGTCGCTTTAATGGTGCATAACAACTTTAGATCATTAAGAAATTCGATTAATTATTGCACATTTGCATCAAATCATATTTTATTCTAATATCGCATCAACGAGGTTTATAAAGTGATAAAAAGTCTTCAGTCATCCATGTGCATGTTACAGATGCTTTCTGGTAATATATTCATGTGTTTCAGGTGTTTCTGCAGCCATCCTGCAACGCTGCTGTAAAGACAGCTTGTCGTAAGTGTGTTAAACATCACCGGGGACACCCAAATCATTTTATGAGTTGCGTGAGTTGTTTACGAAGTACACAGCTCTGAGCCAATTACCACGGATTCAAGCTCATTTGAAATTTAAAAATGCAGCTCCTCATTTGCTTACATTCTTCATGCTTGCATGTGACAAGCTTGTTAGTTTTAGACGATGATCATGAGATGATATCAATATTCCGCTGTCTTTGGACAAATTTGCGTAGAACATTAACTTATTCACACGTGAAGATTCACGCATGGCGGCCAAGCATCTAGTTCATTTGCCTTTCATGTGCCTCCGCGGAAATAATTGCGACAGAAACGCGGCATATGCCAGCTGTCACTTGAAAAGGAGGTCAAAACGGATAAATATGCATCTTTGAAGTTATTTCTCATTAGTCCAACATGAGCTGGGAGTGACAGAGACGGGGGGGGGGATGATACCAACTAATTTCAACAGAATGTACAGATAGCTCTGTGATTAGAAATGTGTAGCTATGATGTGAAGATTATCAGTAAAGAGTGTGTTACAGTAAAATATGATAAATCTTATGGATAGAAAGTATTAGCATACTAAAATAGTCTACGGCAGCCGTCCCACATAATCATTCCAGCATGGTTGCCCCACTGTCCTCTACACATTGCAGCACGACAAATGGCAATAATGAACATCCTTTTCCCCGTGCATAGCTTTTTGCAGGCCAAGCCGACTGCTCTCGACAGGTTTGCCAGGCCCGGGTACCACGGCTGGCGGAGTGACATTACTAAATGCCATGTCGGTGCAAAGGGAGCAGCGAGCAGCAATAATGATGGAGTGGCCGTGCCCACAGGTCGGGAACAGGCCTGCTGTGGGAGCTGCTCCCTCGCTGCACCAGATGGAGGGCATGAGATCCTGAGCTATTATGTGAGCCACAGTGGGCCTTTCTCTCCCTCTCTATTTTTTCCTCTTGTCTCTCTTGCTCATCTGCCCACTCCCTGCTGGAGCAGGGTGGTCATTAGCAGGCACTTCACTGCCAAAAGACATCAAGTACATAGAGGCAGCAGCTTTTGCAGGACCCAGAGAAGAAAAAGGGAGAAAAAAATCCAGCTGTAATGATGGTGGGAGGTTGTGTTAAGTTGGTATATTACGATGGTGTTATGTTACACTGACGCTTTATCGCCTAGTCAGTACATGTGTGTGGAATTGGAAAGTAGTTAAGTAATTTAAAGTACCGTTGAATTTGTAACTTGACTTAATTTAACACTTGTAGTCTTTTAATAATTAAAATCAAGAAGAAGGAGAAGAAGAAGAAGGAGAACTGCACATTTGGATAAAGTCATACTTTATGACTGACTGCGTAACGTCTCACACTTCATCAAAAAAAGGCAAGAAGACTGTATACATTAATATGAAAAGTGTATATCACAGATGCTTTCTGTTAATACAGTTTCAGAAAGGTTTTTTTTTTTTTTTTTTTTTTAAGGACAATAAACCAACACCAACAAAAAAAAATGTATTCTTACATCTTCATTAGACCTTCTGAGCACTTCTGTTCATGACTTAAATATTGTTCTTCTGTACCTGGCTGCCAATCCAAACACAGTCCTGCTTATTTTAGCTTTAACTATATTTAAACCATCAAATCAAATTCACATCAGTTTTATGGATGCCACAGCCAATCAAATCTGCACAAGGCCTGTTAGTTTCAGTTACTTTTCATGTACTAAAGCTGCTTTAATTTTTTTTTTAAATCTGATTTCATGAAAAAGTTGTACTGAGTTCAAAAGATTTAGATCTTTTCGTTTTGTAACTTTGGGAACAACTTTTGTGATTGCTATTTTTTTTTTAAGTCACATGTCTCAAGTTTGTAATCATGCCATCTCTTACGAACAGCACAGTAAACAGAAAAGCTGCGCTTGCTGTTAGCCAGCTCATTCATTCAAACCACACTTCTGTTTCTGTCATTTGTTGCTTTGTGTATATTATTCTTTCATCATACAACGTTTGCTTAGAGTATTTATTTCTAATTTCTCCAGCAAAGGCATTTTGAAAAATCAGTTGTGAAAGTATTCCACCTCGTTCATGTTTATTACCACTATTACAGTACATTTAACGTGAAGATTTAACGTGTAGATGTGAAGATTTAATGTGTAGATGTGAATCTACAGTCTGAGCTAGAAAAAAATCAGCCCCAGCCCTAACTTCATAGCATTGTATATTTTTTTGGCCCTGTTGTACTTGGTTAAGCCATTGGCTAACAGCAAATAGGACAATATGGGAACACTGTGAACAATAATTTAAATGTAATCTGGTTTTGTACATAGTGTATGTGTATTCATAGTTCATGTAATCAATGGATGCAACGTCTGTAATTAATGGTAAACTTGTTGAACTCGAATGTTTACTCGTCTCAGAAGCTGATTTCAGTTATTATGTGTTTGGTATATGCAGTAAGTTATTGTCAGGCTTTTTTATTTACAAAAAAACAAGCTAACTGCCTGCACAAAATATGATAGCATTGTACAATTACAATATAATATGTAACGATAAAGTTTACAGTGGCTTAAATTTACATTTATGGCATTTGGCAGATGCCCTTATCCAGAGCAACTTACATTTCTGGCATTTATATAACTGAGCAGTTGAGGGTTAAGGGCCTTGCTCAAGGGCCCAACAGTGGCAGCTTGGCAGTGCTGGGATTTGAACTTACGACCTTCTGAGCAGTAGCCCAACGTCTCAATCACTGATCTACCACTGCCTACACGGCTTCATTAACTGATTAAAAACATAAAAAAGCAAAACACACCTGATACCCATTCTTTGTTATTCATTTTCTAGAAGTAGAGAAAAACCTTGTTGTATTATTTTGTATTGTTGTATTATTTGCAAACATAATGCAGTTAATTAAGAGAAGGTACACCGCCATCTTGTTGCAACCAAAGTGACTTGAATGCACCTGACGTCATAATTATGACTTTCTAACTTCCCTTGAACGCACAGTTAGACACAGTCAATTTGGAAAAATTCTCTAGGTTTTAGTATACAATTTTGCACATTACACTATATCACATGACAGTAGATGTGCAAAAATGTAGTGTCATGTGGCTACAACAACAATCAAACCTGAATGAAATAAGCAAAATTTAATTACAAGCTACAATTGTAAAAAAGCTACAATTTTTTAAGAGGTCAGTTTTTTAGCTTTATTGTGCCTTTAGTACCTTCTGTTTTGATGGAAAAAAAATTCTGTACAATGATATACATGACACTATTGATACAAACGTAAAGTGTTTTTATAAATAAAAAAAAGTTCACTTTGATGGGAAAAAACCTTGCAGGCAGCAAAATCTGCAAACCTTTTTGTTTTTTTAACGCATTTCCATTTCATCTCTTGCATTACGTGCAGAAATTTGATGAAACCCTTGCTGTTCAGTGTGTGTACCGCAACCTGTGAGCAACTGTAGGTGCCTGCTCACTTACAGCGATGTCCTGAGGAAGCACTGCCACTGAGAGGTTGGAGTTCTGTGATCCTGCAGCTTTGCATGAACTCTCACATCTGTTTAGAGTTGCTGGGATCTGACTGTGGCGCATAATGCAGTGTGTAGCAGGAAATGAGCCCTGGGGAGAAAGTCAGCAAGGAACGACATCCCCACTGACATGCCTCAACCCTGTGGACCATGAAACCTGGCTCGAATTTTGACTTGTATCTACAGATCCATCTGAGTCACAGGAGCTCTGGGTAACCCTAAGTGCACAATCTGTAATAACATACAAGATGGGGAGAGATCGTTTGAGTGAGGAAAGCAGGCATATTGCGAACAGATTCAGGATGATGGTAGCCCAGGGGCATGACTGTTTCACTGTGAACCAAGAACGCTACAGGGTCTGATCCTGTTTTGTCACTAGGGGCAGACTGGCATGTCATCCTGTTGCTCTGATGCCTAAGGTATATAAAGTATTTTGTATTATGTATATAATGTATGTGTACCAAATGGGTTGCCATGTGTATCCCATTGATATTATATTTCCAGATTATATTCCAAACGTACTGTATGTGGACACCTGATCATCACACCCGTATGTGTTTGTTGAACATCCCAATCCAAAGCCATTAACATGGAGTTGGTCCCCTCTTTGCTTCTATAACAGCCTCCACTCTTCTGGGAAGGCTTTACACTAGATTTTGGAACATAGCTGTGGGGATTTGTGTTCATTCAGCTACAAGAGCATTAGTGAGATCAGGCACTGATGTCAGATAGGATGGTCTGGGGTGCAATCGTCGTTCCAGTTCATCCCAAAGGTGATCAGTGGGGTTGAGGTCAGGGCTCTGTGCTGGCAGCTCAAGTTCTTCAACACCAACCTTGGCAAACCATGTCTTCATGGAACTCGCTTTGTGCACAGGGGCATCGTCATGCTGGAACAGGTTTGGGGCTCTTAGTTCCAATGAAGAGAAATCTCAAAGCTATAGCATACAAAGACTTTCTATACAATTGTGTGTTTCCAACTTTGTGGCAACAGTTTGGGGAAGAACCACATATAGGTGTGATGTTCAGGTGTCCACATATGTTTGGAGATATCTTGTATGTAGGTAAAGTAAACGTAAAAACAGTATTTCTGCTTGTCCCAGCACACTATACCTACACTTCACCTTGAAATGTAACCGTTAAAATATTTCCATTTTTCTTTGACTTCTAATCTTTTTGCATGAATGTGAAACCATTTAACATCTCATTCATGAAACATCCTTTTCCATGAGCCACCCATTATAGATTTTGAAAAGTGCTCATTTTCCCATCATTTTCCTTTATTTCACACAGCATTCATTCAACCCTGTTTCCCCTCAATTAGTCATATGTTCAACAGGAAGTTGCATCATCCGAATTTCCTGAAGATCACAGAAAGAAGAAAATTCAATTCTCTATTTTCTTTTGTCTTTATTTTAAATGACATTGTGATATAAGCTGATGAGATCACTTTGAAAGTTCCACTCAATAATTTGTTTCCCAAATTATACACTGAAAGTAAATTATTAATTAAAAGGAAACACATAAGAAAAGTATTAATATTAAAATAAAACCTTGCTACTTTCAACACTGCTATTCAAAATGCTGCTATTATCAGAAAGAAGCCTTGCAAAAATGGTGAAATGATTCAAATGTTTCATTTTTAAGAGTTCCACAGGATAAATGTTACCGCAATCATGGAAACTTCCATACCACTTTTGACTAAAGCCATGGATTATGAACAGATGAGATGAGAAAAATGACATTCTCACTCTAAATGTCTTCAAACATTCTGTTTTCATTGTCAACTTTTTTCTAATACGCAATGACAAAAAAAAACTAGGAACATCCGGGAAAACTTTCTCGGCTGAGCTGCCTTCAGGTAAATAATTTACAAAAATGCATGTGATTGGCTGCAACAGAGGATCTGCTACAGAAGCTGCAATGATTTGTGTTTAAAAAAATGGAGTCGCTGAATACAGTCAGTTTCAGTCATACGTTTATTGCTTCTGCTACAGTATATTTATGAGTGCTCAGTTCGATCCACTGAAATACTTTTCTGCATCTGCAACCGAACCGTAGCCCAGCCTCATAGTTGATGACGCCTGGTCTAAACAGTTCCGTCATTCCCTCTTAACTGTAAACTGATGAGACTGGTCCTGCAATTTCAGTCCTCCTTTGATCCTGGAAAGTAAATTCCTGTTTTCTGGCTGCCTGCAAGCCAGTTTGTTTCGCTGGATGTTTGCTGTGTCTGGGGTCTCTACTCAGAAAAAATCTCCGACTTAATCATGAAAGCCCCTGTGATCAAAACCACTTTGATTTCAAAAGTAATAGGTCACAGACTATTTCATAATACAGGCCAGCTGTCTTTTATAGAGCCCACATTAGGGCTAGAATAAACATGGACTCACTGCTTTCTAGTTCCGAGACTGAGTTGGGTTTCAATGCTAAGATATTGCTGCTTGGCAGAGGTTGCAGTGGAAAGCCTTAACATAATAAAACCAGTTTTTCTCCTTAAAGTACATAAATTCTCAAACAAAATTAAATATCAAATAAAAATACTGCAGAAAGACACAAAACCACCTCTGAGATTGGCATGTAAAAAGTAAATAAAAAAATTTTTTTAAAAAAAACAGATATTCAATAAAACAGTAGTTCTCAAATTGAGTTCCATGAAGTTTAGCCAGGGAGTCCATGATTTTTTTTTTAAATTTATTTCTTTATTTATATTCTGTAAAAGTAGTGGAAAGCATACTTAGGGGCACCCATACATATCAGCCATTCAACAAATGTTAATCTTCATAAAGTCCTCATTCACAACTCCATACATTCTGAAATACTAATTTCCTCTTTTGAGTGACCAATAATTTTTTTTTCAAATGTTGCTATTTGACAGATATACGCCAATGTTCCACTGATTTGCTCACATTATTATTGCACCTGGGAGCACAGTGGCTTAATACGTTTGCCTCACACCTCCAGGGTTGGAGGTTCAAATCCCACCTCCAGCCTGTGTGCATGGAGTTTGCATGTTCTCCCCGAGCTTTGGGGCTTCCTCCATGTTTCCTGTTAAAGTCCATCGCAACCCTGCGACAGCTTTGAGCTATGAGAATTATTTCAACACGTTCTTCTTTTTCAAAGGCGTTCTTAAAGGATATCTAGGGGGAAAAAAAAAAAAATATATATATATATATATATATATATATATATATATATATATATATATACACACACACACACACACACACACACACACACACACACACACACACACACACACACAGGTGCATCTCAATAAATTAGAATGTCGTGGAAAAGTTAATTTATTTCAGTAATTCAACTCAAATTGTGAAACTCGTGTATTAAATAAATTCAGTGCACACAGACTGAAGTAGTTTAAGTCTTTGGTTCTTTTAATTGTGATGATTTTGGCTCACATTTAACAAAAACCCACCAATTCACTATCTCAACAAATTAGAATACTTCATAAGACCAATAAAAAACATTTTTAGTGAATTGTTGGCCTTCTGGAAAGTATGTTCATTTACTGTACATGTACTCAATACTTGGTAGGGGCTCCTTTTGCTTTAATTACTGCCTCAATTCGGCGTGGCATGGTGGTGATCAGTTTGTGGCACTGCTGAGGTGGTATGGAAGCCCAGGTTTATTTGACAGTGGCCTTCAGCTCATCTGCATTTTTTGGTCTCTTGTTTCTCATTTTCCTCTTGACAATACCCCATAGATTTTGCTTGACAATCCTCATAAGGCTGCGGTTCTCTCGGTTGGTTGTGCATCTTTTTCTTCCACACTTTTTCCTTCCACTCAACTTCCTGTTAACATGCTTGGATACAGCACTCTGTGAACAGCCAGCTTCTTTGGCAATGAATGTTTGTGGCTTACCCTCCTTGTGAAGGCTGTCAATGATTGTCTTCTGGACAACTGTCAGATCAGCAGTCTTCCCCATGATTGTGCAGCCTAGTGAACCAAACTGAGAGACCATTTTGAAGGCTCAGGAAACCTTTGCAGGTGTTTTGAGTTGATTAGCTGATTGGCATGTCACCATATTCTAATTTGTTGAGATAGTGAATTGGTGGGTTTTTGTTAAATGTGAACCAAAGACTTAAACTACTTCAGTCTGTGTACATTGAATTTATTTAATACACGAGTTTCACAATTTGAGTTGAATTACTGAAATAAATGAACTTTTCCACAACATTCTAATTTATTGAGATGCACCTGTATATATATATATATATATATATATATATATATATATATATATATATATATATATATATATATATACACACACACACACACACACACACACACACATATATAAAATATAAACTAAGTTTGAAAAATTTTGGAAGACATTTTACTAAAAAATAAATAAATAAAGTGTTAATTTCCCCTATGTATGGGACTTTTGGGACACTTTGTATTATTTTACACATTTGAATAATGAGTCTAATATTTGTATAGCTGGATTATGTTTATGTGTAGTGTGGGGGGTATAGTATGTGTAGTATGTGTAGTATGTGTAGTGAGGGGGTCGGTGGAATTTATTTTACAGTTAAAGGGGTCTACAGAAACAACAGGTTGCTGTTATCTATTCGTGCAAGAACAAGAAAATTGCACACAAATATGTTAACCGCTGCTTTTGTTTTGGCTCTAACCCAAAAATATAAATTTTTCAAAGACACATTTGCAAACAGTCCTCCACTTTGCAAGTCTCCAGCACGTCATTAGTTAGATCCACGCGTAGACCAGCCGTGGTTATGGAAATCAATGTTTATTATTCGGAGCAGTGATCCCTATCCGTGTCTGCATTGATTCCCTGTTAGGAATCACACTGAAACTAATGTGGTTAATACGAATCATTTATCATCACTAAGTCAAATTCTCTCCCTCTCTCCGAGTGTTTGTCTTCTTCAGCATAATCCCATTTACATGGGAGAATGTGACAAGTGGATAATAGCAGTGCCCATAAATAAAAATACATGAAAACACTTTTTGTAATCGTTTCCAATGGAGGAAAAATGTGGCTATTTAAATATAATATGGAATGCGTAATTATTCCTGAAAACACAATACAAAATTAAACCCATATTTCTTGCTTAAAAGGAATAAATTAAAGGCTTGTATAGCTAACGTACGGGACACAAATGCTAATTTGGTGTATATCAGCTTCAATCAGTATGTGGATCCATATCCGACTGCGCGAACCTCGCTTTTTAGACGAAAGCAGTGAAAATGAAAGCAGCTGGCAATGAAGCCTGTTTGCTGGCGCCAAATGCGTCGACGCTCCCTGAGGATTACCCTCAGCAGCACACTCCTGCTGCACATTTATAAAAATGCATTTGAGGGTAAAAAGGGACAGACACACACACACACACACACACACACACACACACACACACACACACACACAGACACTTTTGCTTAGGTTGAAAAATATACATTTATTGGCTTCCGCATGAAAATTTGATATCCGTCTTCCAAAATAATTTATGCATTGTGGGAGTAAACGGTGTTGCAATTAACAACCTCTCAGAGCAAGAAGACAAACAAAATCTGGGGGGAAAAAATGTGCAAGGTGGTCTTTAAAACACTGTGTACTGGGTGATGGCATGAAAGGTGTGAAGAATCATTTCCCTTATCTTGATGTTGCACAAAACATTCATCATTGTTAAACTATTCTCTGAGGTGCACCTGAGTAACATAAATTGCGGGTTTTCACATTTAAACCTCTCCGTGGTATTTCCGTGGTAACGCTGCCGCAGGAGAGTATGACATGAAATTCTAGATTTAAGTTGTTTTTCATCAGTGTTTTGCGACACTGCTAAACTCTGTACAGGTCTCAGTTTTAATGACCTCATTAAGCATTAAATCTTTATCACTGTCTGTTAAAATTAAATGCATTTCTCCTTTTTGTGTTACATTATTTACTGGCCACGTGTTCATATTCCCTCGGAAATTACAACAAAAGATGTTCTGTCAGTTGAAGAGGTTTTTTTTTTTTCTTCCCTTTCTCAGAGCAGCAACTATATAAATTGTCATTTGTCAGTTTGTCAACTGTGAATATTTAAAAAAGTGATCATAGGATCCATTTTCTTTTCAAAGCCTCTCTGAAGTACATCACATGCTCTTTGAGACTTTCCGTCCACGGGTGCCGCATACCGAGTTTCAGCATCGCCACTTTGGCGTGATCCTGTTCATAGTAGATGTTGTTGTCCTCGTTTGGGTCTTGGGAGAGTATGTACAGCTCACCGGCGTGCACGTCACTCAGATTGGCATAGAAGCGAGAGGAGTCGAAACCCACCCACTGAGTGAAGCGAAAGTCAGTGGAGCGCACAGAGTAGCCCATTACGGTGATATTAGCGAGCGAAGGCAGGTCCGAGTCATCTCGGATAGTGTCGTTCGGGCGCGGGTACTGGCTGAAGGCATACGCTTCGTGGTTGGCAACGTGCTCATGGTGTCCAAGGAGATGTGCAAGGTTCGAACCCTCTGTGCACAGGTCGGTCTTAAAGGAAGGGAACGGGCAGTGGTGAATGGAGGCGAGGCCGGCCAGAGATGCCACAGTGGGGAAAACATCGACTAACTCCACCGCGCTGAGCACCAGATAGCCTGGAGGAAATCAGAGTGTAAGGATGATGGAATGAGACAAAGCCAAGATCCAGGTTACCATACGTTGACATTAGCAATCGATAAAGCAGTCGGCAACCACTTATTTCCTGATGATATGCGACACTATTAGTGCGATTCCAGCACCAGCAACAAATTAAATTAGTTCAATTTCGCAATTTTTTTTTGCTTAATATATAATAAAAGGTTGAAATGACATAACACACTCAGTTGCTCCAGTATATTTCTTGGACCACTGTGCGCGTTCCCTAGGTTCCAACTATTACATTTGGTTTCTATAAAACACACTTTCACCAGGGCCTCAAAGAATAGAAAAATGTTAGTTATAGACACCATTGTGGCCGCCTTCCAGTACTAACAAAAGCCTGACAAAAGACACAAGTTAAGCAAGCTTCACTGTGAATGCAGATGATAGGATTGTCAGTGTTTAACAGTTGATGTTAAATAAGTAAGGAATAAAACATGACAGGGTGTGCTGTTATAGGAAAATAATGAAAGGGTAGGTGGTGTGACATAGCTCGACATGAAGCAGAATTATCATTACCAGCCGAAGTCGATTACTTAGTCAATTAACAGCATGTACTGAAATCTTGTCCCACTGCAATTTGCCGATCGTTATCATTTTTCATTTATTAACCATTTATTTACGCTTAATCTTGTGGACTATTCACGAGACAAATTAATTCCTGATATATAAAGTTAAATCAGATATATTTGATATAATCAGCCGTTGCCTCATCAGCCTCTTCTTTATTTCTCTCATGTTTTTAAAATGACAAAAATATGCACCTTGTCACGTTACCAAAAAAACAACAACCGGAAAGCACAAACTCCCCTGTCCTGAAGACTTTCCCATAGCGGAAAACTAACGTGTTACAAAACACGGACACTCATAACTAGAAATGTCAAATTAATTTAATTTATCTAATTGTCATTTAACTAATCAATGACTATACAGTACACTGTTCTTTGTTACATAACACGTTATATTTAATCTGCTTATTATTAGGATTCGATTATGTAGAGCATCTGCCATACAAGTCCCTATGAATGAGCTGTTACTATAGAAACGAAAATGAATTAGCACGAGCTCGTTAACATAAACCTGTTATTTAAATTACAGCGGTCAGAGCTGCTGTTAAACAAAATGAATCAATACCTCCTGACCAATCAGATTCGAGAATTCAACATGCTGTTATCCACGGTATAAAGCAAAACTAAAATGAACTTTAAACAAAAGTAGTGTGATGATATTAATAAATAATATGGAAACCTACAGTATGCCTTTTGGCTACTACTGCTTCTGCTTCTTAAAAATCTCAGTTGTGTTTTCTAGTTGTATCTTTGTTAGCCACATAAGATGATTTCAGTCATTGACGGCATTCAAAATAACACTAATTTACAGCTGCTGTGTGAGTTATCAAAGAGAATTAGATATAAAATGATGATTCGTATTAAAAGCAGCACAAATCCCATATGAGAAAATGATGAGTAAGTTTGCACAGTTTGCACAGTACTCCAGATACTACATAGGTATGTGTGTGTTCTTCACTTTAGGCAAAAAAATATATATATATATTTATACAAATCTTTACACAAGTCTCTGCTGTAGGCAACACTGAGCTAGACAAATCCTTACACAGGATTTAGGCAGTGTTCCCTTAGGAAGGTGGTCCAGACTTCTGCATGAAATTCGAGAGCACAGCTGCAGAATTTAAAACAGTTCCAGCAAGTATAAGAAGAAAAAAAAGAAAAAAAACCAATAGAGCACCTCTACGCTACAGTTACTACTAATCATTATATTTACATTTAGTGTCAAAAATAAAATGCAGGTTTAGAGATTTTAGCATCTAAATCAAGTGCAACTCATTCAAACCGTGTAAGTACTAATTCGCTGGATGTCATATCAGTGTAGCACAAGATAGCTGACTGAAAAAAGGGTTAAATAATTCAATTTTACACTGTAGTGCCTCAACGGTACACATAGGAAACGTTTTTGCTCGATTGAAAAGCAAAAGGCAGTAAATGTTCCCTGCAAATTGAAATCAGATACGGAAGAATTGGCTTCATCTAACGGTTCTCAGAGGACCCTCTCACAGTCGGCGAGCGAGACAGATGCCTCAAGTGTGCTTACCTTCGTCAAACTGCTCCTGTGTGCTTTCGAACACGTTTACATAGGAGAACGTCTTCTCCCCGGGCCAAGGCAGAAGTGAGGTCACACCTGGAGCGTACACTATTAACGGCACACGGGTGGCTACGTCAAAGTTGCTGTATTTGGCCCATTCGCCGTGTTCGCCGAGGGACCAGCCTGGAACACACGCTGCAGTGAGAATCTGACACACAGTCTCACTTTACTGTCTGCTTCATTAAAGGGGCCAGGTGTCTATGATTAAGGATTTGCTGACCCATTAGCATATTTCTTCAAATGAAACAGCACTTTCTTTTCTCAGTCCGTGAGTCAGCATGTACGCTAAACATCACAGTGGTGGAGGTTAGACATCTGCACGCTGAGATCAAGGACTGAGATGTGTTTTTCATATACAGTTCACTTGTGCATTTGCAAAGGATCGTCTGAGTTTGTGCTTTAAACAGGAAAGGATCGGAGAAATCTGATGTTTCAAAACTGCCATCTAGTGGCGGAAACTAGAAATATAAATAAACATAGGCAACTAGGTGCAAAAGTTTGTATACCCTTAGTAAAAGAATGAGGAAGGTTTTATAACTAAATACTGAAAAAAAAAAAAAAAAAACATTTTTGTATACATATATATTTGGTTTCACATAACTAATTTGCCAAATAGTGCTTGTTCATATACAATATGAATCACTTAAAAAGTTGGCATCTCCCTTTCCGAATGTAATTGAATAATTTCTATGTTTATCCTTTACTTTTACAACTGCCTCCAACATTTGTTGTTGTTTTTTTTATTTTATTTCAATTGAGCAGCATTCATACTCTCTATGTTCTTCTTATATATCCGTTATATGTTTGTCAGTTTGGTTGATTTTTTGTAAATCAGAATGAAATGTTCATGACGCAGATTAGGCTTCATGACTTTTAAAAAAAAAATATATATATATATATATATATATATATATATATATATATATATATATATATATATAACGTTCCCGTGAAGTGCCTTGAAACACGCAGCGTTATTCGATGTGTTGACGTAATTTCCACAGACACAGGAAGTCAGGGCGGGGCATATCTAGTGGCATGCGTTCGAACAGCCAGAGACCATGCTTGCTGATATGATTTCTCAATGGCAACATCGGCAAGGTGACTGTTATAATGTTGGGGGCGGGACACTTCGGATTCTAGAGAGCATTTGATTGGACAGAAAATCTGATGAGAAGCTGAAGTGCAGAATGATGTCATCAAAATTGCTGATCCGTATTGGTGGTAGAAACAGACTAAATTTTTGAATGAATGTGTCTTCTAAATGTGAATTTTGTCAATGTTTTGGAGCACACTAGCTTATAGATAACCTTAAGGCTGACATATTCATACTAAAAGCCACAAAACTTCAATTTTGATTTCATGGGGACTTTAATATGTAAAGATTTTGTTTTTTAATTAGAACAATTGCTAAATTAAAAGGTACAGTGGGAGGTGCAAACTTTTGCACTCAACTAATATAACCATATATCCATAGCCTATGAAAATTTTCACAAACCATGGTCTGAGGTGAACACCACAATGGTTTCCTTGGCCAGGTCCAGATCATTGAGGGCCTGCAGGATCTTCCCGACCTGGGCGTCCACATACGATACGGCTGCAAAATAGTGCTGTCGAATACGCAGCTACAAATCAAACAGAAACGCAAAAACAGACAGAAATATTTTCAGTGCAGGATCACGGTTACGCTGATTATATAAGCAATATACACTCACGCGTCCACTTAGCAACCTGCTCATTAATGCAGTTATCCAATCAGCCAATCATGTGGCAGGGCATAATCTAAGACTAATAATAAACGGATTCAAAAAATAAGTGTTGCTGTTTAACAAAGTAAAACATATTATTGTTGATGTGGTGATGTTTTTGTTAGGAGACATTTATTTAACAGATACGGAAGGAGTCTTAACAATTTAAGTACATATTTCTAACTAACTGACAGAATGATTCTGAAGGTGCTGCACCTGAAAATCTTTAGGGATTGGTCCATACGGGAAGCTGACATTCAGAGCCTGGACGTCCTCTCTCTTTCGGATGTCAGTCCAGGGGTTGTAGGCCACTTCTGGAAGCTTCTTAGGAACATCTGGGTCTGGAGCCAGTGTCATGTTCTCAATGGGATACAGCTTGAGGTATTCCTGCGACACAATAACACTCAGACTAATTTTATCGTGCAAGCAAATTTTTTGTTTTTTTAATTCGTATTTTACGTACCACCGGGATCCTGAAGGGAATGTGAGGTTTGTAGAAGCCCACTGCTAGGAAAAAAGGACTTTCTGTATCTTTCATAGCTTTGAGCAGTCTTATGGCCTCTGCTGTGTTCTCCAGGTCAGGCAGAGTTCTCAAAGGCATCTCAGAAACATTCACCGAGCAAAGCAAGTTACTGTGAAGCGTGCCATCTTTGTTCTTGCAAACCTAAAAGCAGAATCATAAGGAGTTGAATAAGGAGTGAAGTTGTGAAGGGAGCATTGGGACATACCCATGACATGCCTACTCCAAAATATCCTGGAGGTCATGATTTTTATTGTTTTAGCAAATGAAAGAATGCTGCAGAATGCATCAGAAAACATTTTGATACAATAGAAGTGAATTATAAGGCAAGTTATAAAACGAAGAAAGAAAAAAAAAAGGTTGTGATTGATTTTTGCCACCGGAAACTTTATCAAAATGATTTACTTAATTACATAATTTCCTGTGGGATATCCTGTTAATACATCATATAATCCTGTTACATAATCATCCTTGACTTTTCCATCACCTACTAATAAGGTGACAAATGTGGAAAGCACAGAAGGGGGTAGGCTGCTGTTGAAAAGCCTTGTAAGAAGTCTTTCACATGGCACTAAATCTATGCACAACTGCAGTATTTTTCTGTCAAATATTTCCTTTGTACTGTAGTTTTTTTGTAATATTTCATGCATCAACAGCCAAATTATTCCAAAATTCAAACAGAGAAAAGATGTCAACATTTTAAAGTACTATCATTAATTCCTATTCCCTGTTTTGCATAAAATTCCTTAAATGGACATCAAAGCAATTTTGTTGCGCATGTGCACCAAAGAGGAATGTCGTAATTCATATTTGAATTTGAAAATGTCACTAAATAACATAAAGACAAGTTCTCTCTGATTTGGTGGCATGAAAAAGTTTAAATAATGTAAAACCTTATAGTGACTCTAATATGACCTATAGCAGGAGGGGACAACCTAACCCCTTAGTTCAGAGGCTGAAAAAAAGGTTATGTAGCCATAGTCCTGATAACGTCTAGTAGTAATAGCTAATCTCCTGGTAACGATGATGAAGAAGCATCATGTGCAAAAGTTTTAGGCACATGCAAAGAAATGCTGTAGAGCAAAAGAATCCTTCAAAATAATGAAATTAAATGTTTCTACTTTTTTTTTTTTAAATACCGTAAAAAGCAGTAAACAGTAGTAAATGAAACAAAGTCAATATTTGGTGTGACAAAAAATAAATAAAATAAAATAAAAATAAAAATAGTAGTCTCCGGTACAATTTGTGCAGTTTTATACGGAAATTTGCTGGTAAGTTTTATTGAGCATCTTGCAGAACCAGCCACAGTTCTTCTGGAGACTTTGACTGTCGCACTTGCTCCTTATTTTCTTTAAAAAATAAAAATATTTTGCTCCCTAATGAAAGAAACATCTTGCAATTTAAATGGGTTCCACAAGACAATTTTAATTTAGATTCTAAATTCATTTGGTGGGCCGGATTAGAGGCTTTATCAGGCCGGCCCCAGCCCGTAAGCCATATATTTGACAGCCCTGAACTAAAACAATGTAGCAAGGATGCACGCTCTCACCCACACCAACACACTAACCTTCTTCTTTTCAAAGCTGAAAGACGGTGGATGATACGGTGGTACAGACCAGCTGTATGGGTAATCATCCGTGTGATTGGAGGCAATGCCTTTATGTCAGACACAAGACAGAGACATTATTAGTGCAAATGCAGACAGAATAGTTACACGTTATGGGTGTGAGGAATGATTCTTATTTACAAACAAGGCCGGAATAGAGTAATTGAATGAAGGGACGTTTGAGTACTAATAAGTCTGTCACAAAACCAGTGAATGACTAAAAAAGATCAGGCACCTGGATGGAAGACCTTCCCCACAGACAGTGTTGTGTAGCCGTTGGATTTGAAATACTGCGGCAGCGTGGTGTAGTTGCCTGCGCTGACTCTCCAGTAGGAGTTGAAGTCATACAGTCTGGTGGTGTCTGGCCTTCGACTTGTAAGGAAAGACGTCCTGCTTGGGCCACATACTGCTTGCTTAGGAGAAAGGAAAAACAGAACAAACTGTAAAAAGAAACAGACAAATATAAAGGCTTGCTACTTAAAGTACATAAGCAATCTATCTATCTATCTATCTATATATATTTATATATTTTTATATACACATACAGATATACAGTGGGGGAAAAATGTATTTGATCCCCTGCTGATTTTGTACGTTTGCCCACTGACAAAGAAATGATCAGTCTATAATTTTAATGGTAGGTGCATTTTAAGAGTGAGAGACAGAATAACAACAAAAAAATCCAGAAAAACGCATTTCAAAAAAGTTATAAATTGATTTGCATTTTAATGAGGGAAATACATATTAATAAATACATATTTATGTATATGAAATACATATATATATATATATATATATATATATATATATATATATATATATATATATATATATATATATATATACACACATATATATATATATATATATATATATATATATATACACACACATATATATATATATATATATATATATATATATATATATATATATATACACAAAACTCCAATGCCAAAAAAGATGGGACACTGTGTAAAATCTCATAAACCCATATGTTATTCACAATAGAACATAGAGAACATATCAAATGTTTAAACTGAGTAAATGTACCATTTTAAGAAAAAAAAAAAAAAAAGGTAAATTTGAATTTGGTGGCCCCAACACGTTTCAAAAAAGTTGGGACGGGGGCAACAAAAGGCTGGAAAAGTAAGTGTTACTAAAAAGAAACAGCTGGAGGAACATTTTGCAGCTAATTAGGTTAATTGGCAACAGGTCAGTAACATGATTGAGTATAAAAAGAGTATCTTAGAGAGGCAGAGTCTCTCAGAAGTAAAGCTGGGCAGAGGTTCATCATTCTATGAAAAACCGTGTCTACAATTTGTGGAACAATTTCAGAATAATGTTCCTCAATGTAAAATTGCGAAGGCTATGAATATCTCATCATCTACAGTACATAATATCATCAAAAGATTCTGAGAATCTAGAGAAATCTCTGTGTGTAAGGGACAACGTCGAAAATCAGTATTGCATGCCCGTGATCTTCGGGCCCTCAGGCGGCACTGCATTAAAAACAGGCATGATTCTGCAATGGAAATTACTGCATGGGCTCAGAAACACCTCCAGAACTCATTGTCTGTGAACACAGTTCAGCCGTGCCATCCACAAAAGCTGGGTAAAGCTCTATCAAGCAAAGAAGAAGCCATATGTGAATCCAGAAATGCCCCCGTCTTCTCTGGGCCAAAGCTCATTCAAAATGGACTCAGGCAAAGTGGAAAACTGTTCTGTGGTCAGACGAATCGAAATTTGAAATTCTTTTTGGATACCATGGACGCCACGTCCTCTGGACTAAAGAGGACTAAAGAGGAGAGGGACCATGCAGCTTGTTATCAGCGCTCAGTTCAAAAGCCTGCATCTCTGATGGTATGAGGGTGCATTAGTGCCTATGGAATGGGCAGCTTGCACATCTGGAAAGGCACCATCAATGCTGAAATGTATTTACAGGTTTTAGAGCAACATATGCTTCCATCCAGACGGCGTCTTTTTCAGGGAAGGCCGTGCATATTTCAGCAAGACAATGCTAAACCACATACTGCATCTATTACAACTGCATGGCTTCGTAGTAGAAGAGTCCGGGTGCTGAACTGGCCTGACTGCAGTCCAGACCTTTCACCAATTGAAAACATTTGGCGCATCATGAAACGAAAAATACGACCCAGGACTGTTGAGCAGCTAGAATCCTGTATCAGACACGAATGGGACAACATTCCTTTCCCAAAACTCCAGCAAATGGTCTCCTCAGTTCCCAGACGTATACGGACTGTTGTAAAAGAAGAGGGGATGCTACACAGTGGTAAACATGGCCCTGTCCCAACTTTTTTGAGACGTGGTGCTGCCATCAATGTCAAAATGACCTTATTATTTCCTTAAAATTGTAAATTTCCTCAGTTTAAACATTTGATGTTTTCTATGTTCTATTGTGAATAAAATATGGGTTTATGAGATTTGCAAATCATTGCGTTCTGTTTTTATTTACATTTTACACAGCGAATTGGTTTTATTTATATATATATATATATATATATATATATATATATATATTTACAAACTGTACTTTACAGTGTTTGGAAAGATTACATTTATCTTTAAGATGACATGAACAAGATAAGCTGTCCTTTACGGTCACCTAATCTGGACCCTAAAGAAAGTTTGTTGAGATTAATTCACTTAGGTTAGGCTACTTTAACAAAAAATAATAATAAAAATACAAGACAGTTGACATTTTTCAGTCACATGATAGGGTCACGTGTGTTGTTTAATAGCATTAAGGTCTATACTATTTTACAGGTAATAGTGAAGATAAGGAAAAGTACAAAGGATTTAATATGTCCAAACTTTTGACAGGTAATGTATGTATGAACTCTATATCTATCTATTAGACCACAGGTTCCAACCTTGATCCTGGATTGTTTTTTAATGTTTTCCCTGCTCGAACACACACACACACACACACACACACACACACACACACACACCTTAAGCTGTTAATTATCCGATAAATTGATTCTGGTGTGTTAGAAAAGGGAAACTAGTACAATGTACAAAACAGGACGTTGTCCAGGACCAGGGCTGGGAACCTGTGTATTAGACAGAGAGATGATTAGATTAGATGATGATTAGATATGTGTGTAAACTCAAGCTACCTGTGCAAAGGCGTTGTAGAACACGGTGCTTTTAGAGGCAAGTTGATCAATATTGGGTGATTTTACCACTGGATCAGAGTAGCAACCCAGAGTGGGTCTCAAATCATCAGCTATTATGTACAGCACATTTAACTTCCCTATGAAGAGAAGAAAAATAAAAAAAGTTCATGAAGTGATCATGCAAAATGACTTGCAATATAATTAACATGGGCTAAATGATTACGTTAATTAATTCAACAGTCACAAAGAGCTGCTTCGTAAGTGATGTGCAACAGAATTACTTAATGAATTAGTGATATGGGGAAATCAATATAAACACTGGCGATGCGTCAATAAGCTTTGAGCTAACAGGCTACCTTTTGCAAACATACACAGGTCCAGAAGGTAAACTATAAATAAAGGCAGCCATGTGTGAGCCCTTGAAAACATCCTTAACCTCATTAACACGTCGATGCGACATCACATAAAATACTCCCGAAAGGTTTGCATTTTAAAGCCTAGACTTTTGACTTTTCCTTCGCCGTGTTTGCTTCCTGTTTGGTCCCTGAAGCCCCGCCTTCGGCGTTCCGCTCCCCATATAGCAGCTCCTATTGGTCAGATGATCTGTCAATCTGGTTTATACGTTTGCATTTACATCAAGGGGATCTGTACAGTGCTCCAAATATCCAATATATTTCTTCTATATGAAGCTTATTTTTTTATTACCAAAGTGCCATATTTCAGTTCTCAAAGTGCAAACCTCACTTTTGGGTCTTCAAATGTGAGCTTAAAGGTTATTTTGAGTCTTTGCAGAAAACTTAAAAGTAAGCAGTAAGAACATTTGCCCTGTACAAAGACTTGGGGATCAGTTGGGACTAATATTAGTGTCTGTGAATGACTTTATATATTTTAAAGACTTTATATTCATTTATTACATCCCTGTCCTCCTGGCTTGTTGATATTGTGTTATTGTGTTCTTACTGGCATAATAATAATATCCATATTTCTATCTATATTAGGATTTAAACCCAATGTGGGCGTGGCCTACACCAGAAGGGGTTTATTTTTATTTTTACTTTATTTAATTTTGTTTAATTGTATTTTTATGAACCCTACCATTATGCCCCTGGAAACACTGAAAAACCTCCAGAGGTAGAAATGCCAGCACTGTCAGTGTGAAGTCTGGCTCTGGCTGTTTTTCAACCTCAGCTACATCACTCAAGTTCATAACTGAAATGTGCGTAGGACTGTTTTTTGTTTTTTTTTTCCCACTTGCACAGTTATTATTTTTCTTTGTACCTTCCTGTGATATTTTCTCACAAATTTAGCTAGTTCTATTTCACAAAACATAAACAAACTAGTGGCCTAATTTAAACCACTACAACCTTGACCAGGCAGCTGCTAAGGATAAATGAATAAATGCTGTACATGCTAATGGTAATGGTAATGCTGTAAAATGTTACTGCGTGACGTTTTTGTTTTAGTAAGTTGTTGAGATACAAGGATCAGTCTGAACAGATTCAATGTGCCCAATTCTACAACTACTTAATGTTCAACTGGATTGAGATGTGGTGAATGTGAAGGCCCAAGGATATGATTTTCATCATTTTCATACTCATTAAACCATTCAGTGAGCCCTCATGCCATGTGAATGGGGCGGAGTCATCTTGAAAGAGACCACGCCCATCCAGATAGAAAAGTTTCTTTATAGAATAAAGCTGATCAGTACTTTGCATTGATTTGCAGTGATGCCTTTGTTTAAGGAGGAAAAAAGTAGATACAAACCGTGCCAGCAAAACTAAATGCCCACCCACGCCATAACAGAGCCAATGGTTAATTCATTTTCTTTAACCAAGAACTGACTCAAACTGACTTTACTACTTCATCTAGACACAATGTTCCTCAATAAAAAACACATTGTACTGTTACATTGACTGTTTGTACTACTATTAATAAACAGGTTATTTAATGAACATGCTGTATATTTTATTGTTAAATAAGTTTTATAAGAATATTACTGTAATTACTATGATTGATACTTTGGAAGAAATGCATAG
Source organism: Cranoglanis bouderius (assembly GCA_023630585.1). Taxonomy (NCBI): domain Eukaryota; kingdom Metazoa; phylum Chordata; class Actinopteri; order Siluriformes; family Cranoglanididae; genus Cranoglanis; species Cranoglanis bouderius. The sequence continues at coordinate 6,698,794 of CM042542.1, read as the reverse complement.
TCACAAATCATCCACATGATCCATCAATGCAATACAAGGATAAATTCAACAAGTAGTGTATGAGTTATGCAGTGCATCATGAGATATATTGCTCAGTAACCATTGCGTTTGAACCACTGGGCCCTAGCCACTACATCGTTCCCATAGTCCTTCCCTGTAGACTTGATGTCCATGCCCTCATGAGAGCAGACATTCTCTGGGCCAGCGTTGTAGGCTGCAATTCCTCCTGAAACAGGACAAAGCATAACAGGTAACATCTTTTAGTGAATACACAACAGTTTACTTTTAGCTAAGTCAGGAACAAGACATGACGAAGCACGATGTTATAGGAAAATAATCAATGATGTAGCGGTGTGATGCATCCAAACCTGACTCTATTCCTTTTATTCCATAGAAATTTGTCAATGATTACATTTTAAAGGTTTATGAAAGAATAAGAAAGAATCTTTTTTTTTATTCTTTTAGACCTATGCTGAGTGTTTGCAAAAGTTAGTTCCTGTTATCACTTATGTTATAACATTTAGAAACAGTTGTTCCCTCACCAACCTTTTGTTTTTTTCTCTCTTGAGGTTAATAAGACAAAAAGTGTCTCAGCTATTCTTATAGAGAAACAAGCAAGCACTATGCCTTCTGTCCTGAAGACTTTTCCATGTGAGAAATCTTAAAGGAACCACTTTAATTCCAACTGTTACAAAGTGCTGACGCTTGAGACTCCTTCCATAAATGCTAAATAAACGTCTCCTCACGGAAAATTTCACCATTTCAGTCCATTTATGTGGAAGTCCCTGTGTAAGTTGTTACTATACGATAACATATTAGAGCAAGCGCATTAATAAACGTTGTAGCTGGAACTACTATCTGAGCCCTGCTATAATGGAAAATTAATCAACAGCTTCTGATGAATCAATAAATAAGAATTTTAAAAAGTATTACAACCAAAATTAAAGTACATTCACAGATCTTTTTACTTCTCTTTCATTAAAACGCAACAGAAATGACACAAATGTGACAGTTTATACCTTTGAACTGATCCTCCTTGGACCAGTCTGGGAATTTTTGTTGAATTTTTTTAATGAAAGTGATTAAAATATCAGTAGCTTGGATGATGTGTTCCTCACTGTTCCAGGCTCCAAGTGGACAGTGGTAACGTTTGTCAACCTAAAGAAAATGGTATCATACATCATCTGCCATGTACCTCATGTGTTAGAACAACATTTAGTCATTTAAGGTGGAACCGTAACAATGTTTGGTGCAACACGATAAATTTCAGCTCAGACTGGCAGAATTATAAAATTACAGTAAAGAACGACTAGAACACCATTGTATTGTAATATGGATGTGTCACTTTCAGCACGCTTAAATGCATTACTCGTGTTGTTTGAACAAACCTGCATAAGTCCAAAGGCATTTCCGTGATCTCCCCAGCCATCAACGAGCCCTGAGCCATGCGATCCAGCCCTCGTCTCTCTGGATATGATTCCTGCAATCACAGCTGGGTCCATCTTTTTAGCTCGGGCAACATTCATGATGATGGTCTTGTACTGGTTCATCCTCTCCAGATCAACTTCAGCCATTTTATGTGAGGCTTGCACACCTTTAGCAACAGTATGTTAAATGTCACGTTTAATATTCTAAACATAACAAGAAACAGGTGCAATGAAAGCTAAGCAACATACCGCTTACGGTGTGGTTGTCCTGGGAAGCCGTTTGCGTAGATGCTCCAGTCGTGGTGATCTTCATGAGATCTCCAAAAACGCAATCTAAAAAATAAAAGAAAGAAAAACTAACTTTGAGCTTTGTTTAACAAGAAAACAGTTCTTGTGCAGGCTGACATGTGTATCATGTGAAGTTATGGAAGTTTATACGGCATGTTTACATTTCTAATTATATATCTTTAATAATCAGAGTCAGGAGAGACAGACAATCAGACAGCAATACCACAAAATTCCAGGTTTGATAGCTTCCTTATTTCTTAGGAGCAATATTTTGAGTCGATACTTTGGTTTCACCTTTCAAAACACTAAAAGAGGGTTGTGTGACAAAATTTAGATCTAGGCCTATGTAATTTTGGCAGTACTAACCCACCAGAAATGATACAATCCCTAAACAAATGAAAGGGAGAACATGGGCATACATTAAAAAAGTAGCAATATAGAAGCGATACTCGTAATAGATATGATTAGGTTCAACTTTATTGTCAGTGCACAGAGTAGGAACACTAATACAACAAAATGGAATCTAGCATCTAAACATAATAACCATAATGGGGGGGAGGGTCAATCCTATAGAGGGTATGCACAGAACTCGCCGCGGTCACGCCCACTGAGTGGCAAAAAGACTGAGCGGCAGCATTACCCCCTGTCCCAAATGGCGCACTTCATATGGACTTGTGGTCTCGTGGCCTTCAGCGTGAAGTCTACGAGTCCGTAGTGTGTCCCATTTGTGATTTTAGTGCTTGTGAGGGTGCTAGCGAGCGCCCCCTTTACGCCCTCGGGGACCACACTTCTGCAGGCTCACGGTGGTCCGCTACCCAACAGTCCTTGCGACAGACCAATCAAAAAGCAGAGGAGGAGTTTCGTTGATGCAGGAAGCGGAGGAGGAGTTTCCAGTGCAGGTTTTAGCCAACATGACAGAGAAGAGGATTTTTAAGTGTAAGTTTTTGTTTTTATAATTAACAATGATTTACAATGTAATTGTAGCTCTCGCATTTAGTAATATTTCATTATATAGTTTGAAGATTAAAAACGTGAAATTATAGTCAGTTAAAATGGAATGGAACTTCAGGCTATGACCATTGTCAATGGTTATCTGATAATAAACGATGCTGTTTTTGTATTTATGGTTCATTATTACTTTAAGAATATCCTTTAGCAAGCCATCTGGCTGGCTCCACCGTGAAAACAACAACAAGCGGCAACATTTTATTTAAAGGGAAATATCACATTCATAAATGTCGATGGGCAAAAAATACACCTAGTTTTATACGATTTAAATTTGAGCTTTGTCAGTATCTTAAATCATTGGATAGGAATTGAATAAGGAACACCAAGGCAAAAAAGACTATAGACTGTTGTAAAGCCTTGAAATGTTATCCTTTTTAAGGACTTTTGTATTTATTTTGTAATTAGAGGTATGGATTTGTTTTCAATACCCCTGTGTATATAGTTATTCATCTTTGTGTTATTTTGTTGTTTATTTTATTTATTTATTTGTATTATTATTACTATTTGTATCTTATAATTTTTAAAATTTATTTTTATTTTATTTATTTATTTATTATTCTTTTGCTGTTATTATTATTGTCTTTTTTTGTATTATTGTTATTTTGTATTTAATTGTCGTGTGATTTGTTACTAAATAAAGCTTCTTTTTATTATTATTATTATTAAAAAAAAACAACAACAACAACCGGCAACAACTTCCTCTTTCCGGCGTCACGACGTCGAGTCCGTCAGAAAAGCCGTCTATTAATATCCCCATCATCCGTGTGCACGCGCGTTTTAGCGCCCCATAGTAGAGAGTGAGATCTGTTAACCGTTTGTGTACCACACATTGTTCTACTGCCTGTTTTGGCCAGGACGCTAATATATTTTAATTGTTTTATCAAAATTATTTCTAGGGACATTTCAGTAGTCGCTGGACATGTAAGGACATGTAAGGACATGTCCCTAGCGTCCCGACTAAATTCGACGCCCTTGCACTTAATTATTCATAACTGGCTAAACAGGGATGTCGTGTCATGTTAGAACAAAGCAAAACTTAAACAGAAGTAAAATTCGCGCGCGCGCGCGTGTGTGTGTGTGTGTGGAACATAATTTAAATAGTTTCTCACCAGTTGTATCTTTCCAATTAGCCATGAGTTATGGTTACAAAAGTTGATCGATACAGTCTTGTAAAAAAAAAAAAAAAAAACTATTATGTGTGCTTATTTTTATTATTATTAGTTTAACATAAAGATTGTCTGTGTAGCCTTTCTGACGCAGGAAATAGCGGTGCAGGACAGGACTTTCACTTTGAGCACACACACACCCACACCCACAGACAGTGAGTCATTTGAAAACAAAGCAGCAAATAGGGCGTACTTTATTTTGCCAGCAGCTTTGTGAAAAGCCTTGTATTCTATTTAACCTATTTTCTGTTTAATACTTAAACCCTTCACTTATGTCCACGAATGTAGAATTGTTTATTTGTTCAGATGAACCACTGTTCTTTGGAACAGTCTGCCCTGAAATGTGAGGTCTGCTCCTTCTCTAGCCAGTTTTCAATCGGCTCATAAATCTTTTTTTTTTCCCCTCTGGCTTTTGATTAAGATTAGTTTTAAGGGTTTCTGAAGTTTTCTGATTGTATTCTGTTGGGTTTATATTTCGTACGCTGCATGTTTTCTTTTTATATGCTCAAGGTTGTATTGTGTAGCACTTTGGTGCAACTCTGTTGCTTTTAAATGTGCTCTAGAAATAAAATTTGACTTGACTTTGACTTTTGACTTACCGAAGTTCGAAAATCTGTGGCCAGATGAACAGATAGATCAGATAGATAAGTTCATCTGCTCCTCAGTATATGAGACATGATGCCATGATGGCAACATTAGCAAATCAAGATGGTTTAGACTCGTACACGAAAAGACCAGAGTGCTGTATTACGTATCAGAAGTATTTTTTTCCCCTAAAACATTTATTTTTGTTTTTCATTTGAATTTTGTTGGTTGCTAGGTGGAAAAAGATCTGACATGAAAAAAAATAAGTGGCTACCTCAAAAAACACCAAGAAATAAATAAATAACTCTTGGCATTTCTGGACTTTCCCAATCAATATAATTCTATAATTTCTTCAAATATAACAGTGTTAACCTGTTTATTAATTTCAAAATGTGTTTAGTTAGCAATTTTAAGTTAAAGTAACTTAATACATTTTTTGTAATCAGTTTCAAAAAAGAATTTAAGGACACTATCATGCAATTTTGAGTTGAAATTAATTCAAGATTTCAATTATAGGGGAGTTTGTACATCTTCACTGAATTAAATTTAAAGTTAAAGTAAACTTAAACTTATACTTTCCTTAAAGAAAAAACTTTAAGTTAACATAAAGTGAACAATTTATTACTGAGAAATTAAATACTTTGTGATAAAGGTAATAAAAATGTTTGTTATCTGTACTTTTCATTTGTACTGTAAACAGAAAATACCTAGTAAAAATGATTTAATCAAGAATGTTTCTTAACTTACACAATTGGGTTAGTGTCACTTAAAATTTTTGATGTAATCGGTTTCAACAATTTTTCTGAGTTAAATTAACTTTTTAATTTACAGTGTAGATCTGTTCATCTGCTCCTCAGTATATGAAGCATGTTGGTAGAATGATCGAGAACTGACCTAAACTTTTGTAATTATTATTACTCTGGTAAGACATTTCTTATTCCCAGAATTTTTGTCATAGGCCCAGAAAACCTTTCCATGACACTGATTTTGGACCTTTATTATTGAGAACACAGTTCTTGTGCAGGCTGACAGATGTGTGCAGACCTCCAAACTTTCACTCATTTTGTGTTGGAGCCTTTTAACATCAGTATATGCTGCTCAAAAAATGCCAAAAGTGTCTTCTTTCCCCCCCAATAAAAATGGCAGCTGGGCTAATCGATATATGAATCTGGAAAGATCGAAGGTGTTTTGAACTCTCCTATTTTAACAGATACCCTGGAAGCTCCGCCCCCTTAGAGTTCATATTTAATATATTTAATGTGCTGCTTGATCTCGAGGTGTACTTCACATGCATAAATACCGTCATCATACCCTTTTCATTTAGGTTGTCTTACCTTCTTGCACCATCTCAGTGTAATCATTGGATATGAAATGTGCAGTAAAGCTATACATTCATACTGCATTGTTTTGCAGAAATTTTGTGTCTGTATAGTCTTCAATGTGTATTTTATGGTACGTGCCTGTCAGAGAGAATGCTTGATGAATGTAACTTTAAGGAGTGAGGAGAAGTTTTGAATTGGCACGACAAAGCTAATCAAAGAGATGTTAGTGTTAGAACAAAACTACAGAATTAAAAATCTGGAAACCGTTGTAGTCTTGCAGACAGTTGAAGGATTCTGGAGCAATTATACACAAATAAACAAACATTGGATAAAGTATCTCAAAAAAGAATCTGTATGGTGCCAGAGCGAATCAGGAAGGCAGGTTAGTCATGTGAACAAAAAGCAGGAAACAATGTATTTTGCAAGTAGTGAAGCTTTGTCGTCCACAAACCTGAATTCTATTTAATAGTTACAGCTTTCACGTTTAATTTTTCACATCCATCACGTCATCTTTATGAATGTAGAAAAAAGCAAAGCTAATTTATGTAGTTTACAGAAGATATTTGAAAGTATTTGTATTGGCATGTCGAGCCTTTTATCAGATCAATAAACAAAAACAAAAATTGGTATAAGCAATTGCTAGGAATGAAATGTATGCATGTGCAGCAATAGTGGCTATGAGTGATATAAATTAGGCAGGTTGTGGATCAGGTGATAATAGCTGATACAAGAGAAAGTCAACATACAACTCCGTTTATTGCGAAATCTGGAAATTTCCACTCACTAAACCCTGTCTGAAAGGCCTAAAGCCCTCGGTCACACCTATCTACTGCAGCTCTTACAAACAGACTCTGAACACACTGAATATTTAAGCCATATCATTTCTCACTATGTTGTACCAGTGTCATTTGCCAATATCCAGCTTTTTCCTCTGTTTATTTTTTTTTTTATAGTAAAGAAACTGCTCTTTTAAGAGTAGTCAAGATCCTTCATTCTGCCAACTCTGGTCTCATCAATATTGTTCTATTTTTAGATTTGAGTGCTTCATTTGATAGTCAATCACAGTAATTACTTTCCTGGTTACACTTTCTGCCTCCAATATTCAACAACATAGCCTAAACTTTCATTTCTAGGCTGCTGAGTCACAAATTTATCTTGATCTTGCAAATAGTCTGAGCGTATCAAGCATATCACGACATACCAAGGACATTTATGTAAGGATGCTGTTCATAGACTTCAGTTCAGCATTCAACACTATCATACCACAACAACTGATAACAAAGCTGAGCCTGCTGGGTTTAAACACCTCACTCTGCAACTGGACCCTGGACCACCTCCAGCACCACCACACTGAACACCGGCGCCCCCCAGGGGTGTGTGCTCAGTCCACTGCTGTTTACCCTGCTGACTCATGACTGTGCTGCAAAGTTCAGTTCTAATCACATGAAACTACAGTTGTGGGCCACATCAGCAACAAGTCAGTGTACAGGGAGGAGGTGAACCAGCTCACAGAATAGTGTAGAGACAACAATCTATCTCTTAATGTTGATAAGACTAAAGAGATGATTGCTGACTTCAGGTGAACCCAAGTGGACCACTCACCACTGCACATCAATGGAACAACTGTGGAAAGAGTAAAAAGCTCCATGTTTCTTGGTGTGACTGAGGACTGAGGACCTCTCCTGGACTCTCAACACTACCTGCCTATTGAAGAAGGCCCAGCAGCGCGTCCACTTCCTGCGGAGGCTGAAGAGAGCCAAACTCCCCCCTCCCATCCTCATCTCTTTCTACAGAGGGGCGATAGAGAGCGTCCTGACCAGCTGTCTCAGTGTGTGGTACGGGAACTGCACAGCCTCCGACCGCAAGATCCTACAGCGAATTGTGAGGACAGCTGAAAAGATCATCGGGGTCTCTCTACCCACCATCGACACCTCCTTCAACAACCGCTGCATCTGCAAAGCCACCAATATTGCGTACGACCCCTCTCACCCCTCTCATGGACTATTCACGCTCCTGCCATCTGGCAGAAGTTACAGGAACATCCGTGCCACCACCAGCAGACTCTGAGGCAGTCAGATTATTCAACACCCTGCTGACTCCCAAGGCTCAGCTGGGCTAGCCGAACACATAACCCAGTAAGACTCATACCACTGCACATGCACTAACCCAGTAAGACTCAGTACCACTGCACACTGCACTTTAGATAGCTGCATTAGGCACTGTATACTATGGAACTTGTTTTTGCTGCCAGTATAGCTGCTATACTTTACATTACACAATAGCAGTTACGTCCTGAACCTCTTTAGGAGACTTAACATGTGCTTTGAATATTGAACGGCAAATTCTGAATACCATCACCTCTTCTCCTACTGTCTAGCATCCATCCAAAGCACAAGAGCATGTCATACTTCAATTTAATTGACTCATTCACACCTAGAGACAATTTAGAGTAGCCAGTCTACCTACCAGCATGTTTTTTTTAGATGTGAGAAGAAACCCACATACTGTAGATATGTGAAGAACTTGTAAAACTCATTTTTCTTAACCAGAGCTCAGGAACCCAGTACTCTAGAGCTGTGAGGTGAAAACACTCTTCGCTGAGCCAATAACTCTTTCACTTTCTGTGACAAGCACTGTGATTGATGCTTAGGAACAATTATGTAGTCTTAAAACACCAATGTAACAACACAACACATCAACAATCAATGCAAAATAAGGATTTATTCAGCCAGTGTTACATGAGTTTGCAGTGCTTCATGGGAAATATGAATGCTGCTCAGTAGCCATTGTGTTTGAACCACTGAGCTCTGGCCACTACATCATTGGAATAATCATTTCCTGTGGTCCCAATGTCCATGGCCTCATATGTGCGGACGTTTCCTACTCCAGCGTTGTAGGCTGAGATTCCCCCTGAAACAGTAAGCAGGTAACAAAAGTCAATTAATATGAATAAATTGCAGTGAAGAATATCAGTTGAGTTACTGTAAGAAAAAAAGGAAGGTGTGTGACTAGAGCATATTAGAGTATGTTCATATGCTGTTTTACAAAATAGCAATGAATCTCCGTGTGACAATTAATACCTTTACTGATTGCTGGTTATGATATTAAAGCTACAGTGCATGTTTTGGTTTTTATTTTTTATTTATTTATTTCAAAATGTCTGGGTGGGCTGGGATGCCATATGTTTTGTTTAAGTAAAATAAATACATATATCGTACCTTGCATTCCTATGCTGCCATCTATGAGGACAGTGGGATAGTGTTCCTGTAGCTTAATACTATGTAGACATGTACATGTAATTCTTTTTTTATATATATATATATTATTAATTTATTTTTGGCCATATACCACTAAAGCCAGGGGTGTCAAACTCAATTTGCGCCCAGGCCACATCAGCACGTGTGAGACCCTGAATGGCCATGATTTAAGACTATTAAACAATTTGTTTTTTTTTAAGACTTTTTTAACATATTCCTAAAAATTAGAATACGACATTTTAGGAAAAGAAGAGCTGGCATGGTTGTTGGTGCCAGATGAGCTGGTTTGAGTATTTAAGAAACTGCTGATCTCCTGGGATTTTCACACACAACAGTCTCTAGAGTTTACATAGAATGGTGTGAATATCAAAAAAACATCCTGTGAGCTCCACTCTACAAGCTGAAACACCCTGTTGATGAGAGAGGTCAGAGGAGAATGACCAAACTGGACAGTTGAAGACTGTGAAAAGACCAGGTGATTTTTTTTTTCACAACTTTGGGTGAGCCTGTGCCTACTGTAGCCTCAGATTATCCTGGTGATTCTCCCTTCCCAAGGTTCACATGTTTTTTTGATCCCCAGTGATGACGTGTTATAGGTGTGTCAGTGAAGCGGGTTTAAAAATGAGCTCAAAAGGAGACCAGATTTAAAAGGTGTTTCACTATATTTAATTACCAAATACAAATGCCAACAATTAGCTGTGTGAATCTACTGTATGGGTTTAGAAATAAACCAGCCACAGATATGATGTAAAAACTACTTCCTACCATTCTTTGAATTTTTCTTATGGTCAATGATTGAGCTATTGATCTTGCAGAAGTCCAAAATAATCAACCATAAGTCATTTGTTAACAGTGAATAAGATCAACCTTGTTTTGACTTTCCGTGAAAGAGAGGTAGCTTAGCAAGCCCTGCATACCTTTAAACTGGTGCTCCTTGGGCCAGTTAGGGAATTTTCGCTGAATTGCTCTTATAGAGTCAATCAGAATCTCAGTGCCCTGTGTCACATGCTCCTCACTGTTCCAGGCTCCCCTCAGTTTGTGGTAACGTTTGTCAACCTAGAGAAATTGGTGTTACATATAATTATATACTAACCCCATTTCCATAAAAGTTGGGAATTTTTCTAAAATGCAATAAAAACAAAAATCTGTGATTTGTCAAGTCTCTTGAAACTTTAATTAACTGACCAAAGTACAAAGAAAAGATATTCAATGTTTTCACTGACCAACTTAATTGTATTTTGTAAATATAAACAAATTTAGAATTTGATGCCTTCAACACACTCAAAAAAAGTGGGGACAGAGGCATGTTTACCGCTGTGTTACATCACCCTTCCTTTTAATTACACTTTTTAATAGTTTGGGAACTGAGGATACTAATACTAAAACCTTATTGAGTTTACAAGTCATTTTTAGGTGGGGGATGATCCTTTTTCCAACTCAGTGATTCTGGATTTTTATTTATTTATTTTTTTCTGACATGTTGGTGTTATATCTTTCACTTGGATGTTATAAGTTGCACTGAGTAAATACAGCTGGATAAAACAAAAACTGTGTCCGTCTGCATTTCAGGCTGAAAAGTAACAAAATGTGATTATTTTAAAGGGGGGGTGATTCTTTTCTATATCCACTGTATGCACCCCCATACCATCACAGATGCTGGCTTTTGCACCTTTCACTTATAACAATCTGGTTGGTCTTTTTCATCTTTGGCACGGAGAACTCGACATCCGTTTTTCTCGAAAACAAGCTGAAATATGGACTCATCTGACCACAGCACTCGTTTCCACTGCCTTTCAGCCGATCTGAGATGAGCTCAGGCCCAGAGAACTCGGCGGCATTTCTGCATAGAGTTGATGTGTTGCTTCCTCCATGCATAATAGAGTTTTCTGGTTTTCCGAAGTACTCCTGAGCCCATGTGGTTATATTTATCACAGTAGCATGATGATTTCACAGGCAATGCTGCCCGAGGGCTCGAAGGTCATGCACATTCGAGGTCATTCGCCCTTTGAGATTTCTCCGGACTACCTGAATTTTTTCATAATATTATGAACTGTAAATGGTGAAAGACCTAAATTTTTTGCAATCGTGCAAAAAATGTTCTTTTTGAACTCTTTTTGTTCTTTTTGAACTGACTGACAATTCTCTCATGAAGTTGGCACAAAGTGGTGAGCCACGACCCATCCTTGTTTGCAAAAACTGAGCTTTTGGTGGATGCTCCTTTTATGCCCAATCCTGATACCCTCCCCTGTTACCAATTAACCTGATCCTCCAAAATGGAGTTACTTGAATATTCTATAAGCCTTTCAGTCTTATTTTGCCTCTGTCCAAACGTCCCAGCGTTGAGTGTGTTGAAGGCATCAAATTCTAAATTTGTTTATATTTACAAAATACAATTAAATTGGTCAGTGAAAACATTGAATATCTTTTCTTTGTACTTTTGTCAGTTAATTAAAGTTTCAAGAGACTTGACAAATCAGAGATTTTTGTTTTTATTGCATTTTAGAAAAAATCCCACCTTTTATGGAAATGGAGTTAGTACATCACTTCAAACAGAATAGCTTAGGCATTGTTTATCAAAGAAATCTCGCTTTAAAGTAACCTTCATGAGTTAGAACAACATTTAATCATTGAAACAGGAGCAACGTTGCAACAGGTTCAGTTCCAGCTGAAATTGTCAGAATTTCACAATCGCAGAAAGAACAACTAAATCAACAGTAACCTATTGTATTACTATGACCATCACTCTTTATAATAGATTACTGAAGTACTGCTTTAAACAAACCTGCATAAGCCCAAAGCCATTGCCGTGATCTCCCCAGCCGTCAACAAGCGCTGCTCCAGCCCTCGACTCTCTGGATATGATAGCTGCGATCACAGCTGGGTCCATCTGCTTAGCTCTGCCAACTTTCATGATGATGTTCTTGTACTGATCCATCCTCCTCAGATCGTGCTCAGCCAGTTTATATGAAGCTTCCACCCCTTTAGCAAGGAATACCTTAAATGCTGGATTCAAGATTCTAGCCACAACCACAAGAGATACAGTAAATTTAAGCAGACATACCCTTTACAGTGAGCTTGTCTTGGCGAGCTGTTTGCTCAGATGCTCCAGTCGTGTCGATCTTCATGACATCTCCAAAAATGCATGAGAGAGCCGATGCGTAAAAGATCGCCAGCGCTCCTACAGAGACAAAAACATGTTTAAGATAGAGTAAATCTATTTCGTGAACTCTCTCAATGCTATTGATTTTTTCCCCCTGTTTTAAGAACAGATAAGGCATTTGTTTCTTCCAATAATTTTGTGGCAGATCACAGATCCAAACAAGCGACTCACCTATGATAAGGAGTTTCATCTTGCTTCAGTGAGAAAACAGTTCTTGTGCAGTGCCCTTTGGCAGACAAATCTGAGTGGGTTTGAGTTGCCACTTCCTCTAAATACAGGAGGAAGTAAGGACTGGGCTCTGTTATTGCAATATCTGGAAATTCCCACTGCATGGAACACAAAAAAGTCCCCTCTGAAAGTATTGGAATGGCAAGGCCAATTCTTTTTTTTTTTTTTTTTTTGCTATACACTGAAGACATTTTGGGTTGAGAGCAAAAGATGAATATGAGACGATAGATCAGAATTTCAGCTTTCATTTCCTGATATAACTCACCCAGTTTTTAGGTGAGCAAAAGTATGGGAACAGATAGTCTTAAGGTAATTTTAAGTCTTAAGGTAAGTAGGACTTCATATTTGGTTACATATCCTTTGATCTCAAACCAAATGTCTTCTGTGTATAACAAAAACAATAGAATTGGCCTTGCCATTCCAATACTTTTGGAGGTGAACCCATTTGGAGGGGGCTATCCATGGCCAGGAGTCAAGACAGCAAAATTGCCCATTCTCTCTGAGTGGGAGGGATGCAGTTTAAGTTTTTTATTAGCTAGAATTTAACTTGTTGCCTAGCCAATTATGTTAGCTACTGAAATTGATGCTAGTCTAACCTGGCATTAGCAAAGAATACAGGCTAACATATCTTCCCAGTTAACGTTAGCAAATTAGCTAAATTAATCTCATCTTATTTTAGTTTTTTCAAATTAGATGAAGTTCATGTCTTATACAGGGGCAAAGGTGACACTTCATTTAATAAAAGTCTTAGCACTCCAGCATATTGAAAAACTTATACTGAGGTAGGTCCAGGGGCTCTCATCCTCAAGTTCCACACTGCAGTCCATGTTATCCATGTTCAGCCTTCCACGGATAGCTGTAGTGCTAACTACGTTGTGTAGCATGAGAAGCTTACCACAGATTATGAATTCTTGATAGTTTATTTTTACATTGATTAACTTTAATGAGTGCTGAACGGAAATGATTGAAGGCTAAGCTGAGCACATTCAACTGATGTGTAGCATACAGTATAATTCAATTTCAATAATACTCAAGTAAAGTATATATATGTCAAAATAATACCTAAGTATAGTAACAAAGTATGATTACTCAATGATTTTCCCACCCTGCTACTTTGGTATATTTGATAGCAGTAGTTACCAAAGATTATTAACAATTACACTGATTTATGTTTTGTGAAATGAAAGTGTGTTGCAAGCTACAGTATGCCACTTTTACCAAATTACTTGAAGTTCTCCTTAGTCATAAAAATAGACAAAGTATCATGAAAAACAATGAGCATATACTGTTGTAGCCTGTGGAGCTGGAGGCTGCTCTGACTGGTTAATCAAATGTATCAAATTCCACTGATGTTGGGGTGGTGCACTTAAACATGTCTCCTCCTCCATTTTAGAGGAAGTATTTAGGGTTATATAACAGTTAAAACTGTCCTCACTTACACCTCTTTTCTCTGTACAGGGAAGTAAGAAGCACGATCATGGGTGAGTTTATTTACTGACTCATATTAAACATTACCATTAATTGTACTAGACATACTAGTGTATTAGTACCATTGTACAAGTACTAAGTGCCTGATACTCTTTATCATGTTTTGGTTTCACTTCAATTCTTTATAGTTATAGAAATGTTTATCCTCTAGCACCATTCTAAAGTTCTAAAGTGCAAAGCTGATTGGTCCTCTGGGATGTCATATAATTTTTTTTAATGTGTATCCTAGCCGGCATTTTTGGAGACGTCACAAAGATCGACACGACTGGGGCATCGGAAAAAACAGCTAAGCAGGATAAACTCACTTTAAAAGGTGCAGAATCATAACCTGCACATTTTTGCTCATTATTTTTGAAAATGAACTTGGGATATAGAGTACTGATGATTGATTTCTTCCATAGGGGTGGAAGCCTCATATAAACTGGCTGAGCATGATCTGAAGAGGATGGAGCAGTACAAGAACATCATCATCAAAGTTGGCAGAGCTAAGCAGATGGACCCTGCTGTGATCGCAGGCATCATATCCAGAGAGTCGAGGGCTGGAGCAGTTCTTGTGAATGGCTGGGGAGACCACGGCAATGGCTTCGGACTCATGCAGGTTGGGTTAAATTAAAACCGTTTGTAATGCGGTTGAGATGTGAGGTAAAAGTGGAAGTTACAGTTGTTGAAAGATGTAGCCATGGATTACCCCATGTTACAAATACAAGTCAGCGCAGTGGGGCTTATGAATTCTGATGCTGTGAAACTGAGAATGGTTAAGCCATTCTAAAAGGCAATAGGCCTCGTGGTTCTTTTTTCACTGGCTGTGTACATAGTGGTTTATAACCAGTTTTCATGGGGAGTGGTGGCTCAGTGGTTAAGGAAGTTAAATACTGATTGGAAGATTGTTAATTCAAATCACAGCACTGTGTAATCCTTGACCTTAACTCTCAACTGCTCAATTTTATCCTTTTATCCTGGGGGCATGGTGGCTTAGAGGACTGCACATTTGACTCGCAACTCTGAGGTTGGGGGCTCAGTTTCCGACTCCACACTGTGTGCGCGGTGCTTGCATGTTCTCCCCATGCTTCAGGGATTTCCTCCAGGTACTCTGGTTTTCTCCCCAGCCCAAAGACCTGCATTGTAAGCTGATTGGCATCTCTCAAATTGTCTGTAGTGTGTGAGTGTGTGTACAATTGTGCCCTGTGATGGGTTGGAACGCTGGGATAGACTCCAGGCTCCCCGCAACCCTGTGTAAGATAATTGGCACAGGAAATGGATGAATGAATCTAAATATTTGTGAATGAGCACCACCATAGAGAATTAATATATACATTAGAAATGTTTGGTGGAATTTATATGATGTTGCTCACTCATACTGTCTTTAGGTTGACAAGCGCCACCACGCTCCAACAGGAGCCTGGAACAGTGAGGAGCACGTCACCCAAGGCACCGAAATTCTAATACAATCCATTAAAGCAATTCAAAAGAAATTCCCCAGCTGGTCCAAGGAGCAACAATTTAAAGGTACAAACTGACATTTGTAAATTCAATCACAGGGATATCAGAGGACCACAGTATGACCCTTGAACTATGCCTCTATCCTTTAACAGCTTAGACATATTCAGATTTTTCAAATATTCAAATATCACCTTGCATCTTCCAAATGAACAAATGTAGATTTATGTCCTTTACACATACACAGTAGTGACAAATTAAAGGAAAATCTGGTGGTTCTGTTATGCTGTGGGGGAACATTTATTTCATTTATTTTGCTGGCATGGTTTGGATCCACTTGTTCTCTTAGAGTGAAGCATCACTGCAAAACAATACAAAGTTCAACTGACTGATCATTTTTTTTATTATTTTCTTCTGCTCATAACTTCCTTCCAGTATTATTACAATGAGTTTCATTACAGTTATTTTATCTTTGTCCTCCGTCATGTTTGTCTCCTGTTTCAGGGGGAATCTCAGCCTACAACGCTGGCCCAGGAAATGTCCGCACATATGAGCACATGGACAAAGGCACCCCAGGAGATGATTATGCCAATGATGTGGTGGCCCGGGCTCAGTGGCTTAAACGCAATGGCTACTGAGCAATATTCCCTTTTCCCTCTCTAGCACTGCATAATTGCAATGTGTTTTGAACAAGTATTTTTAAAGTATAAATCACAATTGCTAGAAGTTTGTACTTATCCTTATAAGGCTATTTAGCAACTTGCTGTACGTATCTCTCCGAGCAGTGCTCAATTAAACACTGGTGCTATGCAAATGGTTTTGTGAACATTTTATTAACAGACTGTATTGTGTTTATTATGATAAAAAATATGTATGTTTGGTGATATCCACTGGAAAAATGTAGGGGAAAAAACTTTCAAAAATAGTAATAACTAATAGGTTCTACTTTAACTGAGTTATCAACTAATTGTAAT
This sequence comes from Cranoglanis bouderius, assembly GCA_023630585.1. NCBI lineage: Eukaryota > Metazoa > Chordata > Actinopteri > Siluriformes > Cranoglanididae > Cranoglanis > Cranoglanis bouderius. The sequence goes on along the minus strand of CM042542.1, from coordinate 6,682,454 downwards.
TAATTATATTGACAATAAAAAGGTTAGGACAAACCTGCTCATAGAAGGCTTTTGTTAATTTTTAATATTTTTTTTAGAATAATAGTGAATGCATTAACTTTCATTGTGTTAATGTATTCACTATTAGACCCATATGAAAGCATAAAATATAAAACATGTTTACAACTATTCAAACTATTTTATAATTTACATTTCTAACAGTATTTTTGATGAAACTTCGGTATGGCATCTTCTCAACCAGCTTCATGAAGTAGCTTCACCCAGTTTCCAAATAGGCCAAGCTCCTCACTGTTTCTCTTAACTTCTAAATGAAAGCTACTTGTTTGGGGAAACACTTTATCTTAAGTAAAAAATAGTTTGAAATAAATCCTACATATTTTATTTTAGAGCATGGCTAAGGGGATTTGCCCATGCAGCCACAAGGCACTGATGTTTGGTGAAGAGGCCTAGGGGTGCAGTTGGTGTTCCCGTTCATCCCCAACGTGTTCATTGGGATTGAGGTCAGGGCTCTGTGCAGAACACTGGAGTTCTTTTACACCAACCTTGGCAAACCATGACTTCATGGACCCTTCAGGAAACCCTTCCTGAGAGTATCTCATAAAATGCAGCACATGAAACGTCATAAGAATTACAGTTGTCATTATGTGCTTTGGTCAAATGGGACCGAAATCAATCTGTGACCAATCAAATAGGCTCATAACTAACTAATTAACTCTCATTTAAACATGGTTAATTCAAAATTTAAAAAAAAAAAAAATACAGATGGTGTTTTTTGACATAATATATTTCAATATTATTAATTCAATGGTCTTTAATTTTCAATCTGAAAAATTCAATGGCTTTCAGAATTCATATCTTTGTCACTTTTTTTTTGCTTCCATACAAGTAAAACGTATTTTTGGAACAATACAATACTTTTTTTTCTCATTGATTGGATGTAAATATAGTAGATGACAGAGCAGTGATTCAAAAGATATATAGGTCTAGATTTTACAGTGATTCACAGTGTATTTCCTGCACCATACATAAAATGCAACATGATGCAGGTCTTTTGAACTTTTATTAGTGAAATAACCTTAAACAACAGTCTAGAGCTTCTAGTACTGACCTTCTTTCAAAGTGCATGATATCATGTGATGGATCTGACACTCATGTAACACACAGTTTACTAATTTTAGATGACATTTACCATGGGTTATCTTCACTGATACCACATTATGATGTTGTGCAACTGATATTGCCACACCCTTGATGCTTGGACCCACCAGTTGCTGCTTACAACTATATTTTAAATTGCTTCTCACCAATTGTAGCTGATTATCCATCTTCACGCGTTCATGAGTTATCCCAAATGAATAAGCTATAAGTTGTAAAGTCGTAAAGTACAACAGAAGGATCGACCAATCTCTATACTAAAGTATAGAGACTAACGATCTTAAAAATGCCAATGTAGTGGGTTTACTCTTCTATAAATATGACCACAAGAACATGTAGCCATTCTGACACAAACTGCAGCAAATAATGATAAAAGATAAGAACAAGTTCTGCCACTTTTTGGTTGCATTCCCTCACACACACACACCCATATATATCAGGAAACAGCTCTACTCTCACAGACAGTTGAAGAACTAACAAGCAAGTTGGATAAAGCATTTGAAGAAATAGTCCATCTTGTGCCAGAGTGAATCAGAAAGGCAGGTTAGTCATCTGAACAAAGACCAAACACTGTACTTAGTAAGTAGTGAAGTTTTGCTGTCCACAAACCTGAATTCTATTAATACATTTCCTCATTTACAAGGTAGAAAGAGCAAAGATATTTTATCTGGCGTACAGAAGATGTTTGAAAGTATCTGTATTGGTATATGGAGCCTATTACAGGATCAATAAACAAAATCTGGTATCACCTATTGCCAGGACTAAAATTTATACATGTGCACAAAAAGTGGTTATGAGTGGTTAAAATCAGGCAGGGTGTGGATCAGGTGATAATAGCTGATAAAAGACAAATCAACTCGGTATATTACAATATGTACAAATTTTGTCTCAGTAAAGCCCTCTGTCACACCTGTACATTCGGCACCTGCACTCTAATGCACTTACATTAACCATTACATTAACTTCTTATAGAATATTTAAACCATATCATTCCTTGCTAGTGTCCTTCATCTCAATACCAAGCTTTTTACACTGTTTATTATGTTATAGAAACTCTTCTTGAGAGTTGCATTCTTGAGAATCATGTAAACTTTTGAACAGGATGATAGGTGTAAATTATTATTTTATCTTCTGGGAAACGTGTAAATATCTTATGTAGCTTCTGAAATGCAGTACTAAATGGAAAAAATAAGATCTTTAAACAAAATAATAATAATTTACACCGCTCATCCTGTTCCAAAGTTTACACCCCCCTAGCTCTTAATATGTTACGTTGCCTTCTTGAGCATCAGTGAATGTTTGCACCTTTTGTAATAGTTGTGTTTGAGTCCCTCAGTTGTCCTCAGTGTGAAAAGATAGATCTCAACATCATATAGCCACTGTTGGAAAGGGGTCAAATATGCAGAAGATGCTGGAAAAGCAAAGAATGTGCAGGACCTGGAGGATTTTTCTGAAGAACATTGGGCAGTTTAACTGCTCAGGAGAAACAAGGGACTCATGAACAACTATCATAAAACATAAAAACAGTCGTTGATCATCCAGGTAACAACACACAGTATTAAGACTCAAGCGTACAGTATGTAAACTTTTGAACTGGTTTATTTGTGTAAATTCAGTTACCATCGTGTCTTGTGGACTATATGTAAACATCTGTTACGTGAAATAGCTTATTCAGGGCATCACTAAATAAAAAACAAAATGCAATTTTTATGATCCCTCTTATAATTCAACACACATTAAAAACTTGAAATACTTTACATTTTGAGGAGTATGTTTGCCATAACAGAAAAGCAGGCTTCAGCAGCAGAAGAAAAGAAGAAAAATTCATGCATGCACAGTACAGCTCAGTATTTCTTCCAGCCACTGTAGCCGTCCCTGCAGCCATTGTTTAAAGTCTAAATCACTGCTTAATGATTATTCTTTACTCTGAAATGGCGAACAAAAAGTAAATAGAATTTTTGAATATTTTATTTAAAAATAAAAACAAGTAAATCTAAAAGTGATTTAATAATAATAAAAAAAAATAAAATAAAATAAAAAAAACATCACAGTGAACCATGTTCTCAAGTACAACAGCGAAAATAAATGTAATTACTCTCCACCCCTGTCTACTTGTCCGGACAGAAGTAGGTATTTTCCAGGATGAGTCTGTAGCATGCAGCATAAGCTGCAAACCCTGCCACAACCCATTACTACATCTGCATTTAAACACAAGCACCTCCCTTTAAACCGATAAAAAATAAAATGTGGACTGAAGAAGGCTATACTGTGGATATAAAAAGTTTACACACCCCTGTTAAAATGGCAGGTTTTTGTGATGTAAAAAAAATTTTAACTAAGTTAAATCATGTCAGAACATTTTTTTGTGAAATTTCAACATATAAATATCAAGTGACAAACACACAGAAATGTTTTGAGGGGAAAAAAGAAAACCAAAAAAAATGTCCAATACCCAGCTTGCATAAGTGTGCACACCCTTTTATAATTGGGAATGTGGCAGTGTTCAGAATCACATTCAAACTCATGTTAAATACTAATTAATATATAGGGTTACAAAAAAATTTCCAAGGCACTGGATATACCATGGAACACTGTAAAGACATTAATCAACAAGTGGAGAAAATATGGCACGACAGTGACACTACTAAAAACAGGATGTCCCTCTAAAATTGATGAGAAGATCAGGAGAAAACTGGTCAAGAAGGCTCCCAAGAGGCCTACAGCAACATTAAAAGAATTGCAGCAATTTCTGGTAAGTACTGGTTGCTCCCTGCATGTGACAATAATCCTTCATCTCTGGGCTATGGGGTACGGTGGCAAGACGGAAGCCTTTTTTAACCCCCAAAAAAACCATCCAGTCTCCCAAAACCATGTGGAATAATGTTGTAGTCTGATGAGAACTTTTTAGCCATAATATCAAAAGATATGTTTGGCAGTAAAAAAAACTACATATTTTAGTTTAGAGATGTGCACACTTATGCAACCAGGTTATTATACATTTTTTATTTTTTCCTATAAAATGATTCTTATTGTTTTTCACAATAAAAACAGAAAAGGTTCTGACATGATTTATCTTGGTTTTGTTTTTTGTTTTTTTACATCACAAAAATCTGCCATTTTAACAGGGGTGTGTAGACTTTTTATATCCACTGTAGTGTGCTTTCTTTGTTGTCTAATGATGTAACATAAAACCAAGATTTTTTTTTTTTTCTGATGAAAAACAACTGATATCCTGTATGAATGAGAAGTTGGCAAGCATTGAAATAAATCTAATAGGAGTATATTGGGAATATATTTCTGCATGAATACTCCTAGTGCTTATGACATTAATGATTGTAACATTTGGATTAATTTAACAATACAGGTTTCACCCTCATTAATCGTGTGTATTTTATTAACTTTTATATCGCGTGTTTAGGTGTGTGCAGCTTCGATTGGTCTTTAGTATAAGAAGTCTTGGAATGTTTATCATGCTTTAAGTGTTTCCTTTTGATACATCATTAGAAGTTGAACTTCATTCTAACAAGTGTTTTTAATGTATAGGGATGCAAACTGTACACAGTTATGTTTTATTGTCCGTTTTAATTAATTCAATTGAATTATTATATATTATAATTTTAGTATTATTCAACATGTTGAATTTAGCTTTCACTTTGCCTATTGTCTCAAAGCTTCATAGACACTGGTCAGAACCTACAGTGGGCAAAAATGACCAAACACAAAACTACGATGGTACAAATGGAAATGGAAAGAAGCCAGGGCTGTTTTCAAATCATAACGGTAGAATCTGTACAACTTTATAAGAGAAAACATGTCAGTGTTGTAGTCAGTGCAGTGTGATATGATCAGTGTTTATTTTCAACAGTTGCGTGGCCCTCTGAAGCTGGCAACAAACCTGCTCCTCACCAGAAGAAGTGGCATGACCTGTGGCCCAGCACTTTCATCATGCTTGCTCCCCAACCTAACCCCACGTTCAGTGTGTTTGTAATCCCTGGACCCTCAGCCACCACCACTCCCCAGCCCAGCAGCACTCCACACCATTCTGTGATGCTCACATCAACCCAGCAGTGTTCCTCCAGCTTCTACCATCCGACCATATGTGCCAAGTCCACCACGTGCCTACAGTATATTAGAAGAATGGAGGCCAAAACTTGCAAAAAACTGTGGTCACTACAGGACAGGACCTAACCAGTATAAGGGCATTATTTTCTGTCAGAACACAGAGACTCTAACAAAAGAGCATTATTAATACAGTGGCTGGAGCAAATAAAAAATAAATAGAATTTATTGCCTTATATAGTTGTATGTATATATTTTCTTTGTAAATGTAATGTTTAAATAGTTGTAGTATTTTGTTGTTGTTTTGTGTATAGTCTTATATACTCATGCCTTAATGTTGTATAATAGTTTATCACTTGTGTTTATTGTTATGGGGTTTGTGTGTGTGTGTGTGTGTGTGTGTGTGTGTGTGTGTGTGTGTGTGTGTGTGTGTGTGTGTGTGTGTGTGTGTGTGTGTGTGTGTGTGTGTGTGTGTGTGTGTGTGTGTGTGTGTTGTACAGTATTGTTCTTAATCTGATGTATTTGCTTATTTACACAGTTTTGGCGCAGTGGTTAGGATGTTGGGTTACTGATCGGAAGGTTGTGAGTTCAAACTGCCACTGTTGGGCCCTTGAGCAAGGCCCTTAACCCTCAACTGCTCAGATGTATAAATGAAATAAATGTAAGTTGTTCTGGATAAGGGTGTCTGCCAAATGCTGTAAATGTAATGTAAATATCTTTAAAAAATAAAAAATCCCTTCCTACAGTATCACACTTATTTTTATTTTACTTCTGTCATGTTTGTCTCCTGTTTCAGGGGGAATCTCAGCCTACAACGGAGGTCCAGGAAATATAACTGCATAACTGTATGTGCTGTATTTTTTTTTAACTAGAAACTTATAAAGTGACAGGGCTACATAGCAATCTTTATATCTTTTGCAACTTAAACGCCTGTGCTATTTGAACTGTTGACATTTGGCACTGGGATTGTGTTGTCAAAAAATGTGTATTTGTGCACTGTATGTTCAGATGATTTTGCTGGAAATTAGAATAAGAACTTTTACAAATAGCAGTAAATAACAGGCTATGCTTTGAGTTTTTGCCAAAATTCACTGCACTTTATATGAGTTCAAATCCATTCTAGTTGTAAATTAAAACTAATTATAATTGAAATTTCAGGGGGGAAAAACAACATTATCAGTCAAACATTTGGACACACCTGCTCGTAGAAGGGTTTTCATCCAACCTAGATAGATATACTTCTGAATGAACATCTGAATGGGATGCCAGTTCATCACAGGGCGCCATGTGCACACACACACACACCTAGAGACAATTTTCCTTAGGTGCTAAACCACCTACTGGCATGTTTTTGGGAGCTGGGAGGAAACCTGAAAACCCAGAGGAAACCCACACAGACACAACATGTGCAGAAACTTGACACAGATAGTAACCCAAGCTCAGGATCAAACCCAGGATCCTGAAGCCGTGAGGCAGCAATACTACTTGCTGCGCCACCATGCCACCCACCCCATTCAAATAAATAAATTTTAAATAAATTCCACAAACCCCCCTCAGTATTTATTTATTTAATGAACATAATCAAACTATTCAAATTTTAGGCTCATTACCCAGCAAACATGCCCCCATCAGGCCAGTGAGGGCCCCATATGAGCAACCCACATTGTGCCACTGGGGATTTGCACATCAGCATGCCATTGACCCCACAGTATTGGCCTTGTGTGGGCACAGTTGGGCCAATATGGCTAAAATCGATTTTGGCTCAATGCGGGCTAGGCCACAGTGATCCTACATGGGATTTGTGTGGGCATCCTAAAGTGTATCCCACAGAAAACCCACGTTGGGCCATTTTGGGATTTTGGGTATGTTTTTGGTGCTTGCCCACACTGTTTAAAAAAGTTTAATTGTGCTCTGTGTGTTTCTGCAGCGAATAAAACACCCTGAGACCTCCTCCAACCGCACTGTCGTCATTGAGAACAACAAAACACAACCAGAGTAAAACCGCTACACCGACAACTGGCCTCTAAAGGCATTTTTGCTGGGTATTTAAATGTGTACAGTAATACTCTGGCTATTTTTGGAACCATACACCTTAATAGCATTATAGTGGTGGTTTGTGAATTTCACCACTGTAACAGCTTTTTATCCACAAACTTGTTCACCATGTAGCATATATCCTTGAACCTTTCCACTTAAATGAAATTAAATAGGGGTGATTATTGCTCTATTTTGCTCCCCAGTGGAAGAATAGAACTCTTTTTTTTTTTTCTTCAAATGCAGACTCCTAGATATTTTTCATACTAGCACTTGACTAGTTAATAGATAATACGTAGACTAACCAATACATGTACAATTTATGAATTTGGAACGTTGTTATATTGGTTTCAGCCGGCAGAGGGCGCTGTTAGTCCTCAATTTCATTCATATAGCACAGTTAACAGAGTCAGTGTTGTCTAATTAGAACAAATCAGACGTGTTTCAGGTTTTGATGGATAACAGCTCGACTCTGCCGCTTTGTTGATCCTGTAAGTACCGTGTTTATATATATATATATATATATATATATATATATATATATATATATATATATATATATATATATATATGACCTCTTTAACGTTTTGGTGCCCTTTTTGTTTCACTGGGAGACTTTGTTCAAGTCTAACACTGCCAGAACGAAACAGATGGGGGTTTGGAAATGTTTGTAAGCTTCTCTAATTTTCCCCGGGAAAGCAGTGAAGTCCGTTACAGTTCATTACGTGTGGAGTTTTTTTAAATTGGTGTCTCGTGCGATATCTGTGACCAGCAGCACGTGAATCGAATAATCCGTTAAACAGCTGTTAAAATCAAAACTGTCAAAACTGTCAGTTTTCTGACCAGTTTAGCGTAAACATAGATTAAATAAACGTATATAGTAGGTTATATTATATGTATGAATGTATAAAATATACACAGCACTTCAAATAAGATGTGCATACTTCCTGAATATTTGGACTTCAAGTGGTTCTTTCAGTATCTGAGCCACCGCACAATGTAAACAAACCTCTGGAACTCGGTTCACAAATATATTTTTGCCCTTATCATTTAAACGTTTTCAGCAGAAGGTCCCGAGCAGTGCCTTCAAACACGTCTGAGGGAGGAAAAAGGCGTTACCTCAAGTGTACCCTTGAATCGATTAATCGACTCGATTAATCGACTCAAAGGTACATTTGAGGTAACGCCTTTTCCCCCCTCAGAAAAAGAAGTTTTTGGAACCATACACCTTACCTCAAGTGTACCTTTGAGTCGAGTAATTGAGTAAACTCAGCTCTGGAAAGACAGATTGTTGTGCTTTTGTTCCTTTTGTTCCTGCACTGCACTTTAACTTTTTTTGAAGAGTTTGAATTTCACCATCATAAGCAATATCATGGTTTACAGTGTTTACAGTAACTGCTTACCACTTCAGGAAAATGACACTAAACAACATATTGCAACATCAGTTCCTACTGGAAAAAAAAACTGTAGAAACCATTACAGAACATATAATGGTTTCCACTACAAATACCATTACAAACCATCAGCTACCATTAATGGTATCTACTAGACATAACCTGCCATTTATGCACTCAATACTTGGTCGGGGACCCTTTTGCACGAATTACTGCATCAATGTGGCGTGGCATGGAGGCAATCAGCCTGTGGCACTGCTGAGGTGTTATGGAAGCCCAGGATGCTTTGATAGCGGCCTTCAGCTCGTCTGTATTGTTGGGTCTGGTGTCTCTCATCTTCCTCTTGACAAAATGCAGGTCAGGCGAGTTGGCTGGCCAATCAAGCACAGTAATACCATGGTCAGCAAACCAGTTACTAGTAGTTTTGTTACTGTGGGCAGGTGCCAAGTCCTGCTGGAAAAGCTGTCAGCATCTCCATAAAGCTTGTCAGCAGATGGAAGCATGAAGTGCTTTAAAATCTCCTGGTAGACGGCTGCATTGACTCTCGAAAACACAGTGGACCAACACCAGCGGATGACATGGCACCCCAAATCATCACTGACTGTGGAAACTTCACACTGGACTTCAAGCAACTTGAATGAAATGCAAAATTTACTTTGATCTGAAAAAAGTAAAAAGGTGTTTTGAGTTAATTAGCTGATTAGAGCTCTTCTCAGGTCGACATTGCTGTATTATAAATTCTTTATTCTAATTTTTTTGTGATACTGAATTTTCCATGAGCTGTAAGCCGTAATCATCAAGACTAAAACAAAAAAAGGCTTGATATATTTCACTTTAAGTGAAATCTAGAATCTAGAGTATATGAAAATTTCACTTTTTGAATTAAATTACAGGAAAAAATAAACTTTTCCACGATATTCTATGTATGTATGTGTGTATGTATATATATATATATATATATATATATATATATGTATGTATGTATGTATGTATATGTGTGTCAATCTATATATAGAGAGAGCACAATCATAACATATAAAAACTGTATATAATTTGTTACAGTGGTTCGCAAACATTAAAGCAAATATGTACCGTTATATCAATTTATTCCTGAACATGTTTTTTTCTGAACACTGTATATCACATTAATCATGTAGTATTATTAAAATTACAGTTAATGTTCAAAAGTATTATTTATAGTTGTTTTTTAGTTACTAGGGATTAGATTAACCAATTAGGCTTGTAACTCTAACTATCTAACTTGATAGTGCTCTCCACCACTGTAATGTGAATTTAAAAAAAAACAAACAAAAAAACAATACCCCTTGTACAGTGGCTTAGTGGTTAGCACGTTTGCCTTGCACCTCCGTTTGGGGGTTCGAATCCCGCCTCTGCCCTGTGGGCACGGAGTTTGCATGTTCTCCCTGTGCTTCGGGGGTTTCCTCCGGGTACTCCGGTTTCCTCCCCCAGTCCGATGCATTGTAGGCTGATTGGCATTTTCAGATTGTCCGTAGTGTGTGAACGTGTGTTCCAACCCCCCGCAGACACTTGGAGGTACCTGGGCCCCAATTTTGTGGGCAATGGCTTCAATAAATTATCAAGATTTTCTCATTTACAAGTCCCTTAAAATGTTGTAGCATATTCCTTCTTTTTTATCACAATATTCACAATATAACGAGTGAAATCCTAGTCAATCGAAAGTTGCATATTGTAAGCTACAATTAATAAATGACTTGTGTGGCTGTGTGGTATACCCGATCTATCCAGTTTATTTGGTTCCACAAAATATGCATGCCACTCAGTTTAAAGCTGTTAAATACACATAAGCTTGTGTTCAATCTAGAAAGCCTGTTGTTGCATAAACTAACTCTATTTGACCACTTGTCTTTTAATAACCCTTTGTGAGTCTTGCAAAAGAGAGTGCTGCATTGTAAAACTGAAGGCACAATTATCATAGCATTGTCGTCCTGTTAAAGTTGGAGAGAGTACTTTTGTAAAGTGCCACACACAGAGTGTTAAAGGGTCTGCAGAATAGGGGGAGGTAAAGTTAAATGCTCACACACAGAGCGAAAGGGGGCTGGGATGATTGATCAAGCTGTGCAAACCCAGCAGGGTCCCTTTTTTATGCAGAACAAGGACTTAACCCAGATACACTCACTGCATTTGGCCCGTTCTAGGGTCGTTTTAACAGGATCGTGTTCTTAGCCTTATGAGAAGAGGCACAGAACATAATGCTTTAACCTTCACTTCATGATTTGTGAAATATGATGACTCGTTTCATCTACTCATTGTACAGTCGTGAACTATTCCTCGTCTTCCCTGTGCTCTTTTTTTTTTTTTGTCAGCTATTTACAGTTCAACATACATGGCCTTAATTAGAGCACAGGCTCGAGTGCGGCCTTGGAAGATGTGTTCCAGATGTGAGCTGGAATGCCGAGAGGTTTCTGAAGAAAAAGAAACAGCACTCCGCAGGGGTGTACTGGAGAAACTCGAGTCAGTGAAAACTGTCGACAGGATAGGGGGGGATTTGACAGAACTAAATGGAGAGGGGCCTCACGCTGAGTCCAGTGGGACACCATCACCCCAAGATTTCGAATGGAAATGGCATTGTATGCTGTTTGTATAGAATTTCATAGGAACTCAAATAAAAAATTTACTCGTTTTGCTATAAGACATCATGTCTGAATAGGTGTGAATATTCTTCGGTGACACCAAACCTATTTATTATGTAACCACTTATGATGTTCGGCCTGCTTATTATTTTGAGTGAATGATGTAACCTATACAATAAAGACAAAGTCTGCCCAGTACCTTGAAGGGTGTCTTAGTTTATTGCATTTCTTGGACATCAGAGAAATGCACGTCTGAATAAAAACACATATGGATTTTTTAATTTTTTTTTTTTTTTTTTTTTTTTGGAGGTGGGGGAAACCTTCCAGGAAATACCAACCTTTTTTTCCTGAAATGCAGAGCTGACCGACATTCCACCAAGCTGAAAAAAGTGGTTGTAGGATATATACTTAAGATTCATTGAAATTCAGGTGCTCAATCCATGTTGGCCAGATGTCTTAGGGAAGAAAGAGGAGACGTGTCAGCCATCCCGGATCACTTTTCTGTTCTACATTCTCTCTTAATGTAATTGGTGAACGTAAGGAGGATACGAGGAGAATTTTTACTTTGGAGTCATAAAGAGTTGCCCGAGGAGGCTGAAAAAGATCTGTGCTGTTGTTTGTAAGGAGTAGAGACTTGTATTTTGTGGTTTTGTGCCCCACATATTATTTTTCCTAGTAAACAAGGACAGTTGGACAGCTGCCTAGAAGATCTGGTCACTTCAGTCCTAGTTGGTGCCAGAAATCCCTCTCAGTCTGGGAAAATGGAGCAAGACTTTTAAACAGACAACGAAAACAAAGATGGAAAGCCAGACTCGTCAGGTATGCGGTTCCAGTTAGCGTCAGAAGGAAACTTCAAAGTCTTTGAAGTTGACTGAATTTTCACATTGTTTTCACTCATGAGAAATGAACTGGATAGTTTGATGCACTAGGGACCTGTGCACTGGCTGTGTTCTCACGGTTTTGGCAGGATTGAATGATTTTATAGCCAGGACGCTGGTGTCTCTCCCCCAGCTAATTAACACAGAGCTGCCTCGCAGACTCGGCTTTAAACTGCTCGGTTAAAACAATAGCAGCGGGCTGTGGGGATTAGGTGACGGCGCTAGGGGGTGGAGAGAAAGAGGAAGAGAGAGAGAGAGAGAGAGGGAGCATGCTCACTGTCTCGGAGGCACCTTACTGGAGCACACTTCTACCTTGCCCTACAAGGATATTGCATTCTTTGTGAAGGGAGATTCCTCTCAAAGTGATCTCTCATCCCTATTGTCCTAGATTATGCATGTAAATGGGATTAATAATCCAGCAAGGCAGATTTGAGGATTGAGTGCCATTTTATTTCGACATCCAAAAGGAATTTTTTTTATTTATTTTTTTTACACAAAGGATGCAATAAGGATAACTCCTGGGTCTTGTGGTTTGGCATTCTTCGACACCATGGCTACATTTTACAGCTGCATGCGAGGACAGAAGTAAGTTGCTCACATTAAAGGGACTAAGCAGAGTGTTTATGTATGTATGTATTTATTTATTTATTTTTGTGAATGCCCATCTGGTCTAGTGGTCCTGGAAGTTTAGATAATCTTGACTGAACATGCTTGCATCTGATTTCAGACCTAGCTGTATATGAATAGATAGTTAGATAGTGATCCTGGAAGTTTAGATAATCTTGACTGAACATGCTTGCATCTGATTTCAGACCTGGCTGTATATGAACATTCTGTGACCTTTCTTTTTAAAATGTATGTAGTTATTTACAAGTGGGACACTGAGTAACGATTCTTTCAGCAGGAAGAATAAAGAACCCTATTCGAAGATGAGCCCCCAAGCATGTATTTGTGTATGAAGAGCGTGTCCACTGTGCGCCATATCGGAGCCGTGGATTAATTAGTTCAATAAGGGACTCTTTCAGACTTTATCTAATGGGCTTGTGGTGCGACAAACAAAAACAACACTGTTCTTCAGTCATGCTCAGTAGCCAAACCGCTCTGAGAGAAAGTCTTGTTTATCAGACTGAAAGCATGTCACTGCTTATCATTTGTTTCTGCAAGAAAGAACAGGCGATGAAAAGTTTGACCTTCTGTTGCTAATTCCTTTGAGTGTTCCTCGACTTAGGTGTTAAATGACTTTCTACTTCTCACCCTCTGCATTGCTCCTGCCTTTTATGGTCCTCATAAAGTTCTGTTTGACTGTCCCACATCATGCCCAGTTTGGCACAGAGCTGTAGAAAACATCTTCTGGAACAACGTGAAGGTTCTCAGCTTTGGCATCTGCACTGTATCAGTGCTGAGTTTGTTGATGTTTTTCATCACGAGTTTGAACTTGGTGGCATGATGAGCAGCTCCAAAACCTCATCCAAGTAGACCTGGTGGTTCTAATGCATCCTTTTAGAAGAGACAAGGCCAGGACAAACAGAATATGATTTATTAAGACCGCACACGACTTTTAAAAGTGTTTTTTTTTTTGTTTTGTTTTGTTTTGTTTTTTCCTGTGGTCAAATGGTTCATGGTTTCAAGTCCAACATGGTAACACTTAGTTTTGCAACACTTTTAAACACATAATTCATAGATTTCAATTTTCGAAACCAACTCATGCCCCCGGCTAAGCTGTTCATCCCACAAGATATATATATATATATATATATATATATATATATATATATATATATATATATATATATATATATATACACACACAGGTGCATCTCAATAAATTAGAATGTCGTGGAAAAGTTCATTTATTTCAGTAATTCAACTCAAATTGTGAAACTCGTGTATTAAATAAATTCAATGCACACAGACTGAAGTAGTTTAAGTCTTTGGTTCTTTTAATTGTGATGATTTTGGCTCACATTTAACAAAAACCCACCAATTCACTATCTCAACAAATTAGAATATTTCATAAGACCTATAAAAAAACATTTTTAGTGAATTGTTGGCCTTCTGGAAAGTATGTTCATTTACTGTACATGTACTCAATACTTGGTAGGGGCTCCTTTTGCTTTAATTACTGCCTCAATTCAGCGCGGCATGGAGGTGATCAGTTTGTGGCACGGTGGTATGGAAGCCCAGGTTTCTTTGACAGTGGCCTTCAGCTCATCTGCATTTTTTGGTCTCCTGTTTCTCATTTTCCTCTTGACAATACCCCATAGATTCTCTATGGGGTTCAGGTCTGGTGTGTTTGCTGGCCAGTCAAGCACACCAACACCATGGTCATTTAACCAACTTTTGGTGCTTTTGGCAGTGCGGGCAGGTGCCAAATCCTGCTGGAAAATGAAATCAGCATCTTCAAAAAGCTGGTCAGCAGAAGGAAGCATGAAGTGCTCCAAAATTTCTTGGTAAATGGATGCAGTGACTTTGCTTTTCAAAAAACACAATGGACCAACACCAGCAGATGACATTGCACCCCAAATCATCACAGACTGTGGAAACTGAACACTGGACTTCAAGCAAACTTGGGCTATGAGCTTCTCCACCCTTCCTCCAGACTCTAGGACCTTGGTTTCCAAATAAAATACAAAACTTGCTCTCATCTGAAAAGAGGACTTTGGACCACTGGGCAACAGTCCAGTTCTTTTTCTCCTTAGCCCAGGTAAGATGCCTCTGATGTTGTCTGTGGTTCAGGAGTGGCTTAAAAAGAGGAATACGACAACTGTAGCCAAATTCCTTGACACGTCTGTGTGTGGTGGCTCTTGATGCCTTGACCCCAGCCTCAGTCCATTCCTTGTGAAGTTCACTCAAATTCTTGAATCGATTTTGCTTGACAATCCTCATAAGGCTGCGGTTCTCTCGGTTGGTTGTGCATCTTTTTCTTCCACACTTTTTCCTTCCACTCAACTTTCTGTTAACATGCTTGGATACAGCACTCTGTGAACAGCCAGCTTCTTTGGCAATGAATGTTTGTGGCTTACCTAGTGAACCAAACTGAGAGACCATTTTGAAGGCTCAGGAAACCTTTGCAGGTGTTTTGAGTTGATTAGCTGATTGGCATGTCACCATATTCTAATTTGTTGAGATAGTGAATTGGTGGGTTTTTGTTAAATGTGAGACAAAATCATCACAATTAAAAGAACCAAAGACTTAAACTACTTCAGTCTGTGTACACTGAATTTATTTAATACACGAGTTTCACAATTTGAGTTGAATTACTGAAATAAATGAACTTTTCCATGACATTCTAATTTATTGAGATGCACCTGTATATATATATATATATATATATATATATATATTTTTTTTTTTTTTTTTTTTTTTAATTAAAAAAGAAAAGCCTCTGCTCTCTTGATGTGGTATTCCAGTTGAGGTCGTATTTTGTCTAAATCCAACATCAGTGACCAACAATTTACTGGCAACCACACACACCACAACTCGTACAGAGTTGCAGGTTTCTATGCAGGCAAGTAAACCTGACTGTTCAATAACACCATCTGATTTTGTCGCACGTGATTCATGATGCAAGCTATGCAATTTGAAATGGCAAAACACTGTGTAAAGCCTCCTAAATTATAGAGTAACAGCAGTAACTTCAGGCCTGGAGGTGGCTCGTGAGCAAAAATGACATGGTTTGGCTTGGATATCTGAAAGGTCGCATGAGTTCTTGACATTTAACTGGAGGATTGAACAGAAATGCTAAAGCAGCAAACTGTAAAATGGAAGCTAGATAAGTTAGATAGGTCAAGTACTGTCCCCGTAGGCTGACTTAGCCTACTTTCAGATTGGGCAACTGGTCATTTCTATGTTTTCAATGACGGCAACAAAGTGACATTGCAATTGAATCTTTCAATTCTATGCAAGTCAGGTATGACATGGTAAAGCAACAAATCCAAACAATTAGCTCGGATAACTCCTCGGACCAATTCTGTGCCATGTGTGGTCCGACATTTTTTCAGTTCCCCACTCACAACTTTATTTCCTACCTGCAATTAGTTATTTGACACGTAAAAATGGAAGAAAATATTAGAACCATTAGAATGTGATTGGGATGGCTGCAAATTTTGATGACAAGATCATGTAGTTTGCTGATTGAACTACCAATTTACCTGATAGTGTTATCAGCTTTAGGTATGCATTATGAAGCAGAACCTGTGCGTTTTAATCACAATGAATCGGTACAGCTGATGTGTATGGAGTGTATGGAAAAGCTGTAATTTAATGTGTAATGGTACATAACAAAGCTGACTGTGTATCTGAATGATTAGAAGAAGGGACTGCAATGACATATCCATAACTGACAACAGAGATGTGTAGCAAGTTCAACCCAGTGATGAAGTGATGCTACAATGTGGAAAAATTTATATTAGGGATCATTTATAGTTTACAGATCATTTCTAAACAATGGAGTATGCTCTCTAGAGGATGTACACTAATCAGCCATAACTTTAAAACCACCTGCTTAATATTGTGTAGGTCCCCCTTGTGCTGCCAAAACAGTTCTGACCCATCGAGGCATGGACTCCACAAGACCTCTGAAGATGTGCTGTGGTATCTGGCACCAAGACATTACCAGCAGATCCTTTAAGTCTTGTAAGTTGCAAGGTGAGGCCTCCAGAGATCGTACTTGTTTGTCCAGCACATCCCATTTGGAGGCCAAGTCAACACCTTGAACTCTTTGTCATGTTCCTCAAACCATTCCTCAACAATTTTCGCAGTGTTGCAGGGCACATTATCCTGCTGAAAGAGGCCACTGCCATTAGGGAATACTGTTGCCATGAAGGGGTGTACTTGGTCTGCAACAATGTTTAGGTAGGTGGTACATATCAAAATAACATCCACATAAATGCCAGGACCCAAGGTTTCCCAGCAGAACATTGCCCAGAGCGTCACACTGCCTCCGCTGGCTTGCCTTCTTCCCATAGTGCATCCTGGTGCCATCTCTTCCCCAGGCACACACACCCTGCCGTCCACATGAAAGAAAACGTGATTCATCAGACCAGGCCACCTTCTTCCATGGCTTCATGGTCCAGGTCTGATGCTCATGTGCCCATTGTAGGCATTTTCGGTGGTGGACAGGGGTCAGCATGGGCACTTTGACAGGTCTGGTGCTACGTAGCCCCATACGCAGCAAGATGTGATGCACTGTGTGTCCTGACACCTTTCTATCATAGCCAGCAATTTGTGCTACAGTAGCTCTTCTGTGGGATCGGACCAGACAGGTTAGCCTTCACTTCCCAAACACATCAGTGAGACTTGGGCACCCATGACCCCATCACTGGTTCACCGGTTGTCCTTCCTTGGACCACGTTTGGTAGGTACTGACCACTAGTAAGTATAGCTAGCAAGTATAGTGAGCTAGTTAGCTGGTTAAGTGCATTAATACAGACACAAATGAGTATATAAATTCCTGCATAGGGGACGACACAGCCAGTCATTATCCTTGTCTAAGAAAATGTATGAAAAATGTATGAAAAATATGAAAAATTAATAGCCGACATGTAATCGTCTTGTCCCAGGCGCCCAGGCTAGTGATTTGTCCACCCCTGATAATAATAACAATAGTAGTAGTTTTGGACAAAGATATTGTAATAGTTCTACAGTAAAACAAAATATACAATAACTGCAAATTTACCACTGGCTGTTTATCCTTTTAACATTCTACTAAAACCTGTTCACTAACACAATTAACAACTGTATGATCTTTTCCTTCCTCAATATTCTTTCCATTTTTTTCTCTTTATATGTTTTTCTTCTTTTCTTTCTTTCTTTCTTTCTTTTTCTTTCTTTCTTTTCTCCTCTCCCTTCATTCCTCTGACTCCATGGGATAAGAGATGAAACGGCGGACGTCATCACCCAGCTCTAGCACTGGAGGCTCTCCAAGGTCAGTGCACTAGCTGCTGCAGAGAAACAAGCTTTAACGTGATTCTGAGAGACAACATCTTTCGTTCAGTCATGGGAACGCACACACAGATACTTAGGAAGTGTCTGAAGCTAAAAAAAGAAAACCTGACTGACAAGCTTAAAGAGGGATGATATTACTGTAAAAGGAACATCTGCTAATTTGGTTTAGTTTCAAGCTGCAAAGTGTTTTCAAGTATAGCCATCTTAAAAATACAGGATGAAGTCATGCTCTTGCGGACATTCACCAATGTTTTGGTAACGACCACAATGTACTGTATCTGTGGAGGAGATGTGAGGAAACAAGGCCATCTGTGTGAAAACTAGTGATCCTTAGCCTAGCAATAACTATCCCAATCGATCACTAACATTCCTGATCACAGATGCCCCATCTGTGAAGCAGACTTTAGGCATTTCCTCTGGGACGGACACAAAAAATGAATGGACGCCATCTGATGTCTAGGGCTAAAATTTGCCCTTTTGTTCTGAGTTCAGTTTCATATATCCCAAACTTTTCATTATAAAACACAAAACCACAAAACTACATAAGTGACCAGTGAAAAAGGTCAACCATTAGTCATTTCTTATCTGATGCCAAAGTAAATAGTGTCTAGAGAGGCCAGAGTCGAATTTTCTCACTCACTCAAAATGCCTCACTATGCAACTGTAACTGTACTTTGTGGATAAATCGCCATTTTTGCTTTGCCATTGCAGGGTTAGGCAGAATAAGCTTGACATATTTGGCAGGCATATCAGAAGGTTTTGTCTGAGATTTAATGAATGGCTTGTAAGCTAAACATGGGATGCTTAAACAAGCTTAAACTTTGGGATACACTTCAATGAAACTTAAAGTAGTAACCAGATGACCGTAATGGTCAACCAGAGAGAAAGGTTTAAATGTTTTCACAAGGTTCATGTAAATGCTCCGGTTCAACTTGCCTGGTTTTAAACATGTCAGATCAGATAATGGTGTTTGCTAAAAGGGTGAAACTTGCTGCTGTTGCTGACTCAGCCTGGTATACTTACTAGATAAACACTTGAGATGTGCCAGCTTTATACCACAGCTATCACAAGCCAGCAGGCATGTTTTTGTTGGTTTAAAGCCATGACTTTTTGTTCTCCATTGCTCTTGCCTTTAAACGATTCTGTCTCTGGCTAGCAATGCACCGATCTGGTACTGAGTATCGATATTGGAGCCGATACTGGTCTGAAACCCTTGTTCGATATTGCATAGAATTTCTGCGATGTTGACTGATAAACTGAAGTAATGCATGGCACCACCACGCTTGTGGCATTTTGCGCAACAGGAGGTCACAGTATCGGATCAGTATATGGTATCAGCCAATATTCAAGGCTCTGATATTGATATCACAACGAAAATGGGATGACATGTTCCCAATGGCTGACTCTGGACCATAGTTCATCTAGTTTGCAGTATTCCGAACCTAACGAGCCATAAATGGGCAATGTAATAGAAAATACAGCAAATATAACTGAAATAATAGGAATGTTGGGTTGGTGAGAGGGTACAGGATGTGGGTGGATGGAAGTAACCATTGGATTTCCTGTTAAGAGATGATTGAGAAGGATTAGGGAGGACTGACGATGACACTTTCTGAGGTAATTTCTGTAACTGATGATGGATGTATGAATAGACATGACCTGAAATGGCATGCAGACTCTTTTGGGCTAAATTCATGGATTTACTGATCGAGTTAGCCTCAGAAAATCTTAGAATTGGAAGGAAACAGGGAAAATAATGAGATAGAGAGAAAATTAAATGAGTACTCATAGAATGGAAGTGATTCCATTTCTCCCATTCTGAATGCAGTTGTCAGGAAATTATCTTTCTGGATGCATCCCTGCTGTAAGAAGCCATGGACCATGTGTAGACATGTCAGGCAGTGCTGCAAAGTGTCTTCACATCCTGTTTAGCTTTTCCTGTCACAGGCTCTGCTGACAGCTTCCTCATGGAGGACTAGAGGATCTCCACTGTGAGCTTAATTAGGATCAGCCTCTGAACCTCCCCCCAGTCTTCCTCATTAGGTTCAGGATATATATGATGGGCTCAGCTGATCAGGAATAGACAACACTAGGCTGCTGAACATGTGTCACTGTTTGGCGAGGCTGGGTTTCGCAGTCTGTAATCTGTAAGAGGCAGCATCTGCTTATCAGGGCCATGAGTCGTGCCAAGGTCTGGGTGGTGTTAAGCCTCTGCCATCAGTTTAGTCACACTGTTGTAATGGGCAGTCAGAACACGACATAAGGACAGGCTTAAAGTGTCTCTGTCTTTATGAGAAGGACTATTTTCTCATGTCCTGCTATTTGACTAGCTAGTAGATTTGTCTGGATTTGTGTCTCCCATTTGAGTCTTTTTGCATTACCATTGAGGTGATAAAGACAATGACAAAGAACACAAAAGAGTTTTTTTTTCTGTGTGGCCAAATATGTCGACTTAACTTTCTGTTTTCTTTCAACCCACATTCTTTGCTCTCGCAATATTTAATAAACAGTGTTTATAAAGAAAGTCCATTAAATAATTATTTATTTTCACTTAATTACTTATTGTTCTTTGAATTTCAGCAGTGATTGCAGCATCATGGCTTCAGGATCTGCAGATCCCCCCGCAGCCCCTGAGTCATCAGATGCATCGGAGGAATGCCCAGGTAATTTCCTTCAACGTGTGTCTTTTAAATCATAACTTCATCCAAAAAATGCTGACATTGATCATCGGAAAAATTGCACCCTTAACTTTATTAATCTACTCTGAAACACTTAGCACATGAATCATTTATAAATGGAGGATTACATTGAGCTGGCCTTTGAGAATATGCACAAGGTACTTGTTCTCACTGACAGGAAGTCAAGTTGCTTAGAGACAAAGGCTTTGTTTTTTTTCATCTCCCACAAGAATAAGCTTTCTGCTTCCCCACACTTGACCCTTCCCTCCAGGGTAGTGTGGGAAGACGGAAGCCCCAGACTACTAGTGTTAGATCCACCAGAGTTTGTGTGTAAGCATGGGTTAGGCATTTC
Source organism: Cranoglanis bouderius (assembly GCA_023630585.1). Taxonomy (NCBI): domain Eukaryota; kingdom Metazoa; phylum Chordata; class Actinopteri; order Siluriformes; family Cranoglanididae; genus Cranoglanis; species Cranoglanis bouderius. The sequence goes on along the minus strand of CM042542.1, from coordinate 6,661,346 downwards.
CTACCAGAATGGGCAACTCTGAAGAGGAAAGTAATCACAGGTCTAAAGCAGTGGAATTAAATTTGTGTCAAGATTAAGGGCGTTATCACACTTGGCTCGCTTGGAGTGTTTTATTTTTTTTTCCGGAGCCGGGTGCATTTTCTCCCTTGGTTCAGTTCGTTTAGACATATATGAACACGGCAATCGTGCTCGGATTGGCACCAAAACAATTGGTCGGATGCAAAGAACTCTGGAGCGGTTCGCTTGTGGTGACAAAAGCAATCCAACCCAACGGACCAACGAATCAACCTCTATAGCATTGCATGATGGGAACTGCGTTACATAAAAAGAGTGTTTGTTCTGCTAATAGCTCGCAACAGGAAACGCGGTTTAATTGGACCAAAGACGATTTAAAATGCCATATTGAAATTTGGTCTGATGAACATATTTCTGAACAACTTTCTTGGGACTTAACCAGTTACTGACCCCATGGATATTGTGGAGTTGTGCACTGAGCCCACTGAGAACTGTGACATAGCATCATCAGCTGCTGTAAAAACAGTAAATACTAAATAAATAGTAAAAAGTAATATACTCTAATAATGGATATTGGAAAAAATCTTAATATAAATTCTGCAGTTTTCTTTATAGTGGCTGCATGCATGTCATAATGCACAGCGAGGTATTTCCATTCCACTTAAATGTTCACGAAATCCTGAAAAGCTATAGCGAGTTAAACACGTTGACCATTGATAGATATGCTGATAACTGTGATCATACCTGATAGATCTTTGGTGACGAATTCTGTGGGTGAGCGCGTCATGGCATTTCAAAAACAAAGTGCACCTCTCCATTTTAAAATAACATGTAATGACTCTCTTCTCTGAAACAGATGAATTACAACAATGTCCTCATGAAACATCGATTCCCGCTCAAACCGAGAAATTATAGTTACTACAGCTACAACAACAATAAGCTCACAGAGCTGCTGTCTGTCCATCTTGATGGATGACTGCTATGAGTGGAACATAAACAGGCGCTCTCTGACCAATGAGAGGACAGTTTACTCACATATGGCTTGCATAAACATATTTTGGTATGCTTTGAAATGTTGCCTTGTGAAAACGAACCGAGCCAAGGAGAAAATACAACATCGTAACAATTTAAGTCCCCGTTTTGGAACAAAGCACAGATCTACAGGTCTGAAAACACCCTAAGAGTCAGTGGCTGGGTGGTTTGGCAGCAGGCCAGGCAACTAATCCTCTGTGCATGAAGCAGAATAGTTTAGCATCAACAAATCATTAATCAGAGACGCCCCCAAGAACAAGTCACCAGTGTCTGGGAGCTCATGGATGTGGAAGAGAGCAGATAGCATGTTTGTCTGAGTGCGTTATTCTGCCCTGTGATTCAGCATGAGCAGCAATTTGAAATGATGCCTTCATCTTCCCCAGTTGGTCGTATGATAGTGGGGAGCTGGCTAGTGGGTGGGAATTGGCAGGTGATTAAATTGGGGGGGAAAATCATTCATGTCAACAAAAAAGCTTTATTGAATTTACAACCAAACTAATAGCATTTGGACACTGTAATGTAATGTAGTGGTGTCTGGCAGGCCTTCTGAAAAAAAAAATACTGAAGTTTACAGTAAAACAGTACATGCTATTACACATTCCTGAGTGCATACACACTTATACAGCTCATCATCCCTCTTAGACTAGGCATCTATGTTCACAAAGTCTGTCCTTATAAGGCCATATATAGTGTTCATTGTAGAATAAGTAGATGATTGATCATTGAGGGTGGGAGAGGGATAGATAGAGCACTCATTCTTTGTCTGTTGTTTACTGCTGTTAGACAGGCCACAGCTGGATGCTGCAGACTCTGCCAACATGACTGCAGCATGTGATGAGAGAGAGAGAGCCAAAGAGTGTCAAAATAAAAAGGAAACTCTATTCGAAAAATGCAGATTATTTTGAAATATTTTGAAATGGTCATAATACTCCGGTGTTTTTTTAACCTTAGCTCTATTTTCCACATATTCCTTAAGTTACTATGTGATATGTGTGATTACCACAGACAATTATTTCAACATTTCCGTGTATTTAGAAAAACAAACCTGTTGATTCAATGGAAGTCTAAGGGGAGTTGTTGAACTCGTTTGTTGAATAAACGTTTATGCAAAACACACCTTTTTTTTTTTTTTTTTTTTACTTTTTTCTTAAACCTTCAGTCAGATATGTTTTTGTAAATTAGTTTCAAAATTTGTATAATTTGTCGTTTTCTGAAATGGGACTCTTTTTTTTTTTTTCCCCCCTTCAAAATGCTTCAAAATGATTGTATTATTTGTAAATGTGCCAAAGTTACAGTGAAACCACTGAAGTATTCCTATGAGATTAATGAAGTCAGTTTATCTCACAGCTCTGAGAATATGGGAAAGTCATGACATTTCATTCATTCGTCTTCAGTGAACACTTTATCTAGTCCTTCCAGGATTTTGAGATCGCAGAAATGAATGCAAAATGCAAGGAAATTCCACAATATTCGGACAAGCTTGCAAATTTTAAAAAAATTACCACAGATTTTTCGCAGATTTGGGCCAATTTGTGGCGTTAACACAACACAGATTCAGGCGAACGTGCGTCGAATGAGTACAGCTAAAAGGTTTCATTTACCAACAAACATCACTGCGAAAGAGCGTGCAAAACAGTTTCGTGCTATCTCAGTTTCTGCAGTTGTTTTCTGCAAAAAAGCACATAAAACCTTTTGCATTGCAAATTTTTTTAAAAAGCTGCAGTGAAATCAAGCATTTTTGGCCGCAACAATCACAAAAAGAAAAAGTGAAATCCTGTATGGACTGTTTATCCTGGTCAGGGTTGCTGTGGATCCAGAGCCGATCCCAGGACCATTGGGCATTAGGCAGGAATACACCCTGAGTAGGATGCCAGTCTATCGAAAGGCACCATGCACACACTTACACAGTCACACACTCGTTCACACCTAGGGGCAATTTAACATAACCAGTCCAACTACCAGCATGTTATTAGGACGTGGGCGGAAACCGAAGAACCCGGAGGAAACTCACATCACTGTGGGGACCCTGGAGTTGTGGCAAAGCTAAATAATGCACCACCATGCTAACATACATATGACTACAGTCTTAGTTTGACCATTGTCTCATTATTAAATCTCAACCTAATGCTCTATAATAGATGCATGGTCCCTTGGTGGTTACCATTATATATGCCATAGGACTGAAATCTGGTGAATATGTGGCAGAGGAATAGTAATGAAATCCCCATAGGTTTGATTATCTGTATCCAGTGCCTTATAGTCTTAATGAAGTCTTAATCATAACTAATGAAATTCTTTTGATTTGTAAAGAGCTATGCCAACTGGATCGAAAGCTTAAGTGACTGCCCTGGTTTCTAAACCACAACTAAGCCTCAGTCTGAGTGTGTAATTAAATGGTAGTTGTTGATTAGAGTCTTGGTGAGGTATCATGCATTTAATTATGGCCCCTGTCACCAGGATCTGGGTGTATCCACCAATGTGTATATGCATCATGTACAGGATGTACAGCCCACTATTAAAGGTCCTCATGTGTCCTATGATTGTTTACAGTGTATTTGAATACTTTTTTGATTGAATGGGACCAACGTTTTAGGAAGGTTTTGACATTTAAGGACTTGGAATCGTAACCTTTGTTATGAATAACACATTGTTTTGGTATAAGAGTAAAAATAACTGGTCAAGTAACTCATTCACTTCAGAATGTACAGCTGTGGCCAAAAGTTTTGAGAATGACACAAATATTAATTTTTACAAAGTCTGCTGCCTCAGTTTTTATGATGGCAATTTGCATATACTCCAGAATGTTATGAAGAGTGATCAGATGAATTGCAATTAATTTCAAAGTCCCTCTTTGCCATGAAAATGAACTTAATCCCAAAAAAACATGTCCACTGCATTTCAGCCCTTCCACAAAAGGACCAGCTGACATCATGTCAGTGATTCTCTCGTTAACACAGGTGAGAGTGTTAACGAGGACAAGGCTGGAGATCACTCTGTCATGCTGATTGAGTTAGAATAACAGACTGGAAGCTTTAAAAGGAGGGTGGTGCTTGAAATTATTGTTCTTCCTCTGTTAACTATGGTTACCTGCAAGGAAACACGTGCAGCCATCATTGCTTTGCACAAAAAGGGATTCACAGGCAAGGATATTGCTGCTAGTAAGATTGCACCTAAATCAACTATTTATCGGATCATCAAGACCTTCAAGGATAGAGGTTCAACTGTTGTGAAGAAGGCTTCAGGGCGCCCAAGAAAGTCCAGCAAGCGCCAGGACCGTCTCCTAAAGTTGATACAGCTGCGGGATCGGGGCACCACCAGTGCAGAGCTTGCTCAGGAATGGCAGCAGGCAGGTGTGAGTGCGTCTGCACGCACAGTAAGGAGAAGACTTTTGGAGGATGGCCTGGTGTCAAGAAGGGCAGCAAAGAAGCCACTTCTCTCCAGGAAAAACATCAGGGACAGACAGCTATTCTGCAAAAAGTACAGGGATTGGACTGCTGAGGACTGCGGTAATGTCATTTTCTCTGATGAATCCCCTTTCCGATTGTTTGGGGCATCTGGAAAAAAGCTTGTACGGAGAAGAAAAGGTGAGCGCTACCATCAGTCCTGTGTCATGCCAACAGTAAAGCATCCTGAGACCACTCATGTGTGGGGTTGCTTCTCAGCCAAGGGAGTGGGCTCACTCACAATTTTGCCTAAGAACACAGCCATGAATAAAGAATGGTACAAAAACATCCTCAGAGGGCAACTTCTCCCAACCATCCAAGAACAGTTTGGTGATGAACAATGCCTTTTCCAGCATGATGGGGCACCTTGCCACAAGGCAAAAGTGGTAACGAAGTGGCTCGGGGAACAAAATATCGACATTTTGGGTCCATGGCCAGGAAACTCCCCAGACCTTAATCCCATTGAGAATTTGTGGTCAAGCCTCAAGAGGCGGGTGGACAAACAAAAACCCACAAACTCTGACAAACTCCAACCATTGATTATGCAAGAATGGGCTGCCATCAGTCAGGATGTGGCCCAGAAGTTGATTGACAGCATGCCAGGGTGAATTGCAGAGGTCTTGAAAAAGAAGGGTCAACACTGCCAATATTGACCCTTTGCATAAACTTCATGTAATTGTCAATAAAAGCCATTGACACTTATGAAATGCTTGTGATTATACTTCAGTAACAGTTAGTAACATCTGACAAAAAGATCTAAAATCACTGAAGCAGTAGACTTTGTGAAAATTAATATTTGTGTCATTCTCAAAACTTTTGGCCACGGCTGTAGAGGTGAGAAAGTATATGAAGCAATGCTCAAGACAGGCGATTGGTTACCATTCAATATTAACACTATAGAGTGATTAATCTATATAAGCTTAAGCGTTCACCTGGTAAAGATTTTTCAGCTATGAACTACAATGTCTTGTGCTATTTTCATGGTACCACCTAAATGATTTTGGGTTACAAAGACAAAGGAATTGACATCATTGGCATCATGATTGTTTAATATAAAATCTTCGTATCATAGTGGGCAAAGCAGTCCATTTTATCACAAGAAATGTACCATCAGTTATGAAAACATCCACCGGGTTTTTATAGTAGGGTGAAAAGACAAGGTTATGCAGCCATGAGAGTTTGTGCTAATGTTAGCTGAACCACTATTATCAGCACTAATATTAGCACTATTTGTGCTACTTGTGCTAATATTAGCCAAATGATTCTTACAGCTGCTGAGAGGAATACTTCAACCTCTGCTTTACTGGTAAAGTAAGTGCAGTTAGCTTTGTAAGCATCCTGGAGGGAATAAATCAGGCTTTCACAGGCTAAATGCATTTTATTAATTAAAATCAAAATCCAAACACAATGTACAGTATTGTGTACAGAGCTATGTGGTGCTCTTACAAATGGCATGTGTGCAAAAAAGGGCTAGTTTTGATTTGACATTCTCAGTGTACTCTCAGACCGTTACAAATGGATTCCAATAGAATTTCACATTATTGACATTGAATCATGTTTTCTAAGTCAAGAATGCGTACATTTCAGCATTTCATGAAACATGCCAGTCGATGGAATGTGCATTCCTACAAAGTTATCATCCAAATGTCGTAAATATTTTTTTTTTTTTCACAGCAGGAAAAAAGAAATCCAGGTTCCAGACGTTTAAGAACTTTTTTGTGAAAAAGAAGAGGAAGGAGGCTGCAGGTCCAGTGGCAGAGAGCGAAGTCCAGTTGAAGTCCAGTCAGTCCATTGAAGATGTTAACACTCCTGAGCCGACTTCCATCCACACCGACAAAGACAGTGACTCCAGGTAAGAGGAGGATTAATAAAAGGAAGAGGCATTTAATAAATGGGTTTAAAAAATAGAAAGATGGTAGCTATCCACACGTTGGTGAAAATAGAAATGTATACTGTTTGCCTCCAATTTAATTATTCCCAATTCCCACCCTGTAGCTTGTCTTCTCTCATGAAAGCTATCAATCTGGGACTGTAATGGCTACACAATAAAATAGTTAGCCTAAAGTTAGCTAGCTTGCTAATGACCTTGACTACTGGTTTAAATAACTAGCTTAATATTATCTAGTATGCTAGCAAACCTGGCTAAAAGGTCTAATTACACAGTATTTAATCTAATGTGAGCTCATTTCAAAGTAACCTGGCTACTGGTTTTAATTAGATTATAGTTGCACTAATATTCACATAGCTTGCTAGTGACCTTTCGTACCAGGTTACCTAATATAAGCTAGCCTAATGTGAGCAACCTGGGCTACATAGTACACTATTTAATTTACAACCCCATTTGCATAAAAGTTGGGATTTGTTTTCTAAAATGCAATGAAAACAAAAAATATGTGATTTGTCAAGTCTCTCGAAGCTTTAATTAACTGACAAAAGTACAAAGAAAAGATATTCAATGTTTTTACTGACCAACTTAATTGTATTTTGTAAATATAAACAAATTTAGAATTTGATGCCTTCAACACATGCAAAAAAGTTGGGACAGAGGCAAAATAAGACTGAAAAGTTTATAGAATATTCAAGTAACACCATTTTGGAGGATCAGGTTAATTGGTAACAGGGGAGGGTATCAGGATTGGGCATAAAAGGAGCAGTGCCCAAGGCATGGGTGACTTGCATATGTGTGAAGGTACCATTGACGTGGAGGCGTATATTGGGATTTTAGAGAGACATATGCTGTCGTCAAGGTAACGTCTTTTCCCAGGAAGTCCATGGTTATTTCAGCAGGATAATGCCAGGCCTCATTCTGCACGTGCTACAACAGCGTGGCTTCGTAGACAGAGTGCATGTGCTTGACTGGCCTGCCAGCAGTCCAGATCTGTCTCCTATGGTGCATCATGAAGTGGAGAATCAGATAATGGCGACCAAGGACTGTTGAGCAGCTGAAGTCTTGTATCAAGGAAGAATGGGCAAAAATTCCACTTGCAAAACTGCAACAATTAGTATCCTCAGTTCCCAAACTATTAAAAAGTGTCCTTAAAAGGAAGTGTGATGTAACACAGCGGTAAACATGCCTCTGTCCCAACTTTTTTAGAGTGTCGAAGGCATCAAATTCTAAATTTGTTTATATTTACGAAATACAATTAAGTTGGTCAGTGAAAACATTGAATATCTTTTCTTTGTACTTTAGTCAGTTAGTTAAAGCTTTGAGAGACTTGACAAATCACAGATCCCAACAAATCCCAACTTTTCTGGAATTGGGCTTGTAACTTAGCACACTTCTTGTAGTTTGCTTTTAATTCCCTGATATAATACATGGGCTACATTGTTAGCAAACTATTGTATATCCTAAAGTGAAATAGCTACTGGAAACATTAGCTAAAGCAAACTACTTAACTGACAACATTCTATGTTTACACAGCTTCCTAGCTTAGCTAATCTTGCAAAATAAGATGTGCCTGTTTATTTTCTTTGGTTAATGCTATTTTCACCCAGTTACAAACGGATTAGCATTATTAAAATCACAAAATCAGTTATCTCTAAATTCAGATTGCTATATTTGGCAGACTTTTGGGGCACCATGCAGCGTGTTGGGTTTTAATTTGCACATTTGGATAAACACAGCTGGAGCTGCGGCCTCCTGTAGTGTGTTGTCTTCATATATTGCATAAGCAATGTGGTACTGACTTTGCTCTCTCTCTCAAGCTATTGCTTGCCTCAGCAGCACAAAAAAAAAAGTTACACAAAAAGTTATTTAAACCCATTTATTCTGCTGCACACACCAAAACGGCAATTACATATCAATTAGATATCGGAGCATAGATTAGCTAAGAGTTTCATACTGTTGCTCCACACTGGAATTAGAATTAGCTGCGCTGCTGCTGTCAAGACGCCTCCAGTTTTATTTCTGTACCGAGTTCAGACATGTTGCAGGAAATTAGCCAAGATTTCCCCTGGCATGATCAGCTGTATAATAAACACACTGTTTTCCTGCATGTGAGAGGCAAAGTAGAGGGTTTTGAAAGCCAAAGAAGCCAGCAGAGGAATTGGGAGAATGCACATCACATGGCACACTCTAAATATGAGTTAGGCGAAAGAGACATGGATTATACAAACAAAATAAGCCATGCTTATGAAAGCTCACTTAAAACTTGTAATCATATAAGATTAAATCCATAGTGCGACAACAGCTGGGATATTTTAATATGCAACTTAAAGCAGTACTCCAGCCATTTTCAATCAAATCTCTATCCACCATGTCTGTAGCATATGTATGATTACGACAGGCCACAAATAAATCCAACATTTTTCTATGCAGTAAAAAAATAAAATAAAAATGAGTTTAGTTGAAATTCCCTCAAGGGAAGTTCTCAATTACGATTGATCGGAAGGTGTTTTCTCAATAACAGAATGGCTCTGACTGTAATGCCAACTCTAATTCAAATGATGGAGTTATATTAATGCACTCATCCTAATATGTTAATATTTCTCTAGTAACAACTCATTCACATGGATTTGTATGGCTGAAACTAATAATAAATAACAATAAAAATAATTAATAATAAATAAAAAAAGCTAATAATAAATAGAAAAAGTAAAAAAAAAGTGTTATTTAATAAAGAAATTGATGGGGCTAAGCATTCTAAGGAGATGTATTTAAGGAAGGAGTCTCCAGTGTTAACTCGTTGTAACACACTAAGTTTTCCACAGAAAAAAACATACACTGTTGTTCATTAATAAACAAAAGAATTGTTGTTATTGGCAACTCACTGTGGTATCAGAGGAAAAAAACCCTTCAGGATTTGTTGTTATTGCAAAATAATCACCTTCTGGGTGATAACAGTAATGCCAGGTTGCATTACACCACCCCATTGTGGATTATTTTACTAGAACAGCATGTTCCACGTGCTTTAATTCTTACGCAATAAACGTTTTTATGCCACATATTTTGCAGAATGCTTTCGTGAATCCTTCAGCGAAAGTTATTTGTGGATTATGCTGTTTGTGGATCTACTATAGAAATTAGGTTTCGGGGGAAGAATTTGTGTATTTTGTTATCAAAGTAGTTGTGTGGGTCTGCTATTTTAGTGGGTCTGCTATTTCTGCAAATTTTAGTGTTGGAAACCTCCATTGTATAGTAACATGTTATAAATGTTTAGTTCAACAATTAGTTGGGTTTTTTTTTTTTTTTTTTTAGAACAAGGAATATGTTGAAATGCTGCATATGTGCTACAGAAGACATGGATAGAATTTAGGTTCAGTGTACTGCTTTACCCTGCTTTAATTGGTAGAAGCATATGTCCTTTTTGATAGTTCCAATATCAACGTGGGAAGCAAGGCCTTGTCACAGGACAGTGTCTTCACCTCTGATCCACCCTCTCCTGAGACAAATGAAGCTCTTCAAACCTCACACGACAGCATTCACGGCAAAGTGAAATCCCTACAGGTATTATAGAAACTTTATATTTAGTGTTTTTGGCATTACTTGTTGGTATATATACTTAATCATCAGAGATTCCTATTTGAAAGCTTATATACAGTATAGCAGGAATAGAGGGCTCAGCTGTGTATCTCTTCTGTCATCCTGTTCACTTTACTTAATATTCGAGTTGGCACCTCACAGGGTTTTGGTATCAAATTAGCAAGTCTGAGCATAAACCCCTAGACACAGGAGGTGACATGTTCAGATTTGACATCTTTCTTTCCTTCAGAGTGCTTTTCAAGGCGCAGTCAGTTTGCTTAAAGATGTATAAAACCTTTCTAGTTAAGTGCGATTTCAAAGTCAAGCTTTGATCAAGTTGTTTGCTAGTTAAGTGACAGAATCCTAATCAGTTCAGTTTGTAATTAAATACCGGCTGTCAAAATGTCCACAATGCTTCCGCGCTACAGTCAGAATGAAATCTTTAAATACAAATTTCTTCCTTTTCACTTTTGGGGGTGCCAGATTCAGTTCTGTAGTTTTCCAAACATAGTAGAAAATGCCAGAATTTCAGTATGTGAAGGGTTTTCCCAGGCCGCCACACATACGCTTCATTACCTGTATCGGTACTGTGGACGCTGTCTTTTTAGTTTTGGGGAAGTTTTTTTTTTTTGTCCTGAAAGTCATGACACTCATTTTCTGCTTATGTAACCTAATGCCTAAGTCTCCGCCATGTCTGCTGACATTGGGATAAACATAACTGTACTATTCTTATTGTGTGGTTAGGTTCCGCCTGAAATTTATGCCACAGTGACACACTATCATCATTGAACCATAAATGTTGATAGTGCAGTGATGGTGTTCAGCTAAGAATATTTATTTCTACTTGAGCTTCATATTAAAGGGGCCAGGTCAAAATTGGGTAAACCTTTCTATAAAGCTCATATCTATAATGAGATAAATACAGTCATATTATAATACATTAATATGGGATTTTATGTATTGTTATAATTATTTGTGAAATGTGTTGCACTTTATAGCAATGTCTATTATGAATTGTTAATATAATGCATTAAAGTACTGAACATAACACTGTCAATGGCAAAGACACTCAAGAAGTTCTGTCTATGGCAGCCCATAGAACCGTCCGGTAAAAAGTTGTGAAATTTGGCACACTCATTGGGGATGGTGTGAGGAACATTCTGACCAAATTTGGTCAGTGCTGCCAACACTCTAGCACCACCACTGGGTCAAATTTGGGCCTAATTTGGAAGTACATTTATGGTCATAATTTTTAAACTGTGTCCAAAATTTAAAGGCATCACTGGATTCAAAGCACCCTATGACACCAATTTCTGCCTTATTCTTCTTATTATTATTATAATTATTATTATTATTAACAGTATAATAATTTATAAATATTTCTAATGTTAACGTTCGCTGTGCAGATTCAGCTGAAGCAGGCGATCCGACTCGGCTCTCCTCCAGCTGTGATCTCCGTGAAGAAGAGTGAGGATGGAGAGGTGGTTTCCGAGGATGACGGTCTGCCATGCAGTCCCTCGGAGTACTCCACAATCCACGCCGTGCTCACGACTTCCTCTCAGAGGGTATGACTCTCTGCTTCCTGCTTCCTGCTTGACTTCCGAAATCCTGGAATTTCCAGCAAGTGCTGGAAATGATTTAGAAAACATAGGAGCTTTAAAAAAAAATAAAAAATTTAAAAAAAGATATACTGGGTGTCCAAAAACCTCACGAACCAATGGGAACGTGTTGAGCAAAATCCACAAAAACATGATACAGCTTCTGAGAAAAGGGTGAATATGTAGAGCTTATGTTGTATATAATAAATACAAAATGAACTATATGTAGCTTTACTCTCATTGGTTCCTGACTTTTTCTGTATTCACCCTGTATTCTAAATTTATTTGTAGAATTCGTACAACTAGGCACTTCCCTAAATCAGACATCAGTGAGCAGTCAGGAGTCAGTTAGCATGATAGCATCAGACATGTAGAGACTGGAAGCTCCCTGCTGAGTTGTCTAAATGGATTAATCCTGCTGCTTGTCCTCAGTCGGATTTAATTAACGCTGTCTGTACCTGTCTGGTGTCTCCATCTCTAGCCTCCCTGCACAGGACTCTCTGTCTCCGTCCATTACAAAAACATAAGACAGGAGAGAACTCTGTATTAGTCCAGAGCAGCACAGCACTACTGCTGCATTTATACTAGTCTTAACCCTGTGTATTTTCAACACGTTCAATACTGTTCCCCTTTTCTTTTGAGTCACCTATTGACGAACGAGCTCCCTTTTAGAGTCAAGGTTCTTTCTCTTCCCACTGCAGAGAGATTTAGCTTTTTTCTCCTTCTCATGCATCTGCAGTCAGATAGAGAAACAGTTTGATGGCACGAAGAAGGACAGCATTGTGTGCGATTTGCAAACATAAAACTCCAAAATGAATAATATTTACCCTGAGAATAGACTCATTAGCAGCCAGTAACATTGAGAAACGCCACTCTATCTAACAATCTAACAATTACACCATTTTTTTTGTATTCATTTATGTGGATGTACTGTCATAGAAAATTAATCAACACCTTTTGACCAGTCAGATTCGAAAATTCAACAGTGCTGTGATATAATCTGAGTTAAAATATATCTGAAGTGACAGCCGTCTTTTACCGGTCATAATTTGTGCAGGCGACGATCTAATCCAGATGTCCTGTTCTTTCAGAGTAACTAGAAAATATGTGGCAATTCTTAATAATGACACAAATACTGTATGCTAAGAAAAGCATATTCTGGACAACCTAAAAACAGTCAGCTCCAAAAATGATTTGGTTGAAGGATTGAAAAAACAACCAACTAAATGGACAACCTTCATCATTCTGTATTTAGACTAAACACTACAAATCAGAATTAAGGTGGTAGGAACAGCCGTATTAATAGATAAACTCTCGCCTTTTCTCTTTCCAGTCATCAGGTGTGGTCCAGAGGAGTGGCTCCCTTAGCCTGGAGGGATCAGACAGCGACGACGACCAGGTAACACACTCCTCACGTTCTCTATACAAATGTAATGGAAAATGTACAGTTGAGGTCGTTGACATGATGTCGAGATCCATCTTTTCACACTGAGGACGACTGAGGGACTCAAACACAGCTATTATAAAAGGTGCAAACATTCACTGATGCTGATATTGTTTTGTTTAAAGATCTCTTTTTTTCATTTAGAACTGCCATTCATAAGCTACATAAGATATTTACATGTTTCCCAGAAGACAGCATAATAACAATTTACACCGATCATCCTATTCAAAAGTTTACACCCCCCCTCCCCGGCTCTTAATGTATCTGGTGCCTTCTTGAGCATCAGTGAATGTTTGCACCTTTTGTAATTTGTCGTGTACGAGTCCCTCAGTTGTCCCTCAGTGTGAAGAGATGGATCTCAACATCATATGGCCCACTGTTGGAAAGGGGTCAAATATGCAGGAGATGCTGGAAAAGCAAAGAATGTGCAGGACCTGGAGGATTTTTCTGAAGAACAGTGGGCAGTTGAACTGCTCAGGACAAACAAGGGACTCATGAACAACTATCACAAAACATAAAAACATCCAGGTAACAACACACAGAATCAAGCGTATGTAAACTTTTGAACTGGTTCATTTGTGTAAATTCAGTTATTATTGTGTCTTGTGAACTATATGTAAACATCTGTTATGTAAATTAGCTAAAAGGCAGTAAACAAAATTCATTTTTATGATGATTTTTATTTTTTTTTATTATTAACATTTTGCAGATTCTGCAAGGCGTATGTAAACTTATTATCTCAACTGTATGTATTATGAATATGAGTACCTGTATTGAATGGATGCCATCTTGAGTATTGCTAGGCATGCACCATAATTGTAGCCACTGAAAATTTTCAAAAACATTTAAAAGCGTTTGGAAAAACTGATTAAATCAACCTACAGCGTAGGTTGTACTGTCTAAAGGAATTAGCATCAGTTGGACCATGTGGAAGCAAAAACAAATGACAAAAGCACAAAGTATAATTTAAATAAATGGGATTCATTGCTTTGACATTCTGTGTTGTTGTGTACATTGGATTTCACAGACTAATAGAGCATATTGAGCCTCATTACACAGTGCCCAGTAGACATCGAGACATGTCTACCAGAAACACTAGTATTTATTATTTACATTATCAAGACAATTCTATAAAGCCATATGTGGACGTAATGTATTATCACATATACACACTCTAACGACAGAGTAGAAGAACATTCTTGGACTCTCAATGAGCCGACTAAACACTATTTAGTCGGCTCGACTGCCTTGTGTACACAAAGCATGCTCACACACACTGTATTGACTCTGAGAAGAAGAATCCAAGAGTTTGAGGACTGTTGTTATGTGGTTAATGGCTGCAGCTCAATGTGGGAAATAACAAAGCAGTAAAAATGCGGTGGAGACATACAAGAGGAGAAAGTCAAGCATCATAAATGGATCAGATAAAGAGAAGCGGTTTAAAACAGCTACAGAAGGTTTATGCATCCGGGATTTGTGTGTGTCTTGTGTTCAATATGATATTTTAGAATCACATTAAATATTATATTTAATAGCTTATAGCTGTACTACCAATTGAGATCATTGTTTGATTAGATGTGTAGATTTTCAATATCTAGATCAACCAAATTGGCAGTATTTACAGGTTGCATTTTTTATTTATTTTTTGTCTTATTAACTTCAAGAGAGAAAAAAGAGAAGCAGTACTGGAGCGATAACAGAAATTAACTTGTCTCATAAACTTTCCATCACATTAAAGGGTTAAAAAGCTTGACATGTCATTTAATAATCATTAAAAAACTCTAACCGTTGGAAAATTGCTATGGTATTAGAGGAATAAAACACTTCAGGACTTTTAATCACTGTCACATTTTCTAAAATCTATTTTAGTAATCTAGTGTGTCCTCAGTGCCCACTACCACAGTTAACCAGGCTATGAATTCATGATGACTGTAATGACGGGCCTTTGTGCGCCTCAGGTCATTTCTGTAGGATTCATCATCTGTTGCTTCACTCCAGAGGTTCTCATCAAAATTGTGGTGCGGTCTGAACTCACATTCCGGTGGCTCGTCTTGGCAGTCTTTCTGTCTGCCAGAAATGGGTTATTACAGTATACTGAGGCTGCCAGGCTGAACCCGGCCACAGCACAAACACACATTTCTCTTATAGCCTGTAGCCACATGGCACTCGTGATCTCCGTACACACAAAGAATAGAGAGCACACAGATTTTTTTTTTTCTTTCCCTTAGGATTTCCCCAGCTTCTTAAAATGAAGTCAGTGTTGAAGCCTTTAAAGATCTGCAGTTTTTGGACCTCCATGTAAACACTTCATGGGAAATTTTCTGTTCGATTCTTACAGTAAGGGTTTGTTTGGAAACGTTTAAGAATGAGATTGTCCTATCGGATGTTCAGTGTTTGCCTATTTTTCTGTTTTGTCATGAAATTGAATGCAATAATTGGGATATAAGCAACACAGTGCATTTACACTTATTCATTTGGCTGATGCTTTTACCCAAAGTGACTTAAAATTGAGCTGAGTACATGAGAGTTAAGGGCCTTGTTCAAGGACCCAATAATGGTAGCTTGGTGGTACTAGGAATCATCAATCTCACAACCTTCCAAAGAGTAGTCCTCAGTGGCTTTTTATTAGGTACGCCTGTATAACATATTTGTGCACATTGTAAATCGACAATTACTATGCGCAATTTGTCAGTTTTCCTCTACCCTGTCCATCAGTGGAAAGGGACCAGTAAAGCACCATAGGCATGGGCATGTTTGCAACTCTGTAAAGATGCTTTTGCAGCGGATACTCATACCAAAAGTGGCATGCCCAAGCCAATCCATTCAGTCATTCCAAGATGAAGACTTTGAGACACCCTGAAGTATGAAACACGGGTCAATGTAGCACACATGTTTTAGTATCACACTAAACACACCATCCTCATAGCCATTTGTAGATAGAGTACCACTTGCATCTTATTTCTCTTTCCTTTTTCTCTTTGTAAATATGGAACTCAACAAGCATTCTTCCTCTTCCTTGTGTTCCGTCATTTGTTTATGTACTTCCAAGAACACCTGCAACACCATAGCAGCAGGAAACCATCATGAAATTTTTACTAGCGCTGGAGCACTGGAGACTCACAACGGCCGAGATGCAACCGGAGCGAGAATACAAGCTTGTAAGCTTGCAGGCACCGTCTCCGCATTAAATATGATGCGGTGTTTAGTCATCCTTTATCCATGTTATCTTCTAACCTCAATGCCGGTGTTGGCTGGATATTTTTGTTTGATGGACCAGTAGTGACATAGAAGCTTTTGAAAACATGTATACCAGTGCAACACCTACTAATAAGCCAGTACCATGCGGGTGTGACGCCTGTGCTGGGAATGGTCCACCACCCAAATAATATTTAGCAACATTTCTTGGGTGGTCTTTTCCCATTTGTGGATAGAAAGGGGGAGGCTGACAGTAATTGTATAACATGTATGGGGTGTACCTGATAAAATGGCAAATCACCTTTGAGATTTCTGAAAAAACATTGTTATTATTGAGTGATCTGTAGATCTTTCACTTGCAAAAAAAAAATGGGAACAGTCACCTGACATCCTCTATTACAACACTTATCTGTGTATTTTGTGGTGTATAAACACTCCACTTAGATTGAGGAACCCACCACTGCTCAAGTAATATATTAAAGAGGCTGTTTTTTATGGGGTCAAGTGAAAAAAACATATTATCAGGTTTCTAGCCATCGGTGATATCAGAGCACAAAAATGTTGCCCCTCACCCTTGTCCCACTGTTGATCCAACTGGAAAGTGCTTTTTTGTTTTTTCTTTTGTTTTCAAAAAAGGAAATAACTTAAGACACCAGTCAGAGTTGACTAAGCTGAGAGGAAAGAGACAAGTTGGGTTTGGGGTTTCAGATCCGTAGTACATTTAGATCCTTCAAACAATATAGGAAAGCAGCACCAAAAGACTATTCTTAGGTAAATGTGACCTTAAATGAGAACAGGGCATAAAACCTATTGCTAATCTGTTTCTCTAGTGGTTAAATGCAGGAAGGAAATTCATTAATATATTTTTATGGGCAAGTGAAAGGCCAATTATTGAACGATAAAGGATATGCCTAGTAAAATTCTAATATTCAAATGCGATCTAAGAACAAGCTAGTTCTAACCTCCGTCTCCCCTTGTCCACTCTGCTCTATTCACTTGTTGATTATTCTAGTCATTATTTCAATGGAAGCTCTGTACAAGGATAGTAAGACAAACAAAAGTGTCTGTACATCTGAAAACAACCGAATATTATCTTTCATAAATAAAGTATTTCATTAAAACCACATTCAGCTATATTGTTGGTTATGCATGGTAATGGACATTGCAATGGACGCAGATTGTAACTCTTCCTTTCTGTTGTCTCTGTATGTAGATGTCTGGGGCTTCATCGAGACCAGGTACCCCACAGACATCCATTCCTGTGGACTTCAGTGAGCCTGCCAGCTCCCTCTCCTGCTTGGACAGTTCTGCTGCCCACCATCGCATTGCCGTCAAATCCAGAGCCTGTGCTAAAAGGAAGCCTGCCAGTGTGAGAAATCCCTAACACTCACTCACTTTTCTGGGAGCTAAAAGTCATACTGAGGGCTTGTTTATATGGTTTTAGACCCTCCTCAGTTTGTAGAGCTGCTGGAAAGCATTTTTGGACTGTGTCCAAACCCACCACAGAGATTTGTATTTACATATTTGAAATTAGCCAAGTAGTTTGGATAACGACTTGGGTGTACAGAAGTAGATATTTAGACATCGTGTGACAGCCTTTACTGGGACAGTTTAAACAAGCAACCACTTTGATTGTATTTAGAGGGAGATGTTACAAACTAAGAGAAGAGACCTGAGAGAAAGAGTACTACTTAGAGACACAGAGGACAAACTGAGAGCTGCAAGAACAAGCACAGAAGAGGAGGAGAATAAAGGTACTTCACATTCATTTCTCTGCTTAACTCTGATAACAGGATATTAATTTATATCCAAAATATTTGTACACACTCAAGACAAAGTTTAATTCTTCATCAGATAATGTTTCAAAAGATGACGATGAGGAGAACAATGAAGTCCAGGAAGACTCTGTAATAAGCCCATCAGTATTAGCACAGAATGAGGAGGAGCTGCCAGCATCTTCTCAAAGTCAAAGATCATCTACAACTTCTGCCTCTGCTGAGGCTTCTGAGGATGACGAATGTTTCCCTGACAAGGATCACATCGCCAGCTCTGGGATCCTAGAATCCTCCTGGGAGAACACAGTAACACTGGAGCTCCAGACTGATGACTTCCTGCTGGATGGAGGATGTGCGGTTGTCTCTGAAGAGCAGGGTTCACTGCTGGAGGAAGTGCTGAGTTCCCTGAAGGGCCCCCTTGTGTCAGGCCTGGTGATGGAGTCCGAGGCTACAGTTGAACAGATGGAGGTTGGAATCTAAAATTTGAGGAGAATAACCTCTTCATGTATTTTAAAAATATAGGCCTTGGTAATCCCAGAGCAAAACATCAGACAGTGTATTCTAATCTAACCATATTTAAATCTTGTCATGTTCTACCTCAGGTTGAAGACACAACTGGGGAAGATGTGCTAGATATCCTGGATGTGGAGGGCGCAACAGAACACCCTGACTCTACAGATCCATCCTCAATCGTTGATGACCAATTACCAGTTGAAAACACTCTTTATGAATCAGTTACACTTCTACAAGAGGTAGAGAATGTTTTACAGGAAGAAAAGGTACAAGAGAGGCAAGAGTTTGCTGAGGAAGTCCCATCTGAAGAAGATCTGCAATTGCATGAGGGCAGTATTGAGAAAGAGGAGTATGAGGTTGAGGAAGACCAGGACGACAGAAAGGACTTGAAGGAGGAAGTAGCTAAAGACGGTGAGAAAATGGACAGTGCTGGAGAGGAAGTAGTCATGGAACAAGAGGATGAGTACACAAAAATAGAGGAAAATATGGATAAGGAAGTGAAGCACGAGAGTGAGGATGATGCAGAAAAGGAAGCTGCTCAAGAGGAAGAGATGCTGGTTGAAGACAATAAAGAGGACAAAGATGGTGAAGAACTAAATGAAGAAGAGGAAGAGGAAGAAGAAAATGAGACCGAAGATCAGTCATGTCCATTGGAAGATGAAGAACAAGAGATCAAATCGGACACAAGCATTAAAATTGAAGGCTTCCATGAGACCGACCAATCAGTCGAAGGAAGTGCCTCGGTGTCAACAGAGGTTGTGAACCAGCCTGGTGAGCTTTTAGCACAGGAGTGTACTGAGCAACCTTCCTTTGTGGTCATAACCTCTCTTGATCTCAGTTTTCCCAAGAAAACCTCAAACCAGCCCAAGGAGACAGAATATGGTCCTGAAATTTTACAGGAGGACGCCAATGAGCAGCATGAAATTCTGGAAGAATGTGAGGATCAGTCCACAGAAAGTCTGCAGATTGATGATGAATGTTCAGAGGCGGTCCATCAAGAGGAGGTGCTGTCTGAGAGTCACCAGTCAAGCACCTGTGAAAGTGAGGCTGCTAAAGAGTCAATTCAGGAGGTCTCACTTTCTGCAACAGATGATGAACCTGTATTCAACAAGTCGCCGAGCAGAGATCAGTCTTCTGATTCCTTGAGAGCTGAGCCATCTGCCAGCCAAGTGGAGACTCAGAGTCTGCCATCATCCCCTCTCCAGAGAGAGATATGCCAGGCTGATGAGGACACAACCCCAGAGAACCCCTTTGGAGTACGGCTGAGAAAGATACCAGTTCTGCACCGCTATGCTTCTGAAGGAGAAAGTCCACCTCCCAACACAGAGCCCATGGAGACACAGAAGTCACCGTTCTTAGAGCAACTTTCCAGGAAACCTGCTTTGCCCAAGAAGCCTGATCAGGTGGTTGATAGTGTTGTGAAGCCCAAAAGAACCTCAGGTACTAACTGTTTATTCAATATTATCTACACTCAATGATCTAACTAGCTATCAAGGATTAATTTATTTCATGAAATGTTCCTTATGGCTAGGAGTCAAGGATTTTATTTGTCACATACACAGTACAGGGTATGAGGTGTAGTGAAGTGGTTAGTGGTTGACACTCACTGTGCAACTAAATCATGCAACTAAATAGACAGGGAAAACGTACAAATGGTACAGTCACGTGAATTTAATGTGCCAGTTCATCAGCACCATTATCTAAAATCATCCGATTAGCTAACTTTAACTAATTAGCTAATCTCACACATACCACGGCCTATTATGCTTAAATGTTAAAAGAAGCCAATAAACATAATGAATACATTATGATTAATTGTGCTGCCTTTGTGAGGACATAGCATTTATTATGGTCATGTTTATGTGATATTTACAGATCTGGCTGGTAAAGCGTCAGTGGAAAGCTCAGAGTCTCCAAGCTGGATCTCTTTGGCCAGACAGAAGCAGAAAGTCTTCAAAGAGAACTCAGTGGACGAACCACCTGAGAGCAAGTTCCCTAACCAGGTGAGTATTCTTATCCTTATCCTTAATCATCAATCTTACCAAGTATGTATTTGTAAAAATGCTTTTAGCGTAGGACAATCCAGTGTCATGTAAGAATTACTACGTGTAAGTTAAAGGCTCTAGTCAAGCCATGTCTAGTTAGGTTTGGTCAGTCTTGTTCAGACAGTTAAACCATTTTAGGCTGGGTTTATACTTGCTTTTATCTAAGCATATGCATCTGCAAGATAGTTGCAGCATGTATTCTGCATCCATTCAGTCTGTCGATTGTGCACCTCCAGAAAATTACCAAGACTCGTGCGTGTGGTGCAGTAGCAACTTAAATGGTAGAGCCATTTCTTGTCTGTGCTTCATCCAGACCGCCAGGTGGGCTGACCTAGAAGAAGCATTTTCGCTCACTGACTGACTATAAAATCTTGTGAGGATGTCAGTGCTGACGGGAAGAAATAACTTTAGTATTAAACTAAAGCAATTAAAGATGAGATGCAGTAGAATAGTGTACCCCAGCGACCCAGGTTCGATCCTGTGCTGGGCAATTTTATTCAGGGCTTTAAAAATGCATAATCAAACCGTGTTGGAAGTACGAAAATAAATTGTGTTAATGTAACACAATTGATTCACATGGAACCAGTGTGAATGTGAAAAGTAAATTCAATTATTTGACCGCTTGGCGGTCCAGCACAAGAAATGGCCCATTGAGTCCCGTTGTCGAAACACACATGCGTGAGGAGTCTAGCTAGCTGAATTTCAATCTTGCTACCCTTAGCAAGCGAGCAGTAAGCGATACCAGGGACATTCTGTGAGATTCATGCATCTGGCATTTGTTCAAGATAAACATTATCATAGCCCACTCCACTCACTATTGACCTTGTTGTGTAAAATCTAAGAATGTGGTAATAGATGGTACTCCGGTGCTGACGAGGTATGTTTTGGTTCTGACCTGCCCCTAAATGGAGAGCTTTCAATCCTCCAGATGTACAAAAGGTATGCAGGCGTGTATGCGGACAGCACCGCTTGCGTCAAGGCCTTACAACCAACAAGAATGGGTTGTCTTTTTTCTGTCACTGCTCCACTGCACTCACAGTGGAGTAGTCCTTATGAATTCTGTAAGGATAAACAAAATCACACTATGTACTGTCTGTTGTCAGTTTAATGACAACGTGAAACCAGGCTATACAACCCAAGTGCATTTTCTGTTTGTTATTCTTCTTAAGACAACAGTGACAGTCCCAGGGAGTCATTTTTTCCATGTTGTAACCAGTGAAATATGCAGTGCACTTAGTTCTTTTCATATCTAAAAAAAAAAAAAAAAAAAAAAAGATAAGACATGATTTGTGTATTAATTTTTTTCTGTTTGTATATGTCTGATATAAATATTTACAGACATTATTTTCCGTCTAGGAAACATATTCATTTTGTAAACTGTCTCACTTCTCTTTTGCTCAAGGATTGTTGTTGTTGTTGTTGTTGTTTTCATTTAAACTTTTGTTTTCTAGGATGAACTCAACAAAAAGGGTTTGATGGATGATCTGTCAGGTCCAGTTACCAAGGATCAGCTAAAACCTGTTGCTTCACCAGTTAAAGGTAATAATATTGTTGCTTCAAATACTGTATAAACCTTATCAAGATACACATGCATAGTTATTTTGTTTGTATGTAAAAGTACACCACCAAACAACAGCTGCTAAAGCCTTTAATTTAGTTATGGGACTGCTGTGAGTACAACCTGGAGGATGTACTGTATAACGTGATAAACTAGAGTGAAAGTGATACATTGCTGTCCTCTAGTGGACAAGTTCTTACAGTAGCTTTTGTCTGTTGTTAGCACTCTTGTGCAAAAGTATGTCCCAGTGTTATGTACACAATACAGATTTTATTACTCATTTATTACGATTAATAATTCTATACATCACATGTACATTTTAGTCAGTAGTACTTTTTTATTTGATTCACAATACCATGTTTATTCATTTTGCTGGAATAGATATGTCTTGCATGAAAGGTGACGTATACAGTATTGTGTGTATATACTACAAATTATATTACTTCTCTTTTTTCTGTGATCAGTGTCATGTTCTTTGGAGATATCCAAACCAGTGCTGGTGGAAAAGGAGAAGAGGACCATCAGCCACCCAGTTCCAGCCCCTCTAACCCAAGATGAGCCTCCATGGCTGGCCCTGGCCAAGAAGAAAGCCAAAGCCTGGAGCGAAATGCCACAGATTGTGCAGTAAACCCCAGGCTCAGAGCTTCTTTCCAGGACATTTTGCACACACAGAAATGAACTTATCCAGTACCCGAGATGTCACTATCTTTCTCATCTTTCTCTTTGCACACGAAAAACACAGATCTACACAGACTTCTAACTGATGTAAGCAATATAATCAGAATTGGCTTCCCCATTTTAACATCCTTGGACCCTAAAGGTAAGAAAAGACGAGTTTTAATTGTTAATACGGATAAAGTGGCCTTAACGCTTAAATTAAACATTTTTTCCAGAGGCTTGTTTTCATGTTCTTTTTAATCAATAATACATCATGTTACCTTTGCTCACTTGATCAGTTTTTGAAATCATTGTCTATGGAAAAAAAAAAAAAAACAAAGACATCTTTGTATTTATTTATCTCGTTCATGTTATGTTTTATGCAGTGTTGTTCTATTTTTGTATTACCTTTACAGTTGTGTGTCTTGTACATAAACATTTAAAAAAAAAAAAAAAAAAAGTCCAGTTTGGTTGATTTTATCCAGTTTAAAATGTTATATGTTTGTGTTGTACTACACTATTTATTACTTTCACACAAATTGCTATAAATTGCTACAAATTTTTGATAAATGAGCCAATCATTTTTTAAATCTGAAATGTCCATGTACCAAAATTAGTCTGTTAATGCGCTTTGAAAAAAGAAGAAAAAAACTTTGGGGCAGTGAGAGTTTAACAAAGTCATATATGCAGTGGATATAGAAAAGAATCACCCCCCTTTAAAATAATCACATTTTGGTGCTTTTCAGCCTGAATTGAAGATGGACATAGTTTTTGTTTTATCCAGCTGTATTTACTCAGTGCAATTTATAACATCCAAGTGAAAGATATAACACCAACATGTCAGAAAAAAATAAAAAATAATTAAAAAACAGAATCACTGAGTTGGAAAAAGGATCACCCCCCTCCTAAAAATGACTTGTAAACTCAATAAGGTGTAGCTAATCACCTTCTCAATGGCACACAAAGCCATGTGACTTTCAACTGTGATCAGCTGTGGTCATTTTGATTAGCTCAGCATGAAAAGAGCTTTCCTGGAGCATTTTGTAGTGCAACTGAAGCAAAACAATCAACTATGGGTGGCAAGGCACTGTCAAAAGATCTCCGGGATAAAGTTGTGGCAGGCACAAGTCTGGAGATGGATACAAAACTGGTCAGAGAGGTTACCAAGAGGCCTACAGCAACTCTGAAGCAGTTTCAGGAATTTATGACAGAGTGATCATTGTGTGCATGTCACAACAATATCACAAATTCTCCACAAATGTGGCTTGTATGGGAGGTTTGCAAGAAAAAAGCCACCCACGACTGAGCTTTGCCAAAATGCACCTTGAAGATTCTGAGGCCACATGGAAAAAGGTGTTACGGTCAGATGAGACTAAAATTGAATTATTTGGCCTCAACACCAAACGATATGTCTGGCAGAAATCCAATACAGCTCACCATCCAAATAACACCATTCCTACAGTAAAGCATGGAGGTGGTAATATCCTATTATGGGGGTGTTTCTCTGCAGCAGGGACTGGAGCACTTGTCAGGATAGAAGGAAAATGGATGGGGCAAAATACCGTCAAATTCTTGAGGAAAATCTGCTGCCCTCTGCCAGAAAGTTGTCAATGGGAAGAAGGTTTACCTTCCAACATAACAATGACCCAAAGCACACAGCAAAACTGACCACACAGTGGCTGAAGGAGAAAAAGGTGAATGTCCTTACATGGCCCAGACTTAAACCCCATTGAAAATCTGTGGAATGACTTGAAGACTGCAGTCCACAAACGGTCACCATCAAATTTAACTGAACTTGAGCAGTTCTGCAAAGACGAGTGGGCAAATATTGCAAAGTCTAGATGTGCAAAGTTAGTAGAGACATATCCCAACAGACTAAAGGCTGTAATTAAAAAATTAAGACAAATTAAAGCAAGGGGGTGATCCTTTTTCCAACTCAGTGATTCTGTTTTTTTATTTTTTTCTGACATGTTGGTGTTGTATCTTTCACTTGGATGTTATAAGTTGCACTGAGTTAATACAGCTGGATAAAACAAAAACTGTGTCCGTCTTCATTTCATGAAAAGCACCAAAATGTGATCATTTTAAAGGGGGGTAATTCTTTTCTATCCCACTGTACATGTACAATATTATTTATATTTCTTTTCTTCCCCTGTAATGTCTTTGGTGGAATCTGATTGGTCAGAAGGTGTTGATTAATTTTAGAACAGCACGTCTTGGTCAGTAGTTCAGCTGCAAGACAAATAGCAGGTTTATATTAATCCACTTGCTGTAATACATTATCATTTCTATAGTAAGAACCTATACAGGAACATATGGCAGAAGCTCTACAAAAAAGTGTGTTGATATAAAGGTTTCTATGAGGAACAGTTTATTTTTGGAAGGAGTCTCTAGCGTCACCGCTGTGTAACAGTCAGAGGTAAAGCTCCTTTATGGAAGGTCTTCAGGAGAGAGAGCTTTGTGGTTTCTCAGTAACAAGCTATGACAGTTTATAGCCAGTCAACAGTAAACGCAACTGGCCTCCACTTCATGTAACACCACACTGCTGTTGATTATTTTGCTATAACTGCATGTACTGAAGTGATTCATTCTGGTTTATTATGCTTTTTCCATTCCACTATAATCACAATGTACTTTACGATGACATCACAGCTTCTCTTAGATCCATGATCAGTGTAAATTAGCTTTTACTGATTATACACCACATTCAGAAGGAGGAGTCCATTTTAAGCGCTCATTTGAAAACCTGTGAACATTTTGCGAGTCTGTGAAGTGTTTTTTTTTTAATTTAACAAAAAAAACAATGATATAGATTTTAAAAAGTATTCCCAGAAAGCTATTTATTGTAGTATATAATCTACAATGTCTATTTAATTCTTTATCATTCTCCCCCTCCTTTCTTCCATCTCTCTCCCTCCATCGTCTCCAAACACATCCCTTTATTTAGTCTCTCGTCACTCCGTTTTACTCTTCTCCATCACTGCCACTCTGCCCTCCAGTCTCGTCAGTCGACTCTCCAGGCTGGTCAGGTCTGTCCCGCTCTTCCACCCAGCGGCTACGCTCCACACAGCCGTGAACATCACCAGCAGGAACAAGCGCGTAATCGTGACGTCAGAGGACGCTTTTGGATCACTGATGATCCGACTGAAGATCCACGTGACCACGATGAACTTCAGCATCCAGAATCCCCGCCGTAACAATGCTACGGTTACACGCAACACAGTGCTCAGCAGCCAGTAACTAATTAACGCCAGTAACATCCACTTCGCTGCAACGGCCATGCCCTCAGGGGTGAAGTGAGGAATGGACACTGGAGAATCAGAAAAAAGGAAAAAAGAGACAAAATGAGATGTTACATCTACAGATCTGTTAAATGCACCAGCAGGGTTTTTGCAGTGATTTAAATATTATAACGCTATTAGGTTTAGAGCTTTTTTTTTTGACATTTGAATTGAATACATAGTATTTGTTATCCTTAACAATACAGTGGATATAAAAAGTCACCCCTGTTAAAATGGCAGGTTTTTGTGATGTAAAAAACAAAACAAAAATGAAACTAAGCTAAATCATGTCAGAAATGTTTTCACCTTTATTGTGAAATTGCAACATATAAATATCAAGTGACAAACATCCAGAAAGGTTTTTTTTTTGGGGGGGGGGAAGAAAAACAGAAAACTTCCAATACCCAGCTTGCATAAGTGTGCACACCCTTTTATAATTGGGAATGTGGCAGTGTTCAGAATCAACCAATCACATTCAAACTCATGTTAAATACCAATTAGTGTACACCTGCCATCAATTAAAGTGACCGATTACCCCCCCAAATAAAGTACAGCTGTTCCTATAGGATTTTCCTGACATCTTCTTGGTAACATCCAACTGGAAAAGCCATGGGCCGCAAAGAGCTTACAAAGCAGGTACGGGATCTCGTTGTTGAAAAATATCAATCAGAGAGGGTTACAAAAAAAATTTCCAAGGCGTTGGATATACCATGTAGCACTGTAAAGACATTAATCAACAAATGTCCCTCTAAAATTGATGAGAAGATCAGGAGAAAACTGGTCAGGGAGGCTGGCAAGAGGCCTACAGCAACATTAAAAGAATTGCAGCAATTTCTGGCAAGCACTGGTTGCTCTCTATACGTGACAACAATCTCCCGAATTCTTCGTGTCACTGGGCTATGGAGTACGGTGGCAAGACGGAAGCCTTTTTAATCAAGAAATAAATAAAAAAAATACATCCAGTCTCCCAAAACCATGTGGAATAATGTGTTATAGTCTGATGGGACCAAAGTTGAACTTTTTGGCCATAATATCAAAAGATATGTTTGGCACCAAAAAAACACCATCCCCATGGGGAAGCATGGTGGTGGCGGCATCATACTTTGGGGCTGTTTTTCTTCAGCTGGAACTGGGGCTTCAGTCAGGGTGGAGGGAATAACGAATAGCTCCAAATACCAGTCAATTTTGGTGCAAAACTTTTAAGGCTTCCACTAAAACATTTAAGATGGAGAGGAATTTCACCTTTCAGCATGACAACGACCCAAAGCAAACCTCCAGATCAAGCTTCACTAAAACAAGTTCATGGTTTTGGAGTGTAAGTAAGTAAAATCTATAACAAAGTTTGTACAAAAGAAACAAAAAAATAGGGTGCCTAAAACTTTTGCACTTGAAGAACGTGAGAATCTTTATGGGTGTGTTTTAGAAATTGACTTCACTTCAGCTGAAATGTTTTCTTAAAAATTACATACATAATAAGGACACTTTATATTATGTTAAAGAAGTAACAACTAGTTGTTATATATCCAGGTTACTCTTTGTAATAGTTATTTGAAATAAATATATAAATAAGTGCTTGCCAATCGCAAATGGTAAAGAGTGTAACAGAATATCTTACAGAGTAGCTGCGCTTAGACAGCATTCCTGTCTCTCTCTCTCTTTCTCTCTCTCTCTCTCTCACACACACACACACACACACACACACACACACACACACACACACACACACACACACACACACACACACACACACACACACACACACACACACACACACACACACACACACACACACACACACACACACACACACACAAACTCAGATTACATCAGTAGTTGTTCAAACATACTTTCACTCTTACACAACCATGAACTCTGAACCTTCCTGGGTGTGTGGACTACATGCAATTCACATTCAGTCTGGAAGCAAGCAATGTCCAGGCATCCAATTGTATAATACATATCTGTGAATCACTTCTTTCTAGACAACAAACCTTTGAGTCCTTATGTTCAACCATATGCTTTTATCTTGTTAAACAAACAAAGCCACTCACCACCTACTCCAATGGCCCGCAGAACCTCAGCCACATAAACAGTGATGACGTTCAGGCCACCAGCAGCACCTTCTGCTACAAACTGCAGCGCCATGTCCAAGAACTACCACAAACAGGGAAGAAAGAAGAATAGTGTGCGTGTGAGAGGTGTCGGATCAGATCTAACAGCATGGAGGAACGGACTTGTGTGAATGAGATGGTCTTTATCCACACACAGATAACAGAAGCAAAGCTGCAGCACACGTCAGCGATCATTAACCAGACGCTGCTTTCCACATAATCAGCATTCACAGGATATGATAAAAGCATTAGGGTTTGAAGGTATTGTGTAGATTATCAAAGTCTACCACAAATATTGATCAATCAGGACATTTGATTCTTTAGCTTTGGACTGAAACTACAATGTAGCCAACAAATAATACAAGACCGTCACCCAAGTAATTCCTAAGTAATTTTACGCAGACTTGCTGATGAAGTTTTAGCTGCAGTACAAAAAAAATGAACATTTACATTACATTTGGCAAACGCCCTTGTCCAGAGTGACTTACATTTATCTCATTTATACAGTTGAGCAGTTGAGGGTCAAGGGCCTTGCTCAGGGGCCCAACAGTGGCAGCTTGGCAGTGCTGGGGTTTGAACTCATGACCTTACAATCAGCAACCCAACATCTTAACCACTGAGCTACCACTGCCCAAACAAAACTGCATTGTGTAGCTGAATATTGCAACTTTATTGGAACAGCCATCCTGGACAACGAGAATCAGTTCTTTTATTGAGCCCAAGACAAAATTATTTCACCCCGGAGGCCCCGCCCCCCCAAATTTTGAAGGTAGAATTGTACTGTAAATCTGGATCACAACATATTTCCACATTGAACATCTATTTGTAAATAAGGACTATCACTGCTTTTTACAAAACATTTCATTAAAAAAAAAAGAATAAATAAGTAAATAAATAAATAAATAAATAAAAGAGATAGATTTTATGTTGGGGCGTCAAGGCAACACAGCAGACATCATTGCCACCTCACAGCTCCCGATTCGATCCTGAGCTCGGGTTTGCCCTGTCTGGATTTTCTCCAGGTTCTCTGGTTTCCTCCAGCCTCCCAAAAACATGGTGGTAGGTGGATTAGCTGCTTTAAATTTTAAAATAAGGTGTGAATGAGTGTACACGTGTGCGCATGGAACATACTCTGGCCTGCCATTCCCAGTGTATTCCCCTAGTGATATGCTCCAGATCAACCAATAACCAGGATAAAGTGCTTATTGAAGATGAATATGAAGTGAATAAATGAATGAATGAGATTATGTAGCTTTATGAAAATGATTTTGGTTAACATATACTTCCTTTACTTGTTTGTTTAACATATACTTCCTTTACCTGCCTCAAAGCTGAAAAAAAAAAAAAAAAAAAAAACATTTTTTTTCAAAATCTAATCTAATCTAATAAACCCAAACATACATGCTTATACTTGTTTGACATTTTATCAGGTACACCAACCGTATTAACCATATCGTAGACTAGGATTGAATTATACACAATAGTGTTGCTGGGGACTGACAGTGATGGAGGACACTCTCTGTATAGAGTTATACTCTGTAACTGTACACCAACAGAAAGGGAGTGTCTCATAAAAAGGTCAATACACCGTGTTTAAAAACTCCAGCAATGCTACTGTACCTGTAGATACAATGTAGGTACAGTACACATGATAAACTGGCAGCACACAGAATTAAAATTTTCTTAAAGCTAGTGACAGCACAATAAGCTGTCTGAAAAATATACTTGTGTGCAGAAATGTCGGTGATAGCTGCATACATGCACTTGACCCTGCACACGCACTCAGAAATATACTACTGTTCCTGCTACAAGGTCAGCTGTTTGCATACTAAACGATTTTGTATTTAACACCCGTTATAAGCACGCACGCGCACACACACACACACACACACGCACACACCCCAAGATGACATATAGCCGGATGGACTAAATAAGACACAATGCACAAAAGCCAGTAAATGTACACTTCAAGACTTCTATCATTTCAGTGCATGATCGTATATTAATTTTGGGTGACTTTAATGTACATGTATGCTGCCCTGGTCAACCCCTGGTTACTGAATTTTGTAATGTTTTGGATTCCTTTGGTCTTATTCAACACATAAATCAAGCAACACATGTCCTTGGTCACACTCTTGACCTTATATTGTCATATGGGACCCGTATTGATAATGTTAATATTGAAAATGCTTCCTTCTCTGATCACAAGCCTATTGTTTTTAATGTCCCTGCTGTGAGCTCTGCCGCCTATAGGCCATTCCTCCCGTTTTTTTAAATCCACTCACTGCTACTCGGTTTAGCGAAAGCTACCTAGCTAATGCTGTTGAAACCTCCATCTTAAACGCTGCAGAATCTTCCTCTGGGCCTGATCATTTGCTTACCTTATTTTATACATTTCGCTCTAACATTTTAGATTCTATTGCACCTTTCAAGTTGAAGCAACCAACGCGAAAATCCTGTTACTGGCTGGATGATAACACTCGTTCTCTCAAACAGGCCTGTCGTAAAAGCGGAGCGGAGATGGAAGCATGATCGTTTAACTGCGTCCTTTGAGATTTTTAAACATTTTTTTGTTCGTGTTTTTTTTTTTTAAATGTCACAGGAGATGTATTTTAAATAAAAAAAAACAAGAGAGTAAACGTCTTAGCATTCATAAATTGTCAATTTTATGTAGTTAGAACTGAGATGTTCATTTTTAAATATAATAATTTTACTATTTACTTTGTAAAGGTTTGTGCAAAAACCACAAAAAAGTTAGAAAAAAGAATTGTTTTAAAAATTAATTTTAAAAAAGGGTGCTCCAATGTATTTAAGGATAAGAGGTGAGGATTTGTTTACTGTTCATGCTGTGAGCAGCCATGTTGTTTTGACATCACTTGCTAAACTCAGGGTTCAGGAGACCGTCACAGGTTCCTGAATAGGAAATCTGGGCCGAGTGGGTGTTTTCTTTGTTTTTTTTTCTTAGCCGGAGGTCTGGTTACAGCCTTTAGTCGAATGCAGCTTTAGCCTTCAACCTTCCCACTTGTTAGTTGACATGTGAGAGGAGAGAGTTAGCTAGTAGGAGGGAGTTGGCAAGAGACCAAATTGGGGGGAAATAAAAAAATGTTAAAATGCATAAAAACATAAGTGAAAAAAAAAATGTATACTACACTTAGCTTTTAAGTTGTTATCCTCTTACACCCGAAGTTTACTTATGAAAAACTTACCTGCTTCAAAAACTTACTTAAAAAGTTTACTCACTTACCATCAAACACTTTTTGGTTGTGTGGGCTCCAACTACCGAGTCCACATGAAGGCGCAGACTCTCCGCCACATCCGTCAGTCTGTAGCCAAGTCTGAATGTGTCCTCGAGTTTCATCTTTCTCCCTTCACAGCTCACTGTCAGCGTTGTGAGCACGAGCAGCCCCACACCGAGCAACTTCTGCCAGACTGTACTCTCAGTATGACTGCCACACGAAATCATCTTTAAACAAAGTGTCTTTCGCAAATATGTCCAAGCATTAAAAGCGACTGAAACTCGACTTCTGGGAGAGCACACCCGGGTAACTTCATCTAACCACAAACCCGACTGTCAGCCGTCGTTAGTCATAAATCAGCACTTCCAAAATAAATCCTGATTACAAGTGTGACAATCTATTTCAGTGATCTAGATTTCATGTCAGAACGTGTTCAAGTTTCACTGAAAAAGAAAACCAGCAGGAAATCACATCACCAGTTGCCTTTGTGTTAATTTTTTATAGGCCAGAAGTGTTTGGCACTGACAAAATAACTTCAGCATAATCCTTTCATCGGCTATATTAGGTACTGAAGAAATGAGTGTTAAAATAAAAGATCTCTAGGTTTAATTTTTGGAAGAGGAAAAAGAAAAGCTCACAGCATATAATAGCCAATAAATCGCAGAAGTCATCAAGGCATTTTGTTATAGGCTCCAAAAAACACAGGATAGAAAAATAAGTATTTAATTGTCCTCCCAAAAGAAAAGTCTTTGTAGCTGATTCCTACGTTGCTGCGCTTCTCTCCCCTTTTGGCAAGTGTACACGTAATGCAGGTGAAACCTGTTTAACTACCAGTGGGAGGGAGAGAGGAGGACAAGAGGCCAGGGAGAAAAACATACTCTAATTTAAAGCATGGTGTTCCTGAACTGCTGCTCGTCACAACCTGTGAACATAATTTACATCGCCCTGTCCCAGAGAATTTGTAATCTTGAGATCCTCATTTACGTGCCAACCACAAGGTCCACGAAAAAGTAGAGCATTGGGTTCAGAGCATTGGGTTCTCAGCTTTGGGATGCCAGCTGAGATGTGAAAGGGGTCTTGGTTTATGCTGGATGAGAGAAAAACAGTTCAATAAACTGTAAAATAAAAACAAGTGAACAAGAACTACACTATAAGGCCAAATAAAATGTGGACACCTCACCATGACACCCATATGTGCTTGTTGAACATAACCTCAACTCTTCTGGGAAGGCTTTTCACTAGATTTTGAGGGTGGCTATTGAAATTTCTGCTCATTAAGCTTCAAGAGCATTGATGAGGTCAGGCAATGACTGTGGGCGACGAGGCCTGTGGTGCAATCAGCACTCCGATTCATCCCAAAGGTTGACGTCAGTTCTGCGTGCAGGCCACTTGAGTTCTTCTACTCTAACCTTGGCAAACCATGTCTTCCTGGACTTCACTTTGGGCACAGGGCATTGCCATGCTGGAAGAGGTTTGGGACTCTTAATTCCAGTGAAGGGAAATTGTAATGCTACAGCAGACAAACTCATTCTTTACAATTGTATGCATCCAAATTTGTTTCAACAGTTTGGGGAAGAACCATGTATGGGTGCAATTGTGAAGTGTGCACATACATTTGACCATATAGTGTACACACAGTCAATTTACTTTAATTCGGTTTCTAAAAAAATCACCCGAAGCTGTCAGTGTGTGTATGCGTGTGTGTGTATACATGCTACAATGGTTCCAGGGTGTCCAGAAGCTGCACTACTGTGACAGGTTCTGGAGCTGTAGCCACTAATACAAAAATTAACTCTCAGATCAATAAATACTAAATAGATGATGCTTGATCTGATACTGATGTACCGATTTGTTGCTGTTTAAGAAGTATTGTAGTGCTATGATTAAGTTAGGAAGTACATGCCTGGCCTCACTAATGCTCTTGTGGCTGCATGGGTAAATCCCTACAGATATGCTTTAAATTCTAGTGGAAGGCCTTCCACTTAATCTGAAACTGAATGTTCAAAAAGCACAAATGGATTAGATGGTCAGGTATCCGCAAACCGTTGGCCATACAGCGTGTGTCGGTGGATGAAGTGGCGGGTGTGGTTCCGGAGAGAGCTGCCAGTGCAGAAGCGCCTGTGAAAGCAGAACCACAGACGAGAACTGAAGGACAAAACCCCCAGGAGCACCTGACAACATCCAATTGACAAGTGTAAAGACTAAGACATGGTGATTAAGGAGAAACCTGGAGAACCCACAGGAAACCCACATGGCTTACTGTCTCTGAGAGGAGTATACAGGTGCATCTCAATAAATTAGAATGTCGTGGAAAAGTTCATTTATTTCAGTAATTCAACTCAAATTGTGAAACTCGTGTATTAAATAAATTCAATGCACACAGACTGAAGTAGTTTAAGTCTTTGGTTCTTTTAATTGTGATGATTTTGGCTCACATTTAACAAAAACCCACCAATTCACTATCTCAACAAATTAGAATACTTCATAAGACCAATAAAAAAAAACATTTTTAGTGAATTGTTGGCCTTCTGGAAAGTATGTTCATTTACTGTACATGTACTCAATACTTGGTAGGGGCTCCTTCTGCTTTAATTACTGCCTCAATTCGGCGTGGCATGGAGGTGATCAGTTTGTGGCACTGCTGAGGTGGTATGGAAGCCCAGGTTTCTTTGACAGTGGCCTTCAGCTCATCTGCATTTTTTGGTCTCCTGTTTCTCATTTTCCTCTTGACAATACCCCATAGATTCTCTATGGGGTTCAGGTGTGGTGAGTTTGCTGACCAGTCAAGCACACCAACACCATGGTCATTTAACCAACTTTTGGTGCTTTTGGCAGAGTGGGCAGGTGCCAAATCCTGCTGGAAAATGAAATCAGCATCTTCAAAAAGCTGGTCAGCTGAAGGAAGCATGAAGTGCTCCAAAATTTCTTGGTAAACGGGTGCAGTGACTTTGGTTTTCAAAAAACACAATGGACCAACACCAGCAGATGACATTGCACCCCAAATCATCACAGACTGTGGAAACTTAACACTGGACTTCAAGCAACTTGGGCTATGAGCTTCTCCACCCTTCCTCCAGACTCTAGGACCTTGGTTTCCAAATGAAATACAAAACTTGCTCTCATCTGAAAAGAGGACTTTGAACCACTGGGCAACAGTCCAGTTCTTCTTCTCCTTAGCCCAGGTAAGACACCTCTGACGTTGTCTGTGGTCCAGGAGTGGCTTAACAAGAGGATTATGACAACTGTAGCCAAATTCCTTGACACGTCTGTGTGTGGTGGCTCTTGATGCCTTGACCCCAACCTCAGTCCATTCCTTGTGAAGTTCACTCAAATTCTTGAATCGATTTTGCCTTGACAATCCTCATAAGGCTGCGGTTCTCTCGGTTGGTTGTGCATCTTTTTCTTCCACACTTTTTCCTTCCACTCAACTTTCTGTTAACATGCTTGGATACAGCACTCTGTGAACAGCCAGCTTCTTTGCCAGTGAATGTTTGTGGCTTACCTAGTGAACCAAACTGAGAGACCATTTTGAAGGTTCAGGAAACCTTTGCAGGTGTTTTGAGTTGATTAGCTGATTGGCATGTCACCATATTCTAATTTGTTGAGATAGTGAATTGGTGGGTTTTTGTTAAATGTGGGCCAAAATCATCACAGTTAAAAGAACCAAAGACTTAAACTACTTCAGTCTGTGTGCATTGAATTTATTTAATACACGAGTTTCACAATTTGAGTTGAATTACTGAAATAAATGAACTTTTCCACGACATTCTAATTTATTGAGATGCACCTGTAATGTGTTCCCATGTCCTCCCATCTCCCAAAAACATGATGATAGGTGGATTGGCTGCTAAATTGCCCCTAGGTGTGAATGCGTGTGGTGCACTGCAATGGACTGGCATCTCATCTCACATCCATTGTTCCTGGGATAGACTCTGGTTTCCCTGAGAGACACAGAGACATGGATTAAACCCTGAAAAGGACGAACATGAAGGCATGAGGTGCAAATTGTCTTAAAAGGAGAAATAACTCAATACATAACATGCAGTTGGACAGCAATTTAATGAATTGCAAATGATCAACCAACATAACTAGGCAGTTTTCAAAATAGAAAAAAAAAAAACAAAAAACAAAAAGTACAAAAAAAACAAGGTAGATCAGTCTAGAAGACTGCAGATCAACAACCAGAAGCCTGTCAGGCAGTTCTTTCTCAGAGGAAGTCTCTAGCTTATCACTAATGTCATTGTTTCGGTGGAGCAAAACCGGTTGAGGTGGAATGGAGAGTAAGAGCAAGTCGGAGTAGTTCCACTTTAAAAGGGCCACCAGATTAAACATGCCAGAATACAAGCAGCAGCAAAAGGCCGAGATGATCAGCTGTGATAGGTCGGAGATATCATGCCAGGTTTGTTCCTTTACAACTGAACAGTTAACTTGTTTCATAGTCAGTTGGTAACCAAGCAAACATGATGGAATGTGGAATTTCAGCTGATGGTGGCTGGAGTTAGTGAAGAATCACGACAACAGAGCACTCTTCACAGCAAATCCATCTACATCTAACGATCAGCTCATTCAGCTGGATAAGACGTTGGTGCAATGGACCAATCAGTAACCAGTCTATCCGATGTAGATGCGGTGGAAATCATTGGCGCCAAAGGCGGCGTTGCACTTCGGGCACTTCCTCTGGCGTGTATCGTAACGCGTCTTCACACACTCGAAGCAGAAGACGTGGAAGCACTTTGTCAGCACAGCATCCTTTACACGAGAGTTGCAGCATGGACACGTCAAACGAGCCTGCAAGAACAAGAGGCGTTCATTTTCTCAAACTGTAGCCATGCTAAAGAAGATCAACTCCTGTTACGAAAACTGTGCTTTAAACAAAACATTTCCATTCGTATTCCTTACCTTGTATTCATTAATTTCCTCATTAAGTATCTCGTCACCGTTGCGCATGCTCTCAGCAGGTTTCTTGGCTTTCTCAATCTTCCTGCGCAGTTTGGATATGTCCTCCTAATGAAGCAAAATAATCATCTTAACACACTCATCTATTTCCATTCTAAATGTTATTTTGCCTGGTTTCGGTATATTCCAATAGTTCTATAATTATGGAGTCACTGTTAATAAGTGTTAAAAATGGGCGTTACATCATTGTGTGTGCATGTGTACCTGTGCACGGCGGGCATTGAAGGACTCTTTCTCTCTGGAGATGCTGTTCTCGATCACCTCCTCACGGACTTCTTTCAGTCTCTGCTGCACTCCTTCCAGCTGAGCCCGTAAATCCTCCGACATCAACGCAGACTCTTGGGCCTGGGTGCACAAGTATGTGTGCTGAATTAGATTCTTTAGGAACATCTTTTTTTTTTTTTTTCCTACTATAAAGCAGTGTCAGTTCATAGGGCTTTTATCAGCTAGTTCAGTGTATACCGATTAGAAATGTCTGTTTGCAATTAATCTGGCTTTAAGGGCCTTTTTGTACAGAAAAATACTAGAAGTTTGGTTTACCAGAAAACTGCATTTGTGCTTTTGCCATTGACCTGCTGTCCAGTACCAAAGGTTTCAGTTGTATTATTTATGGTCCCTGTTCAAGATTGGCACCAACAGGAACCAACAGTACTTGGGGTGGGGTTTGTTGATTAGTTACATGTACCACATCACACAGCCAATGATTTTCAACACGAATAAAAAGAAACACGGCTGTTCTTTTTACAATAATATAATTTACTATAAATAATATAAGACTTCACAGAGCTTTAGTCTGTTGATAACATCCTTATGATGTTATTTTCATTTTCTCATGTAATCATGAATAATTAGTTTATCTATCTTCCATACCGCTTATCCTACACAGGGTCCCGGGGGAGCCTGGAGTCTATCTCAGGAGACTCTGGGCACAAGGCGGGGGACACTCTGGACAGAGTGCCAACCCATCGCAGGGCACAATCGCGCGCACACATTCACACACAACAGACAATTTGGAAATGCCAATCAGCCTAATCAGTCCCCCAGAATGGGGGAGGAAACTGGAGTACCCGGAGGAAACCCCCGAAGAACGGAGAGAAAATGCAAGCTGCACATACACAGGGCGGAGGCGGGATTCGTGCCCTTAACCCCAGAGGTGCGTAGCAAACGTGCTAACCACTAATCCACCGTGCCCCCCTACAATTAGTTGAAATTCAAATCATTTTCATGATCACAGCTGGGGAACTAAATGGAGAAAAAAAAAGAAGAAACATTTCAGCATTTGTGCCCTTTCCTCATTAAATATTCCAGACCTCTTAAAGACTTTTCCAGACATTCCATGCTGAACTTTCTAAAAAAAAAAATTTAATAGTCATTAAAAAAAAACAGGAAAGAGAAAACAAAACTGGGTCTAGAATATCTGGTAACAGATCTGGAAATGAGTGCCATTAAATACAATCCTTTCCAGACTTGTGCAAGAACACTGTGTTAATCTAAGCACTTATTCTATGTTAAACTTAAAACTGTGTGCGCATGCGCACGTGCACGTATGCACGCACGCACACAGCAGAACTGTGTTGGTGGTACCTTGCGTTTGTTCATGTCCAGGGCTTGTGTGCGCAGAGCCAGCTCTCTCTCTGCAGCACTAATGGTGCCCTGCAGGAGGCGTTCTTTCTCCTCCAGCTTCCTCACAACCTGCAGCTGAGCATCCACCTGAGAGACAGACAAAGAGAGAACTTTATTGATAACATGCATCATGTAACCAACAGTGGAACCCAGTACTGTTGCCAGACTCGCCCACCTGTGTCTTCAGTGTGAGCAGTTGGTCGGCCAGCTCTTCTTTTTCTTCTTTCAGGAGCTTATGGATCTGGTTGGATTTAATGCGCTCGCTCATGAGCTTGAAGTTGGCATCGTCCTTCTCACGGAGCTGCTGCATCAAGCGGATGTTTTGTTCCTGCATGTCCTCAAAGGCCTGTCCGGTGACGTCCATCTCACTCAGCAAGGCGTCCTCCTCCTGACCAAAATACACATTACACCAGCTATTATCATCAGTGCTATCGGAATACTGTTATACAGATGGCTGACGAATTAAAGGAAAACTCGGTGGCTTTGTTATACTGTGGGGGGGGGGCATTTAAGTTGTTTGCGTGATTTGGATCCACTTCTGGTCTGATATTCTGTACTATACACACAATATAATGTCGTAAGAGATTCAGAAAAAAATTATTCCAACAACTGCCTAACAAAAAAATGTTTTAAAAAAATTCAGGTCACAACTTTGCCTTGGAGCTTAGCGTCTTCCAAAAAGAAAAACAGTTTTTTATACATATATTAGCAACGAAGTGTTACTTCTGCACACACACAGAAACTACACTGACAGATTACTAACCGCACTCACACACACATTCATAACTCACACACACAGACCTGCTTGGCAAGGGAGAGTTTCTTGTTGAGGACGTCAATCTGATCCTCTACTGAGCGGATCTTTCTCAGAGCTTCCTCGTCAGCCATTTTCTTTCCTTCCCTCCTCTCCCTCTCCTCCAGATCCCGCAGGCGTTGACGTAGCTCCTCTGCCTGACACACATACACATACATACACATGCATGTAATATAAAGTGACAAGTTTCAGTTTCATGTAAGCTTAAGTTGATAGGAATTTGTGTGGGTGAGAGATTTACTGTATGTGTACCTCAGCTTTGGTCTTTTTCTCTGCAGCCATCAGTTGCACTTTGTCCCTCTGTTCTTTTGGGGCAGAGCGATACATGTCTAGCAAGAGCTTCATCTCTCTCTGAGACTCTTGGGCTTTTCTGCCACATAAGTAACAACTATATAACACTGAACATCATTATAATTATAATCGCATTTTATCAAACAATAAGCTTATCAGAGCAACTTACTTAAGCTCCACCCTGACGATTTTCAGTTGCTCCACTTCCTTCCTCTTTGGCCCTCCAATCACAGTGCAGCGTTCAGCTGGTGTGTCGTCTGATTGATTGCTGCTAGTGCCTGGTTTCTCCTTCTCCTCTTTCACTGCCACACGAGTTAGCCTCTCTCTCTCTTTCTGATCTTTCTCTTTTTCTTTCTTCTCCTCCTTCTCTTTTTCCTTGTCTTTCTCCTTTTCTTCTTCTTTTACTGTGCCTTCAGGTTCAGTTCCAGGCTCTGTCTTAACTGACACTCCTGAAAAGAGACACAGAAATAGACATCCATAATGACAAATCAATCACTTCTTCTCTCCATTAATAAATTAAAAGGGCAGTTATGAATTTTAATAACATTCTGTTTCCTGTACAGAAAATGGAAATTACAATGGAAACACTGCCAAGCTTCCCCCCCCCTTCTCTCAACCACACTCCTCTGC
This sequence comes from Cranoglanis bouderius, assembly GCA_023630585.1. Classification (NCBI taxonomy): domain Eukaryota; kingdom Metazoa; phylum Chordata; class Actinopteri; order Siluriformes; family Cranoglanididae; genus Cranoglanis; species Cranoglanis bouderius. The sequence continues at coordinate 6,621,668 of CM042542.1, read as the reverse complement.
TGAAATTATATATGCCTTGTGTTTTTTTTAAGGAAAGGCAGCAATCTAGATCAGCTCTGATCCAGCTGGGGTCGAAACTAATATCCAGGGGGGAAAACAAACAGAAACTTGTAAAAAAAAACAAAAAAACAAAGATGCTCAAGAGTTCCAGTGCATGGAAATATCACAAATCAGTTACATATTATTGAGGTTCTGAAGTATTTTTTATATAAACAAATGAATTGAAACAGTTACAAATTCTGTGCATTATAAAGCAAATACAGTTGTGATCATATATATATTTTTTTTTTTAAATAAGAGGGACCATAAAAATTGCATTTTGTTTTTTATTTAGTTCACAAGACACAATAATAACTGAATTTACACAAATGAACCAGTTCAAAAGTTTACATACGCTTGATTCTTAATACTGTGTGTTGTTACCTGGATGATCAACGACTGTTTTTAATGTTTTGTGATAGTTGTTTATGAGTCCCTTGTTTGTCCTGAGCAGTTAAACTGCCCACTGTTCTTCAGAAAAATCCTCCAGGTCCTCCACATTCTTTGCTTTCCCAGCATCTTCTGCATATTTGACCCCTTTCCAACAATGACTATATGATGTTGAGATCCATCTTTTCACACTGAGGACAACTGAGGGACTCGTACACGACTATTACAAAAGGTGCAAACATTCACTGATGCTCAAGAAGGCACCAAGATACATTAAGAGCCAGGGAGATGTAAACTTTTGACTGGTTCATTTGCGTAAATTCAGTTATTATTGTGTCTTGTGGACTATATATAAACATCTGTTATGTGAAATAGTTTATTCAGGGCAATACTAAAAAAAATGCAATTTTTATGATCCATCTTTTTTTATTATTAACATTTTGCAGATTCTGCAAGGGGTATGTAAATTTATGAGCACAACTGTACTAAAAATGGTCTTTCACTGAAGTATTACCAGTGGTAGTGGGTGTGGATGAATCATTATCCGACCCTGCTTTCACTGTGACGTCAGAGGCAGCAGATGTTATAACAGAGGCAGGTTCTTCTTTTATATCCATCTCTGCGCTTGATTGTGATTGGACGGCAGGGTTACCCTTTGCAGCACGCAGCTATGAGAAACAAAGAAATGAATGTGACATTTTCCTTTACTTACAGTGCCCTCCACTAATATTGGCACCCTTTGTAAATATTAGCAAAGAAGGTTGTGAAAAATTATCTTTATTGTTTAACCATTTGATATTTTGCTCAAAAAACTCACAAAAATACTCTCTCATGGATATCAAACAACTGCAAACAAAACACAGGTTTATCTTTAAAAAAAAAAAAAAAAAAAGTCTTTACTAAATATAGATGTGCAATTATTGGCACCCCTATAAATTCATATGAGAAAAATATATTTGAAGTATATTCCCATATACTTCATTTTACAGGGGTATAAATATGAGGTAACACATAGGCCAAATTCCCTTAGTCATTCATAACAATGGGTAAGACCAAGGAATATAGCTGTGATGTGCAGCAAAAGGTTGTTGAGCTTCACAAAATGGGAAGTGGCTGTAAGAAAATAGCAAAAGCATTGAAATTGCCCATTTCCACCATCAGGGCAATAATTAAGAAGTTCCAGTCAACTGGAAATGTTTTGAATCGACCTGGAATTGGATGTGTCTGAACTGTCTCAACGCACTGTGAAGAGGATGGTTCGAGTGGCCAAAAAATCTCCAAGGATCACAGCTGGAGAATTGTAAAAGTTAGTTGCGTCTTGGGGGCAGAAAGTCTCCAAAACTACAATCCGAAGTCACCTACATCACCACAAGTTGTTTGGAAGGGTTTCAAGGAAAAAAGCCTCTACTCTCATCCAAAAACAAACTCAAGCGTCTTCAGTTTGCCAGACACTACTGGAACTTCAAACGGAATAGGGTTCCTTGGTCAGATGAAACCAAAATAGAGCTTTTTGGCAATAAACGCCAGAGGTGGTTTTGGCGCACACTGAGAGGTAGCCATACGGAAAAGTACCTCATGCCCACGGTTAAATATGGTGGTGGCTCTTTTAATGTTTTGGGGCTGGTTTTCTGCCAGAGGACCTGGACATTTTCTTAGGATACATGACATCATGGACTTGATTAAATATCAACAGATATTAAATGAAAACCTGACTGCCTCTGCCAGAAAGCTTAAAATGGGCCGTGGTTGGATCTTCCAGCAGGACAATGATCCAAAACATAAATCATAATCAATACAAAAATGGTTTACTGACCACAAAATCAAGGTCCTCCCATGGCCATCCCAGTCCCCTCACTTGAAACCCATAGAAAACCTGTGGGGTGAACTGAAGAGGAGAGTCCACGAGCGTGCACCTCGAAATTTGAAGGATCTGGAGATATTCTGTATGGAGGAATGGTCTTGCCACGTATTCTCAAACCTCATCAGGCATTATATGAGAAGACTCAGAGCTGTTATCTTGGCAAAGAGAGGTAGCACAGAGTATTGAATAAAAGGGTGCCAATAATTGTTGCACACCTATATTAAACAAAGATTTTTTTTTTTGGACAAACCTGTGTTTTGTTTGCAATTGTTTGATATCCGTGAGAGCAGAGAATTTTTGTGAATCATTTGAACAAAAGATCAAAAGGTTAAACAATAAAGACAATTTTTCACAGCCTTCTTTGCCCATATACAGGTGCATCTCAATAAATTAGAATGTTGTGGAAAAGTTCATTTATTTCAGTAATTCAACTCAAATTGTGAAACTCGTGTATTAAATAAATTCAATGACACAGACTGAAGTAGTTTAAGTCTTTGGTTCTTTTAATTGTGATGATTTTGGCTCACATTTAACAAAAACCCACCAATTCACTATCTCAACAAATTAGAATACTTCATAAGACCAATAAAAAACATTTTTAGTGAATTGTTGGCCTTCTGGAAAGTATGTTCATTTACTGTACATGTACTCAATACTTGGTAGGGGCTCCTTTTGCTTTAATTACTGCCTCAATTCGGCACGGCATGGAGGTGATCAGTTTGTGGCACTGCTGAGGTGGTATGGAAGCCCAGGTTTCTTTGACAGTGGCCTTCAGCTCATCTGCATTTTTTGGTCTCTTGTTTCTCATTTTCCTCTTGACAATACCCCATAGATTCTCTATGGGGTTCAGGTCTGGTGAGTTTGTTGGCCAGTCAAGCACACCAACACCATGGTCATTTAACCAACTTTTGGTGCTTTTGGCAGTGTGGGCAGGTGCCAAATCCTGCTGGAAAATAAAATCAGCATCTTCAAAAAGCTGGTCAGCTGAAGGAAGCATGAAGTGCTCCAACATTTCTTGGTAAACGGGCGCAGTGACTTTGGTTTTCAAAAAACACAATGGACCAACACCAGCAGATGACATTGCACCCCAAATCGTCACAGACTGTGGAAACTGAACACTGGACTTCAAGCAACTTGGGCTATGAGCTTCTCCACCCTTCCTCCAGACTCTAGGACCTTGATTTCCAAATGAAATACAAAACTTGCTCCCATCTGAAAAGAGGATATTGGACCACTGGTCAACAGTCCAGTTCTTCTTCTCGTTAGCCCAGGTAAGACGCCTCTGACGTTGTCTGTGGTTCAGGAGTGGCTTAACAAGAGGAATACGACAACTGTAGCCAAATTCCTTGGCACGTCTGTGTGTGGTGGCTCTTGATGCCTTGACCCCACCCTCAGTCCATTCCTTGTGAAGTTCACTCAAATTCTTGAATCGATTTTGCTTGACAATCCTCATAAGGCTGCAGTTCTCTCGGTTGGTTGTGCATCTTTTTCTTCCACACTTTTTCCTTCCACTCAACTTTCAGTTAACATGCTTGGATACAGCACTCTGTGAACAGCCAGCTTCTTTGGCAATGAATGTTTGTGGCTTACCTAGTGAACCAAACTGAGATACCATTTTGAAGGCTCAGGAAACCTTTGCAGGTGTTTTGAGTTGATTAGCTGATTGGGCATGTCACCATATTCTAATTTGTTGAGATAGTGAATTGGTGGGTTTTTGTTAAATGTGAGCCAAAATCATCACAATTAAAAGAACCAAAGACTTAAACTACTTCAGTCTGTGTGCATTGAATTTATTTAATACACGAGTTTCACAATTTGAGTTGAATTACTGAAATAAACGAACTTTTCCACGACATTCTAATTTATTGAGATGCACCTGTATACCAAGGGTGCCAATATTAGTGGAGGGCCCTGTATAATACAAATATATTATTATTGTTCAGTGTTTCCCACAGAGTAGAGGACTGTGTATGTTGGATACTGAGTATGAATAAAAAAGAACCCAAGTCTTTGTTTCTTTATTTGCTCATTTAAGTTCAAATCAAATTAATACTAATTACTTAATTATTGGGGTCACTCTTTCTGCATTTACTGCATTCAAGACATTTAGTTATTGTTCTTATGAAGTTCTGTTTTAAATAACATGTTCCATGTTATTTAATGGGGCAAAATATCCCTTGACAGTCATCAAAATGAATTACCTATGTGTGGGGAAACACTATACTGCCTACTCATTGCAGGTCTCTCTAACCTGGTTGAGCTCTTGCTGGGCCTCTCGGAGTCTGAGTTTGAACTTGACCACCTCTCCCTTCATCTGCTGGTTATGCGTCTGCAACGTGCTGATAAGGTGACGCATCTCCCGATTTATTGGTCCTTATGGAGAGAGAAAATTGAAAACTGAGAGACACCTCTAACATGCTGAAGGACAGCATGCAAAATAAATGTCACACCAAGCAGTGAAACATGAAAGTGAGAGTTACCTGCTTGCTCGTTGGCAGCAAGTGTTTGCTCAAACTCAATCCTCAGCATCTCGTACTCCTTGCGCACCTGAGCCAGTGTGTCCTCCAGCTGAATCACTTCAGTACGAACTTTACGCTGCAGAGACACCTCATCATTCTAACACACACATACACACACAAAATGCCGTTTTACTTTTTATCATAGCTATCCCAGGGTGCCGACCCTTCCGACTCAGCCCAATGAGACATCCACAAAGGAGACAGACAGAAATAAAGTAAGTGGTAATATCAGTAGACAAAATGTTAGCAATAAGCCTGCACTGAACCCAGGGTAGGCTGGATCCCAAAGCTGATAAACTAATAAGCACGCAAACTTTCTATGAACCATCCGCAAGTACCTCCATGTGGTCGAGTTGGCGAAGACGGGCGGCTCTGGTTGTGTTCAGGCGAGCTCTGGTCTCATCCAGCTGGGCCTTCAGCACCAGAGATTCGTTATAAAGCACAGAGAACTGGGACTGCAGACACCGATACTCTGCCGTCTCTCTCACCAATCCCTCAGCCCTGCACATGAGCTCCATCTGAGAGAAATACACATACACACAACCATCAAAGTGGAACATGTTACTTTTAGCCCTTACTATAACACGAGAAAAGAACATCACGTGACATGGTATGTCACTATTAACAAATAACAAATCTAGTTCTTCTGGTGGTAATAAACCTTAAGTTCCTGAAAAGGTTCCTGTGGCAGAAATGCAGCTTATGAATGTGAAAGCATTTGCTGATGTGACCGAATGCATGTACAAAAGCAAAAACGTACCTTCATGTTGTTGTTCTCCTGGACAACTGTCTGCAGGTCCTGCTGCAGTTTCTGCAGCTCACTAAGCCGGTTCTCTGCTAACTCCCTGTTCTCTTCCAACTCACTGTTCATCTCCTCAAACTTGAAAAGAGCAAGAAAGAGTCAAATCTGCACAACCACAACTGGGACTACTTCCTTTCCATCCTAAAGATTATTCAATTACATTTCATGAAGAAAGGCTTGGACAACATTAAATAAGAGGCCAATCAATTAACAAGAAAATGAAATAAGCACTTACCTTCCTCTTGTTGATAGTGATGGTCCCACACACGCTGCTGGCCTCGCCACATACTTTATAGCCTTTACTATTTAGCTGAGCAAAGAAAATCAAACACGTATGTCAGCAAAGTGGTAGATTCAGCACACCTGAAACCCAGATAGAGACACACATACATAAACACATACACACTCACCCTCTCCAGCACCTCCCCCAGATGTGTGTTGAGACGGTTTTCCCTACGGCGGATTTTCTCTGTGTCCCATTGCAGTTCCTCTATTGACACCTGCAGTTCACTTATTCTGTTATCAGCACGACTAGCAGCACGCGCCAGGGAACGAGACTGAAACATATCCACACACACAGATAAAAAAAATTATTAAATGATAAAAATAAAAAAAAAATCAGCAAAAATCATACCACACCAAACACTTAATTTATCCCAGAACATGTCAAATTAAAAGATTTTACTGTAGAAAAATAAAATATGTTCATACATCGTTGTCTATGTTCATATAGCCTACTGTTTGTAACATGGACGTCTTTTGCTTCTGCAATGCACCTTGTTTCGGTGTCTCACTTGTTCAATATTACAAGTTATAATGTTGTTTGTTACAAAAAAGTGCAAAAAAAAAAAAAAAAAAAAACAAAAAAACCTTAATAAAAATACAAGCATCATATATTGTCATAATATGAAGACCCGCTGGCCAAAATCAAGGTTCAATCAAGGTTAAAGGCACACCAAAAAAACTGCACAATCATCGTTTTAATGATAGATCATCGATGTCTCTTCCGAGTATTCGAGTACTCGTGCTCATCCGTAGAAAGTACTAACATGAGCAGCTTTACCAATTTGCTCTCATTACAAATGCCAGAATCTATGAATATACATGAAAATGCGAATTGTGAACAAATACATTACTCCTGCCATGCCAAATAGCAGAATTTGACATTAGCTAAACCTGTGACTGGTTCAAATATATAATTAAAGCTCCCTAAATAGTTTCTTTACAAAGTAAGTGTCTGATATAAATGAAAAAAAGTTCCTATTGCACTATGTTAACAAATATGGCACAAACACCCATCTGTATAAATGCACTCAGACATCGAGGCAGCTCTTGAGTTCAGGAGGCTTTTAAAGCTGCATTGTATAATTTCTGAAACACTTATGCTAGGGCATTAATGTATTGAGAATGTATTATAAGAGTTAAAGAAAGCAGTTGCTCTGAGGAATAGACTCTGTAATTGTGAATTTGAAGTACTCAAAAGAGATTCATTTGGAAGTGTTCTTGCATGCCTGTAAACTATCTTGCATATGCACAGCACTCACTGGGCAGGTAAATACATACAAATGTGAATGAAGAAGAAAGATCAGTAAAAGTGAGCATTCAAAATATGGCTGGGCTGATCAAGACAAAAAAAGTAACAAGATTATATCTGGCTTAGGACTGTCTACATATAAATGCATTAATCAAGCCAATAAAATCACTGCAAGGTTTGATGAGGTCAATTAAGTGAAATGACTGTGCTTCAGATTTTTTAGAAATTCTGGTTTCATCATCAAACCATACACACAGCCCAACTCAACAAGAACCAGAAAAATACAGAAATTTCTAACTCACAAAAATGCTTTCTCACCTCACTGGTCATGTGACTATGTTTTTGTTTGAGGTCATCTGTCAGCTGACGAAGCCGTTCGTTCTCATTGGCCAGTAAGGTGTTTAAGCGAGCAGCGATTTCCAAGAGGCTACCGTCTATGGTCACCACAAACACACAAGTAAGGCTTATATATCCCCCCCAAGTAAACACATACAGTCACTTTTAATGAACTGTCAACAGAGAGTAAGCTCTTATAAAGATATTACAGACTATTAAGGGCCTTTCACACTGAGTGCGATTAAGTGACGCGAATGTTCGACGCGATGACGCTCTTGAATCGAAACAATAGATCCCTATGGAGTTATTCACACCGGGCGTGATCAATCACGGCACGACAAAGCGAGATTTTTTATTTTTCCGACCAGCGTGTCGAATTTTTCCCCGTCACCTCATGATGAAACGGGCCGTCCAATTAGAGTTGAGCTTTAGATCACGTGCCCAGAGCCGCTGCTGTTGCACAAAGGGGCGAGATAGGTGACGCTATAGCACAGAAAGCTGTTTTGAAAACCAGCATAAACACCAAAGAGAAGTATTCTGGAAGAGAAGTGCTTGCTGACTTTAAGAGTTGTTTTAATCTTTAGTATTTGCAATTTATATTTATATGTTGTGTGTGTGTATGTATGTATTAGTGATGGGTGGTTCGAGTCAGCTCTGTGAGTCGGCTCCTTTAAGTGAACGATGGGAGCCGCCTCCGTCTGAGAGAAGATTTCATTTTTTTGTAAATGAATACAAGACGATAATAGGATGATCTTTTCGCCACACTGCTCGGCCACGCGCACTCCATGCACTGACTGAACGTTGTATTGACGGATATGTGCGTACGACCAGCCACATGTGATAACATTCTCCATATTAATACATTTAATACACACAATGTAAAAATATCATATGGAGCAGGGTTTACTGACAACCTTCACAGACATTAGAATTGTACATCCAACAGTGCAGTGAGTGTGATTTGTTTGGAATGGTTTGTGTTTTGGATAGTTCAATACATGTTCAATACACGAGTAATAGTGTTTGATGTTTTTACGCCAAACATAATGTAAAATTACAATGTTTAGTATAATTACATTAAATAAATTAAATCCATTTTCTTTCTTTTTCTGTGATTAAGAGTTTGTGTGCCTTGTGGTGCTATGTGCCAACATTTAAGTGATTCTTCTTCTTAGTGGTCAAAGACCATAGGTCGATCAGCTGAATAGTGAGTTGCGGCACCTAGTGCGCAGGCGTAAAATGTATTCTCGGTCAGCGCCACCTATCGTGCAGGCGTGAATTAGCCGAAGGCGATCAATTGTTTCGCGTTCGGTGTAAAAGCACCGTTCGTCGGCGATTCGCTTCGCTTTATCGCGTTGCGCTCAGTGTGAAAGGGCCTTTATACTGTACACTAGTATGAGCAATCCTACAATGCACCTCTCACCTGCGTCAGAATCCAAGTCCTTCTTAAGTTGATCTACGGTGCTCTTTAAGCTCTCACAAATCTCTACCACAAAACTGGCCTGTTTACGGCTGGACTCCACCCTCTCCTGTAGCTCTGCCTCCATTTCCTCGGTGCTACTACTGGCCAGCATGGCAAGAAACGAGCTCACTCCTTCTCCTTGCGGACCTGGAAGATAAAAGTTACACATTTACAACATGGTCCGTGTCAGGAGGCGCCAGTGTCATTGCTTCCCTGTGAAGATTTTGGACCATCCTTTACCTCTGTCCTTTGCTCTCTCCTGATTAGAATCTCCATCCGGCTCTGGTGTCCCTGGCTTTAGGCTCCGCCCCTCACCAGGCTGGCTGTCCACTGGCTGGCTTCCTGATTGGTCACAGCGGCGAGCGATCAGCCTCATATTCTCGTCAAACTACAAGCAGAAGTGAGAGGAAGATGAAGGGTCCAAAGTAATTTCTTTTGAACAGAAAGTTCAGCAGGTTATCTGTCTTTCGCACAAGATGTCAGGATTCCACTGGCATGCCGTGAATCGCGAATACTGAATAAGGTGACACCTGTCAGCCGATTGAAAGAGACCATGATCTGTGGCCATGGTATACATACACATAAATTATTTTTGCAGTCTACAGGGGCACCTACCTGGTTCCAGTATCTGTTAAGGATAAGTAGGCTAGCATCATCAGTCGCCTGGCGAGTCTCAAGCCTTTCCACTCGTTCCCTCAATTCATCTTCTATAACCTTAAACCAGAAAGACAGAATATACATGCCAAACTGTCCTAGGATCACATTTATAGTATTCACATTTGTGTGTGTATGAGGTATGGATACATGTACCTGTCTTTGGTCCAAGGCTTCTCCCAACTTTCTGTTTTTCACCTGCAGTGCTTTAATATCCTGCTCCTCCTGTAAAAAAAAATAAATAATTAAAATAATAATAAATAAAATATCACACACGCAGCCAGTGCCATAATAGTTAAATCATCACTGAAAAAAAAAAAGAAAAAAAAAAACACTCGTTAATTAAAAACATTTGACAGACAAATAAAGATGAAGATGAGCTAGCAATCAAAATAGCTGACAAATAGAAGAACAGGAAAAAATGTCGATAACGTAGATAACAAGAAATAGAAATCTGTCTCATCCAAAATCCTTTGCATGTGTACATGCGTTAAACATCTAGTTCTTAAGTAGCGTCATGCAGATTCCCAATATAACATACTGTGATCTAAATACTGTAATGTTCCCGAGGCAGCCATCTTGGCCACAGTTTTGTTCTAAAACACATGTGGAAACTTGGGAATTATAAGGTTCTAGCTGACCTGTGATTTTAAGCTTAAATAAATTTAAAGCAAATCCAACTTCCAAACTTTTAAGTAATATTTTGGTGTACAACCTCTCACATAAATTCAGTGGTGTGTACCTATCATTCATAACATCAACTCATTTTTGCTAAAAAGCCAGAAACCGTATTATTCCGAGGTCTCGACTTGGTTTTCTTCCGCGTGTTAAGTTTGAAGTAATCTATTTTAATTTTTTTGACATGGGGAGAATAAATGCATCCATTAGTTTTGACCTTAAACCTAGACAGAAATTCAGACCTATTGATTATAATATTGAGTGAACACAGCTTCATCATGGGGAAAAAAAAAAATGTACATGCTGTGACCAAGCTAAACAGACTGTACTATAGTTGATCAATTTCTTTGATCTTATTCTGTTTTTATTATTATTATTATTATTATTGTTGTTGTTGTTGTTGTTGTGAAAGACCAACTACACCATAGCGGGTAGCTCCGGTAGACAGCATTTTTCCTATATCTGATTTAAAAGAAGTATCTTTACTACTCGGTGTAGTCGCTCTTGATTCAGTGCAGCCACAGAGCACAGCACTCTGTGGCAGTGGCAGCTCAGTGGTTAAGACGTTGGGCTACTGATCGGAAGGTCGTGAGTTAAAATCCCAGCACTGCCAAGCTGCCACTGTTGGGCCCTTGAGCAAGGCCCTTAACCCGCAGATGTATAAATGAAATAAACGTAAGCCGCTCTGGATAAGGGCGTCTGCCAAATGCCGTAAAATGTAAATGTGGGACTACACACTCAATAGCTTCCCCATCGACACAACTACGGTAAATTTTGACGCTTCAACAATTCATCGCATGAATTTGATTCCTGATTACTTTAAAGAGAAGAGCAGACGAGTGAAAGGGCACTGAAACAGACACAGCACAGGCAACTGATTTGAAGTCACACACAACCAGAGCAGACACCCCAGAACAATATTTCTTTCGTTTTCTCACGTAAAAGTGTATACCAGTGTAATGTTATGAACATCATCTATACCTTACAACCAGTTTAGCAGATTAAACATCATTTCTGTAAAAACTTCTGTAAATACCAACCTGCTATTTTCCGGTACGACACTCGGTTATTAAACATTATGCTCCATGGATTAACGATTTGCTTGGACATGTATTTGCAAAACAGATCTTGTGTGAGAGACTTTCATTGCTGTGTATATCCGACTACATTTAGGGTAAGAGTAAGATTGTGTACTTTTGATTTTTCACCAAATTATTCCATTAAATACACAGAGGTGACAAAGATATCTTCAACAAACTCTCTCTCACACATAATCAGGTTGACAAGCCTTCGTCACTCCTCTGAGCTGCTTCGTTAGGTTTCCATCCCAGGAGAAACGTCTCCACTACCTCCATACCAATTACTACTAGACACTCAATCGACTGCATGACCTAAAATCTTCATAGACCTCACACATAGAGACCACACATCTCACCGAGTTGGACACGCCCCCCAGTTTGATGACCGTCTCCACGGCATTGCTTGCCCCTGTGCTGAGACCTTCGCCTCCGTCTCCTCCCTCTCGGTCTCTCCTTTTCTCAGGCGGAGCACCAGCGGAGCTGCTGGGATCGCACGGCCGCTTCTGAGCAGACATCCTCCTGTACCGCCGGCTGTCCCGCTGCAACACAACAGAAGAAACGTTAAGAGCACTGGTTAGGTCCAAAAATAGATTCCTACTGACAAGCCGAGCTTTAGATATGACAGAAAAGTCATTCTTTTAAAATTTAAACTTACAGTCTGCATAACGTTTCCCTAAAGTTAACACGTGGTTCTCCTTTGGTTATTTTTTGAGAACCATTTTTTGGTTAAGGAAGTTAGCGCCGTTTCCGAAATATTCTGGGAACTTTAATACACTATGTTCTTCTATGATTATATGACAACTGATAAGGAACGCACACCAAAGATTGCTTTTAGGTGCTGCTTTTTTTTTTTTTTGCAATTCATGACAGGATGTTTAAATAGAGTGGCCTATTATTTTCTGTAACTATAAACTAACGTTATTTAAAAGGTTATAGGAACGTTAGGGGAATAAATGGGAAGATTATGATATCAGAGATGTTTTAGGAACCAAAAACAAACATTCCCAGAACGTTCTGGAAAGCAATAATTGGGAACGTAAATATAGATATAGCATAGAAATTATACAGCTGTCACACACATAGTTAAAACTCGAACAGGAGAAAATCTCGAACACTTTTACACCTTCGAGCGGAAAGGTAAAGTAAATAACCACGCTTATTTCGGACACATTAACGTTACTCTAATCCTGTCTGAATTATTCTTTGTAAATTTAGCCTGGCATCTAAGTTAGCGTTAGCTAATCAGTGACTAGCTTCCAAAGCTAGTCTTCAAAAGACTTAAGAGGCTACGTTACTAGATAACGCCAACAGGCTACTCTGTAGTGTTACTGACTTTTTTTTGGGGAAAAAAATATTTTATATACCGTTGTAATTCATTTATTATTCTTAGAAATCATTTCAAAATCATCCTATCTACCTAGAGAGCTACAGTTGGCTAATATGAAGAAGAACCGGAATTCTTATTAAACATTAGCTCCATAAAACCGCCCACGCAGAGGAAATAATTTAGTACAGACACTCCTGTTAAAACCCGCTTATTAATAGTTTATAAAAATGCATTTTTAACACATACAAACCTCGCTTCAGTGTGTTTAACTGGTCAGTTTCTAAATGTTGATATTGCGGAACATTTGGGAGGGGAGAAGCTCCCGGAAACGGAAATATAGTCTACATCTGAAAGTGCGTACTAGTGCTCTTCTTCGTCTTCTTCTTCTTCGTTAGGTTTTTAACGGCGACTGGCTACCATGAGTTGGAGCATTATCGCCACCTTCCGGAACGTTTTCCCATATTTTGCTATACAATCCTAAACTATATCCCAACGATCCCTCATTTAGTTGCTTCAACGTTACGTAACTGATCTCATCATTTCCTGTTGCAGTTGGAGCTGCACAGCTTATTGTTCTTTTTAGTTCACCTGTTGTAAATGGGGCGTTCAGTGCATCGGCTATATCCTCCCTTATGGCATTCACTCGCCTGTAGGCTTCCTTTGTACTCTCCCTGCCTCTTATCCCTTCCTCTGATAGGTTTTCTAAGCTGTGGATTTTAACAGATGTTCTTGCTAGTAACTCTGTCGTTTCTTTATTAGTAACTGCAGTTGTCTCTCCATTCTTCATCACTGGATAATCCCATTCTCGATATCTTCTGGGGATCCTGGAATCTGTGGCTGGGGGTAGAGAAGTGTGGATGGACCCAGAACCCGCCGTAGACATTCCATGTTTACAGGATTGAGAAGTGTGGACTCACCAAAAGACATTTATTCATTCATTCATTCATTTTCTATCCACTTCTTTTGGTGAGGTCAGTCTGTGTCTGATTCACCCATATCAGCATCACCATGTGATGAGCATCACCGCTGCAGAACCAAAAGTCCAGGTGCAGGAGAGATATCAGTGGGTATCAGGCTGGAAAAGCGTGCTAGTTGTATGGGGTAGGGTTTGGGGTAGGGTAGGTTTATAGGAGGAGTTGGATCAGGTCCAGCTCCATGCACTTTTGGTTCTGCAGTGAGGATTATCTCACCATCACATTCTGTTTGTCCCCTAGGCATGAATCAGAAGCTTTTGAACTCTGTTCCTGCGTGATTTTCGACTCTTGTCCCAAGGTCCAGAGTCCATATTGTGAAACATTTCGGCTTTTTTACTATTGGGGGTAAAAGCACGCACGTCAGCACTCAGCTCTTTTACATCATTGATGAGTGTTTCTTAGTTTGCTATCCTTTTCACCCGCCGCACCATTCATCAGTTCCACTGACCCACTCTAATGTGCCTATATGATCACACACAGCTATTGGGCAATTGTCCACCACCCCATTCAATCCTTTTACATATGTAACTGGCGACCTTTCAGATAATCCCTTTCAGTATTAAAATCATAAATTCCTTTCAAAACATACAGTTCAGAGAAAATATTATTTTACACTCTTTTCTTTTAGACAAAAGTTTTGAGAGTCATGTCACCAACATTTCACAAGTGTGTTGAAGTGCTGTAGGGTCAAATTAAATACTTATTTCTTTTGAAATATAAGTACATGGTACACACAATGGTACACACTGTGCAAGTCAGAAACTATCTGGCATAACAATACTCGGCCCTTTATGACACCATGTACTTATTTGACCTTGTCAAGAAAAATTGTTTTTATACTGCCTGAATGCAATTATTAAAATGTCTATTATGCAGTCAAGTGGAAAAGATTGCATACATGCAAGAAATACAAATTGGCTTTACTGGCATGACTATATAGTACAAGTACAGTGTGACCAAATCTTGACAAAATATTGTCAATAACAATACTAATGGTAGTGTCAACAACAACAACAACAATAATAATAATAAAGGGCAGCAGAGTGATGCAGTGGGTAGTTTTGCCACCTCACAGCTACAAGGGCTCTGATTCATGTTCATGGCTCTGGTTCACAGCTACAAGGTCAAGGTTCTCCTCATGGCTGTGGGGTTGTCCGGTTTCCTCCCATCTCCCAAAAACTTAGGTGCAATGGCTACTTAAATTGCCCCTAGCTGTGAATGTGTGTGCATGGAGTGTGTACCTGCAATGACTGGAGTTTGCTGAAGATGAATGAATGAATAATAATAATAATAATAATAATAATAATAATAATTGTTGTTGTTGTTGTTGTGCAGCAGTACCAACAGTATGGACAACAATAATAATAAAATGGGCAGTGGGCAGGGGGAGGTTGTGGGTTTTAGTAAGTGTGAGGATGTCATCTACTGTCTCTCAGGTATTTTGTGCCGAGTGCTGCACTGAGTCTGTATGTGTACATGTTATCTCTGCTTTGTATATCTGACAGTGAGAAGTTTCCGTTTAGGGCCTGATAACACTGATTCATTCTGAATTATAGCAACAAGACATTTAATTAAAAAATAAATAAATAAATCAACTGTCTACGGCAAGGTATATTTAAAAAAAAAAAAAAAAAAAAAAAAAAAAAAAAGTTCACAAGATTGCATTTCCCTTTCTAAATGTGGTATAAATAAGTTGCATGACCAGCCTTTCATTTTGGCAGTTTGTTGCAGTATACACCCACATTTCATTTTGAAATATCTCAGCTACCCCCCCATATATATAACAAAATGGCTGGGCATGAGTCTACAATTCGTACCACGGAGTGAAAGTTAAAAAGAAGCTCTTGACTACGTGCAAAGCAAATGCACAAACTTCTCGTCTTGTTGCATTTTACATTCTTTACATAAATTCAACACACATTTTTCTTTCTTTTTTTTTCACCTATAGGAACCATGGGGGTGCAAACCTTTTCACTCAGATGCATAACAACATGGCTGTGCATGAGTCTACAATTCACACAACAGAGTGAAAGTTGAAAACAAGCACTTGACTATGTACAAAACAAATGCAGAAACTTAAAAAAAAAAAAAAAAAAACCTGAATGACAAGTTTATTGTTATCTGAACAGAGCTGCCTGTAACTTATTGCCCCCATACTTACTGCTTAGACCTATTTACTTTCATTCATATGAATATATGACACTAAGTAGCATTCAAACGAATACAGCATGTTAATTTAAACTCCTAAAAGTCCATTTGAGATTGTTAAGTCAGTTTTTGGGGATTGTTGTGCCATGTGCCAGGTTTGAGAATGGGAAATACTGTGCATTTGCTGGAGGGTTTAAAGGTTGTACGGATGATGTAAGGACATTTTGCGTGTTCAAGCCTGGTTACACGTACACGGACACACACACGTAGACATACTGATGTACCTCGACCAATAACCCGACTGCATGAAGTAAACTCCCATACAGACAGAGCCAGCCTCCATTTTAAGCTGAAATAAATAGCGCTGCGTTCACTTGCTCCTTGCAGACTTGCATTACAGCCCAAACAAGGGATAAAGTACCTGTTTCATCGCTCATCACCGGCGGTACAAAAAATACAACAACCAAGTAAGAATGATAATCAGTTTTTTTTTTTATAGTTCTGTTGCATTTAATCGTGTATGATTTAAAAAAAATAAATAAAAAAGTATTAGAAAAGTAGCCGTGCAGTTTGGAAACGTGATCCTGGGTTTGAGTTGTGTTACTGTAGAAAAAATGTACTCCAGGTAAAGCAATGAAGTGACAAATGCTACCTTTTTTTAAAAATTATATTTCTAAAAACTTTCTTTAATCGAGTTCAGTGTACGACTGCTACACGTTTATTCATACTAACATACAATAAGCAAGCATTGTATGAACGCTGCATGACTTCTAGAGTCAATACATGTTGAATCTGTGAAACTAGTCTAGACTAATAGACTAATTCCTGCCTTGCATAGTAGAATGGCTCATTGTTTGCTCTGGCTTGGAACAAATCACCAAAACTCAAAGAACACGTAGTCTCTTTCGAAATCCTGTTTCAAACTGACCCCAGATCAGCACGGCTTGTCTTCTCCTAGAAGTGAACATCGAGACGGTTTATTCAGAGGGAGGAGCACTTCTGGACTGAACATCAGTCAGGCCAAATATTTACTAAATGTGCAAGAGGGCAGACGGTTGCTAAATCATAAGGAAAACAAATATGCAACCATTAAGATTTACTGCTTAAACCTTACAATTTAGATCCTCTGATCGCTTTTTTTTTCCCCCTAGGATGACCCACCAGTACCCATCCCTTTCTCCAGAGCAGAAGAAGGAGCTGGCCACTATCGCCCAACGTATCGTGGCTCCTGGAAAGGGTATCCTGGCTGCAGATGAGTCCACAGGTGAATTCGTGTATTATCTTAGTTAAATATTAGTTAATCATTCTGAGTTAATCATTGTTGCATGGTGTCGATGAGGAGCAAAAAGTTCACCTGAGTCGCAAGGACAAAAGTATTGCACAAAGCCTGGATTGCACAAATAGACCTGTTAGAACAGAGACTTCGAACAGGCTTCAAACAAAAGTTTCTGTTACATTTGCATTGCATATGCTTGGAAATAAAGGTACCAAACTGTACTTTTTCTTGTCACTCTGTTGGGAGCATCAAGGGCATATATTTATACCTTTAAAAAAAAAAAATAATAATAATAATTAAGCATGCATAAGTGGACCTTAAGGACCACTTATGTATCTTTTACTATAAACCTCATACACCATCATAGGTAAAAGATACATACTACAGGTACAAAAGATGTACTTTCGGTGGTACTACACTATCGACAAGAAAAAGTATAGTGGCATGTTGAACCTGAAATTGCTTTAATTGCTGACATTGATTACATTTCTTATAGGTTTGTATTTAGCATATAATGTCTCATTGTAGGATTGCAAGCCAGCAATAACACATAACGGTGCATGCTGTTAGAGGAAAATAATCAGCGACGGGGTGGTATTCCATTTTTTACCACAAAGTTGATTCTTTTTCAATAACGGCACTTTCCGAAGTGTTTTATTCCTTTTATTTGGTCCTTCTCACTCGGTCCTGCAATTTGTCAACACAAATCATTTTTATTTATCAAAGAATGACACACAATTCATAATCATAATTTTATCCATTCAGAGTTACATTTAACAAGTTAGTTTACCTGTTATCACTTGTATTGTAACTGGTATAAAGTTGCAACCTTGCCAGCCTCTCTCTCTCCCCTGTATTTAAGCTCAAATGACAAAAATACAGCTTGTCACATTACTGTGTAACCGGAAAGCCCTCAGTCCTGAAGATTTTTACATGTCGGGAAAAGTCACAGCTTTACAAATCCTCACAGAAACCTTACAGCTGGTTACTGTGGAAACAATAACATATTCGAACGTGCACATGAATAGAAACCAATCAGATTTGTGCATTCCAATGTAATGTGGTATTAGATTTTTGAATTGCTTTTAAATAATCAATATAACATTCCTGATTCAGGCACCATGGCAAAGCGTCTGCAGAAGATCAACGTGGAGAACACGGAGGAGAACCGCCGCTTCTTCCGAGACCTCCTGTTCTCCGTCGATCCCACCATTTCTCAGAGTATCGGAGGAGTCATTTTCTTCCACGAGACACTGTATCAGAAATCAGACAAGGGCATCCCTTTCCCCAGGCTCGTCAAGGAGAAGGGAATTGTGGTTGGCATTAAGGTAATAATGCTGTTTCTGCACTGTTTTAATACTGAAGTGTGTGGTACAAAACCATTCATCTTAGACATATTATCACAGTTGCACAGGTGCTTACTCTTGCATGTTCAAAGTGCTCCCGATCAGCTTGTTGCTTGGATATGAGGACAAAGTGCACGTAGAGTAATCAAGTATAGAGATTGCGTAAAGGCAGACAAGCTCTTTTCACCACTAAACTCTTAAAACACTGCGGTCCAGATGCAGACCCAGCAGAGTTTTTCAGCCAGTCAAACCAAACGCATGAAAAATGCTGTATAATACCTAATTTATGTATGAAAAAATATTGTTCGGTTTTTTAAAAACATGAACAATTGCAGCTTCTTTAGCAGATTCTGTGTTGTTGCTTACTGTTGCCAAATCACATGCATTTGAATTACTTTAATTACTGTAAACTATTTCCCTGAGGCATCACATCAAGAAAGAAAAATGTTTTCACCTATTTTTAAAAAAATTTCTTTTAACACCCTCAGTGGTCTGAAGCAGCAACATGGCTTGCTGTTTTTTAATTGAGGATAAAAACAGAACGTTTCATGATGATGATGATGATTGGACGTCATCAAGTCCATAGTGTCAAAAGTGATCACATAAAACATTAGTGTGTTTTAAAACATAACCATTTTAAATAGCCATGAAGTATTCAGGTCGTGAGTTCAAATCCCAGCACCGCCAAGCTGCCACTGTTGGGCACCTGAGCAAGGCCCTTAACCTTCAACTGCTCCCCGGGCGCCACAGCAAAAATGGCTGCCCACTGCTCTGGGTGTGTTCACGGTTTGTAGTGTGTGTGTTCACTACTCACACCTCCTAATGTGTGTGCACTAACTTGGATGGGCTAAATGCAGAGGACAAATTCCAAGTATGGCCTTCACATGTCACTTTCACTTTCACTTTCAAAGAAAACTAAATGGCAACAGTCATGTCAGTTGCTTATCCAGGCTTTATAAACAGGATTTTGATGTAACTGAACCTTCACAAATGACAGAGGCATGATGTAATTTTCGGTCTAAATTTTCAACAGGTTAGACCAGCTTTACGTACACACACACACACACACATACACACACACACACACAGTCTGTACGAACTATCCACTGAAAATCATCTTCACATATAATCTGTGTCCACAAATGATCCCTTCATGTATTAATTGGTACTCTTGTGTCTTTAATGATGCTGCGTTTTGTCTTGTGTTGCCAGGTTGACAAAGGCACAGCAGGACTGAATGGGACAGATGGCGAGACAACCACACAGGGTAAATCTAGCATGATGTTTCAAGGCTGTCATTAGAATAACATTCAGCGTTTCATGATTTGAGCAGGTCACTTGGGTCTATGAGCATCTGTCAGCTCTTGATTAGTCTCTTACCCCGTGTCTGTTAGGGCTGGATGGCCTGGGTGAACGCTGTGCTCAGTACAAGAAGGATGGGTGTGACTTTGCTAAATGGCGCTGTGTGCTGAAGATCTCTGACGGCTGCCCTTCTGCTCTTGCTATTGCTGAAAACGCCAATGTACTAGCCAGATACGCTAGCATCTGCCAACAGGTACACCCCCAGAGCACAAACTGGCTTTGTTCATAATACATAAAGGCATCTGAACAAGCAAGAATTATGTTCTTTTTTTTTTTTCTTAATAGAATGGCTTGGTGCCTATCGTTGAGCCTGAGATTCTCCCAGATGGCGATCATGACCTCCAGCGCTGCCAGTACGCCACAGAGAAGGTGAGCTTCCTCTAAGACCATGAAAAGAAAGCAAGAATAAAAACTGTGACTCTGTGATTGCTTGAGTCTTAAGATAGTCCTCGCTGCAGAACCAGTAGTCAAGGGGGTGGAGCTGGATCTGATCGAACTCCTCCTATAAGCCTAAGCCTTAAACCTAACTCTAACACACACAATGCTATACAACATGGAAAAAGAAACAAATTAAATACACAACTCTGCCCAGCTCTACCTAGGTAGGAGGAGCTGGATCAGGTCTGACTCCACCCAATGGACTTTTTGTTCTGCAGCGAGGCATACTTGCCAGTCTTCCTAATCCTCATTTCTTTCCTTAGGTCCTGGCTGCTGTCTACAAGGCGCTGTCTGACCACCATGTGTATCTGGAGGGTACTCTGCTCAAACCTAACATGGTCACAGCCGGACACTCCTGCCCCAAGAAGTACACCCCGCAGGAGGTTGCCATGGCAACGGTCAGTGCCCTCAGACGCACTGTGCCCGCTGCTGTTCCAGGTGACTTGGAGCACGTTTGGACAGTTTATTAGGAAATAATGTTTCTTTTAATCTGTACTCACTGGGATTATTTTGTCTTCTAGGCATCTGCTTCCTGTCAGGAGGTCAGAGTGAGGAGGAAGCTTCACTCAACCTCAGTGCCATCAACCAGACTCCACTGCACACGCCCTGGAAGCTGACCTTCTCCTACGGACGCGCTCTCCAGGCCTCAGCGCTCGCAGCGTGGAAGGGTAAAACAGAGAACAGGAAGGCTGCACAGGAGGCTTTCTTCAGTCGTGCTAAGGTGAGCACTGAAGTAGGACCCTTTGTCAAAAGGGGATCCTAGGAAGGTCCAATTTGTGCCAGTTATTGTTTCTAAAGCAGGTTTTCAAAAGTCCCCCTATTGTATTTTCTCACATTTCTAAAACACAGAATAACCCCAAAAAATCAAGACATAATATAGAATTAATTTTATTCATATATAAAACATAAGGAAAGGAGAATCTTTCTATGAAGCAGCAGATGTAGATCTGGCACGTGAACATCATGCTTCTCCTGTTTCCTCCCCCCCCACAGATTAACAGTCTGGCATCTAAAGGCGAGTACAAACCAACAGGCCAGGCTGACCAGGCTGCCACGCAGTCCCTCTACACTGCCAGCTACGTCTACTAGACCAAACACACCACCATGAAGCCAACTTTTCCTGGACTACACAAAACTGTGAATACAAAGTGACCAAAAACTGTTCAAGATAACACTGTATGTAACAATGACTTAGAATAACTTGATTTAGAATCGTATATATTCTGCATGCGCAGAATCCCAATCTACAACCTTATGACCAAATCAACAAATGCTTTTTACAGTTTTATAAAGATTAAATATCTTTATATGTTAAATAAATAAAAGAATCATGCACTGATGGCTTGTTCTTCTTGTTCTTTTTTTCTAGTATGTGTGACTCTGAGACACACCAATTATGCATTTTATATCGACAAGGTCCTGTGCTTGGTGATGTAATGTACTTTATGTAGTGTGCAGTATGTAGGGCATCGGTCACTGACTAATTGGCAAGACCCATCATAGAAGTGGGGAGTGAAATAGCTGTAAGATAAAGGACAGATTGTTTAGCTATGTATGAGGCAAGATTACTCTTCCTCATAGAAGGACAAACAGAAAAATATCAGTAATTACCAGTTAAATTCTCACTAAAGAAGTACATTGTACAAGATTGAGGAAAACCTTACCTGGTCTTTTGTTCAATATTTGACTGTCCAGTTTCGGTGAGCCTGTGTCCACCGTAGCCTCAGATTCCTGTCCTTGGGCTGACCAGAGTAAAACCCGATGTGGTCTACTGCTGTTGTAGCCTATCTGCCTCAACGTTTGATGCGTTGTGTGTCATGTGAGATTCTTTTCTGCTCGCCACGTATGTACAGAGTGGTTACTTGAGATTTTTGTCATTTTCTTTAATATGTATGTAGCTATTGTTTCTTTTTATGCACTTAAATATATTCACCCCATACAAACTCACAATTAATCAATTCAGATTTTGCCGTAAGCATTTATATTTTTACCAGTGTTTTGTATGAAACCACAGACCATTATTTCGCTTCTAGTTGAGTCCAGATTTTACAAACACCTAGGTGGAAAATATTCAATCTCAGTTCAGTCCAACTCCACACATTTCATGTTGCCATACATTTCGTTAAGGCATTTTGAAACAATTGATTTGAGAAGAATATATTCAGCTTTAATTCGCTATATCGGAATTCCAGTGAGTCAAAAGTTTACACATACCAAATTGACTGTCTCTTTAAACAGTCTAAAAGATTTCAAAAATGTATATAATGGCTTTTAGAGCTTTTGATTCACCTGTGGCTGTATTTAGAGCCAGGACATTTGTTGTTCTTGCTACCATGGGCCAATCCAAGCAACCAAGAGAAGCCTTTACTTTAGAACCAGCATAAAAAAAGCCAGACTGAGGTTTGCAGGTGATCACCAGCCTTTTGGAGGAGTTTCCTCTGGTCAGATGAAACATAAATGGGACAATTTCCGCCATAATGATCAACGTTTTGTATGGAGGAAAAAGGGTGAGGCTTTTAATCAGAAGAATACCAACCTAACTGTGAAGCATGGCGGTGGCAGCATCATGTTGTGGGGGTGTTTAGCTGAAACAGTTACTGGTGCACTTCAGAAAATAGATGACATCATGAGGAAGGAGGATTATCTACAAATACTGAAGCAACACCTCAAGACATTAGCCAGAAAGTTAAAACTTGGTCACAACGGGGTCTTCCAGGAGGACAATTATTCAAAGTATACCTCCATAGGTGTAACAAAATGGGTGAAAGACAGCAAAGTATTTTGAAATAACCTTTTAGGGAAATAAAGTACATACCCTTATTCATTTAACATATATGTAGCAAAAATATACCCTTATGATATCCATAAACTGTATAATATATATATATATATTTTTTAAAAAAGCTTTTAATAAATAACAGTGATAATTTGTAAATTGCTGTTGTATGAGAGGAATAAAACACTTAGGGATATGCTGTCATTGGACAGTAATCAGTCTCAGGGTGGTAACAGTTACTCCGCACCACCCAATTGTTGCTCATTTTCCTATAACTACATGCCTCATAGAGGTTTATTCCTCTTATACCACAGTAATTACAACAGTAAAAATGTGTAATTTATACATGTGTATTGTATATATCTTTTTTTTTTTTATTCAACTGTTTCTAAGGTTACATTTTTCTTTATTTTGTAAGATCTTTTGTGGTATCTAAGTGTTTTTTCGTGCAGTGTTTTTAAGAGTTATTTACAATCACAGCATTTATTCAAATAATTTTTTATTTGACTAAATATGAACAACCCAACTACTCTAGGAGTACACACATGCAAGAGCAGTATCTAAGTAGCCTTTCCACACTTACAATAAAATAGCACATTTGAAAGCAGCTTGCCAAGTATAAAGGAAAAAAAAAAGTACAGTGTGCTTAAAAAAATAGGTGCTCATAGACCTAACCGCTATATGACTGGGAAAATCTGAATGGTGTGGTGTCTAAAATAAAAAATGTATGGTTGAACAACGACACAAAACTAGTTAGTGCTTCATCGGAAAATGTTCATGATCATCTGAAGCATATATTTTTTTTAAAATCACATGACAAAGTGGTTAAGACCTCATCAATCCCAAACCTATGTAGCCCTTACCATTAAGATCTAACACAAAATAGGAAGACAGTCTATTTTTCAGAAATGGGAAGCAACAAATGATGGTCTTGTGAGGTATGGAGACACAGTGAGTCAGGCTTTATGGTGTAGCATGTATGATGTCGATCTAACCTGAGATTCAGACACTACAGGCTGCTTTGGTGAATGAATGCAGAGGTGTGCGTCGAGACTGGGATCCCTGTGAGATCCCTGAGAGATCCCTGAGAGATCCCTATGGATCACTCATTCAGTTTCATTACCCGCTTTATCCTGGGTAAGGTAGCTGTGGTATGTATTAATTACTCGATTCCTTATATTTTGGGTAATTAAAACCAGCTAACTTCATCAGAACATATTGCAGCACTGCAGAATTGAGCAGGATTGGTCTTTCCGCTATAGCAGGCAGGAGAGTGATTTAAAAAAAAAAAAAAAAAAAAAACTTTTGTGCACACCTCTAAACGAATGCATTCTTCTTGAATCCCAAAACACCACTAAATCTAACATGAGATCATGGATATTTTGTATGGTAACCACCATCGTCCTCACAAACCTTGATATTTTAGACTTTGT
This sequence comes from Cranoglanis bouderius, assembly GCA_023630585.1. Classification (NCBI taxonomy): domain Eukaryota; kingdom Metazoa; phylum Chordata; class Actinopteri; order Siluriformes; family Cranoglanididae; genus Cranoglanis; species Cranoglanis bouderius. The sequence continues at coordinate 6,597,234 of CM042542.1, read as the reverse complement.
CACAATAAAATCCTGCTACACTTGACCCAACAAGTTGTATGCTGGTCATGGACACAAGTAGTCTGTATTGTAATGATGGACCTGTCAAAACACGGCATGTGATGTAAAGTTTACTCTAATAACAAACCCTTCACAAATAGCTACCAACAAACTGCAATGTCTTTCTACACCTAGTTACATCAACTGAGAATTATGTGCGAAGTATTGCCACTGAGGCTACTACACTTTCTATAAGGTAACTGCAACGGCAGTGAGTATGGTGTGTGAGAATGTGCCAGTATTAACCAACCATATTTGGTAAGAGATTTTACAGGTGCTCAGGCAAAATATTAGAAAGTGGACCCTATTATGCTCTAAAAAAAATAACATGAGCACCCTTGATTAAAATGAACGGTCATTTTTAAGCACACTAAAAAGGCAGAAGCTCTCAGATATATGATGTGGAGCCATGTCCTTTTGTCACCACACAACTGTCAAGAAGCCAGTAAAGGAAAATGCTGAAATATCAACCTTTATGAAATTGTGTTGTTGTTGTTCCCTATTTTCATCATTCAGTTGTATAGTAAAAACCTCCAATGGACTAGAAACCTTTTTTCTCAGAAAAGGTTTGGCAGAGGGCAACTGAATTCAGTCTCATGGAACACGGGCTGAGGAACAGAGGCCTTCAGACTACAGGTTTCATCGTTTTGGGATTCGTCGAGCCCAATGTGGTGTCGTTACAAAAAAAAAAAAAAAAAGAAAGAAAGCTTGAACTATGCTCTGGAGGCCTCATCACATGATGTAAACCTTCTCAGCCTGGGAGAAGTTGAAGACTTCTTTGGTTCTGGGGCACACCACCTTGTCGTCTTGACGAATAGACAAGAGAGACTGTACAGGGAATAAAAAAACATCAACATACTATTTAAATACCATTGTATTCATAAAAGCAAACTAAAATTTAAATAGCTGAGATGATACAGATTTTAATTGTCTATATCAGCTCAGGAAACTTCCATGTTCTATAGATACATGTATAACACCCATGTATATCCTTGAAAAACAGTATATAGTATTTTGCCCCTCTACACCACAATGGATCTGAAATGAAGCAATCAAGATATGACTGAAATGTAGACATTCAGCTTTAATTCAAGAGTCCCTCCATTTTCATCATTAGGCTGAAAAAGGGGCCATCATTAGGCTGAAAAAACAAAACAAAAAAAACAAAAGACCTATGAGAGAGATAGCAGAAACTTTAGGAGTGGCCAAATTATCAATTTGGTACATTCTTAAAAAGCAAAACCAAAAGGCCTGGAAGACCACAGAAAACAACTAAAGTGGATGGTCGCAGAATTCACAACATCTAGCCAAGTCAAGAACCCTCTGGAGGAGGTAGGTATATCATTGTTAAAGCCTACAATCAAGAGACGCCTAAATGAATGTAAATACAGAGGGTTTACCTCAAGATGCAAACCAGTGGTAACCCTCAAGAACAGAAAGGCCAGATTAGACTTTCCTAGAAAACATCTATAAAAGAAAAAAAAAAATCCTGACCTCCGCAAGATTCTTTGGACAGATGAAACCGAGATGAACTTGTACCAGAATGATGGGAAGCGAAGAGTATTGAAAAGGAAAGGAAGGGCTCATGATCCAAAGCATTCCACATCATCGGTCAAACATGGTGAAGGCAGTGTTATGGCATGGGCATATATGGCTGCCAGTGGAACTGGGTCACCAATGTTTATTGATGACGTGACTGCTTTTCACTTACTGAAGACAAAGCTGAAGGCAGAAAGACCCACAAACAAGCAGCTATTGAAGGCAGCTGCAGTAAAGGCCTGGCAAAGCATCTCAATGGAGGAAACTCAACATTTGATGTCCATGGGTTCCTGAGTTCAGGCAGTCATTGACTGCAAAGGATTTGCATACAAGTATTAAAGATAATCCATATACTTATAATTGTTAGTTTGTCCAATTATTTTTGAGCCTGGGAAAATGGAGGGACTCTGTAAAAAATTGCTGTAATTCCTAAACAGTTAATGCAATATATTTTATTGAACCCCTTGAATTAAAGCTGAAGGTCTACACTTCAATCTCATCTTGATTGCTTCATTTTAAAATCATTGAGGTGGTGTACAGAGGCCAAAGTATGAAAATTGTGTCACTGTCCAAATACTTATGGACCTGCCTGTATATACACACAGATGTGACAAATTAAAGGAAAACCAAATGTCAAGGCCACCATGAGTCACCAGAACAGCTTCACTGTGCCTTGGCATAGATTGTACAAGTTTCTGGAACTGTACTGGAACAATGAACAACATTCAGTAAGCCCTGCGGATTGGGGGCGGAGTCGTCCTGGAAGAGAGCACTCCCATCCTTATAGAAAAGTTTCATCTGTGATGCTTCCCTCTAAGGGCAGGGGACAAGGGGACCCAAATCATGTCAGCAAAATAAATGCCCCAACCCCACAGCATAACAGAGCAACTGTTTTTTCCTTTAATTTGTCATCTGACTTTATATACATATCTATAGTACTATGCCAAGATCGTAGGCATCCAATGTGTTTTTATTTGTCATGTATATGCTCATTTTATAGCTTCTGCATTGGTGTGTACCAGCAGAAAAAACAACTTCAGATTTCTAAAAATTTTTACGAAAAAAAAAAAAAGGTTTCATATTTTTTCCTGTTATAACAGTAACAGAGAGAGAAAGAAAGAGATAGGACAGACAGAAACAAAACAGAGAGAAAACCTGACAGACAGACATACAGAAAGAGAGAGACAGAGGGAGAGAGAAAAATAGAGACATCGGGAAAGACACAGAGAGAGAGAGAGAGAGAGAGACAGACAGAGAGAGACAGAGAGAGAGACTACATGAAATGGTTTAATGGAGCCCGACTCTTTTTCCCTGTACAAGATTGCCATGCACCCGCTCTCTACTCACATTATAGCCATAAACATAGCCATTAGGCAGCATCATGGGTGGGTTGTTCTCATTCATGACCTCTCCGGAGATTTTACACACCAGGCGAGAGTTTGCGCAGTGGGCCATGGGGAGAGGCTGAGCCAGCTTGTTCAGGGACTTGCTGCATACAGGACAATCTGGATTTTTAGAGGAACCATCCTCTTTGTAACACTGTCTGTGAGCCAAGAGTCAAGGGAAGCAACTTACACTGGGCGAGAGGAGGAGGTTCTGTACTGTTACCAAATCCCTATTCTGTTGAAAATATCTAATATCAAGTCAAACTCATGGGTAAATGCTCATTTCTTTTGCATGGGGGGGGGGAAGTAACATCTAAGTATTATACACTAGAAGTATGATTTTCGAGAACATACATACAAGTATGTTACAGAATATTTATCATTCATAAAGAGAAATACTACTGTTAATATCTTTACATAAACTACTGAGTGTTTCTTAACTAAATAATGAAGAATCTCAGGAACCTAACACCTAACAGTAAATGTATTGTTGCTACAAATTACATTTGTTTTTAAGGATATGCAAACATTTGCACTCAACTGTATACTAAGAATGTGTTAACAGTAACTCTAGATGCTATTAGGGAAAATGTGGTGTGCTGGAGGTAATCAAGCCCACTGCCGTGAGGATACGGGGTTTTGATGGCAGACAGCCCTGCCTGCAGAGTGATGGTGAACACAGAGTTGTTCCCCAGCTGGTGTAATCTGTAATTGTCGTATCTGAATTGCTGGATCAGCATTTTCCAGCGGCCTGGGTCCAGAAGGTCCTACGAGAGACAACAAGCTTCCTGTAAATCATTTCACTGTTTCCAGCCCCAACATCTGAAACTGTTCACGTCTTTAGACGTGAAATCGTTTTCCTGGGCTTTTCCAATCTCAACTAAACTTCCTTGAAATATTATACCAGATTTCACAGTGACCGGTGGGTGTTTCAAACTGCAGTTGAGTTTAACCTCCATTAACTCCACCTACATTAACCTTTACCCTTCACCCCAATATAGTACACATCTATGAATAAATATAAGAACCATTTGAGCCCATTAAAATTCCTGCACTAGCATCTTGGCCAAGTCTTTTTTGCAAGAGAGATTCTGTCTCACTGGGATTCTCATTTATGAAGCCTCACTAGACTACATTATGTCTAGATATTCATTATCAATTTATACCAAAGCACTGTTGAATTATCTAACTGATCAGATTAGACACTAATCTGTATCTGTATTAGACGCTTGTTCAAATACATTATCGTTTCTATAGTAACAGCTAATTCACAGGGACTCATATGACTGACACCTAAGCCTAATAATTAAAAATGTGCTGTTTAACAAAGAAAAGCAATCATAATTGTTGAAGTGAGGAAGCTTTCTGTAAGGATATGTTTATTTAACATTAATAAAAGGAGTCAATTGCACTTGTTGGTAAATTACTAGGGTATAAGAGGAATAAAACACTTAGGGGCTCCTTCGCCTTGGGATAAACCCTAGATCTACATATCAGTTCATTTTGAGAAAAAGGACTCTGATAAACCTCACCTTGTATGGGGAAATGTGAGTGTCAGAAGGAAATGCCAGCATGCCCATCACCTGCCGAACCTCATCCAACTGCCCGCCTTCTGCTTGGCTGAAGTGTTTCCGTGCATGTCTACAACACACCCACAGGTCATTTTTACACACTATATGTACTTAAACAGCCCTTAATCTGTTTAGATTACAGAAGCAGGTCACTGTACCGTACTGCGTCCATGCGTTTGTTCTGTCGAATTAGCTCAATAAATTCCTGGATCCTTAAACTGAACTCCAGGCAGCTCTGAGAAAAAGGAGCAATATTAAAACAGTTTGCAATGTCCTACGCAAATGTAATATAAAATAATAGCAAAACCAGTATCGCTTAATATGATTAAGTATATAATAAGTATAAATTCAGTATACTAGTCATGCAAGAAACAGCAGCGGATTCAAAGCCTTCAAAGACGGCTCAGCCAATCAGATTTTAGAACCGAAGCTGATCTCTAATTCTAAACTCAGGTCTACTAAATACACAGCGTTACCTTCATTTTCCTCAGACGAGACTTGTTGTCATGGCACCAGGCCAAGCAGGTGGCTGTTTCCTGCCTTTCAAGTGATTCCTCCACTTCTTTTGCAGTGAGGAACATCTCAATGTTGACCAGATCCTGGCAAATATGTGCAAATTGATTCATCATAAAAAAAGACTAAAGAAAAATGTATAAACCTTTCCTTTCCCTCAAGGGTTGAATTGTACATTTTTAGGCACCTCGTGTGCTGTAGGTCACTCATTTAGATAATTACATGTCTGGTTTGATCGACACGCAAAAAAGCAGAGTGAGGACCAGAGACGCACCTCGATCCCACTTTGCTTGGCGAGCTTGACGGCGGTGTTGTAGTAGCCGCAGCGCAGCAGGTGCTCCACCATCATGCGGTCCATGCGTTTCCTCTTCCACACGCTTACGTTGGCCGGCTGGTCGCTGCTGTGCTCCTTCAGGTGTTCAATACGCCGCTTACAGAGCTTAGCGCTCTCATCTTCAGCCTGGATTGATTCTGCTGCCTTCAAGAGATGTTACAATGAGCGTTAGAACCCTGTAGAAATCGTACCCTACCTCCAATGGCCAGAAACCAGAAAACCACCAGTTTGAGTGCTGAACCATTATGAGAGTTTCCTAACACACTGTGTAAAGTGTAATACCATTAGCTCTGAAAAATCTTTTAACGTCCAAAGTTAAATTCTTCAGTCTCTATACACAACAGAGACAGTATAGACTAGGGGCTCTTGAACTATTGAAAAATAAATTCCATGAACCTCTTTAATACAGATTTATTTATTTCATGAAATGTTCAAATATTAGGCTAATTATTTATTGTGTACAATAATATTATGGCAATTGATTGTAGCCATAACGCTTTCAATTCTCCAATTTTCCAGAACAGTTTTATTTATTTATTAAGGTTTGTATTAAACCCATTTCAGTCATATAGGTTAATATCTATAAATACTCAATAATGAATACATGGTGGGTTGCAATTTCCTGTTGTAACAATTTTTAAAAATCACAGCTATGTTTCATGGTCTCCACTTGCGCACCACTGTTTTATACACAATGACAAATATACTTTTTTTTTTTTTTTTTTAAACTTTAATGTGTTTAATCTGTGTAACTACTCAACAGACATTTTGTTAGCTATTTAGTTGCAATTCTTTCATTTTTTTTTTTAGACCACTGATTCATAGTTCTAATCTTTAATTTGCTAAAAATCCTCAAAATCACTCTCGCATCTTATTTGAATGGAAGTCATGAAGGAAACTTGAGCGATCATGGTGATAAAATGATACAGGAAAGCCCCTGACCAGGACCGGTCCTTTATTTCAGTCCAACAGCATTTTCCTAAAAGGGTTACATTAAACCTTGCAGACTGAGAAGTGGCTCATTTGTGGTGGAAAAGCCTGGAAAAGAATAAGAACTGGGCCAGCTTGATGGAAAAGAGCTATCAGAGTCCCGTCGTTGCAAATATAAACAAAAAAAAATAAAATAAACCACACGATTTTTAAAATTTTTTTTTTGGCAATTAAAATGTTTAACCTGCTAAGGAATAATTACCTTCCGTTTGAGCGCACTTAATTTCTCCACCACACCATCCAGCAGGGAGACCACAGAGTCCACTACAGGGAAGGAGCTGCTCAGGGTCTTCTCCAGCTCGGCCACCACCATGGTCACGTGACTCGTCTCGCGGTCTATGTTCTTCTGCGCTGCACGGAAGCGCTTATTCAAGGTCTCGTAAGGAACCTGTGGGGGACAAAACCATGAATCAGGCCATGAATCAACTATATCAGTTGACAGGATAAAGATAACCAATATTGACTCATTAAAGGAGCTATTCATGTTCATATTAATAGTTTCCTTTCGATCCCATGGATTGCTAGAGCAAACATACAATAACTGGTTCACTTCAAGATATCTCACTCCAGCTGAGATTTATTATAAAGTATGGCTTACAGTGCTGTGAAAAAGTATTTCATTTCTTCTGTTTTTGTGTATCTCATATAGTAAATAGTTTTAGATCTTCAAACAAAATACAACCTAAAACAAAGGCAACCTGAGTAAACACAGCACACGGTACAGTTTTATTTATTCATTTGTTTATCTTATTGAAGCAAAAAAAAGTTATCCAACACCCATCACTAATGTGAAAAACTAATTGCCCCCTTAAACTTAAAATCTGGTTGTGCCAGATTTAGCAGCAATAACTGCAACCAAGCGCTTCTGATAACTGGAGATCAGTCTTTCACTTACTTCTAGGACTAGAACTTCTAGGACTCCTGTGCTCTGGATGATTGTCTTGCTGCATAATCCAGTTGCACTTGAGTTTCAACTTACGGACTGAAGACCGGACATTCTCCTTTAGGATTTTCTGGTAGCGAGCAGAATTCACGTTTCCCTCAATTATTGCAAGTTGCCCAGGCCCTGAATCAGCAAAGCAGCCCCACACCATCACATTGCCACCACCATGCTTGACCGTAGGTATGATGTTCTTTTTGTGGAATTCTGTGTTTGGTTTACGCCAGATGTAACGAGACCCGTCTTCCAAACAGTTCCACTTTCGACTCATCAGTCCACAGAAAATTCTCCCAAAAGGTTTGAGGATCATCAAGGTGTGTTTTGGCAAAATTCAAACGAGCCTTTATGTTCTTTTGTGTTAGCAGTGGTTTTCACCTCACCACTTTTCCATGGATGCCATTTTTGCCCAGTGTCTTTCTGATAGAGGTGTCGTGAACAGTGACCTTTATTGATGCAAGGGAGGCCTGTAGGTCTTTTGATGTTGTCCTTGGCTCTTTTGTGACTTCCTGCTTTAGTCGTTGCTGTGTTCTTAGAGGAATTTTGGAAGGTCGGCCACTTCTGGGAAGGTTCACTACTGTGCCGAGTTTTTCCATTTGGAGATAATGCTCTCACTGTGGTTCTTTGGAGTCCCAGAGCCTTTGAAATAGCTTTGCAACCCTTACTGGACTGATCTATTTCAATCACCTTCTTCCTCATCATTTCTGGAATTTCTTTCAACTTTGGCATAGTGTGTTACTGGGTAAGACCTTTTAACCAACTTCATGCTGTTGAAAAGGTTCTATGCAATAATCAGGCCTGGTGGCGTCTAGTCCAGCTGAACCCCATTATGAATGCAGTTTAATAGATTTGGGGAATTAGTAACTATGGGGGCAAATACATTTACACACAGGCCCAGTTGGTATTGGATAACTTTTTTGCTTCAATAAATAACATTATCATTTAAAAACTGTATTTTGTGTTTACTCAGGTTGTCTTTGTTTTTAATCTCAGAATTTGTTTTAATTTCTGAAACAATTTAGCAGGAGATATACACAAAAACAGAAGAAATGAGGATGTGGCAAATACTTTTTCACAGCACTGTATACATGTCTTGAAGTCTATCACTGTTAGTAGGATGCCTGATTAATAAGGGTAGCTTTTATCCAGCTGATAACTATATTTTACATGTTGCTTTAATATCCTTATAGACAATAAACAAATGATTAACCTGATTAACCAGTCTAAGAAGCCTTGATGTTAAAATGTGTCCTTCCTTTCAGTGCGATACAAACATGTTTCATTGAAATAATCAGCATTTTCTCCTTTCTGAAACAATTTACAAAATCAATAACCCAATCCTTTTGCCGAACTAAATGTAGGTTATATTCTAATACACAGTCATAATCTGCTCATTAAATGCATTACTACACGCCAACGCAGTCCATTTTAATTAAGCAGGTTAACTTTTATAAAAGAGCCCAGTTTAGAAGTTGGAAGCACACAATTGTATAGGGTGTCTTTGTCTACTTTAGCATTACAATTTCTCTTCACTGGAACTAAGAGGCCCAAACCTGTTCCAGCATGACAATGCCTCTGTGCACAAAGCTAGCTCCATGAAGACATGGACTGCCAAGTTTGGAGTAGAAGAACTCGAGTGTCCTTTACAGAGCCCTGACCTCAACCCCACTGAACACCTTTGGTATGAACGGGAATGCAGACTGCACCCCAGGCCTCCTCACCCAACATCAGTGCCTGATCTCACTAATGCTCTTGTGGCTGAATGAACACAAATCCCCACAGCCACGCTCTAAAATCTAGTGGAAAGCCTTCCCAGAAGAGTGGAGGTTGTAATGACTGCAAAGGGGGGGGGGCTAAATCTGGAATGGGATGTTCAACAAGTACATGTTGGTGTCTACAAACAAATGGTCAGGTGTCTACAAACTTTTGGCCACATAGTGTATGTTTCCTTACCTCACATTGTCCCGTTATAGGTATTTGCTCATTCATGCAATTATCTAACCAGACAATTATGTGGCCACATAATAAACAATGTTAATTCACACCAAACATTACATCATAAAAAAAAATTATGATCTCTGTGACTTTGACTGTGGCATGCTTGTCGGTGCCAGACAGGCTGGTTTGGGTATTTCAGAAACTGCTGACCTCCTGGGATCTCTAGTTTCGGTGAGCCTGTACCCACTGTATCCTCAGATTCCTGTTCTCGGCTGACAGGATTGTAACCTGACGTGGTCTTTCGCTGTTGTAGCCCCGTCCACCACGAGGTTCAACATGCTGCGCATTCCGAGATGCTTTTCTGCACACCGCGGTAGCCAAGAGTGGTTATTTGAGTTATCGTAGCCTTCCTGTCAGCTCAAACTAGTCTGGCCATTCTCATTTGACCTCTATAAACGAACAGGGCGTTTCCGCCTGCTGTCACTCACCGGATGTTTTTTGTTTTTCTCACCATTCTTTGCAAACTATTCGACACACGCGTTGTGCATGAAAATCCGAGAACCCCAGCAGTTTCGGAAAACTTCAGGTTCGAACCAGCCCGTAATTACGGAAATAAATCTCGGATGCCCTTGAAGACAGTTCTAAAGATCAATGCGAGTCGTTCGGGGTGGATTTTGTCAGCAATCGTTAGAATACGAATAATGAACAAATCCAACGATTTGCCACGGCGTGCCTCCAACAGTGGACACAAATGATCTTGATGTGCTAGGTACGTCTTACATGAGGTAGCACAAATGAGCAGATCGAGGCATTTAAATTCTGCATGCGTGCACAGTGACGGAAATGAAATGCAATGACACAGATTCTCGCTGGTTTAAGCTCAATCAATCCCCGACATTAAGCACCTCGGCATGCAGCTCTCCCGAGCAGCGTTACTGCATGCTTGATGGGGGAGGGGGGGAGGAGCAGTGGCGCAGAGAACAAAGGTGGCAAAGCAGCCATCACATGTTCTGCCACGATTAAAACCAAGCCATGTTGGAAATTCACACGTGAAGGTGAATTTCTCACGATGTGATCGCGAGATAGTTCATCTGCACGCACAGACGTCCTGATCAATGTGAGCATTTCAGGCATGTGCATGCACGATCAGCAGCTAGATGTGTCTTATACACACACAGCACACCGATTGCATGTGTGCTCAGTGCTCCTGTGCACGTAATTACAGTCATTAAACACGCTTAACAATGTAGGAAAGGTTAGTAGGTAACGTAACCTACGGTAAGGTACAGGACTTATATCGACGACAAGCTAACAAATAACCAGAATGGCATGTTGCAGTTACGCCATATTAGCTAGTAGCAATCTTAGGCCATCTTAGGACCAAGGCACCGTTTAGTTAACTCAGGAGCTAGCCATTTATTTCAGCAGGCAGCTAAAACAGCCGTTTCCTTTCAGGGGAGGCCATAACATGATCCGATGAGCATCAGAGCGTTTCTAATGACATCCAATATTTAAAGCTGGTTTTCCTACACAAAGCACGCTAACGGAGCTGGATTACATTTACAGCAGTCACGGGGCAAAAACAAATCCGTTCTTTTGTTTAACCAGTACACTAATTAAAACCTTGATATCCACTCATCCCCCTTCTGTCTGTCTCTCTCTCCCCCGTTTCTCTCACGCGCTCTCTTTCTCTCAGCTGAGTTGTTTTGCTAACTTGTTTAGCTTTAGCTCCCTGAACAAACCCGCACAGCTCTACATTGATTCAAAATCTTCTGGCATCTGATTTAAACCACAGTGTTCGCCACACAGTTAGCCTAAACCAGCTTAACCTGACCCGACCATCCTCACGAGTGTGTTCATTAAAAAATGAAGCATTTACCAACCTTCAAAGTTGGATATTCTTGAACCTTAAGAGCCATAGAGAGTTGAGCAGCTGTTTCTTGCACCGCCATCTTGGTTTGGGGGAAATGCTGCGCGTGCGCAGAGCAAACCGAGGCGCTGGTGACTGTTAGGCTTGTTCACCAGTCGCCCTTACAGTGGATTTCACAGTAAAAGGGTTCTCTACTGCCTCCTGCTGAGGACACGAGACATTACAGCTCCGAAATGGTGATGAAAGAAGGTCCAAATGGGTGCTTAAACCTTGCTAAGGTAATTATACGCACACCGTGTGGCCAAAAGTATGTGGACACCTGACCATAACACCTATATGTGGGTCTTCCCCCAAACGGTTGTGCACAATTGTCTAGAATTTCTTTGTATGCTATAGCATTAAAATTTCTCTTCACTAGAACTAAAGGGACTTATCCCAAACGTGTTCTAGCATGACAATGCCCCTGTGTACAAAGCGAGCTCCATGAAGACATGGTTTGCCAAGGTTGGAGCGGAAGAACTCCAGTGTCCTGCACAGAACCCTGACCTCAACCTCACTGAACACATATGGTTTGAACTGGAACACCAACTACGTGCCAGACCTTCTTGCCAAAATTAGTCCCCAACCTCAGTACTGCTCTCGTGGCTGAATGGGCACAGACATTCCAAATGGAAAGCCTTTTCAGAAGAACAAGGCTGTTATAATAGTCAGTGAGAATATTAATGCCCATGGTTTTAGAATGTGATGTTCAAAAATTACATATACTGTAGATGTGATGGTCCACAAACTTTTGGCCATATAGTGTATATCAGTTATAGTTCAGTAAAAAAAATATCTGTAAGTGCAAATACAAGTAATAATAATTTTTAAATCATTTTATCTTGATAATCCCTGTCATATTGTACATGCTTCATCTCTTAAAACAAAATTTAAAAAACAACTTTCTAATATTCCATCAAAATTCAATGCTTTTCAATGCTTCATTTTTTGATCATATCACCAAAAGTTATGATTGCTTGTAATAACCTGTCATTTTATTTAACATTTCTAGAAGGAATGTCCAGTGTAACAGCCAGTGTTTTCAGACACAGGACAGATTTCAGGACATGTTGTTTGTTAATTAATAAAAATACAATTGGTCAATTGAGTGGGATACTAGTAGACAAAAACAAAAACAAACAAACAAAAAAAAAACACCACATGATGTGCTGTTATTGGAAAATAATTCACGAACAACCCTCTGCTTCTCACTGGGCCATGTCGCACCAAACCTCTGCTGATTAATTTCATATAAAAGCACATCCCACTGTATCCAACAGGATACTGTGGGTGAAATGTGTATCTGCTGAGGAGGTGGTTATATAGAAACATGCTTTTCAGATGTTTAATGATGCAATGTGCAATTTTTTCAACGTACAGAAAAGGCATTATTGCTTTGTAAAAAAGTTTTTTTAAGTTATTTTAATTTTTTTTTGCTCGCAGTTAATCCACAATCCCCATCTTTTACAATTTACCTGTGACACACAATAACTTCATCCTAGCGAACATAGAGCGTTTCCTTAACACGATTATTTGGCTCAATTTTAGTTATTTTTATGGGAACCATTTCATAACATTCTGGGAACATTCTACTTTAGTTAGCAAAGTCAAAACAAATGCTTTTCCAAAACATTCTAGAAAAATACTTTTATGATTATGTGACAGTTGACAAGGAACGTTTGCCAAAGGTTAGTTTTAGGTACTATTTTTTTTTTTTTTTGTAACTACAAACTAATATTCCAGGAATGTTCCTGTAATGTTGCTTCATGGTCTCATAACAGGAAAGTCACCAAATAGGTAAGCTTATTATTTTTGCTACTACAAACGTAACATGCCATTAGTTATGGGAATATTAGGAGAACGTTCTGTGAACCATAATTCATAATGAAACTCCGATGTTATAGTTCCGTAAAGAAAATGTTCTTGGAAAACCAAACAGGAACTAAAAAAGGAACTTTCTCAGAATGTTTCAAAACAAATGTTCCCAGAATATTCTGGGAACCAATCATTTTTAGCTGGTATATACACAGATGCAGTCTGTAAAAAGATTCCTGTCAAATCATTATTCTGCAAACAATGATTTTATTTTTAGTTTTATTGAGTACACATTTTGCATTAGATGTTTATTTTTCTGCATTATTGAGTCAGTTAAAACAAAAAAAAACTTCCAACAAAAAATTAAATGTTACAGAAAAATGTTTTAAGTCAGTAAAGAAAGCAACATGTTACATAACAGACCGCTCTGGGAAGAAAAAGAAGAAGAAGCAAGTGTGACAGTCAAAGTCTCCAGACGAAGTGTGGCAAATTTTCCAAGATACTCATCAAACCTTACCAGTTAATTTCCTTATAAAATGGCACAAATTGTACCTGAGACTGCTATTTAAAAGAAAGCACACCACAAACTGATCCCCCTTAGTTTATTACTGTTTACTGTACTTTATAGTATTTTCTTTTACGTAGAAAAATATTCATTATTGCATCTTCACTTTACAGCATATCTTTGCATGTAAAGTAGAAAAAAGTCAACGTGCAGTATGAACTTGTAATAGTGAGAAAGTCATAATTGTGAGATGTAAACTCGTAATCGCGAGAAAAAAGTAAAGATTGTGTGATATGAACTCGTAATTGTGAGAAAAACATCAGAATTGTGAGATGTAAACTCGTAATTGCGATAAAAAAGTAAAAATTGTGCGATATGAAGTCGTAATTGTGAAAAAAAAGTCAGAATTGTGAGATGTAAACTCAAAATTGTGAGAAAAAAAGTAAAAAATTGTGCGATATGAAGTCGTAATTGTGAAAAAAAGTCAGAATTGTGAGATGTAAACTCAAAATTGTGAGAGAAAAGTCAGAATTGTGAGATGCTATCTTATAATTGCGAGAAAAAAAGTAAGAATTGTGAGATGTAAACTCGTAATTGCGAGAGAAGTCAGAATTGTGAGATGTAAACTCAAAATTGCGAGAGAAAAGTCAGAATTGTGAGATGTAAACTCGTAATTGCGAGAAAAAAAGTAAAAATTGGGCAATATGAACTCCTAATTGTGAAAAAACAGTCAGAATTGTGAGATGTAAACTCAAAATTGTGAGAGAAAAGTACAAATTGTGCGATATGAACTTGTAATTGTGAAAAACGTCAGAATTGTGAGATGCTAACTTAAAATTGCGGAAAAAAAAGTAAGAATTGTGAGATGTAAACTCGTAATTGCGAGGAAAAAAAAAAATCAGACTTGTGAGAAATAAAGTCGCAATTACTCCCCACCCCCCATCCCTCCATTTCGGAAACGGGCTTCCATACTCCACTGCTAAGATCATGGATAAACACGACGCAATAGCAGCGGAGACGAAAGCAGGTGCTTCTTGTAGCTTCTTTCAGCGTCTCATCTCCACGTTTCGTTAGCAGACCACACAAATAAAACGTTCGAAACAGATCAAATAATATTTACAGGAAAAGATTGAAAATAAACGCAGCAGAAGGCTGGTGAAATAAATATGTGCGAAAACCTCTTTTCATTTGGAAACACAGGAGACCAGAGGCGCACTTTAATGCCAGGTGTTAACGGTTCTGCGTCTTGGTTGTTGACTTGTCATCTGATCACTCCAGACTGAAGTTAATACCAGGTGTGAACACAAACAAGCTTTCCGGACCGGACATCAATTTTCCAAACGGGTTTTCTCAGCCACTTGATACACTTGTGCTGAGGCTTCGGTTTAAAACTTTATATTTGATCATGTTTTACATATCTTCCAGGTCATTTGTACAAGTAATAAAGTTTTTAAAAATAACCATTGCACCTTTAAGTAGTGAATCAGCTTGCGAGGTACTGTCGTTTACAAAACTAACCGTGGTCCGCCTTAACCGTCACTGTATTTTGGTCAAAATGGGGGAATGTTTCTAAACTTCCTGTGGTAGGAAATGTTTCTAAACTGTTATATTAAACGAATGGAAAAGCTTTTCACCAACCCAGCCTCATACCAAGACTCATTTGAACCTTTCATCCTCAGCCAGCAAAAACAACTCATGTTAGCTTGACCGTTCCACCATGTTCTCTGTTCATCCATGGTGAAACAACCCTCCCCCCACACATCCACCTCCTTCCCTTCTTCCCCTCTCTCCCTCGTTCTCCACCCCGTGCTCAGATTTCGTTTTCCTGTCCTAGCAAGTGACAGTGACCCCTCCCTCATGAGCCACTCATACTTCAATCCCAAATGACTATATAGTGCACTACATATTCTGTAAAAGTCAGTATTTCACACGGTTTAATAGTGTGCCTTAGTAGAAAGTAGGGAGGCGTTTGGAACAGCGGTTACAGCAAGCCGTGATCCGATTGGTTGGTTCGCGTTCCCTCGGTTGTGATTGGTCGTTTTTTCCCCCTGCAATGGATACTCGAATCCCAGGCACGCTGAGGGACTAATTGAGGCTCCGAAAGCGGGCGATATGCAAGGTTTGTGATTGTTTTTGCCCCCCTTTTCACCTACTTCCTGTGTGCTGTAGCCAGCTGGCTCGTCATGTGCGTTGACATAGGCTTTTTTTTTGTTTTCCCCACAGGCAGGGAGAGGCAGTTAGGAGGGGACTGGTTTAGTGTCGGCTAAACACACTGCATTTGAGGGAAGAGTGTTAGGTGTAAAAAACCAAAAAAAAAAAAAGCATTTGATTTGGTGTGGATGTGAATTTACATCAGAGGAACTTGATTTCAGTCAAAAACAAATTAATATAATCTTCACGGCTACTATCGTGATTTAATTTCTAACCAACCAGGCTGATCAGTCATTTTAATCAACCTTCAGATATCAAAGTGGGTGTTTCAGAGCTTTTTGAAACTGTCCATTAGTGTTATGGACACTATTACGATAGCATATTTAGAAAGAAATGCAAACATTTTGTTTTGTTCGAATTTTCTAGCTTTTCAATTCTAGGAAAATTAAAACCTTTTTTTTTCCCCGATGACTCATCCTGTACTAGTCTTGTGTTCGTCCAATTAAATGCTTTCCAGATTGTATATGTCCCGCCCCTTGGATAGGATAGGCTCGGATGTTGTCCTCGTTGAAGTGGACAGTTGAAGTGTAAATCAGTCCGTACAGGATTTCACAGAGGTTTTTTTTTTTTTTTTTTTGTGATTGTTGCAGCCAAAAATGCGCGATTTTGCTGCGGCTTTTTTTCTCTAAATTTGTGATGCAATTTGCAGTGGGTTTTTTTTGTGTGCTTTTTTTGCAGAAAACCACTTGAATTGGCGAAACTGCAATTGCATGAAGTTGTTTTGCACGGTCTTTCACATGATATTTGTTGGTAATTGAGACCTTTTAGCTGTACTCATGTACGACGCACGTGAATCAAAGAGGGTTTTGGCTGAAATGCGCGTTGTGATGATGTCACTTGACGCGTCTTGGCCCAAATCTGCGGAAAATCTGCTGTAATTTAGAAAAATTGCAAGCTTCTCAGAATATTGCAGAGTTTCCTTGATTTTGCTTTAATTTCTGTGATCGCAAAATCCTGGAGAGATTGGTAAAAGAAACGATGATGGGGAAATCCTCCACAGTTGAAAACGGGCCCTTGTTAAACTCTTGATGCGTCCCAATTTGCCTACTATCCGTCCTAAGTAGTATCCAAGATTAAAATTAGTGTGTCCCAAATCGTAGTATGTTGAAATTAATATCCCAATGATACTCGGATGATCTACTGTTTCCGGTAGATTTTCGAAGTGTGGATCCGTGGACACTTTTTCAGCTAATATTGCCCACAGCTCCTTGTGTGAGCAAGGAGGAGCTTTGTGACAGTTTGCTTCGCCGACTTCAACCCGCAAACCTGAAATGTGGAAAAATAAATCAAGGGAATGGTAAATTATATAGTATAAATGATATAAGGAATAAGGAATGAAGAAAAGCTGAAATGCAACGAGGAGTCTGTTTACGGTGACGGTGTTCGTAACTAGGTAACAACGTTCTTTTCCGTTACATGACGTGTTAGTATGTCCCAGTACTTGCATACTCTTTTCCTACACACTCAAAAGTATGTACTTTTTCTTCAGAAAAAGAGCACATAGTGTAAGTAGGTGTAAGTAGGTGAATTGAGAGCGCTTATTGTTCTCCATATTTAGCTAGCTTGTTAAGCTACTGTTAAACGCGTGTATTGTGTGGAGTGAGAACTTGAGGGATGATCTAGGACAGGTTCAAGCATTACAGACGTATTTTGTGGTCTCCGTAGAACAACATCTCCTCACAGCAGCACAACTAGACCAGCTAAAATCCTGTCAGAGAGAGTGTGGGAGTTAGTACAGCTATGAAAGCAACTCGAGTACAACCCAAGTCTTTGTCTCACAACAAAAATAAGACATAATTGTAGCTAACAAGTAATGAAAGGCTGCATTAACTAAAAGGGTTTTGGTGTTAGGAACATTAGTCTTGTAGTTCCAGGTGCAGAACTAAAGAGGCATTTGGTTACACCAGATTTGTCTTAGCTGTTGCATTCAGCGTAAGTGGAAAAACGATGCAAATGTGTGACACGCCTCGTTCAGAAATTCACCCACAGCTCACGGAGAGCCTACATCACCATGGTGCATATAGCCCAAATGAGGCCAAACAACAGCAAACATGATTGACGTAGTGTCGTGGGTGAATATTCCTTTATTTCTGTTCAATTTTTTTTTTTTGCCAAACCTACTGGTCTGTTTTCTTATGTACCACTCGTTCTGGTTTCACATTTAGTCATCATTCTTATCTGGGGTGAGATCTTTATCTGTGGAACATTGTCCAAAGGTCATGCTGAACTGGAGTTCTGTCAACAGTAAGCACCTCGAATCAGAGTCTTCAAAATAAGGAGAAGGATCATTTCAGGAAATGGCAACCTTGACCGTAGGGATAGGTTTACCTCTGTGGGGATCATTCCGATAAAATGGGCTTAACTGTAATGGTGGACTACAGCGTCATTTTTAGCACAACTGCCTCATAACCACAGGCTCTGTATTTGTTACAAGCGGAGTTGAATAGGAGGCGTGTGGTCACACAGAATTTATTACAAGAGGGAGGGTTGTGTTGAACAATCCTCCATGCTTCCGCGTGTGTGTGTGTGTGTCAGTGAGGCAGCAGCCGTGCATGCCTCAGACAGTTTAATCTTTCTTTCTCAAGGGGCTTCTCCTCTCCCCACTCGTCTCTTTCCCCCCCGTTTCTCTCGTTCCATTCCACAATGGCATATTGTTGTTTTAAGCCATCCAGCTGTCACAGTCCTCTGACAGCTCTCTTCCTCTCTTCCTCCTCTATCTTCCTTTTCTTCCTATCAATGGATTGATCAGACCAGTGTGGGTGTAAAGTGTCACCAAATCATTATTACATTATTACTTTGCCATTTTCACAGTGAAAACAGAGCATGCTGGCAAGTGCTGGTCAAAAACATTAGTATTGACCAGCTTTATATGCTTAATGCTTGGGTTGTAATGAAATGCTGTTATTTAAAAAAAAAAAATTTTTTGTTTTTTTTTACTACTTTTAAGTATAATCTTAAATAGGGACATAACTACATAAAGTCCCTTGTTTAAAGTATCTCATTTTAAATCCACTTTATAGGATATAAAATTGTTTTCATTCTTAATAACCAAGTATAACTACTAAATAGCCTGAACATCAATAACCTTTACCCTTTTAGGAATAGTCATGAATCTGTGAACATGCAGTTTGAAAGCGCCCCCGAATCCTCCCACCGTCCTAAACAGCTAGCTGACTATTTAACCGCGAAAGTTCATTTCAAGACATTTCTCATAGGTGGGCACGGTTCTGTTTTCCGTATCTGAGCTAGGATTTATAGTTATTGGGCCGGGCAGTGTGATGAATATGACAATGATATCGTGATTACGATACAATGCACTTTTCAGTAATATTGTTTTATACTTGAAAAACAACGACAAACTCTGGATATAGGTGATTTCAGGATAAAATGTTTGTACTGAATTTTAAAATAGGAAGATGTTCAAATTTTTTTACCGAGTTTTTATTTTCCCCACATTTTCAAAGTTGTATAGTTTCATAGTTAGAAATGTAACATTACAGTTTTATTAGCATAGGTTTTTATTTATTTATTTTTTTTTTAGCAAACCTATATGTTGTCATGGATACCACGAATCGTGTGTGTGAATTATCGTGATATATTTTTGTTTTGTTCATCACTAGCTCATCACAAGGAGGATTTGTGGATAAAGGTTTTAAAGCACCAGGCCATCCTTAAATTATTTTCACTTTGAATCAGATGTGATTAGTTAGAATTATTTGCATATCGGACTGGTGATTGGTTGAGCAGACTTTGTGACCTCACAAACTAAGTCAGTCGGTACAGACTTTCGGGGAGTTTTTTTGTGATTGTTGCGGCCAAAAACGCGTGATTCTGCTGTGGCTTTTTTTTTTTTTTTTTTTTTTCAAAATTTGCGATGCAATTTGCGGAGATTTTTGTGCTTTTCTTGCGGAAAACTACTTGAATTGGCGAAATTGCAATTGCACAAAATTGTTTTGCGCGATCTTTGGCAGTGATGTTTGTTTGTAAATGAAACCTTTTTAGCTGTACTCACGTTCGACGCACGTGAATCGAAGGGGGCTTTGGCTGAATACGCGTTGTGATGACGTCACATGATGTGTCTTGGCCCAAACCTGTGGAAAATCTGCGGTAATTTGGAAGAATCGCGAGCTCCTCCGAATATTGTGGAGTTTCTTTGATTTTGTGTTAATTTCTGCGATCGCAGAATCATAAAATCCTGGAGGGAGTGGTAAGTAATGCAAAACAGGTTCACGTTTTTTATGACTTAAAGGGAAAATTGCTACCGTGATAGTATATAATTGAATCAGCCATCCAAGAGGCGGTAACTTTGACCCTAACATTTAATAACAGATAATACATTTGTAATAAATTTGTTCTGGTCAGATCAGTTTTCAGTTTCACTTTATTGTCATTTCCTTTACATACATCAAGAAACAAAATACTGTTCCTCACCAGCTTATTGCAGTGCATAAAAAAAATAACATGCAAACACACAATATTAGCAGCAGAAGAGTACATTAAAGTCCTTATAAAGTGCTTTAGAAATCACCATGACAAATTACCTCTTGTCATCGTGCTTTATCAGTTATTAAATGACATTGGAAAGGACATTTCTGATTTTTCAGTTCTGTCTAAGGAGAACAAAGACTTGCTTCATTCACTCAGGAGATGAACAATTACCTCGGAAACCTGTGTATCCAGATTTCCAAGTAACACCACGACAAAAACATGATTTACACCGGCCTTTTGTTGAGTTAAACCCACATGGTGCGAGGCCCTGAGTAGGGTGGGTCCCAGTGAAGTCACATATAAATAAAAAGATCTTCTGCCTGGACTTCTGCACAACAGCACACGTGCCTCGTTTGCTCAGCTTCCCAGATTGGCTCGTTAATCAGGAAACTTAGCAGCTAGCCGCTTTGTGTAGTATAAATAGCATCCCATCATCACACCATTGACAGTTTGAGACTTTGCAGAATAAGTGTGAGGAAAAGAGGGAGTCATCTTGGTAAACGCATGTCCAATGTCTTAGGAGAAATATATTGTATTTAAACATTTCTGCACTTGAAAACAAATTGTCAGTTATTTGCCAGGGTTTAACTGACCTTTTGTATGGCGAACAGAAGAAAACCATGAATGGCACAAGAAAATAAGGAATGGAGCACAGCCTTTTTTGCAAACTCAACCAAAAATGCTACCAAGGAATACAAATAATCAGAGAAATGAAATGTGATTTATACCTTCTTGACATCATGTATTCTGAGTTCTCTGATAGAGTACAGCTACGATGTTCAGAACTTATCTTATTTATCACTTTACAGGGTTAATTATTAGGATACAGACAATTCCAGTACAGAAAATTCCTGTAGCCAGATTTTCACAGTTTTCCATCCAAAGACTTTTGTTCCATTTCAGTATTACTTGTCACACTGTACGAGATAACCCCAAGAAAATCTTGGCCAGATTGTATTACTGACTGTACATTAAAGAAATTTACTCCATTCTGATTATGATATCAATTAGCATGTGCAGTGAATGGGATCGCGTAAACAGTAACATTGTTCGAAGTGAGCTTGAGGTAATAAGGATAACATGTTCTGCCCATTAGCATGTTTTCTTTGGGTTTCACCATTACCTCTACTGTATCTATAGCTGTCCCGTGAGTTTGGTGCCATGAGTGTCCCGTGAGTTTCGCGTCCTATGACGTCCTCCTATTGTCATCTTGTAGAGAAACGTTGTAGCAGCGATCAAATTTTTATGATATTTAATCAAAAAAAAGTCGTCAGCTGTCTTTGGTCACCATGTCACTAAATCGCCTGCTTGTGAGCATCTCATATTATGCATCCTAAGACCACCAGTCTCACTGGACAACCGAAGAATTACATTATGTTGTGTGATTTTTGTCTGACGGGCACAGTGGCTTAGTAGTTTGCCTCGCACCTCCGGGGTTGGGGGTTTGATTCCCACCTCCACCCTGCGAGTGTGGAGGTTGCATGCTCTCCCCATGCTGTGGGGTTTTCTCCGGGTACTCCGGTTTCCTCCCCCAGTCAAAGGCATGCGTTATCAGGAGGTTGGCATTTCCAAATTGTCCATAGTGTGTGAATGGGTGTGTGATTGTGCCCTGCTATGGGTTGGCACCTCGTCCAGGGTGTCCCCCACCTTGTGCCCCGAGTTCCCTGGGATAGGCTCCAAGCTCCCCGCCACCCTGTGTATTATAAGCGGTATGGAAAATGGATGGATGGATGGATAGATTTTTTGTCTGACAATAACATCGGGTCAACTGTGTAACCCGACTTCAGCTTCAAATGGTCAACTAGTTGCAAAGTTTTTTAAGTGTGATTTAAATGAGGCTACCAGAATATCTAATTTTGTTTCAGTATATATTTATTTTATTATTGTTTTGAATCAAACATGAACGGCCCAATTTATCAACAGATTTTAGACTTTTTTTTTTTTTTTTTTTTTACAACCCCAATTCCGAAAAAGTTGGGACAGTATGGAAAATGCAAAAAAAACACACAAAAAGAGTCATTTGAAAATTCAATTTACCCTGTACTATATTGAAAACACATTGTTAACACATTATTATCTGCTTACGCAACCATCCGGGCAGAACGTGGTTTGGCGTTGTCCTGCTCCGGATGGCAGCATATGTTGCTCCAAAATGTGTACATATCTTTCTGCATTAATGGTGCCTTCACAGATGTGCAGGTTACCCATGCCATGGGCACTGACACACCCCCATTCCACGGCAGACGCTGGCTTTTGGACCTGACGCTGATAACAGCTTGGATGGTCCTTTTCCTCTTTGGCCCAGAGAACACGATGGCTGTTTTGTCCAAAAAACTATTTGAAATGTCGACTCGTCGGACCACAAAACACGATTCCACTGTGCTACTGTCCATCTCTGTTGAGACCGAGCCCAAAGAAGTCGGCCGCGCTTCTGGACAGTGTTGATGTATGGCTTCTGCTTTGCATAGTAAAGCCTTAACTTGCATCTGTGGATGCAGCAGTGAATGGTGTTGACTGACAAAGGTTTACCAAAGTATTCCCGAGCCCATGTCCATATCTTTTAATTATATTGTGCACTGTAGAAGGTGAAATGCCCAAAATCCTACCGATTTGTCTTTGGGGGAATGTTGTTCTCAAAGTGTTGGATTATTCGCTGACGCATCTGTTGGAGATTGGCGAGCCTCGACCCATCCTTGCTCTTGGAGGACTATGACTTTTTTGGAGGCTCCTTATATACCATGATTAGACGATTGCCTCACCTGTTTCACATCACCTTCTTATTTTAACTTGACACATTAGTCCTAAATTCCCCCTGTCCCAACTTTTTTGGAACGTGTTGCATGCATCAATTTCGAAATAAACGTTCTTCAAAAAACTATGCAGTTGATTAGGTAAAACATCAAATACCTTGTCTTTTATATGTGTTTTTGTTGTTGTTGTTGTTGTTTGTTTAAATACAAGTCAAAGTACAATTACAAATCACTCCTCTTTGTTTTTATTAGCATTTTTCCATACTGTCCCAACTTTTTTGGAATTTGGGTTGTAAATAGTTTCCTTGTGTTAAATTACCCAGAATCCTGTTGTTTAACACGAGTTAAAAAATATGGCTTCTGCTTCTTCTTCATTGTCTTCATCTGACTATTATTACTGGATTTTTTTTTTTTAATCAACCATATGCTGTCCAATGTATGCAAGTTTTTGTTCCTTGTGTTAAATCACCAGGTCTCACTGTCAAAACAGTGTCATTTACTACTATACACTCTGTAAGCCTGCTTTGTCGCTGGGGCGGTTCATTTATATTTCATATCTTTTAATGTGTATCTTTTACGTGGAATACGCGCTCAACTTGAGGCTCTTGTCCTGAATCTGCATGATTTTATGCTGCTGCCACATGATTGAATGATTGGATAAGTGCATAAATGGGCAGGTGTACAGGTGCGACTGAGAGTGTATATATATATATATATATATATATATATATATATATATATATATATATGCATATATGGTAATAGTGTACTTTTAAAATGATTTAAGATAATTAATTACCTTTTATAGTACAGCTTAAAAGGCACTTTCGAGGTAAAAACAAATGTATATTAAAGGAACCAAAGGTATACGCTTAAGCAACAAGGAACAGTACAGAATAGTTTATTACCCTTTTCTCTGGAAGTGTACCATAAGCAGGAATCCAAGCACTTCTATTTTAAATAATGGATTTATTAAAATAAAAAAAAAAACGACAAAGAATAAATCAGATATAGGGTTTTGTTTTTGTTTGTTAGATCTGAGGGGGTTAAAGCAGCATATCTAATAATGACTACATGAAATGTTCTCTCTCCTCTTGTCCTGCCCTGTAGTTGTTCCCCAGAATTTCCATATTTTTTCCCTCCTCCTTCTTTTTCTTTTCTTTTTTTTTTCTTCTTCTTCTTCTTCTCAGGAAACAAAAGATCAATTTTGCGCGAGCAAAAAGGCTCCACCCCATTTCTCTTCCCTCTTTCTTGCAGCCACCCCTCTTTCTCTCTCTCTCTCTCTCTCTCTCAGACACACACAGACACACACACAAATGCACTGACACTTGCGCTGCCATTCTGTGTGTGTTGAAATAGAAAGTGAGGGAGCAAGGAGGAAGAGAGAGAGAGAGAGAGAGAGAGGAGAGACACAGTGGTGGGGCGAGCGTGCGCATATGCTCGTGCGTGCGCGCGCGCGTGTGTAGCTACACTACAGCGGAGACGCAGGAGGGGGGAGAGGAAAAAAAAAAAAAAAAAAGGGAATAAGAAAATTTGAGGTAGCCGCCATATGCTGAGGATTTGGTGAATGTTTCGTTGAAGGGGGTTGTTCGTTTGGACCTTACACGATGGGGAGCTCACACTTGCTGAATAAAGGCTTGCCTTTAGGTAGGTAAATCGCTTTCGCTTTTTCTTGCGCGAGCCCGCACGTGAGGAAGAGAAGCGGTTTGTAAGCGCGCGATGTACGCGCGCGGCGATTATTTGGGCGTTGAGTGGTAAAGAGCTGTGGCTGTGTGTGTGTGTGCGTGCGTGTGTCTGTGTGTCTCCCTCCCTCTCTCCCCCCCTCCCCCTCTTTCTTCCCTCCTCCTTTCGCGTATGCTTTTCCTTTCCTTTCGTCTTCTCTCTTCTCCCTCCTTTCCTGTTATCTTTCACGCTGGCCATTCATCCTGCACACAATGCCGCATGCTTTTTTTTTTTTCTTTTTTTTTTCTTTCCGCAAAGCCCTTTTGGTTTGTGTGCAGCGTGTGCGCGCGCGCGCGTGTGCAATGTGAGGTTCTCTTCTCGTTCCACGCTGTCTGTCCGTCTGTCCTTCTGTGTGGAAAATCAGAGGGGTTTGGCAAGGACACGGTGCCTCTCACATTTGGGAATCCTCCCAACATGTTGTACAGTGGAAATGTGGCTTCCAGTCCCAGCCTCGACTCCCTTCCTAATTTTTTCAGTCCCTTCGAAAGGAGGAAATTTCTGTTTCGAGACCAGTCAGAACAGGAAGAGCACAAGAAATGTTTATTATTATTATTATTATTATTATTATTATTATGCATTAATTACAGGCACATAAAGAAAAATTCGCATCTTGAAATAATGTTTTATCGCACCAAAATAAATCGTATAAATAGCCTAAATTAAGTAGCGCTTCCACCTCTTTTCACCTTATGAAGTCACAATTTCATTTGCATTTTCATACTGACTCTGCACCAAATTATAAAGCCAAATCCCCATGTAGGGTCATGTCAGAAGATCCTCACGTGTTTACTGGGGCTGGGTTGTTGGCCTTGCCCAACAGCCAGCAGTGTCGGTTTGATTTATCGCCCATGGATGGTTGGGGTAGACGATATCTCGTTGCTATGAAGTGGCTAATTCGAACAGATCCCACACACATCCTCAGAGGCCATGCTTTAACAACACCGCAGCAGTCACGTACATACAGCCGTGCTACAACCGTATTTCTTTCCCTGATTTGTTCCCCACATGTACATGATTCACCTGTTTGGAAGTAAAGGTTATCAGCCCAGAGTTCACATTTTACTCATCATTCTGTTTAGTCCTTGTTTGGTCCGATTGCATGCATGACTCAGATTAGGTACGCTCATATCATGCTGGCAGTTTGTTTCCTTTATCTGGAAAGAAAAGAGCTATTAGTCTGGAAAACTAGACACTGCTAGACTTCACACGGCGCAAAGTGAGTGAGCATAGAGGTTTATGAGAGGAACGTAAACCTGGGTAGAGGGAAAAAAAGAGGAAACTGTTTGTGACAGAGAGCAGGTGAGGGATTGTCTGAGTAATAACCAACGTAAATAATGGTGGATAAATGTATGTGTGTGTGCGTGTGCATGTATGTGTGTAGAGGGAGGCGGCCCGCATCTGGGTGTGTGTGTGGAAGAGATGTTGGGAAAAACAGTCACGTCATGTCTGCACACGCCAGATTAGATACAGTATACATGGATCAGGCATGTCTAATTAACAGATGAACATATTACATTCAGTAGTGTAATACCTGCGGCGTCATGTGACCGTTCTTCCGGGAGGGTATTACATGAACCGTGTGATTACACGGTTCAGAAATGGATTTGCATTTGAATTACATACGTTACAGAATGACATGGCTGACTCTGGCTCAGGAGATGGAGGGTCAGGATTAGGTAGTAATACTAGTATATCTTCACTGCTTTGAAACTGAAACGAAAGAAGCCTAATTGCATTTATCAGGAATGCTCATTTATTAGTTTGTCCACAGTAAGCGCTTTATCCTGGTCAGGGTCGCAGTGGATCCGGAGCCCATCCCGGGAGTGTGAAGCGGGAATACACCCTGGACAGGATGCCAGTCCATCGCACCATGTACACACACACAAACACACACACATATTCACACACTCATTCACACCTAAGCCTGATTTACATTGAATTATTATGAATAGTCAAAAAAATTTATTACAAAGAATATTAACCAATATTTTATTCACACATTATCCAAAAAAAGTTTCTTCTTGTTTTTTTTTTTTTTTTTTTTTCAACACACAACTCATGTCTAGTAAAAGAAAGGCCACATGCAATGTGAACTGTAAATGCGTCCAAAATAAATAAACACCCGAAAAACCAGGCCATTTTATTTTGTACGCTCTTTATTTTGTATGAGCCTTGCTGAAAAGTGAATTATTAAACAGTCCATTGAGTCATTATTGTTACCCGTCTAACACACATATAAACCTAGAAAGGCGGGGTACTATAACAATATAACAGACAGAGCAGACAGACTAAAGGGGCTCAGCTGGTTTTTTTTTTTTTTTTTTTTTTTAAACATATCATTTGTGTGTTTATCTAGACGTTATCAGCATCCCTTATCAGATTAGGGAACAAACTGGAATGGTGGCATTTACTGACGTTAAACCTCAGCACACAGTGCACACATGAACTTTTACCCCCGCATTGTGTGTGTGTATGTGTGTGTGTGTGTGTGTGTGTGTATATATCTCAAACCTCCAACCTCAATCTTTTTCCAACCTGAAGGATTTGGATTTGTACAAGCACACTTTGTAGGGCACCTTCTCGAACACTGACTGCTGGGAATTAATACATATTTTTAATATGTAAAGAGAAAAAAAAAAAAAAAAAAACACATTGGGGACATGCTTTTAGGTTGTGATGTGGTCCTATTGGAAGAGGAGCACATCCTGAAGTGTTTAATTCCTCTTATAACACAGCAATTTGCCACTGATTACAAGTTTTACATTATTAATGAAGAACTGTTTATGTTTACAGTTATAAGTTAGTCCCGCATCATGTTACCGAAAAACCTGAAAGTGCACATTCGGCGTCCCGAAGTTTCTCCCATGATTGAAAACTTACTGACTTTTACGAAGTGCCAACACCAGAGACTCCATTTTTCTTTGTTAAATAACAAGACAGTTTCCTTAATTATTTATTATTATTATTATTATTATTATTATTATTATTATAGCTATTATTAGCCTTCAATTGTGAGACCACTGCCATAAAAGTAATGAGCTGCTACTATATAAAAGAAAACATTTCGGAAAGAGTGAATTAACATAAAACTGGGATTTGGAATTACAGCTGGAACTACTGTCAGAACTGCTATTATAAATAATTAAGCAACAAGAATTAAACAGCGCTGGGGTATAAGTATATAAGGTAGTCTGTGCATATAGAGGAAAATCGTAATACGTTTTTTCAAACAAACCGTTGTTTTTTCAAACAATTCTCTTAATTGTACCAAGTAATGTTTTCCACAACGAACCATTTGAGCCATTCGAGTCTGTAATTATTCGCACTCGTAATAAATTGTCAGGTGAAAATCTTAATATTGAACAGTAGATGCAGGTGGTGTTCATCTGATAGGCTGGTGAAGGTGACCTGCTTCCTCATCATCCCGCACTTCCTTATGAATTGTGTGATTATGCGTGTAATCATGTTCTTTGGTACGACTGTGTCTCAGGCTGTGTAACAGTCCACTTCAGGATGCATCTGCGTTGCAATATGTTCAGGAAATGCAAGTGTGACAAGTGAGAAAATGACCCAGCGCGCTCAGTTATGTGCACTGTAATTGGTAGCAGCGTTTTGTCAAAGTCAGTGACAGACGTTCTTTGTGTTTGTCCCAGAGATATGTAAATATCTCACTGGAGGTCAAGTACAGAATTTATTCTCCAGAGCATGCTTTATTTTGGGAATCTGCCCTGTGAGACTAACCTTGAGTGTTAATGTTTGTGTCTATCCTTGAAGATTTTTCTATTTCTTACACAGTACCAGGGCTGCCATAAGAGCAAAGCTGTTTTAAGGCCCACAGGAGAGCAGTTGTTTAAATGGTTCACTTCTTTTTGCTTTTTATTACGTTATACTTGTATAATGGCCTGGTGATTGTGATTATGCTTCTTTATTTTGTTTAGCCTGCAGGCAGTCCTTCAGCTCAGATTATGAGGAAACGTAAAAAGAGTGGTGAAGTGGCCTTTTGTTTTTCTGCACCAGAGATCTGGAACACATCACCAACAAACCAAAACTATATTATTTAGAATTTAGAATGTTTATTATTTGCCTTATTTTACTGGTCGGTAGGCGTTGTAGGCCGATTGGCATTAAACAAATTGTCCGTAGAGTGTGAATGGCTGTGCGAGTGTGTGTGATTGTGCCCTGCGATGGGTTGGGCACCTCGTCCAGGGTGCCCCCCACCTTGTGCCATGTGCCACCCGGGTACCCTAGGACAGGCTCCAGGCTCCCCAACGACCCTGTGTAGGATAAGCGGTACAGAAAATGGATGGATGAAGTACTTTTCATTTTTAATTCCAAATCTTAAAGTGCTTCACATAGAAGATTGGAAGGTCAAAGCATGGTATTTATGACAAAGCATGTTAAAGAACCAACGTAAATCTCAAATGAATTAAGTGTAAATATATGACAGTCACTAAGAATGATCAAAATGTATTGAACAAAACAAGTCCCTTTGCTAAGAACAAGCCACAGTTTTAAAAAAAAAAACAGTTCTTGAGGTAGTGTTCCTTATGTTCTCCTGAGTTTAGATCTTCTAAACGTACAGCTGAGTCAAATGCTCGAGGTTGTACAAAAATAGATGTTTGTGCCGGAATCCATTTGTGTTCACCGAGAGCATATAGACATTGAGCAGTATTGCGAACGTTTTTCCACTTATTGACTTTCCTTTTATGTGGTATCTTTATCTAGATTCATTGAACTATCTTGCTCTTTTTTTTTTTTAAGGCTGTAATGCTGGAGCGTGGGGTGGCCTCGATTTCCAAGCTGCAGCTTGTATTGCCATGATTCATTTCACCACAAAGTGGAATTGATCCTTGCTTCACGGGGGTGGCGAGTCTTTTTCGTTCTTTACAAGTCCCGTTGCTGTAATTGAGACATATGAATGCGTATCGCATGGCACAGAAATGACGGACTCGAGGACATCTCGAGCATCCGTCGCGTTATCATCATATTTATTAGACGTCTTCTAGATAGAGATGAATATTTGAACATGGCTTCTATCTAAATGGTTCTAAACCTGGGGCATAATTTTAGACTCCTCTTAATTCATCTGTGAAATGACATGAGATTCAGGTGTCTTTAGAATTCAACACAACTGAACTCTTGCTCAACTGAACTCTCTCTGTGCAGGCATCAGGCCTCCTATAATGAACGGGCCCATGCACCCTCGTCCTCTGGTGGCGCTGCTGGACGGCCGGGACTGCACGGTGGAGATGCCCATCCTGAAGGACGTGGCCACTGTGGCCTTTTGCGATGCTCAGTCCACGCAGGAGATCCACGAGAAGGTAGAGGAATCTTTTACATTTACATTTACAGTACAAATGTGTTTACATTTGAACTAGTCAGACAACTTGGACCTGTTCAGAAGAAAAACTCTATATTATCAGTTAGATATGGAAAATATTCGTGCATTTTCTGGCCTAGCTGTATACCATTTTTAGCACTGGGGCAATCTTAAACCCATGAGCCTCTTTATTAGGAACACCTGTGTGTTCATGCAATTATCCTGTCAGCCAATCATGTTGCAGCAGCGTACCATCAGAATAGGGGGAAAAAAACGATCTCAGTGACTAAGACTGGTCTGGTTTGAGTGTTTCAGACATTTTCACACACTATATGATGTATATGACTATATAGACTGCTGTGAACTATATATGACTATATGGTCTAGGGATGGGCGATATATCGATATAATATCAACATCGTGATAAATGATTGTGATACACTTTTCTGAGATATAGTTGGTATGGTGATAAATTTTTTCTGTTTTTAATAATTACAAATGAAATGGTACTGAACGGATGCCGTTGATTTGACGTATTATTTTTTAAAACTAATCTTCTTTGTCTTCGTAGGCATTACCGAAAAGTTTCGTCAAACTCAGTTTAACGGTTTTTGTTTATTTTACTACTGTTTTGCTAGCTAAATGTTAGATAAATTATATATCGTGATACGCACCGTGTATCATAGAAATGTCCTCAAGTATCGTGATATGATACTTTTGTCATATCGCCCAGCCCTAATATGATCTAGTCTTTGACACAAGTTTTACGTTGTGTTGTTGGCTTTATAACTGAATAGCACAGAGTATCATATAGTAGATCATATAGTATTCAGTTGTATTGCTAATAATTTATTATTTTGTTTTTGCATCCTACAAATACATTAAGGGAAAAAAACAGTTTTAGCATTATTTATCAAAAATACCTACTAATGTTTGATAAACGATATTCAGCTGTGGTGGTTGTTATAACGCTGAGGCTGAATCGGTGTAATATTGGTATAAAATATCCCATTTACACAAAGTACTAGACAAACACTCTTATTTATAATGTTATTTGATGCTCTGTTTTAATCATTACTAACATCCAATAATAACTGTTACTACGGTCCATTATGGATTATATGAAGGGAATAAAACACAATGGGGCGTGCTGTTATAGGAAAATAACCAATGATTGGGTGGTGTTATGCAGCTCGACATGAAGCAGAGTCACCGTTAAACACCTCGACGTTTATTTTCGAATAACAGCATGCCACTGAATGTTTTATTCCTCTTATACCACGGCAATTTGCCACCGATTACAATTGTATTGATTACAGAATGACACATTATGCATTTTATCAGTTTTTTGTTACATTTAATGTTGTGGATCTTTCACGAAACAGGTCATCACTTACATTATAGCGGCTATAAACAGTCATTCCTTCACCAGCCTTCCATTTTGTTTTCCCTGTCTTGAAGATAATAAGAGAGAAAAATGCTGCTGAAAGTGGAAACCACAAACTTCAGGAACAGCTTTACCTCCGATTGTTACAAAGTGACACTGGAGACACCTTCCAAAAAAGTTACATAAACTTCTCCTTACAGAAAACTTCAATATATCAACAATTAGATGTTTTTCTTTATTAAATATTATTATGCATTAAAATAAACCTGTAATTTGCACTAAAGCTGCACTACTGACCAATCAGAATTGAGAATTGAACAGCACTGTGATATGAATGTTGTTATAATTGCTGTTAGGATATTTTAAAGCTCATGTTCAGAAGCAGTTGTGCATGTTTGCACTATTTATGAATGCTAAATTAAAAACTGTTGGCAGCGGACTTGGACCGTTAGAGCGAACATTGGAATGCCCGTGTGAATTAATGACCTGTGAATAGATATGGATTTTTTT
The DNA here is from genome assembly GCA_023630585.1 of Cranoglanis bouderius. Classification (NCBI taxonomy): domain Eukaryota; kingdom Metazoa; phylum Chordata; class Actinopteri; order Siluriformes; family Cranoglanididae; genus Cranoglanis; species Cranoglanis bouderius. The sequence goes on along the minus strand of CM042542.1, from coordinate 6,565,371 downwards.
TGTAGATTGTAATTGTAAATTGCCACGAAGCATCGCTGTCAATATGCCGGCTCTAGTAGATATGCCAGTTAATTTACATATTAAACAATAAGCAGTAGAAACTTTTGTATTCTGCTGTGAACTTGTGCATGCTGACATGCAGGCTTGCAGTTCCAACCGTTCTAATTTCTAGGTCAGAGTGGCAGCTGGTTACTACGTAGTAGTTTCCGTTTATTGCTATAATTATCGTGTCAGTTCTTCATTATCTGTGGCTCTAAATATATTGGTGTGTAACAGAGAAAGTCTCCTACATACTCACCGCACCATGATCAGACTGTTTATTTCATATTTACTCCTCCTGTTTAAGAAACGCTCAATCAGATCCTAAACACGCACAAGGCTTTTTCTATTTTTCTGCTGACTTGCGGATTGCCTTTTTTTGGCACGCGTTGTGTATTTTTGGACGGACGCCAGGCCCCAGCGTGCCCTCCCAGAGCTCGCAGAGACAGATGGCTCTCTGGTTTTTCCTCCCTGTCCGCTTCTACAAGCCAATTTAAACTTCCCGTGCTGTACGGATGGGGTTATTACACAGTTCCGTCTACAGAGAAAAGAAGCACTTATACTGCTGCTTCTCTGCCTGTGATCCAAATCAGTGGCATTTGCCGAAATGACAATGAACAAGTGAAGGGTCTGTTTCATTTAAGCTGCCGGCTTTGAAACCGTTCTACTTCCTAGTTATCGTTCTTCAAGTTTGACTGGCACAATGATCACAAGTCAACTATTGTTTTATGTGGGCAGCAGTTTCCAAGGCCTCTTGAATAGCATCCTCAAAAAGTGTGTTTCTTGGCCTCACAGGCTTTAATCAACAATGCTTACTTTATTTATTGCACCACAGTGTTGAATTCTCAAATCTGATTGGTCAGGAGGTGTTGACTAATATTCTATTCCAGCATGACAGGTGTTGTAATTGATTTTCATTATTATAGTAGCTAACAGACCTGTATGGCAGAGGCCATGGTGAGGGTTTTCTGTGACTAAACCTTTATTTAACAGATTTGAAAGGAGTCTCCAGTCTCAGTAGTTTGTACTTAGTTAGTTTTCTTTGTGATTTTTAGTATTTAAAAAAATTCTGATTCTGATAAAGAAACAACTGTTTATAGCTGTGATGAGTGATAACACGAACTTCTTTCATGTAATCCTAAATGGATAAAAAGTGTGACTTGTCATTATTAAATAGCTAAATTGTTTGCATTCGCAAATTACCGTGGTAAAAGAGGAATAAATCTCTTCAGGATATGCTGTTATTACAAAATATACAACCTGGTAACAGATGCTTTGCATCATGCTACATGGCACAACCCTGTCGCTGATTATTTTCCTATAAATGCATGCCTCCAAAGTGTTTTATTCCATACTTGTGTACCAAGAACTAATTGGATCCCTGTTGCAATGTTCCACTGTTACAATATTATGCCACCGTTTTCAACACACAACTGTGTTATAATAGCCAATTCAAAATGTCTTCAGTAGAGATGATGCAACTGTTTTGGAACCATTCCCCCCCCCCCCTTAGCATTTATAGTTTTCTCCTTTTTCAGTGAAGGATATCTATTGTAAACCTTTTTAGACTGTTCCTTGGCTCTTCATTTTAGTCCATTATTTGTGAATGGAAACAATGTGTGTCAATTTCTTACTTGTTTTATTTTTCTCTTATTTAAGGCTGTTTTTTTTTATTTACTGTGTCTATAGATTGTATTTAATGTCCTTTTGGCAGAGGTAATGCTATTTAAAAAAAAAGAAAAAAAAAAGGCAAATCGTAATAGTCAACTAGTGTAGAAATATAATGTAAGGTTATTGGATTCTAAAAAGTCATTCTCATAACCCTAGGAATTTGAATTTCTAGTGAAGTCCAGTAATAGGATTAAAGGAAGCCATATTGCTAAATTAAGCCCAAAGTGCCGAGGCAGTGTGTGCAGAATGAGAAGCACCTCAGTGACCGCGACCGTTTGAGTATGAAAGTTAATAAGGTGTAGCTGAAATGTTTTTAGTCATGTCGCCAACGGAGCAGAAACGCATCCATGGTAACCTAAAAACCCAACGAAGGGTCAGCATTTATTTCCACAAACAGCAGTGTTCATGGAAATAAGGTTCTAATAGACATGTAGTTGAAGAGACTCGACGTTCAGCGTTTTTGCTTGGAAATGTAAAAAAAAAAATTCTTCTTTTTTTTCTTTTTTGAATGGTAGATAGTTCTCTACAGTAAATCGAAGTAAATGCATTTATTAATTAATCCCACTTTTATGAGTGTAGGTGTTTGAGGAGCTGAGCAACGTAATGCAGTGTGTGTAATGCAACGTAATGCAACCGTGGGAGGCATGAATAGCAAACCTAACGTCATCAAATGCTTCACAGCACACTCACAGTGGTTATGTTTTTCGCCTCGTCTTCATGTTAATGCAGTACATTTCTTTGGCCAAGACCACAAAAACTGGATGACTAAAGAGAAATGCTGCCTTATTTCTAATACGTTACTCCCCATATGAAACTCTTAACAAACAGCTACAGTTACTCTTAACATACAGAGCTGCACACACCTGGAGTAAAGTTCAGTGGACCGTTATAAATATTTCCCTCTAGTCATTGATGTGTTTAATCGTTAAGGTTTTACTTATCCTATTTGGCCAGGTTTGGTCCATTTATTCTCTTAATATATGAATTGGGAACACCCTCAAACCTTCTCTGAGCCTGCCCCCTATTTTTGGATTCATATCTTTGGATGTATATTGCATATTGGAACTTGATTGGCGCTTATATTCTGTGAAGGTCGTTGGTGATTTCTGTCATCAGTTGCTGTTGTTTCCTTGGCCGACCTGCTCCATGTCTGGTTGTTAGTACACCAGTGGTTTCTTTCTTTTTCAGGACATTCCAAATTATTGTATTGGCTATGCCCAATGCTTGTGCAGTGGCTCTGATCGGTTTTCCCTCTTTTGTCAGCTTCAAAATGGCTCGCTTTTCTTCCATAGACAGCTCTCTGGTCTTCATGCAGTCTTTACAGGTGAAATGGAAGGCTAAAACCAAGAGTAGACTTTCAGAGCTATTGCTTCTTTAACAATCAACTTAACAGGGCAAACCTGGACGACAAGAAACACTTATCAGTGACGTGTTCCAATATTTCTGATCACTTGGAAAAAAAAAAAAAAAATGGGCCCGTTCAAACAAAAGGTGCCATGTTGTCGAACACATCTAGATGTAAATATGAGGAAATAAAAGCTGAAATTCTGATCTGTCGTCTCATATTCATATTTTGATCCCAAACCCAAATGTCTTCAGTGTATAGCAGAAAAAAAAAAGAACTGGCCTTGCCGTTCCAATAGTTTCGGAGGGGACTGTAAAGGATTGAACCCGCAGCTGAAGAGACACCAGTACGACTGCCTTTTCCTTTAACAACTGGGTCTTGGATGGGGTTGCAGAACTCACTTGAACGATTATTACTATCTTTAATAAATAATTATTGATTAATCATCGACAGACACAAGGCAGTATGCATATTTTTCCCTCAAACATACCACAGATGAATTGTAACTTCAACTTAAACATGCATAAGCTAATATGGACCAAATTAGCAAAAACTAGTACAATGCTCCCACACAGGACTTGCACGCTTTATGTCTCACTACTTCTTAATTGTTTTTTTTGTTAATTCACGGTTCTCAAAGTGGGGTCCAGGGACCCCAAGGGATCTTTGAAGTATAGCCATTTTATTACAGTGGTGCAAGTCAGAGCCCACAAAGATATTTATATTTATATGCGTGTTTTTAACTGATATTAAAGGGGTATGGTTCACAAAAATTCACAAAAAAAAGAGAAATTCCTTATCTATTGAAAACATGGTTGTGCTCTTGCAAACAGTTTAGACATAAAAGGACAGAAATAGTTCTATATGTATATATTTGTCCTCACGTGTCCTCACTTTTTTCCCTGTGCGGTCCTCCAGGTACTGAACGAAGCTGTCGGGGCTCTCATGTACCACACCATCACACTCATGCGCGAGGACCTAGAGAAATTCAAAGCACTTCGAATCATCGTCCGCATCGGCAGCGGTTTCGACAATATCGACATCAAATCAGCTGGAGAATTGGGTAATCTAATTTCCTTCCTTACCGTTGTTAATGCTGACATGTTGTAGTATATGCTGTGTGTGTGTGTGTGTGTGTGTGTGTGTGTGTGTGTGTGTGTGTGTGTGTGTGTGTGTTTGTGTGCCTCTCCATGTAGTAAAGGGTGTGTATTTTTTTAGGCATAGCTGTGTGTAACATGCCCTCAGCCTCAGTGGAAGAGACAGCCGATTCGACACTGTGTCACATCCTCAATCTCTACAGACGCACCACCTGGCTGCACCAGGCTCTCCGTGAGGGCACGCGGGTCCAGAGCGTGGAGCAAATCCGTGAGGTTGCGTCTGGAGCCGCCCGCATCCGAGGGGAAACTCTGGGGATCATCGGCCTCGGTCAGCGTACACAACCGCTATTAAGCGTTTTATTGTTATTAATAATAATAATAATAAGAAGAAGAAGAATATTTCCCTAATTAATTCTATTTAATTTTAGGTATAATTATAGAAATAAATAATGGATATTTCACATATAGTTTTTTAGGTATAGTACCTGCACTTGATTTTTATTTTTATTTTTTATTTTATGTATATGTAAAAAAAAAAAAATTATTATTTTAGAATAAGGATAGGATAATTAGGATTAGGATAGGACCATTTTCTTGCCATAACCAGGGAAGTGAAAACATTTATAGTCCATTTATAGATGATTTGCTTATGATAAATGAATGCACTGTAAGATTAACGCGATGGAATATTTACGACCTCTTTTTATATTTAATTAAACACCAGTTATGGACTCGGAAATCACAAATTATCTTTAATATAAAGTCTGTATGAGGCATTTTTAAATACATCATTAAATTAATCACTCATTTAAAGCCACTTAGAAAAGATTTAAAAGGGGAAATGAAACCAGTCTGATTTGAGTAGAAGGAAAGCGTATTGATTTGTCTAGTGTGTGTGTGTGTGTGTGTGTGTGTGTGTGTGTGTGTGTGTGTGTTTCAGGGCGTGTTGGCCAGGCTGTAGCATTGAGAGCTAAAGCGTTTGGCTTTAACGTGATCTTCTACGACCCGTACCTGTCTGACGGCATGGAGCGAGCGCTGGGACTACAGAGAGTAAACACACTACAGGACCTACTGTTCCACTCCGACTGCGTCACACTCCACTGCAGCCTGAACGAACACAACCACCACCTCATCAACGACTTCACTATCAAACAGGTAGCTAACACACACACACACACACACACACCCACACAAACACACACACACACCACCTCATCTATCAAACCAATCATTCCTTCAAATGTAGACCTGACGACCTTTGAATATTTTGCGTAGTAGCTCCACATTTTGAGATCAGCGCATGCTGCTATGAGTTATCGCTATAGAAGAAATGTGCCAGTCTTCTTTTTCCACCCAATAAAAATGTCAGCTGAAGTATGAATTGGGAATGATTGATGTTTGCGTAGGTTTTGAACGCTCCTGGAACCCCCTCCCTCTTCTCTCTTTTAATCTTTTGTCCTGTGTACTCATCTCAACTAAGTTTAGTCAGCCTCATTAGCATCCATTGATCCCAAAAATATGTGCAAATGCTTTCTTATAAATATTATTTTTAATATTGTCTGGCCTCATATTTGCACTAGGGCTGCTTAGAGTGAGCTGTGTTTTTTTTTTTTTTTTCTTTTTTTTTTTTCTGTGTGTTAGATGCGTCAGGGTGCGTTCCTGGTGAACACTGCACGAGGGGGGCTGGTGGATGAGAAAGCTCTGGCTCAGGCACTGAAAGAGGGAAGAATACGCGGCGCAGCTCTCGACGTCCACGAGACGGAGCCCTTCAGGTGAGCCTTGTGTGTGTGTGTGTGTGTGTGTGTGTGTGTGTGTGTGTGTGTGTGTGTGTGTGCGCGTGTGTGTGTGGGCGACAGAGTGCCTCAGGTGATCTGACAGAACTCAGTGAGGCGTTATTTGTGTTTACCAGTCTTACTGCATGCTAGCATTCCACAGCGTAATCATTTTTCACACTGAAGTATCAGTTGTCTGACTCCTCTAACACCTCTAACTGCCCGTCTCAGTTTCAGCCAGGGCCCTCTGAAAGATGCCCCTAATCTGATCTGCACTCCTCACGCCGCCTGGTACAGCGAGCAGGCCTCCATCGAGATGAGAGAGGAAGCAGCTCGGGAGATCCGCAGGGCCATTACCGGTACGTTTTAACACGAATTACACGTGCCTTAGTGAGGTTAACATCTTTTATATCCAAATAATGAATGATAAAAATGCAGTACTGTGCAGAAGTTTTAGGCACATGGAAAGAAATGCTGTAGAGCAAAGATGCCTCCAAAATAATGAAATTAAATGTTTCTACATTAAAAAAAAAAAATACAGTAAAGAGCAGTAAACAGTAGTAAATGAAACAAAGTCAATATTCGGTGTGACAAAAAAATAAAAATAAAAATGGTAGTCTCCGATACAATCTGTGCAGTTTTATAAGGAAATGAGCTGGTAAGTTTTATTGAGCATCTTGCAGAACCAGCCTCAGTTCTTCTGGAGACTTTGACTTTCACACTTGCTTCTTATATTTGCAGCAAAACCCAGCAGCCTTCATTGTGTTTTTGTTTGTCTGAAAAGTGTCTCTTACGTAATATGCTGCTTTCTTTAATGACGTACAAACATTTTTCTGTAACATTTCATTTTGCGCTAGAAAACTAATGTTAAAATGTTTTTTGTACTGACTTGATAATGTAGAAGTCATAAAATAAAAAATCTAGACTGTCAGTCTGGTGCTGTTACTGTGCTGGCACTGGAGACTCCTTCCATGAATGCTAAATAAACATCTCCTTAGAGAAAACTTAACACCATAACACCATCTCTAAGATCATACATGTATACGTACACGTTGTTCAATCCGTTTAATACGAAGAGTGCATTTTAAAAATCCATTTATTATTAGGTCTAGATTATGTTGAGTGCCCCTATGAATTAGCTGTTACTATAGAAAAAATAGTGCATTAGAATAAGTGCATTAATATTAACCTGTGAATTGCCTTGCAGCCGGAAATACTGTCAGAGCTGCTGTATTCGAATCAGTGGTCGTGAGTTCAAATCCCAACACTGCCAAGCTGCCACTGTTGGGCCCTTGAGCAAGGCCCTTAACCCTCAGCTGTTCAGTTGTATAAATGAGATAAATGTTAGTCGCTCTGGATAAAGGCATCTGCCAAAAATGCTGTAAATGTAAAAAAAAAAAAAAAAAAAAAAGTAATTAGATTAATTATAGATTAAGCAACACTTTCTGACAAATCAGAATCATGCCTTCAACAGTAGGTAATAGTCTGGTTTGTTGGTGTTGTATTTCTTTCTTTCTTTCTCCAAATAAGTGTTTATGCAGCACTGTTTCTAGAGAACTATCTGCACGATGCAGGTATTTCGTCATGTCAGTGCTATTACTGAATTTTTAAAACGCTTCCTCATCAAGGAAATTTCAAGTGAAGTTGTTATGTGTAACGCGTAATGATGCTTCACTGCCTTTTGCCGTCATATGAGTTTCTTTCTCAGGTTTGTGGATGATGAGCTAGAAGTTGCTGGACTGTTGTGGTGTAACAGAGCTGTGTTTTTTTTTTTTTTTGTTTGTTTTGTTTTTTTGCCTCCAGGTCGAATTCCAGACAGCCTGAAGAACTGTGTGAATAAGGAGTTTCTCACACAGACCACACACTGGGCGGGCATGGACCCTGCCATCCACCCAGAGCTCAACGGAACCTACAGGTGCAGTTATAGAATGAATCCCTAAAATGCGCTTACATGTAGTCACTTGGTAGATGCTTTTATCCAAAGTAGCGGTGGGATATCAAAATCGTAGATTTGTCGCACTGGGAACTGTTTAGTCAGCGCAGCAGTTCACACACCAGTTAAACTGCAGAGTCACAGTTTGGGAGGTGCAGGAAAGGGTGTGAGTGGTTTGGGGGATGTTTGTTTGTGTGAGACCAAGTGTGTTGTCTAAGCCAATAGCTAGAATCCAAACTCGTAAAATAATTAACCTCAAACAAATAGTAGGATGGACGGTTTATAATTTTCAGGTTCTTCTCTTGTCTCTTTGGCTTCTGTTGGCTGGCTTCTGCTCTGCTCTTTTCCCTCTCACTCTTGCGCCTATATTTCGATCCCCAAACACGACCGTTACACGAAAATCGTTTCTGTAAATAGGACGAAATATACTTGGGTAGCTGCGAGCAAAGGAGAGATTTGCAACCTGTTTAATATTAGATAACCTTGAATGCTGTTGCCAGATTTCTATCTTGTTGCCCTCCCCTCCGTTTCCTGGGTGTTGTTCTGGTTGTTGTTTCTGTCGTGTCCCTTGAGAGTTTCCTCTTGTACATTGCAAGAGGGAGACAAGATATCTCGTAGGCTACAGTTAATGTAACGCCACACCTCAACTGACTAAGTAAATGCTGTATATAGGCATTAACAGCACCGGCAGCAGATCATAACCACTGACAGCCTAATCACGAGAACGTTATATATAACATTACCAGATTTTATACAATGTAAAGCAAGATTTTTGGTTTTCCTTTTAAACAGTAACCCACCGTGGCATCCAATACAATATTCCACTTAAACAACCAAATAAAACTAATCTCTAAACAGTCTGTACAGGATTTCGTGGAGGTTTTTTTTTTTTTTTTTGGGATTGTTGCAGCCAAAAATGCTTGATTTAGCTGCGGCTGTTATCAAAATTTGAGATGCAATTTCAAACTACTTGAATTGGCAAGTTGCACGAAATTATTTTGCACGGTCTTTCGCAGTGATGTTTGTTGGTAAATTTGATCTTTTAGCTGTACTCATGTTCGACGCACGTGAATCCATGAGGGCTTTGACTGAACGCGCGTTGTGATGATGTCACATGACACACGTCTTGGCCCAAATCTGCAGAAAATCTGCGGTCATGTAGAAAAATCGCAAGCTCCTCCAAATATTGTGGAGTTTGCTCGGTTTTGCATTAATTTCTGCGATCGCAAAATCCTGGAGGGACTGATTAAAGCAGATTTCACATTCGCTCATGGTGTTTCCTCCCCCCACCCCCCCCGGACTTCTTTTCCACCAAGTGCTTATAGGCTATGCGGTCCTTATAGCGTTTAAATAAACAAACGTGTGGTGTGATGTGCTGACCACGAAATGTCTAAAGCCTTTTTTTTTTCCCATGATAGTGTGCACCTTCTCTGTATATCAAATAGATTAAATTAACATTGTGAAGCTACTTTTTTTTTCCAGGTAAATATCTGTAAAAATAAGTATTGACAGCACAGAGAAGACATTTAAACAAGGTTGTCTGTACATGAAGCCTACTGGTAACTAGTTACAGTAAGCAGTTTAATGTAGTCCAAAATAGCTAAGCAATCAGAACTTTTAAACAGTGAGGGTGTGCTGAATTCTTTTGTGGCTGTGTGTATCTTTAAAATTGTATGCATAATGCATATTTATTCTTTTGAGCCCAAAATGCAATAATTTTGTTTAATTGACTGTCATTGAGTATGCAATGCAATGTGAAAAAGCACAAGAAACATTTACTTGAGTACTAACAGTACTCAAGTGCACCCGGTGCACCCCTAAAAAAATCGCATGCGTTTACACACATCACCCAGAGACGTTGACATAAACACGTGTGCTAACATACTTGCATGTGAATTTGTGCAGTCCAAGTCAAGCAGCGTCGCATGTACCAAACCACACAGTAAAAAAAATGAAGAAGGAAGTGTAATGTTTTGCTGTAGTAGAGAGAATGAATAGAAAAAGCAAAGTATTGTATGCAGTAGAGAAGACTTTCTCATGTAGCCTGATATCTTTACATAGACATCTCCACATCTTTGTCTGACGTTTATCCAAAATTTGTCACTTCCCTATTCTTGTAATGGTTTGAACATCGTGTAAGTGACTCGTTTTTCCTTTTGACCTAGTTCTGTTTTTTTTGGGGGGTTGGCCCATATGCAAAGTACACATACTTCTGGGAATGTCAGCATGTCTAATGAATAAAATTCAAATAAGCTCGATATTCACACTTTAGACATTGATATTATGGTCTGCCACATTCTCCAAGTCTAATTGAAATACAGTGCTGTGAAAAAATATTTGCCCCATCATTTCTTTTGTTTCTGTGTATATCTCATACTAAATTGTTTCAGAAATTAAAACAAAGTCTAAGATAAAACAAAGGCAACCTGAGTAAACACAAAATACAGTTTTTAATGTTAAGTTATCCAGTACCAACTGGGCCTATGTGAAAATGTATTTGCCCCCGTAGTTCCTAATTTCCCAAATCTATGAAACTGCATTCATAATGGGGTTCAGCTGGACTAGATGCAACCAGGCCTGATTACTGCAAACCCTGTTCAATTCAAATCAATACTTAAATAGAACTTTTTCAACAGCATGAAGTTGGTTAAAAGGTCAGTAACACATTATGCCAAAATTGAAAGAAATTCCAGAAATGATGAGGAAGAAGGATATTGAAATACATCAGTCTGGGAAGGGTTACAAAGCTATCTCAAAGGCTCTGGGACTCCAAAGAACCACAGTGAGAGCCATTATCTACAAATGGAAAAAAAACTCTGCACAGTAGTGAACCTTCCCAGAAGTGGCCAACCTTCCAAAATTCCTCCAAGAGCACAGCAACTACTCATCCAGGAAGTCACAAAAGAGCCAAGGACAACATCAAAGGGCCTACAGGCCTGTCTTGCATCAGTAAAGGTCACTGTTCATGACTCCACTATCAGAAAGACACTGGGCAAAAATGGCACCCATGGAAGAGTGGTGAGGCGAAAACCACTGCTAACCCAGAAGAACATTGAGGCTCGTCTGAATTTTGCCTTTGATGACACACCTTGATGATCCTCAAACCTTTTGGGAGAATGTTCTGTGGATCGATGAGTTGAAAGTGGAACAGTTTGGAAGACAGGGGTCCCGTTACATCTGGCATAAACCAAACAGAATTCCACAAAAAGAACATCATATCTATGGTCAAGCATGGTGGTGGAAGTGTGATGGTGTGGGGATGCTTTGCTGCTTCAGGGCCTGGGCAACTTACAGTAATTGAAGGAAACTGCTCTCTAACAGAAGATCCTACAGGAGAATGTCCGGTCTTGAGTCCATATTTTGAAACTCAAGCGCAACTGGATTATGCAGCAAGACAATTATCCAAAGCTTAGGAGTAAGTCCTAGTCCTAGATCTCCAGTTATCAGAAGCGTTTGGTTGCAGTTATTGCTGCTAAAGGTGGCACAACCAGATTTTAAGTTTAAGGGGGAAATTAGTTTTTCACATGGGTGATAGGTGTTGGATAACTTTTTTTGCTTTAATAATAAATAAATAAATTGTATTGTGTGTTTACTCAGGTTGCCTTTGTTTTACGTTGTATTTAATTTGAAGATCTAAAACTATTTAGTATGAGAGATACACAAAAACAGAAAAAATCAGGATGGGAGCAAATACTTTTTCACAGCACTGTATTTATTTAAGGGCGTTCTCACACCTTGCTTGTTTAGAGCATTTGTTTCGGAAGCTGGTGTGTTTTCTCCCTTGGTTCGGTTTGTTTAGACGTATATGAACATGGCAATCGCTCTCAGACCCGCACCAAAACAATCGGGCTGAGACCACCTGAACGAACTCTGGAGCGGTTCGCTTGTGGTGAGAAAGCAATCCGAATGATGGAAACTGTGTTACGTAAAAAGCATGTTTCTTTTGCTAATGGCTCTCAACATGAATCACGGTTTAACTTGGATTTCAGATTTCAGAACAACTTTTAAAAACGCTTAAAAACACCAAGGTTTACAAGGTGTTTAGCGAGCATTATCGAGGAGAGGGGCTTTAATCGCTCCATGAAACATGTAAATTAGATAAATTATACTAACAGCTAAAAAGAAAGCCACAATAAGCTCACGGAGCTGCTGGCTATCCATCTCTATGGGCTGAACCCCGGAACATAAACCGGTGCAGTCTGTCCAATGAGAGGACAGTTTACTCATATGTGACTTGCATAAACATATTTTGGTATACTTTGAACCGTTGCCTTGAGAAAGCGAACCGAGCTGAGGAGAAAATACAACATTGTAACAATTTAAGTCCCCGTTTCAGGACAAAGCACAGATCTACAGGTCTGAAAACACCCTAAGTCTTCTTGGAGACACGGTGGCTTAGTGGTTAGCACATTTGCCTCGCACCTCTGTTCGAATCCTACCTTTGCCCTGCGTGCCCGGAGTTTGCATCTTCTCCCCATGCTTACTCCGGTTTCCTCGCCCAGTCCAAAGACATGCATTGTAGGTTGATTGGCGTTTCCAAATTGTCCGTAGTGTGTGAATGGGTGTGTGATTGTGCCCTGCAGTGGGCTGGCACCCACCCGCCTTGTGCCCCGAGTTCCCTGGGATAGGCTCCAGGCTCCCTATGACCCTGTGTAGGATAAACGGTACAGGAAATGGATGGATGGATGGATTTAAGTCTCCTTGTTTCTTTCCCTGTCCGCTCTACAGGTACCCTGCAGGTGTGGTGAGCCTGGCATCCGGCGGTCTCCCGCCACCAGTGGAGGGAATTGTGCCGAGTGCCGTGCCGATGAGCCACAGCCTTCCCCCTGTAGCACACCCGCCCCATGCGCCATCTCCAGGCCAGACGGGCAAAGCCGAGCCCGACAGAGAGCAGCACCCAAACGAGCAGTTGTAGCCACACACACTCCCGATCTAGAGTTTTCCGTACCACTAGAGAACTCTCCTGGTCCTTCTTTACCCCAAAGAAGAGGAGCGCCTCAGGCTCCAAACCAGCCAAGAAAAAAAAAAAAAACACAACAAACCATGACTGTCTGAAGTAGCCAACCGTTTGAACTGAAGGTGGTGGATTGTGCTCGCTCTCACGTTTTCTCTTTTTAAAATAGTTTTTTTATTTTTAAATTTTTTTTTAATTTGATGTGGAAACAAAAAAAATGAAAATCTTGTGGATTTGGAACAAAAAAAAACAACTCCCAAAAACAAATCCTGCTGGTTTAGATTGTAGTCTGTCTAAGTGCAGTGGGCGATTTTATTATTATTATTTTTTTCTTCCTGTTTCTTTTGTGTCCGATGGGTTTCATTGTTTAAAAACAGCCGTAGTTCTGAATGTAACCTGTTTGTGTACAGTTTTTAGGATATGATCAGTGGTTTGTAGAAAAGAAAAAAAGAAAAACAGCATAAAGGGAGGCAACCATCAACTAATAGATCAGTTTTTCTATTATTATTATTATTATTATTATTATTATTGTTTTATTTTTTTGTTTTTGGTATGATTTTAAAAATAGCCCCGAAAGAGGCCTGTTTTGCACACCCTCTCAGGAAAATTATTTTCCCCCCTCCCTCCCTTTGGAATTAAACCACATAATGCATTTTTTTTTTTTTTTTTTTTTTTTTTGTATCTATGTCTTTTGTAGTCTAACTTAGCACAGTACTTTCAAAAAGTATATTCAGTGTTTAGTTTTTAAATTTTTTTTTAATTATTTTCTGTTTCTGTTTGTTAACTTAGCATGTACTACCTTATGTGTTAAAGGTAAAAAAAAAAAAAATCTGTTCTGTTTTGACAGAAAAAAAACAACAAAAAAACAGTTTGTCTTGTGAAAAGCTGGCGTCATGCTTGCCTGTTTCTGTGTGACTTGACCGTACCGTGTTTTACGAGGCAGCTCCGAGCTGCTGGGGTAGTTGCAGAGCTCCATTGCCTACATAGTTTCCTTCCTGGTTAAAGTGGTAGGCTAGCAATATACATACTATATATACTATGAGATATCATTATTTTTTTGTTAAACAGAATTAAAAAAAAAAAAAAAAAAAACAACAACAAAAAACGAAATGTTTGTGACTGTATGCATTTGTATGAATTATTTTAAATGAAATAAAAGTCCAAATTTAATGACATGGCTTTCAGGGTGATAACACTGAATTTCTCAAGCGTGACATGGTGTGATTAGAGGCTCTGATGTATACTGCATTAAGCTAATTTTACACCAGAAGCAGTGAAGCACCACAGCACCTTTCATTTTATATCGAGCACGGATCGTGTGCTTCAGTTCACATAGAGAGGAGCATTTATTTCTGTGTTTGCACTGCTTTAGCACATATCTGTATAAACATGCATTACTACTGCAGTGCTTACTGCGTCTGGTGTGAAATGAGCTTCACTGCTTCTTTATTCTCATTATTAGCCAACAGTGGATTCCACAGTAACACTATGTCTCTGATACGGGAGAGTGGGTTCAGTTGAAACAGCCGTTACAGCTCACCCCTCTCTCCCCTACCCCGTTACTGACATCTTCCGTGTGACATCAAAATCAGCAGCACAATTATTTAGCATGCTAAAAAAAAAAAAAAAAAAAAAAGGTCCTTGAAAATCCAGTTTTCGTGATGTTCCTTAGAAACATTGCTCCTCATTCAGACATTCACATGATTGTACTGCTTCGGTTTCGATATCCGATATGAGGAAGAGGACATCTACGTCTACTGTCTCCAGTCAAGAAACATGAAACCTGAGAAGAGCCACCAGACGGCGGATACGTTTCATAAATTCAATAAATAAAGGGTCCAATTTGTTTGTATTCATCATTGCCATTATAACTTTTGTCAGTTAACGAAGCCCGTTAATTAAGGATAATAGGGTAAACATGCAGTAGTGGTTTAGACACTGACAGGCGAATATATTTCCTGGTTCAGGAAGTCTCCTTGTGTTACATTTCATGCATTAGTGCTGAAATACAGTCCCAATCATAATCGTGGTTATAATATCCAGCATTAAATTATTATTAGGCTTTTGTGTTTATACTGAAAACGTGCTCTAAATATTAAAAAAAATTTCACATGGTATGCCCTCTATGCAAAGGGTCATTTCACTGACGAGTTGTATCCTGTAACTGCAGAGGTTTGTCTTGTCCTAACTGATGGCCCACGTGGTGTCCAGGGCCGTGTCTATCCTGAAAGATGAACAGATTGTTGCTGGCCGCGATGGCGATGATGTTGTCCGTGGGATGCCACGCCGTGTGCAGGATTTTCTTCCTGAAGTCCAGGCTGTCCACACTGATATCGTTCTCCCTCCTCTTCTTCCCCACACACACACGGCGAGGCCGGAGCACAGCGCGCCGCTTACACACCTCCCGGCTCGCCTCCAAAGTCACATCACGCCGACTCGCTCGGTCAAACATCCGGAAGAAATTGTTATACGCCCCTGTCATGATGACACTGAGAGAGACAGGGAGGAAGAAATGAGGAAAGAGGAAATCGTTGTGAATGTAGCTCAAAGCTGAAAGGTCAGAGGTCATGGCCTCACCTGTCAGTTCCATTCCAGGCACACTCAAACTTATCAAAGATGCAGTCGCTCTCGTAAAGGGCACACAGTTTTGAGCGCAAATAATCCTGGACCTGCGAACACACAGAGTCTATTCATATATAAACAACACAGTACATATATAGTCCGAAGAGTCCGAAGAGTCTACAATTTTTCTGTGCTGTTATCTTGAGTGAACCAGATCTCATGAAAAATTCATACACATTCAAAGGAGTCCGTAAGAAAAAGGTACAAACGCTACACCGAGCCTTATGCATAACCTTAAACTTCAAGACCTTCTTACGAAGTGAGTTGTGCAAACTGTTACCAATTTGTTGGACAGGCACAAAGCTTATGTTCTCTTGTGCTCTTGAGATCTACTAATTGGTTAATCTTGTAGAAACAAGATCACATCCAAAAATGCCAATTTTTAAGATCACCCTACTTCTAAAACTCATATACTACTGTTCAACACTTTTTAAGCTTAGTTTTCTCATTGGAAATTCAAAATTAGTATTAAACAAGTGACAGACTGTTATTGTGTTATGGTCGGCTGTATATGTATATAACGAATAAAATGTCAGGACATGCTGTTTATAGGAAAATAATCAACACCAGGGTAATATGTGTTAAATAAATAATATTTATTTATTAAGACTATTCTAATTATCTGGTTATAACTATCTCTTAGGACTGATATTGAGGGCAGGTTATGTGATTGCAGGAAAACGATTTTTTTTTTAAATCTCTTGAAATCACATTAAATTAACAGGACAGAACAAAATAATAATGCCTGGTCTCTTTAGGCATCAGTGTATAACAGCAGGATGTGAGAGTGAGATGAGACCTGATATATCTCCACTGGTTTGTTCTCCATGTTGAGGTCCCAGACTTTAGCAGTGAGGTAGTCTCGGGTGAGCAGGTAGCGTCCACTGTGACTGAACTTTACATCCGATACAGAGGACGTGATCTCAGAGAAGAAGGATCGATGGGCTGGGTCTACTGACTCTTCAAATACTGAGAGACAACACACACACACACACACACACACACACCAACAGAAACAGAGATTACTTGAGGATGTACTGTATTACAAAAAAAAAAAAGGTTAAGAGAATGGAAACTTTTCATGACACAGGATATAAGAACCTTGATTTAGTTTACATTTATTTATTTATTTATTCATATGAGCAATTAGAAAGATAAATTATTCATAAATATAACTATGCATAAATATATTTTCACAATACAAATAGATTTGCTATAAGTGATTTTAATCACCTGGTAAAGTAAAGCTGCTTGATATCAGTGATACTCTTGAAAACGCGACATTGTGTTGTGACATAATTTATTAGAATGTCAATATTATGTAATAATAATAATAATAATAATAATAATAATAATAATAATAACAACAAATTTTATTTGTTGGCGCCTTTCATAACACTCAAGGTCACCTAACAGAAAGGCAACATACAATAAGAACAGCATAGTTAAAATAGATATACAAAATAAATATAGATGAAGCAAAAATACAGATGAGTTCATTTTAATGAATGAGATAATTTGAACAGATGTGTTTTAATCTGGGATTTGAACTATGGAATAGAGTCCAGCTGACGAATTTGAATTTGCATTTACAGCATTTGGCAGACGCCCTTATCCAGAACAACTTACATTTATTTCATTTATACATCTGAGCAGTTGAGGGTTAAGGGCCTTGCTCATGGGCCCAACAGTGGTAGCTTGGCGGTGCTGGGATTTGAACTCACGACCTTCCGATCAGTAGCCCAATGTCTGTTTAAACGTGAGTTTGGGTGCAGAGCGAATGAAAGCTCTGGCACCCTGAGTGCTGAGTTTAAAAGCTGGAACAGTGAGTAGAGCAGCTGAGGAGGACCGTAGAGAACGGGCGGGGGTCTAAGGATGAAGAAGATCTGAGAGGTAGGAGGAAGCCAGATTATGAATGGCTTAGAATGTGAGCCGTAGAATTTTATAGTGAACTGGTTGTTGGACAGGAAGCCAGTGGAGCTGAATAAGACAGGGTGTGATATGGTCAGTGGACTTCGTGTGAGTAATAATTCTTGCAGCTGAGTTTTGAATAATTTGGAGCCGGTGGAGACGTTTATCAGATACGCCAAAAAGGATGGCATTACAGTAGTCAATACGGGATGTTACCAGAGCATGAATAAGTACTTGAGTGCTGTGATATGAGAGGGAAGGGCAGAGTCTAGCAATATTGCGAAGGTGGAAAAAGGCAGTGCGTATGTAAAGAATCAGTATGTAAGGAATAAAACACTATGGGACATGCTGTTGTAGGAAAATGATCAACGATGCAGTTGTGTGTGGAGTTACTGCTATCAACCCGAATTGTTTCAAATTACAGCACATCCCAAAGTGTTTTATTCCTTTTATAACACATCATACATTCTGTCTGTTTAAAGTTGCATTTAATGTTATGGAACATCCGTGAAACAAGCGAGTTCCTATAAAAAGTCGTTCCTTCACCAGTCTCTCTCTTTTTTTTCTTCTTAGTCTTGAAGTAAATAGACTTTCCCGTGTTACAAAACTTCGAAAAAAGTGCCAACACTAGAGACTCCTTCCAAATATGCTAATTAAATATCTCCTTATAGAAAACTTTGCCATAAAAAGTGATTAGTGTCCACTATACAAGTGTCTCTGTAAGCTGTTACTATAGAAAGAATACGTATTAGAATGAACACATTAATATAGACCTGGCAGCTGGAACTATGGTCACAGCTGCCGTTATAGAGAATTAATCAACAGCTTCTGACCAATCAGATTCAAGCATTCAACCACGTGGTTGTATAAAGCGTCAAATAAATTTAATTTATAGCAACAAGGTATTCACTGTGTTAGGGTTAGGGTTTCTCATTATTATCCCAAGTAACAACAATGATTAAATGGTGCACGTTTGAACACTTATAGTTTATTTTTTAATCGTAAAAGCATATCAAATTTTGAATGTAATATAAATATTCTCTTTCAGCACATTTGCCTGTATAATTGCCTCCAGACTCTTCTGAACAGCTCTTGTATTCGCTCAGTTGTAAACATTTCACTCCTCACTCCTCTGCTTTGCTTTGCTGTTTCTGTAGAACCACTAATCTGATATCTGTGTGTTTCTCAGACAATGAATGTGGGATGTTAAGCAGGATGAGTGAGAGAGACTTACGTTTAGCAGGTCGGTCACACAACGCACGAGATCTCATATCACACAGGCGCGTAGCACCTGCACTGCTACTGAAGGCCAGCAAGTGGCAGTGATGAGGGTGAAACTCAGCCACGGTGATCACCTCACTCAGGTCCTCCATGTTTTCTGGCTTCAGGTCCACAATGTCTGAGAAAGGTGTTCAAGGAAACACATACACACACTGGATACACATACAGTTGCGGTCATAAGTTTACATACGCCTTGCAGAAGCTGCAAAATGTTAATAATTAAAAAAATAAATAAATAAATTTAAAAAAACACCAGGGGGATGTAAACTTTTGAACTGGATGATCGGTGTAAATTATTATTATTTTGTTTAAAGATCTTTTTTTTTTCATTTAGTACTGCCCTTCAGAAGCTACAGTACATGAGATATTTACATGTTTCCCAGAAGACGAAATAACAATTTACACCGATCATCCTGTTCAAAAGTTTCCAACCCCCAGGCTCTTAATGTATCGTGGTGCCTTCTTGAGTGAATGTTTGCACCTTTTGTAATAGTTGTGTACGAGTCCCTCAGTTGTCCTCAGTGTGAAAAGATGGATCTCAACATCATACAGCTGCTGCTGGAAAGGGGTCAAATATGCAGAAGATGCTGGAAAAGCAAAGAATGTGCAGGACCTGGAGGATTTTTCTGAAGAACAGTGGGCAGTTGAACTGCTCAGGACAAACAAGGGACTCATGAACAACTATCACAAAACATAAAAACAGTCGTTGATCATCCAGGTAACAACACACAGTATTAAGAATCAAGTGTATGTAAACTTTTGAACTGGGTCCTTTGTGTAAATTCAATTATTGTGTCTTGTGGACTATATGTAAACATCTGTTATGTGAAATAGCTTATTCACGGCAGTACTAAATAAAAACAAAAATAATTTATTAAAATTATTGATTTTTATCATCATATTGTGAGCAATTCAGCCAAATATATCCAAATATACCATAACAACAGATAGACACACCCAAACACACTTCCAGAAAGCTGGACAGGCAGGATACTGAAGCTGCGATCTGTGATATTGAGATTCCACAGGTTGATCCTCAAGTCATCAGCTGACAGGTAAGTCTCACAGTCACTGTTAATGCTGATAGAGTTGATGTGATAGGCATGAGCATTAGAAAACACACGCCGTGGAGACGCTTCCACCAGCAAATCCATCGGCCGCAATACAGGGACCTACACAAAAACCACACTACGAGTCAGATAAACTGTGCAATTGTTCGATCTGTGATCTTTGAGTTGTTGTTGTTTTAAATTATGGCCCTGATTGTGTTTAGTGCTATTGTGTATGTGTTTTATAAATCCATCAACGACTATCTCATTTATTTAAAAAGCTCTTTGGTTTTTCCCTATAGTGATGGATGAGAAAGGAATTTTTACATGTGAGCAACCTCATATTTATATCCCAGGCAAACAAGACATAATCAAATGAAATTACAAGTAATATACTTTAGGAGTGTCAGTAATTTCACCATATAGTTATTTAGAAAGAAATATAGTCATTTATGTTTATATTGAAATATTTGCGATGTGTTTAGTGATTCTGTTCCTAATTTGTTGGTAGGTGCTGTATGTTTGTTATTCCTGTGAGAAGTTTGCAAGTGTGTGCCACGTTGATGTTACAGCGGGACATTACTATTGCTAGCTCATTTACAACCGTGTTTAATAGGAAATTTCAGTAATCTCAAACATAATCGATAACAGTCAGGTTTCAGTGTTAGTGCCTAAAAACAAAAGCGACTCAAACTTCCAGAATGCAGTGCAGCTATATGACGCAGTTGCACTGAGTTATGACAACGACTCGGCTCAGCTACTATATTATTAATAACATCCTGAGTGAAAAGTAGAATCTTTGAAATATGTACTTGAATTTCAGAGCTTCTTAGTATTTGGTACATAACTCTTTTGCTTTAATGACAGTGTGCACTCGAGCTGGCATGGACCCCACAAGTTTGTGCAAAACCTTATGATCCATTTTAGATCTAATCCATTGGAATGTCGCCTGAACGCACGCTTCAATAGAAGAGATTATGCATGAGGAAAATCTGACCTTTTGTACAAAGCAGTTAACATGGGAAATGCTTACATTTAAATAGAGACGGAGACATAGTGCAGAATCTTGAATATTAAATATTCAAGATATTGAACATTTACTTTCTTTGTTTTACTAACCCCGTTTCCATAAAAGTTGGGATTCTTTCTAAAATGCAGTAAAAACAAAAATCTGTGATTTGCTAAGTCTCTTGAAACTTTAATTAACTGACAAAAGTACAAAGAAAAGATATTCAATGTTTTCACTGACCAACTTAATTGTATTTTGTAAATATAAGCAAATTTAGAATTAAAAAAAAAAGTTGGGACAGAGGCATGTTTACCGCTGTGTTACATCACCCTTCCTTTTAATTACACTTTTTAATGGTTTGGGAACTGAGGATACTAATTGTTACTAATTTATATTCTATAAACTTTTCAGTCTTATTTTGCCCCTGTCACAACTTTATTATATATATTTGATTAATATTTACAAAATACAATTAAGTTGGTCAGTGAAAACACTGAATATCTTTTCTTTGTACTTTTGTCAATTAATTAAAGAGACTTGACAAATCAGAGATTTTTGTTTTTATTGCATTTTAGAAAAAATCCCAACTTTTATGTAAATGGGGTTAGTAAATATTTCAAAATTCTAAAACCTTTTGTTTATTTCCAATTTTAAATGGAAAAAAAAAATCCAAGATTTTCAATGTGGTCTCAGGCTTGTGGACACCACTGTAGCATAACTGTGTGTAGAACTGCACCTGAAGAGATGTGATTCTGGAAATGTCCTTCATCCGGCCCTCCTCGTCTTTCAGGTTGTAACCTTCAGGCCTCTTGTCTCTCTCGCTTACCTTCCACAGCTTAATGGTCTTATCTAAAAAAAACAAACAAAAAAAAAACGCACATGTATTGCCAATAAATCAGACATCATTCAAGATACATGGTATGACATGGTAGACATGGTGTGAGGAATATATATACAACCATTTGGTGAAGTAAAGACTACTCTGATTTATCAAATTCAATGTAGTAGTCACCATTGGTGGTCAGGAGGAAGTGGGTGGAATTGATCTGAGGTAACCAGCGGATCTTATTGATTTTCTCCTCTATCTCTAAGCTCTTCAGGCAGTCGAACTCGGGCTCGTGGCTCTGAAATGTGCTGTACACATTATATTCCCCCTGAGAGACAAAGAGACAGAGAGAGAGAGAGATGTACCATATCACCATATTAACTATAAAATTGTCATAATTTTCCATTAACTCCTTTGCACTTCTTTGCCCAGAGTGCGGTCGAGTAAAATCTTACCTGAGGTTCTCTTTGAAAGATGACCACTCTCCCACCCTTGTCCCCTGTGGCCAGGAACTCTCCTGATTGGCTGAACTCCACCGTAGAGATGACATCAGCTGAATCAGGGTTTGAATGAAACACAAAAGAACAATTCCAGCATTACGGAATGTGACATGTGAACTCATGTTGACTTGCAAAGTGTCTCACATAAGCTTAGCATCAGCGTGCACATCTGGCCATGTAACCATTCAGGGAGGGCTCACGTTTACAAGTAACTTCTATATTGCAGACACAGCAGTTTATCAGCTTTATAGATACTATATGACATCACATAGACAGTGTTTGGGGAGTCAAGAAATGCATATATAATATGAAAAGGACAAAACATAAAGTACAGTATGTAAATGTGTTTGTAAATACATCACTGAGGGAAATCTAGCATTATGTACAGTGGCCCCAAAAAGTATTTGGACACTTAAGCTACACTTACAAATGTTTGAATTTCACGGCATTAGAAAACAACGTCAAACCAAGTGGCATTTATTTTAAAGAAAGATAGCACAAGCAAACTTTTCAAACAAAACATTCCCTAAAAATATATTTTTATGTTTAAAAATAAAATTAAAAAAGTTTAAAAGTATTGGACACTCAATTAAATATCACATTTTCAGTGTTTTAGTATGTAGTTTGCCATCCTTTGTTTTGCAGAACTTCTTGACAACATCTGGGCATGGACAACCAGTTTCTGTAACAGTTTCCTCCAACAGCCAACAAAAATCTCAGTTTATCCACACTAGAGCATCAATAATCTGTTTGTATTCAAAATGCCCCTGTACACTTCTGAGTTCATGATGCCATCAATCAAGCCCCCTCCATGCTTTATAGTATATAGTGGCATTTGGTTGGAATTCTTCTCCTGGCTTTCTCTACACAAATACTCTACCATCAGATCCATGCAAGTTAAATCTGTATTCATCTAAAAATAAGACAGTTCTCCAGAAGCTGCTGTTGCTTTCTTATTCTTGGGGCTGATGAATGGTTTCCGCTGCATTACTCTCCCTCTGTACCTATGCTTATTATCCTGTTTTGAACAGTTTGTGTACTAAGTTGTATCTGGTAATTCTCACTGACGTCTGAAGCAATCCTTGCTGCTCTTTCTCATCTGTTTTTTTTAAATTTTTACTCACAATTATGCCTGTACATTGTCTGTTCATTCACATTTTTACAGTATATCCAAATGTGGAGGAAGGAAGATTTATTTTTTTTGCTGATCTGGTGAATAAAGTGACCTTTATTGTGCAAATAGATGATGTTAAACCTTTTTTTTTTTTTTTTTTTTTTTGGATTGTTAAACATACTTCCATCTTCCTAGTCATTTGTGCAATTACTTTTAATCAGCTGGTCCTGAGGTAATTTATAGGGGACGTTTGTAGTCAATTACCTTCAATTTTCTACAGGTGCCCATAGCAGAGTAACCACATGGTGTAGTATGTCAAATTAACTATGGATTAACTGTGACAACCGGAATAGGATTAAATGCCCAAATACTTTTTTTTTTTGGGTCAAATTGTAAACAGCATATCTATTATTTTTATATTTTTTAAACATAATCTATTTTTTGGGAAATGTTTTGCTTGAAAAGTGTAGCTTTCTTTAAAATAAATGCCACTTCCAATGCATTGAAATTCATACATTTGTAAGTATGGCTTAAGTGTCCAAATACTTTTTTGGGCCACCGTACAGTATATGGCAGCTTTGCATTATGGGCACTGTACAAAAGGTTTTGTGGTTAATTATTGCATAAAACTACTGAAACCATTAGGAATAAACTGAGAATGAGCAAAGCTGTACATAGAATTTAAGTAGAGATTTAAAAAGATTCTTTTTTGTCTAAGGTAAACTTGAATGTCACCCTAGCTCTGGATAATTCTCTTCCCCGCCAGCAGAGGTCCCCCTCCCCGGGTATTGAACCCTACTCACTATGTCCTTCTGCACTTTCCAACCATCCATCCATTTTTCATACTGTTGCGGAGCCTATCCCAGGGAACTCGGGGCACAAGGCGGGGGACACCCTGGACAGGGTGCCAACCCATCACAGGGCACAATCACACACACATTCATGCACTACGCACAATTTGGAAATGCCAATTGGCCTACAATGCATTGTAGACTGGGGGAGGAAACCGGAGTACCAGGGGATTCAAACCCCCAACCCTGTGCTAACCACTAAGCCACCATATCCCCCCTTCTGCACTATAAATGGAGAATTAACGCTCATTCTCATTGTGAAGTGAGTATGCCTCCTCCCTCCACTTTAGTGTGTGTATGCTCTGAGCATTATGGTGTATTGTGTATCCTGACCCTTGCCTTACTTTCATGAATACTCTTTTGGATTTGCCCACTGTGCCTTCATTCTCTCTGTGTTTTATGTGTATTATTAAATGTTTAGTGAATCAAGAAATGATCAAAATTATTTTGTATTTTGTAGATTGGAAAAGGCCAAAAATATATTTCACTCTAATTAGGCACTTCTAGCACACCGCATAATAATGTTTGACAGTTAATATTAGCATTGTCATGTCTTCTAGTCTTCTAGCTGTAGGCTTAACGGGTTTTCTATCCAAGTGTGCTTGCCTTTTATAAAGTACTCATTTAGAATTGCATTAGGACCTGACAGGGATCAGTAACAAGTTCCACAAAGATTTAGGTATCTGTTTATCACTTCTTATTTTTTAATTTTAAATCCATATTTAAAAAGTTTACTTGCTTAACCTGGCTTATTTGTGGTTTTCTGTGTTTTGGTCTTTTATCTTATCAAATATATTAGTAATAATATGCAAATTATAGATATATATTTACTTTATTATTAATGACTGAAGTTTCATTTGTGTTTTGTCCAAAATGCTGAAAATGCTTAAAATATTTTAAGATTTACCATATTATTATTATTATTATTATTATTATTATTATTATTAGTAGTAGTAGTAGTAGTAGTAGTAGTATTACTGCACTTAAAAGAAAACCGGCGCAAACAATTTTTTTCTAAACTGTGGCTTAACCCACAGTAATCTAATGTCAGCAATCACTACCACCGTTTGTGGTATGATTACTCATATGAGTAGCTACTAAACTGTGACCGTATGGCATGTGGTGAATGTTTTCTGGCCACTTTAAATGAGACATATGTAGAAATCAGACATGATGAGTGTGTTTGTAGTGTGTTTCTGATTTGGTGGACTGTAACGGTGCAGTAAAAGTGAAGCTCATATACTGTACCCTCTGTGTACTCCGGCTCCAAGGCCGAGAGCTCAGATCGGAGAACAGGGCTCAGCATTATTGGACGGTGTTACAGCAGCTACATCTGAACCAATCCTGTGAAAGGGGAGGGAACTTTCTGAAAATCTTACAGAGATTCAGTGTACTGACAGCATAAAGCCTTTATTAGGTATTTAACATCTAACACTCACACACTCACACACGCTCACACACACACACACCCAGAAGGGCTCTGAGTACTGAGATCAGTTAATCTAATCCTGATCCTGCAATTGACGTAAACAACAGATTTTGAGACAAAATGTGACACAGATCAGACACACACACACACACACACACACACACACACACACACACACACACACACACACACACACACACACACTCTCTCTCTCTCTCTCTCTCTCTCTCTCTGGCTGGTTCACAAATCATGGATTATCACAAAAAGTGTGTTTGGAATGCTCTAAAAAGGTTACATCATTTCACTGAAGACAACAAAATCTGTCATGGGAAGAGAATTAGCTATTTATGAGATTTTGTCATATCAAATGATACCTTTTAAAATAACAATTAAACCCATAAAATAAAATTTAGAGCTGGGTAATATGATGATTTGATATTGATATCACAATAAATTACAACATAGGTTTCTGAGAGCGTTATGAATATTGTCGGTAGTCATATAACACTCATCTCCACTGTAGCAAGCAGCTGACTGGATGTTTAAAGTGATTTTTGTCCATTCTTTCATTATAGTGGTGCCACTATCTGTATTTGTCTAGCACTCCAAATATCTGTATCTGTATTTAGATTTAAATGTAAGGTGGGTGTGGCCTAAACTGAAAGGTTTATATATATATACAGTTGTGGTCATTAGTTTACTTACACCTTGCAGAATCTGCAAATGTTAATAATTTAATTAATAAGAGGGATCATAAAAATTGCATTTTGTTTTTTATGTAGTTCTGCCCTGAATAAGCTTTTTCATATAACAGATGTTATATAGTCAAGACACAATAATAACTGAATTTACACAAATGAACCAGTTCAAAAGTTTACATACGCTTGATTCTGTGTGTTGTTTCCTGGATGTTTTTATGTTTTGTGATAGTTGTTTATGAGTCCCTTGTTTGTCCTGAGCAGTTCAACTGCCCACTGTTCTTCAGAAAAATCTTCCAGGTCCTGCACATTCATGCTTTTCCAGTATCTTCTGCATATTTGATGTATTTCTAGCAGTGGCTGTATGATGTTGAGATCCATCTTTTCACACTGAGGACAACTGAGGGACTCGTACACGACTATTACAAAAGGTGCAAACATTCACTGATGCTCAAGAAGGTAACACGATACATTAAGAGCCAGGGGGGTGTAAACTTTTGATCAGGATGACCGGTGTAAATTGTTATTATTTTGTCTTCTGGGAAACATATAAATATCTTATGTACAGTAGCAATCTTTATATCTGACCATTCGCTCATGCCCACATGAAAGTAAAAAATTTTTTGCTGCATCCCAGTCTCAATGTTTAACTCTAGTCTAAACCAGATGACCTGTGTGTCATGTAAATACCAGTAAAGGACTAGAGACTACAGTTCCCATCAGCCACTGCATCTCACCTGACCATGTCACATGACTATCTGCACCTGATTCACGTTTGGGATGATTAGTACTTGTGTGTGTATATATAGTCACACTTTGCACTGCTCCCATTGTCTTTTGTTTGTCTTTCCTTATCACAGTTTGTTTCTTGTCTTGATCGTTGGTTTGTTTATTTTCAAGCCTTGTAGGTTCCGAGTTCCTGTTTTGTATTTCGTTTTCACTTTTTATTAAAATCAAAATCTGCACTTGCATCCTCCTTCGACTCTGTCTCTACCTAAACCTGACACTGAACCTTTCTGGCAAGCTTTCTCCAAGAAAAACCAATAGTCTGCCTCCTATTCATATCTATATTAGTATTTAAAACACATTATCTGAGTAATGTATTCGTATTATAAATCTGAATAATATAATATATTTATATTAGGTTAGGTCTATTTCTTTGTTAAATAGTTTCTTTTGTAAATGCACAGTATGAATAAATACTGTAAAGTGCCAAATTAAGTGTTAAAGCAAGAGACTGATGTACAGTGTCCTCCACTAATATTGGCACCCTTGGTAAATATGAGCAAAGAAGGCTGTGAAAAATTGTCTTTATTGTTTAACCTTTTGATCTTTTGTTAAATAAAATCACAAATTCTCTGCTCTCATGGATATTAAACAATTGCAAACAAAACACAGGTTTATAAAAAAAAAATACATATTTGTTAAATATAGGTGTGCAACAATTATTGGTACCCTTTTAGTCAATATTTTGTGCTACCTCCCTTGCCAAGACAACAGCTCTGAGTCTTCTCCTATAATGCCTGATGAGGTTGGAGAATACATGGCAAGGGATCTGAGACCATTCCTCCATACAGGATCTCTCCAGATCCTTCAAATTTCGAAGTCCACGCTGATGGACACTCTTCTTCAGTTCCCCCCACAGATTTTCTATGGGTTTCAAGTCAGGGGACTGGGATGGCCATGGAAGGACCTTGATTTTGTGGTCAGTAAACCATTTTTGTGGTGATATTGATGTATGTTTTAGATCATTGTCCTGCTGGAAGTTCCAACCACGGCCCATTTTAAGCTTTCTGGCAGAGGCAGACAGGCTTTCATTTAATATCTGTTGATATTTGATCGAGTCCATGATGCCATGTATCCTAACAAAATGTCCAGGTCCTCTGGCAGAAAACCAGCCCCAAAACATTAAAGAGCCACAACCATATTTAACCGTGGGCATGAGGTACTTTTCCATATGGCTACCTCTCTGTGTGCGCCAAAACCACCTCTGGTGTTTATTGCCAAAAAGCTCTATTTTGGTTTCATCAGACCATAGAACCCGATCCCATTTGAAGTTCCAGTAGTGTCTGGCAAACTGAAGACGCTTGAGTTTGTTTTTGGATGAGAGTAGAAGCTTTTTTCTTGAAACCCTTCCAAACAACTTGTGGTGATGTGGTGATATTTTTGGCCACTCGTACCATCCTCTTCACAGTGCGTTGAGACAATATAGACACACGTCCAATTCCAGGTTGATTCATAACATTTCCAGTTGACTGGAACTTCTGAATTATTGCCCTGATGGTGGAAATGGGCATTTTCAATGCTTGTGCTGTTTTCTTATAGCCACTTCCCATTTTGTGAAGCTCAACAACCTTTTGCCTCACATCACAGCTATGTTCCTTGGTCTTACCCATTGTTATGAATGACTAAGGGAATTTGGCCTATGTGTTAACTCATATTTATACCCCTGTGAAACAGGAAGTCATGGTTGAACAATTTCCTGTTCCTAGTCACACAGGTGTACTAAACAAAATGTAAAATATCAATGGGAATATACTTCAAATATATTTTTGAATTCATAGGGGTGCCAATAATTGTAGCACACATATATTTAATAAAGATTTTTTTTTTTTTATAAACCTGTGTTGTGTTTGCAATTGTTTGATATCCATAAGAGAAGAGTATGTTTGTGAATGTTTTAACAAAATATCAAAAGGTTAGTGGAGGGTACTGTATAAGAGAGAATCAGAGACAGATCAACAGGTCCGGATTATACACTCTTAGAAAAAAGAGAAGTAAATTAAGGTAGAAACCTTAATGGTGATTGGTTTGTTCGTTAAAGGTCCTACAGCAATGTTTCCCTATTAATGTTCCAAGTAGAACCCCTTTAGGAAGCTAAGACCCCTTAATCATCCAAAGAACCCTTAAAGATGTGTTTAAGTGTAAAGAGTGTATAACATCAATATTGTAAGACATTACAGTTGGACATTGTGATAAATTATGTCACAGTACACTTTTCTGAGAGTATTATGTCTGTCACTTGGTCACTTTTCTAAAACTGACCGACTCACAGTAACATGTAACTGATCGATGTGAAAATTATTGAGATTTTCATCCTTTTCCTCATTAAATAGTTTATTTAGTAGATAAAAATTAACTTATGGCACCAGTTTGTATACAATGTTCAAACATTACATAAAAGAAGCCTGGGATTTCAATAATTTTTCCCACACCAGTTTCTGTTTTTCCTCTTTCTTGAAGTAAATGAAGAGAGACAGATGCGGCATGCCATGTTACCCAGACTTTCCAGTGTTGGACATTTTCAATTTACAGATTTACCTCTAACTATTATAAAGTGCTGACACTGGAGACTCCTTCCAAAATGGTAAATAAATGCCTCCTTACAATAAACGTACCACATCAACGATTACACTTTCTTAAATCTGTTTATGTGAAGCGTCCGCCATTCAAGGCCCGGTGAAATAGTCCTAACTATAGAAATATAACATAATATGTTATAACAAGCACATTAATATAAGGCTTGCAGTCAGAGCTGCTGTTGTGGAAAATGAATCAACACCTTCTGAGCAATCAGAATCGAGAACAGCAGTGTTGTGTAATTTGAGTTAACGGCTCCAATGGGTCCAGTTGCTCAAAACTAATGCTGATGTGTACTTTCCCACTGTACACAATTATGACCAAAAGTAAATCGTATATTTTCAAAAACCTTTTAAAGAGGCACACAGTTTCTGTCATGGGGGTATTCAAGGTCTGCAATTCAGATACTCACACATCTGTGGAAATGTTGTGTTACTGTAACTGGCACTTTTTTGTAGCGAATCATAATCGTGTAATGTGTAATGTGTAAATGTCTCAAAGTATTGTGATATGATATTTTGACCATATCGCCCAGCCCTACCTCAAGACACATATCTATTTTTACTAAGCCCTACTCTGCTCTCTCTTTCACACACACACACACACACACACACACACACACACACACACACACACACACACACACACACACACACACACACACCTTTCTTACCATCAGTCACATTGTTGTATCTTCGATCCTCAAATTTGTGGATGTTGATTTCTTCATTCGCCCCCACGGCTGAGCTCTGAGTGTGTGCGTACGTGTATGAGCAGTGGTGCATCCATTCTTCCTACATCAGCACATCCACTTGCTGCAAAGCCTTATGGGGCAGGAGGAATCCCAAGCAAAAAAAAAAAAAAAAAAAAGAGTGTGTCATGCACACACCCACACAGAAGCTCTCCTGTATCAGCTCACCTACAGCAGACACACACACTTGCTGGTGAAGAGAGGATTGTCAGACGAAGGCAACGCTCCAGCCAGGCTAATCAGCTGCTGCTCAAATGCTGATGTGAAGCAGACCTCGGTGTAGGCGTACTGAAGTGTGTGTGAGTGTGTGTGTGTGTGTGAGAGAGAGAGAGAGGGTGTATGTTCTGCTGCATAGACTCCTCCCCCCACACTGAGAAACAAAGGTCCTGACTGACTCAAGCTTAGCCAGTCTTATGTCAGCTTGAGAACTCTAGCCAATCAGAGAGCAGCTCTCTGGTTTCATGGTCCTACAGCCTGTGTTGGTTGCCTAGCAACCACATCATTTTACCAGGGATAAACAGGATTGTGGGGGAGCAATGTGAGATAAGTGTGGGTACAGAGAGACAGGGAAAACCTGGAGGACACTGAAATAACTTGTGTAAAGGCACACTTCTGTCTTTTTTTATATTACAGATACAATGTGGGGAAAAAGTTTGTATAGCTGTGGTGAGATGTTTGTGTGTCGTGATGTTCCTAAATTTATGTAAAAGTTTCTTGTCACCAATTGCATTAATAGCGTCCCAAATGCCATTTGTTTATATCCTACATAGATTTGTAACGTAGTTGAGCTGTATACCCTGCCTAGTGTGTGTTAATTTGACAATCCCACTCAATATATGAACTAAAACATCAAATATACGCATCATATAGATATAAAAATATCTTACTTTACAATGATCAAACTCTCAGCTAATATTTTTCCTTCACATAACTACAGGTGCATCTCAATAAATTAGAATGTCGTGGAAAAGTTAATTTATTTCAGTAATTCAACTCAAATTGTGAAACTCGTGTATTAAATAAATTCAATGCACACAGACTGAAGTAGTTTAAGTCTATGGTCCTTTTAATTGTGATGATTTTGGCTCACATTTAGGGTTAGAATATGGTAACATGCCAATCAGCTAATCAACTCAAAACACCTGCAAAGGTTTCCTGAGCCTTCAAAATGGTCTCTCAGTTTGGTTCACTAGGTAAGCCACAAACATTCATTGCCAAAGAAGCTGGCTGTTCACAGAGTGCTGTATCCAAGCATGTTAACAGAAAGTTGAGTGGAAGGATAAAGTGTGGAAGAAAAAGATGCACAACCAACCGAGAGAACCGCAGCCTTATGAGGATTGTCAAGCAAAATCGATTCAAGAATTTGAGTGAACTTCACAAGGAATGGACTGAGGCTGGGGTCAAGGCATCAAGAGCCACCACACACAGACGTGCCAAGGAATTTGGCTACAGTTGTCGTATTCCTCTTGTTAATCCACTCCTGAACCACAGATAACATCAGAGGCGTCTTACCTGGGCTAAGGAGAAGAAGAACTGGACTGTTGCCCAGTGGTCCAAAGTTGTCTTTTCAGATGAGAGCAAGTTTTGTATTTCATTTGGAAACCAAGGTCCTAGAGTCTGGAGGAAGGGTGGAGAAGCTCATAGCCCAAGTTGCTTAAAGTCCAGTGTTAAGTTTCCACAGTCTGTGATGATTTGGGGTGCAATGTCATCTGCTGGTGTTGGTCCATTGTGTTTTTTGAAAACCAAAGTCACTGCACCCGTTTACCAAGAAATTTTGGAGCACTTCATGCTTCCTTCTGCTGACCAGCTTTTTGAAGATGCTGATTTCATTTTCCAGCAGGATTTGGCACCTGCCCACTCTGCCAAAAGCACCAAAAGTTGGTTAAATGACCGTGGTGTTGGTGTGCTTGACTGGCCAGCAAACTCACCAGACCTGAACCCTATAGATTCTCTATGGGGTATTGTCAAGAGGAAAATGAGAAACAGGAGACCAAAAAATGCAGATGAGCTGAAGGCCACTGTCAATGAAACCTGGGCGTCCATACCACCTCAGCAGTGCCACAAACTGATCACCTCCATGTCACGCCGAATTGAGGAGTAATTAAAGCAAAAGGAGCCCCTACCAAGTATTGAGTACATGTACAGTAAATGAACATACTTTCCAGAAGGCCAACAATTCACTAAAAATGTTTTTTTTTTTTTTATTGGTCTTATGAAGTATTCTAATTTGTTGAGATAGTGAACTGGTGGGTTTTTGTTAAATGTGAGCCAAAATCATCACAATTAAAAGAACCAAAGACTTAAACTACTTCAGTCTGTGGCATTGAATTTATTTACTACACGAGTTTCACAATTTGAGTTGAATTACTGAAATAAATTAACTTTTCCATGACATTCTAATTTATTGAGATGCACCTGTATATGCAAATTTATGAATATCCTTAAGTATGGACCTACTTTTAATAAAAATGGAATAATGTGGATGAGAAAACGCTGGCTTATGTTCCAGATGTCCATTTTATTATATTTTTATGTTAAGTAAATGGTAATTATTGATGTTTGTCTGAACAGGCTGTTTTGTTCAGTACTACATACTGATACTAATGGTCATTATACATTTTTAATGCATGTAACAATAGAATGTATTGAATCCAAATATAAATCATAATAATAAAAAAAAAAAAATTATTAAATGTAAATGAGTTGCATCAAGTATGAGACTTTAATAAAATATGGTCATGACATCCATCCAGCTATTTTCTGTACCACTTATCCTACACAGTGTCACTGGAGCCTATCCCAGGGGACTCGGGGCACATGGTGGGAGACACCCTGGACGGGGTACCAACCCATCACAGGGCACAATCACACACACTATGGACAATTTAGAGATGCCAATCAGCCTACAATGCATGTCTTTAGACTGGGGGAGAAAACCAGAGTACCCAGAAGAAACATGCAAGATTTGCACACACAGGGCAGAGGCAGGAATCAAACCCCCAGCCCTGGACACGCAAGGCAAACATGCTAACCACTAAGCTACCATGCCCGGGCATGACATTATTTTTCAGCTTTAGACTAAAATGGTGTTCTTATATATACACATACATTCACACACATTACTGAAAGTCACACTTACAGTATAGTATGAAAGTGCAAAGGCTAACATTGAGAGATGTCTCGCTCTGCTGATAACATACTTAAACTACCACCTCAGTTTTTTCACAGTGCAAGGGATATTAGGAATATATGACATTTTATTTAGATATCACATATATATTTCAGAGTATTTGTGTAATCCAATACGCATCAGATCCTCTCCTGTGTCTAAACATCACTAGTTTCATAAAGCCAGATCCTTTTTTTCGGTTGAGGGAAACAGTTTTAATAATACACAGCTATTTCTAGAATATATGTCAATGTGAATGTCTTTTGTTGTTTAGACAAGAAAAAATACTGATAGATATTGGATTAGGCCATAAAATGTAACATTTGGATTAGGTTTTTATGCCTAAACCCACAAATCTGCTCAGGTTAAGAAGAAACACATTTTAGAAAAATACATAGGGTTAACGACGTTATAAAAAATAAAACGTACTTCCTTGGGGATTATAAAGATATAGCTTAAGTCGCCTGAAATCTGTTGTATCATCTGATTGTATCAATATTACATAAAAACCTACAGCACCCAGAAGCCCTTATGTAGCAGGAAATAGCAGGAGAGACAGACAGAATAAAGTACTTTTCAGATTGGATAAGATTTTCAGACATACAGTAAATGTGTTAAGTAATGTTGTTGGAGGATGTCTGTAGTAATAATGATCGATTCACTCAGGATAAGAACTCTCTATATAAATCACAGAGATGGTGACAGAGAAAAGACTTACCCCCCTTTATCCAGCTGTATTTACTCAGTGCAACTTATAACATCCAAGTGAAAGATATAACACCAACATGTCATTAAAAAAACAACAACAACAAAAAAAAAAAAACTGAGTTGGAAAAAGGATTGTCCCCCTCCTAGAAATAACATCTAAACTCAATCAGGTGTAGCTAATCACTTTCTCAATGGCACATAAAGCCATTTGACTTTCAACTATGATCAGCTGTGGTCATTTTGATTAGCTCAGCATGAAAAGAGCTTTCCTGGAGCATTTTGTAGTGCAACTGAAGCAAACAATCAACTATGGGTGGCAAGGCACTGTCAAAAGATCTCCGGGATAAATTTGTGGACAGGCACACTTTAACAAGTCAGGAGATGGATACAAAAAAATTTTAAAGGCTTTATTGGGGCAGAGGTAGCTCAGTGGTTAAGATGTTGGGCTACTGATTGGAAGGTCGTGAGTTCAAATCCCAGCACTGCCAAGCCACCACTGTTGGGCCCTTGAGCAAGGCCCTTAACCCTCAATTGCTCAGATAAATAAATGTAAGTTGCTCTGGATAAGGGTGTCTGCCAAATGTCATAAATGTAAATGTATCAATGCCTAGAAGCACAGTGAAGTCTATTATTAAGAAGTGGAAGGTATTTGGTACAACACAGACACTCCCTGGATTAGGATGTCACTCCAAACTGGATGAAAGAGCCAAGAGGAAACTGGTCAGAGAGGCTACCAAGAGGCCTACAGCAACTCTGAAGCAATTGCAGGGATTTATGACAAAGAGTTGTCATTGTGTGCATGTGACAACAATATCACAAATTCTCCACAAATGTGGCTTGTATGGGAGGGTTGCAAGAAAAAAGCCACCCACTACTGAGCTTTGCCAAAACGCACCTTGAAGATTCTGAGGCCACATGGGAAAAGGTGTTATGGTCAGATGAGACTAAAATTGAATTATTTGGCCTCAACACCAAACAATATGTCTGGCAGAAATCCAATACAGCTCACCATCCAAATAACACCATTCGTACAGTAAAGCATGGAGGTGGTAATATCCTGTTATGGGGGTGTTTCTCTGCAGCAGGGACTGGAGCACTTGTCAGGATAGAAGGAAAATGGATGGTGCAAAATACCGTCAAATTCTTGAGGAAAATCTGCTGCCCTCTGCCAGAAAGTTGTCAATGGGAAGATTTACCTTCCAACATGACAATGACCCAAAGCACACAGCAAAACTGACCACACAGTGGTTGAAGGAGAAAAAGGTGAATGTCCTTGCATGGCTTAGTCAAAGCCCAGACTTAAACCCCATTGAAAATCTGTGGAATGACTTGAAGACTGCAGTCCACAAACGGTCACCATCAAATTTAACTGAACTTGAGCAGTTCTGCAAGGAAGAGTGGGCAAATATTGCAAAGTCTAGATGTGCAAAGTTAGTAGAGACATATCCCAAAAGACTAAAGGCTGTAATTAAAGCAAAAGGTGGTTCAACAAAATACTGACACAAGGGGGTTATCCTTTTTCCAACTCAGTGATTCTGTTTTTCTGTTTTTTAATTTTTAAAAATATTTTCTGACATGTTGGTGTTATATAGTCACTTGGATGTTATAAGTTGCACTAAGTAAATACAGCTGGATAAAACAAAAACTGTATCCATCTTCATTTCAGGCTGCAAAAGCAACAAAATGTGATTATTTTAAAGATTCTTTTCTATACCCACTGTATTTGCTTGTCCCACAAACGTTCCATGTGTTATATATATACCTACTGAAAATACAAACTAATTATTTTGACCTTTGTTGTAGGGCTTGTGGTTTATGAAAGTTACACGATCATTAGTAGGTCATACGACCAAAACATGTATGTAGGCTGTACCTGTGCTAGGAGCTCCCAATAATAAGATGCCTCACTTCTCTGACCTAACTCACAAGTCTTTTTAAATGCTGTTGATATTTTATAGCATTAAATGAGGCCAGTACTTGGTTTTGGTTTGGTTTTGGTGGGAGAAAATAGAAAAGAGCACTTACTTGAGTGTCTTTATACTAAAGTGCAAAACCTCTTTTCCCAAAGGAAACAGAATTTTTACCAACACCTCAATTTGGATGGGATATACTGTATATTACCTGGGGTTATTTTTACTGCTCATTTGATACTATGTATAAGATGATGTAATCTTTCCAGTTACTGACATTGGGCCTCATTTATCACAACTTTACTAAAAGATTGATAATCTAGAGGGGCAATGATGGATTTGGATTCCAGAGATACACCAGAAGTGATTACATAACCCCACCTGCCCATGTAAAACTAATCCCGTCTGAATAGGGCTTAAGATTTTGACAGAGTGAAAAATAACCCCATTCGTAACATTTCACAGCTCATTTTTTTTTTAGGGTCAGGGATATCAAATCCACAATATGCATGTATCAGGTTTCACCAATTGGCTGATAAACTATGAGCAATTAAATAGAAAATGATTAGACCTAGTTTCATGTCTGTAGAACCTCTGCTCTAAGGTTTAATATTATATCAATACCACAATATCATAATATGCTCTTCTGAGATATCTCTGGCATTATAGATCCTTTTATAACATTGAGCAACACCACCTACAAACTCATTTCTAGATTTTACCAAATGTACTACTAAATTATTCATTTTATTGGTTGAATAAGTTAACAGTTCAATAAAAATACCATTCAACCCCTTTTAAATGCGACGCTGCTGGTTTGGCTCGCAATTCTGTAACAAACCTAAATAATGCGACATATCGTTGATCATGAAAATCTCTTCAGGTGTGGTGAGGATGATATTTCATTCACATCTCCACTCTACCACTAGTCTGCTCTACGGCCTGTCGTTCTCTGTGCCTGGTGGACGTTTGTCTCGAGGCACTCTGCCCAAGTTGTAGAACTCTGTGTTGGGTCTCATGTCTGTGAGGTGCGCCATGCGGTTGGACAAGGCAAAGAAGGCGGCGATGGCAGCGATGTCCCAGATATCCTCGCGATCAAATCCGTGAGCCTCCAGTGAGCTGAAGTGCTCGTCTGTCACTGTCTCACTGCGACACACAGTCAGGGCAAAGTCCAGCATGGCTCGCTCCCGTGCAGTAAGCTCTGCAACTTTATAATTCACCGCCACCTGCGGGACAAGAGAAAATCAGCTGTGTATAAACAGCATATACAGTCCTGTCTGAAAGTATTGGAGAGCCAAGGCCAATTCTTTTGTTTTTGCCATACATTGAAAATATTTGTGTTTGAGATCGAAATATGAATGAGATCAAAATATAGATAGATAGATCAGAATTTCAGCTTTCATTTCCTTATACAGAGGTGCTTGAAAGTTTGGGGACCTTTTAGAATTTTCTATCTATCTGTATAAATATGACCTAAAACTATTATATTACAAAAATATTATACTTGGTCGTTTATTTATTGAGGAAAATATTACATATCTGTGAGTGGCAGAAGTATGTGCACCTCTAGGATTAGCAGTTAATTTGAAGGTGAAATTAGAGTCAGGTGTTTTCAATCAATGGGATGACAATCAGGTGTGAGTGAGCACCCTGTTTTATTTAAAGAACAGGGATGTATCAAAGTCTGATCTTCACAATACATGCTTGTGGAAGTGTATCATGGTACGAACAAAGGAAAGTCCTCTGTTGCGTTGGCAGTGTGTTTTGGGTCATTGTCTTGCTGCAGGATGCATTTCTCTGTACACTGTCACAGAATGTTTCTGTTCGTCATGATGATAATGGACATAAGGAATCAGTAACCATCGGTTACTTTTAGTTAATTAAAGAATGTAAGAAACTGTGAGGTTCACAGACTTATTTGGATGAGGCAACTACAACAATTCCTAGTAGAATTAAAGAATGAAGCAAGAATACACACACCTGATCAGCTAGCGTGGGCTTCTTAGAGTAGATACGGTGTAGTGCACTGTGCGATACGACGCAGTACAGGCAGTTATTATGGGCGCTGGTTGCCACCACAATCAACTCCCGATCTGCCTTCGACAAACCTCCTGTAAAAGAACAAAACAAAAAAAAACACAGACACAAATTTATCAACGGTTTACTGAATACTAATTATTAAATACAAATCATAATCCACCGTGTGATATGTCTGTTTTTATACCAGTCTCTTTGTTCATGAGCAAATCATAATAAGCGAAGAAAGCTCGGAACTCGGCGGGTCGATGAGCAAGGACCTTGAACACGTTTGGCAGGAAGCCACCCTGAGAAAGGATATTGTATAATAGATTACTATTCCTGAAATTTACACACACACATATATATATACACACACAGAAGGTGAGAGTGGGAGAAGACTGGGTGCCATGCCTTCATTTCAACCTCCTCCATCAGCTCCACAATGTCATAGGGCAGGTTTTTCTTGTAAGGCACGGGATAGCGGCTGATTTCCTTATCTTCGCTGCTGCTGTAGTGGCGGACGCTGACTGCTGTCCTGTGACACACCCTGCTCTCCTTCAGCTTAAGACGGGACTGCAAGGGTTTAAACATAGGGGAGTATACTGTTTGTTTTGAGCTGATCATGCCAGCATGAGCGACATGGTAACAACACTAATCAACTCTTGTTAGTCTCTATAGGGGAGATCTACCTTCCTGCAGGTTTCATCTCCAACTAAAATCTAACACACCTGTTTTAATTGATCAAGAACTTATTAAGCCAATGATTAGATGGTCAGGTGGGCATGATTATGGTTGGAGCTAAAGTCTTAATATATTAATTATTAATAAATATTAAAGTAAATAAAAGTTATACAGCCAAAGTGAACCAAAAAGTAACACCCCAAATAACAAATAAAAATAGAGATGTCCAAAATGGATCAAAAAGCACTTCAAATAACACAACAAAATTTGTCAGTGATAGTTTTTACTTTGCCTCTATAGGCCGCTCTTGTACTGTATAATGAGAGCGGACCCTTCTCAGCCGCTCCTGCAACTGACACAACCGGGAAAAATGATCGATGTGGATTTTTGCCGATAACGGACAGTTCCAGCAATCGGGTATCGGTGCCGAGTAATTGGCAAAGCCGATCAATCGGTCGACCTCTATTATGCAGCACGATGCATAAAATCATGCAGAAACATGGCCAGGAGCTTCAGTTAATGTTCATATCAAACATCAGAATGGAGGAACATATGATCCCAGCGACACAAAAACAACAACAACAACAACAACAACAACAAATAACATCCAGTGAGCAGTGGTTTTGTTGGTAGAAACGCCTTGTTGAAGAGAGAGGTCAAAGGTGAATGGTCAGAATGGTTCAAGCTGACAAGAAGGCTAGGGTTATGGTAACTCAAATAACCACCCTTTACGACCATGGTGAGCAGAAAAGCATCTCAGAATGCACCCAAACCGAGAAGTGGATGGGTTACAACAGCGAAAGACCACATTGGGTTCCGCTCCTGTCAGCCAAGAGCAGGAATCGGAGGCTACACTGGGCACAGGCTCACTGAAACTGGACAGTTTGAAGACTGAAAAGACCAGGCGACGGTTTTCCAGTCTTCAACTGTCTAATTTACTGTGCCCACTGTAGCCCCCAATTCCTGTTCTTCCCACTCCAAAAAACATGCCGGTAGGTAGTTTTGCTATGCTAAATCACTACTAGGCATGAATAAGAGTGTGAATGTTTGTTGCCCTGTGATGGACTGGGATCCCATCCAGAGTGTATTCCCATCTTATACACAGTGTTCCTGGGATAGACTTCAGATCCACCACACCCCTGGCCAAGATAAAGCACTTCCTGAAGATAAATTCTTGCCTACTCAGATGCAGCTCATTAAATGGTGAAACAAAACAGAAAATAAATAAATAAATAAATAATAATAAAAAGTTCATGCTTATTCTAGTGTCTTCTGTTATTTGGCCATAGCTCTTCATAGAGAACCAACTCAAACAAAAAATCTCTACTTAAGTGTTATTATTATTATTATTATTATTATTGTTATTATTATTGTTAATGTAGCTTGTTATATTAGAAAACAAGTGTGCCTGCCCTGTATTACAAATGCAACAGGAACCTTATGACAACCAGCTAGGTTTGGATCACTATTGTAACAGGTTATAAATATAGGGATGGTTTAGAGTGTTTTCCCCAAACATTCCCACGAACTTTTCCCCCAACCATCATGGGTTTGTGCAATGTTATTTAAAGGTTATGGGAATGTTAGGGGAACCTTCTCTGAATCATAATGCGCAATGTAACAGGGGCCTTATGCCAACCAACTAGGTTTGTATCACTACAGTAACAGGTTTTGTACAGGGATGGTTCAGAATGTTTACCCCATATGTTAGGGGAACGTTTTCCCAACCATCCCAAACTAGGTTTATATCATTATAGTAAGAGGTTATGTACAGGGATGGTTCAGAATGTTTTCCCCTACCATCCTGAGTTAGTGCAATGTTATGTAAAGGTTATAGGAATGTTAGGAGAACGTTCTCTCAATCATAGTTCGCAATATGTTACATTTCCGTAAAGAAAACTTTCCCTGAAAACAAAAGCTCAAGTGCCAGAACGTTCCGGGAACCAAAAACAAACGTTGCCAGAATGTTCTGTGAACACTGTAAGCTGAGTAAGCCGTAAGCAGAATCGTGATCACATACACCGCCATAATTACAATATTATTGCTAATTACAGTACATAAAGAATACAATATGATGGATTATAATAAAAATCAGAATGACATCATCCTAAAATAAGTCGGTCAACTACCTAGACATGAGAGTGATACAAAATAATCAAGTCTAAAGCTATTTAAATTCAAGGTTAACACAAAGTATAATGAGTAGCGCTGTTAATAATCCAACGAAGAAGAAAACTGCATTAGGCAGGTGTGTATTATCAGGTAATAAAGCAAATGACATGTTGTCCAGAACTACTATATCATTCTAACCTCATGCTCGAAATGATTTAGTACAATCCTTACCAACAAGCCCACAGCAGAAGGACGAACAACCCTCATGACACCGCGACACAACATTTCCTGACTTATTTTAATCTAAAATACTAGAACTGAAAAGTTAGCGAGCTAAAAACTCCACAAGCAAAATCAATGTCAAAATAGTACACTCCTTTGTGGTGGCGCTACAGCACGACCAATCAGCGCGCAGAATTGTGTCACGCCCCCTTTCCTTTAACCAATCAAATTTTTGTAACGGTGGCCATAACGGCCAGGTTCTAATTTTAACTTCCGTTTTACAAATGCCTGCGGAAAAGGAGGAAACAAAAATAAAAGTAACAGCTCGTTTAGGAGATCTTGTTCTTTCATAATGCCAGTCAGATGTCTTAATATTGAGCTCATTTGTCTTTCAAACTACACGTGTACTTTCAGTGGAAGCTTATGTAACTTGTATTAAATAGTTTTAGTATACTAGTAAATTTTCTGAAATAAAGGATCATATCATATTCACTGTCCTATTAAATAAACAAACACATAGTAAAACAAACACTCCTAGAAATACATATTATATTACAGTAATATTATTCGCATTTTTTAAATATTATGCAACAATACGTTTTTTTTTTACATATTTAAAAGGGTTCGAACTTGGCCGTACAATTCGACTTTTATCAATGTATTATTCAATTTCTAATTAATTAAAAATCTAAATTTGACACAGATTTCTTGACCTAGATTGAATACACACTGTCCATTGTGAATGTAGATTTATAAATGAATCACTAAGGAATTAAAGAACGCCTCTGAACCAACTTTAACAACAACAACAACAACAACAACAACAACAACAACAACAGTCAGACTTTAGTTTTGACAAAACGGAGGCGGAAGTGAGCAACCCGGAAGTTTATGTTCCTGCTACGTTCACGTGACGGAAGTGAATCCAGGTTTTGTGTTGCTAAATTGTGACTTTTCAGTACATGTTTTCTTTTTAAACACACTGATTACTCGCTGTGTTTGGGCGTGTAATGGGAGGATTCGGAGTGATGGCTAATGAGGAATCTCTGGATTATTCCGTGCATGAAGCGTGGAACGAAGCGACTAATGTTTACCTGCTGGTTATTTTGGTCAGTTTTGCACTGCTGATGTACGCCAGAAAGTAAGACCATTTTATATAACCTAAAGTGACTATTAATATATATACACGAATGTATAGGTATTTTTTTGTCTCTATAGCGCGTTAAATATTGTTGTTTTACAACCTGGAACTGAAATGGATTTAATTAGGATTATGCGTCAGGCATATGCACAAAATATTCCAGAATATTAAAATTGGGGGGAAATCAACAGCAAAGTTATTTACAAATACTAAATGTAAAAGTTGTGGTTGCATAATTGTGAAACATCATAATTAGTTCTGATGCAAACTGTTGATATCAGAAATCTCATGATTAGCTGAGTGAATGAACAAACAAACAGCATCATGAAGACCAAAAAGCTATCAAAACATGTCCAGAACAAATTTCTGGAAAGGTATCAGTAAGGGTTTACTTATAAAACATATAATGCAGATCACTATTAACTCCATAGAATATGGCACAACCACTGCTTTGCCTAGAGAAACAACCAAGAGACCAACGGTAACGCACAACATGATGCAACCACCACCATGCTTCACTGGTATTCATATTTTGAGTAAATCGAGTAAAATATAGAAATTCTGTAAAATACTATACTGTAAGATATTGATTCTCAAACATTTTGTAACCCCTTTAATTGTAAAATAAATGAACCTTTCCACCAACAGAAAACATTGGATCCAAGTGACATTATTTATACGATACTTGTTTCATTGATATGCAAGTTATTGAAGTTTTGAATAAACCTGTTTAATTCACTTACTATGAACTCAGTAATAAATCTAATAACTCTGATAATAGTGGGTTATGATTTCCATCACTGTAACTAAAAAGATGTACCTCCTGGCTATGCTTCACGGACCTTTGGGAAATTCTGCTGTAATCACTTCAATAATGAAATAATCTACAGGGGCATGTACTGCTTCTTAGTTTTGTTATATCAAGCTATAAACCTCCTCTCATGTACTTTTCTGTTTTTGGGATTCAGTTTAATTTGCACACAGAACACAGCCCCTAAACAATATGTTAATGTCTTTCACTGACTTATTTTTCTTCATATTTTTTCCCCCATATTTCTTATTTCCACAGGAATAAGAGGAAGATCATGCGCATCTTTACCATGCCTCCCACGGTGGGATCTGCTCCGGAGCCGAATTTCTATGACAGCCTGCAGAAAGTGCGGCTCAGGCAGCAGCTGGAGATGTATTCTCTCTGTGAGTCAAACACTAACCTGATAACCTGCTCTTTTACATGACTAATGCAGCATCAACGCTTTCACACACACAAAAAACCAAACCCCCCCCAAAAAACAAAAGCCTTTCTCTTGTTTATCTTTGTAGCCAGAAAATTTGATCAGCAGCACCAACAGGGCCAGGTGCAGGAATGTGTGCAGCTGTCGATGGAGTGAACGAAACCTGACAGCTCAGTGTGAAGGTCAACTGATTACACTAATGTGAAGAAGTTGTGTGTTGATGCAGTGACGTTTATGTATAAAATATTTCAGCTGCAGCATTTTGATTTCTTTGGTCATCCAGAAGTTGGGAACAAACGTGCGCGCGCGCACACACACACACACACACACACACACACACACACACACACACACACACACACTGCCCACTTTTAAACAATTGTTTAAAAGTGGCAAACAGCAAAATAAGAAGAGTAATAAGAAAAGCACTTTTGTAAGTGACACAAGTGAATTGTTATGAGCCTTTGCTGCCATCTCGTGGTTGTTTTTAAGTATTGCAGGTTCATGGACTAGCTAGATTATTATGATTATTTTTCCTGTTTCTACAGCTGGATAAATTCTAATGATTAGAAATACAGTCATCCTTCTACGGTTATCTTAAAAAACAAAAAAGTACAAATATAAATATTATATACCTATAGGTTATAGGTTTGTCTTCCGTTTAATAGGTTTAAACGGTGGTCTACTATTGTATGGTAGTGTACGGTTTTGGATGGAGCTCAGCCATTTTTCAGAAAGCATACTTAAGTTCTTTGCACTCCCCCATACTGACAAGGTTTACGGTTTTTAAAAAAAATTATTAATATTATCATCATTGTCTAAATTTTATCATTGAGATTTGGTGTAATGTTTTACGTTTTGAACGTAATGCATTTTGGAAAACAGGGTCTGACTCATGTCGCCCTCTGGTGGCCGTTTGAAGTAATAGTAGTTTTTTCAGTTCAATTTATGTATTATATGAAATTATTATTATTATTATTATTATTGTTATTATGTTATTATTGTTATGGTCACTATGATGAATTATTTTCAGTTACAATTTCTGTACACCATGCCTCATTTAAATTTTTTT
Organism: Cranoglanis bouderius; assembly: GCA_023630585.1. Lineage (NCBI taxonomy): Eukaryota > Metazoa > Chordata > Actinopteri > Siluriformes > Cranoglanididae > Cranoglanis > Cranoglanis bouderius. The sequence continues at coordinate 6,520,893 of CM042542.1, read as the reverse complement.
TCCCCGTTTCCAGGAGTCAGTAAAAGGGCATCTTTGATTTGTAGCACATTTTAAAATTATACACTCCTGGGCAAACAACAACAACAACAACAAAAAACGAGCCAAGCCCATCATGGCAAATATTAAGCTTTGAATGGTCTTAACAACAAATCATTGGTCGGGAAATTAGCAAGAATTAAATAAATGGATTAAACTTATAAATTTATTATGGGACAGCTTTTACATTTGATTCCTTTAAATGTTTAACCCTTGTGGGTAAACTTGCGGACAGCTTTTTATTTAAATTTTATCTTATTCTATTTTTTTTTTAAAACATAATTTAAATTTTTTACACCCAAACGTGTTGGTTTGAATTTTTCATCAGACATTTTAATCATTGTTATGATTTTACCTTTGTGTACAAGAAGACTATATAAGTGAATTTCCCTGTTTCTAGCTTTTCCCCCCAAACAGTTCACTGCAGCACGTGTAAATGAGCAAATGGTGGTACAGGAGGTCTCAGGAGTACGTTTGTTTAATTCTTGCTAATTTCCTGACCATTGATTTGTTGTTAAGACCATTAAAAGCTTAATATTTTTTTTTTGCCATTTTGGGCTTGGTCCATTCTTTTTTTTTTTTTTTTTTTGTGTTTTTTTCTTTAGCTTTTTTGTTCTACCGTTTCCCAAAGAACAGCTTGGGTAATTCACTTGGTTAAATAAAATTTTGTTAAAATTGGAAAACTTCTAGCAAAAAGCAAAGTGTAAATAAAGTAATTAAAGCAAAATTGTTGTTTGTGTGCATGTCATCATTTTTAAGTAACTAGTTCCTGGAGTAAATGATGCACTCGAACCACTATACTATCGTCAGACACCACTTCCTTCTCAATTCACAAGCCGTGTCAGGTTGGTCTGGAAACTGGGATGGATGGGGATTTTGAGGAATTCAGGACCACTGAATCACTGAGTCACATCTGTTTCCTTTTCTTTCTTTTAACCCCTGAACACCATCTGAAACAACCATTTCAGTTACTCTCTTCTGCAGTAAATTCATTAAGAACGAAACCTGAAGCCGTCTATAATGTTCAAGTTTGAATAAGCATACAACCTGGTGATATGTTGTTATATCACAGATACTGTGATTCCGGCAATCGAGTTCTCGATTCTGATTAGTCAGAAGGTGTTGATTAATTTTCTATAACCGCAGCTCTGACAGTAGTTCTAGCTGCAAGGTTTATATTAATGCATTATCTGTTTCTATAGTAAAAACTCCTTCACAGGGACTTGCACTTGGTGGGCGTTCCATATAAACCGATTTTAAATGGTAATGTAATTGTCGATATGGTAATTAATTACACGTTTTTTGGAAGGAGTCTACAGTGTCAGAGCTTTGCAACAGTAAGAGGTAAACAATTTTTTTTTTTTTACCCCGCAAAGTCTTCAGGACAGAGATGTTTCTTTAGGACACTTTTTAGTTTCTCGGTAACATGACAAGCTGAATTTATTTATTTATTTTTTTGCTTCTTAACTTCAAGAAAGAGAAAGTGAAGGAACAATTGCATGTAGCTGCTACGACATGAGAGATTACTAACTTCATGTTCCACAACATTACATGTTAAGTATACATGATCAGCCATAACATTAAAACCACCCGAGAAATATTGTGTAGGTCCCCCTTGTGCCGCCAAAACAGCTCTGACCCGTTGAGGCATGGACTCCACAAGACCTCTGAAGGTGTGCTGTGGTATCTGGCACCAAGATGTTAGCAGCAGATCCTTTAAGTCCTGTAAGTTGTGTGGTGGGGCCTCCAGAGATCGGACTTGTTTGTTCAGCACATCCCACAGATGCTCGATCGGATTGAGATCTGGGGAATTTGGAGGCCAAGTCAACACCTGGATCTCTTGTCATGTTCCTCAATCCATTCCTGAACAGTTTTTGCAGTGTGGCAGGGCGCATTATCCTGCTGAAAGAGACCACTGCTATTAGGGAATACCGTTGCCATGAAGGGGTGTACTTGGTCTGCAACAATATTTAGGTAGGTGGTACATGTCAAAATTAACATCCACATGAATGCCAGGACCCAAGGTTTCCCAGCAGCACATTGCCCAGAGTGTCACACTGCCTCCACTGGTTTGCCTTGCCTTGCCTTGCCTTGCCTTGCCTTGCCTTATCACTCAGATCCTTACGCTTGCCCATTTGCCCTGCTTCCAACACATCAACTTCGAGAACTGACTGTTCACATGCTAATATATAAGTACCGTTGTAATGCGATAATCAATGTTATTCACGTCACCTCTCAGTGGTTTTAATGTTATGGCTGATTGGTGTAAACTGGTAAAAAGTACGAGATGTAAATATATAAAACAGAATATGCAAGGGTTTGGATCAAAATGGTGCATAAGTGATAAATACAAAATCTGAGCCAAAGATTGTGGAAATATAATCTCTGTCTTAAATTGTACATATTTGTATATCTACTTCTCTACTTCGCTTGAATGATTAGAGCTCAGACATCATGGATTAGCGAAAAGGAACCTATGGTGAAGGAGAGAGAAAAGTGTGTCAGGTGAAAAGGACTCAGCATTTCAGTGTGTTGAAGTCATCTTTTATTGCTCTACATCGCTGCATGTATGAAAAAAATATGAGATCTGTGTAGAAAATAAGATATATAGCATAATTCAAACAAAATAATCCCCATGTGAGATAATGTTTCATATTGTGAGGTGTCTGCTTTTTTTATTCTGGCCCTGTGTCACACGTCTTTCTATTCCCTTGCTTTTTGGTTCATGCTTTCGATGTTCCATCCCACGACGATTCACTACAGTAAGAGAAATGGAATCTGTCAGGCTGATACCTTATTTCCCACAATCCCTTGAGCTCAGGTCTCCATAGAGGTTTTATATTCTGTGCTTATTTTCATCCAGAGCTCGGGGTGTCGGCGGTGAAATCTCATTGTTCAGCATCTCTTGTTTCTTTATCATTTATCAAATAAAAGCCTGCTCTGTTGTTATTATTGTATAAGACAATATTTGAGTGTTCACACACACGTGTCGCACGTGGCAGACACCAACAAATGTCACATGTTCCCTTTTTTTTTCTTCCTCTATCTGTTTTTTCACCTATCAAATAAAGACCCTGCTCTTGTACATATTATTTGAGGGAACAGTAAGTGTCGATATGGCACAGACGTCAACAAACATCTTCACCGTCCGTTTCGAAAGGCTCTCGAACTAAAACAAACAGGAGGGGGCCAGGGCCAGCTGATTTCAACATGTCTGTCAGTGGTGGTTTTGTGTTTACGGTGGCGGTGCCACCCTGCCTGCTCCGCCCGCCCCGCCGGCCTGCTCTGTGCTCTGTTCAGCTCTTCTGGGAGCTGCAGATCCAGACAGACGTAAACATGTCCTGACCACACGGCCTGGATCTCCTCCAGCCGCCTGCGAAAACACGAGCGCATCCACACGCTCCGGCTTAACATGACAGCTGAAACACTGCTGCTTTATTGGAAGAGTGCAGCTACACAGCATTACAATGTGCTTTTAAGGCTATCTGCTAAATCTTTATAATGAATGACTGGATTAGGATTCAGATGTCTGAGTCCACGAGCATCTGTTATGAAAATCTAACACATTTTTGTCACATTATAGCCATACAGTGACATACTTGTGCTCCTATTACTGACAGCAGCAGAAAGAAAGGAATAAAACACTTGGGGATGTGCCGTTATAGAAAACTAATCGACAACGGTGTAGTGTGATGTGGTACGATGGCACTCTTACGACAACAAAGTTGATCATTTTCCTATAAAAGCATTCCTAAAATGTTTTATTCCTCTTACCTACACTAACAATGATCATTTATTAAAGAATGACACGTATTGTTTATCCATTTATAGTTACGTTTGTTATTACATGAAAGGTGCAAATATTCGCTGATGCTCAAGAAGGCAACGCGATGCATTAAGAGCCAGGGGGGTGTAAACTTTTGAACAGGATGATCGGTTTAAATTGTAATTATTTTGCTTTCTGGGAAACATGTACAGTAAATATCTTATGTAGCTTCTGAAGGGCTGTAAATGAAAAAAATAAGATCTTTGTTAACTCTGTTCAAAAGTTAATGTATCTTGGTGCCTTCTTGAGCATCAGTGAATGTTTGCACCTTTTGTAATAGTTGTGTACGAGTCCCTCAGTTGTCCTCAGTGTGAAAAGATGGATCTCAACATCATATAGTCACTGTTGGAAAAGGGATCAAATATGCAGTAGATGTTGGAAAAGTAAAGAATGTGCAGGACCTGGAGGATTTTTCTGAAGAACAGTGGGCAGTTTAACTGCTCAGGACAAACAAGGGACTCATGAACAACTATCACAAAACATAAAAGCAGTCACTGATCATCTAGGTAACAACACACAGTATTAAGAATCAAGCGTATGTAAACTTTTGAACTGGTTCATTTGTGTAAATTCAGTTATTATTGTGTCTTGTGGACTATATGTAAACATCTGTTATGTGAAATAGCTTATTCAGGGCAGCACTACATAAAAAAACTAAATGCAATTTTTAATGATTTTATTTTATTTTTTTAAATTATTAACATTTTGGTGATTCGCCTCTGCAAGGCGTATGTAAACTTATGACCTCAACTGTAGTTACATAATGTTGTGGAACGTCCGCAAAACAAGTTTAGTTCCTGTTATCACTTATGGTGTAGCAGCTATAAACAGTCATTTCCTCACCACTCTCTCTCTCTCTTTTATTCTCTCTCTTGAACCCCCAAAAATTGCAACTTGTCATTTTAATGTTAAGCTGCAAAGTGCTAAAAAAATCTTGAATAGTTAAAGTTACAGCTTTACCGCTGACTGTTACAAAGTGCTGACACTGGAGACTCCTTTTTTAATCAGTTTATAAGGAGTGTCTGCCATACAGGTCCCTATGTTAGTTGTTACTGTACAAATCCTTTGAATGAACACATGGATATAAACCTGTGATTTTGCTTGCAGCTGCACTACTGTAAGAGCTGCTGTTATACACATCAGTTACTGCTATAGAAAATAATTTTTTAAACTAAAAATACATAAATAGTAACCATTTAAATAAATTATTTGGTGATTTCGCAGTTGTCCGCAAATAATTACTGTCTATACCAGAAATATTGGCACCTTTTAAGAGAATGGATTGTAAGAAAAACAACTTTCACACTGATGCAACTGGAAAAACTAGTTAAGTTTGCTCTAATACTTTTAAAAGAATATTATTTTCTCTCAAAAAACATATATTGCAAAATTATTGACCCCCCTTATACATAAATATTTAAAAATACCATTTATGGCAATAAAAAAGTTTCAAATGTCTGGACAGTTAAAAATGTGGGATTTATTTTTTTATTATTATTATTTTTTCTCCCCAGAGCGTTTTGCAGAAAAAAATATAGTGGTTAACTAAAACTATAGTGACCCCATTTTTCCCCCACTTCATACATCACTCACTCAAACTACACAGCATATTCATATTATACTGTACTGCTCGTGTCCGTGGAGGCCGTTTTTACTTTGATGCTGTATTATTTACATTTTCATGCTTAACTCTAAAATGCATTGCTAAATACCATTTCTGCACTTGTAGGCTAAAATGAATGATTTACGTTGATGTATACAGTGGTGCTTGAAAGTTTGTGAACCCTTTAAAATGTTCTGTCCGTGATCCAAATCTCAAGAGAAAGTGGGTCATGCAGCAAGACAATGAACCTAAGCACGCAAGTCGTTCTACCAAAGAATGGGTTAAAGAAGAATAAAGTTAATGTTTTGGAATGGCCATGTCAAAGTCCTGACCTTAATCCAATAGAAATGTTGTGGAAGGACCTGAAGCAAGCAGTTCATGTGAGGAAACCCACCAACATCCCAGAGTTGAAGCTGTTTTGTACTGAGGAACGGGCTAAGATTCCTTCAAGCCGAAGTGCAGGACTGATCAACAGTTACCGGAAAACGTTTAGATGCAATTATCTGTCTCATTCGTTTAACTGGGTTCTCTTTGTCTACTTTTAGGACTTGTGTGAAAATCTGATGATGTTTTAGGTCATATTCATGCAGAAATATAACAAATTCTAAAGGGCTCACAAACTTTCAAGCGCCACTGTATATATTTTGACGTGCGATTTATCAGCTTTCATATTTGTTGGGACTTTGTTTTTTCCTGCATTTGTAAATGTAGCGTGTTTTATAACACGCCTTGTCAAACTTGCACTTTCAAACTGTTACAAATGCAGGCGACGGCCTTAAACAAACGAGACCTGCATCGAGAAAACTCCGCGCTGCTCGTTTGTATTAATTCACAGGGACAAATGTGGGTCACAATCAACCAGGCATCTTTTTGTGAAAAATATGCATCTTTCATTTCATCTCTTTCCCTTTTCTCTCAGTTCTCTCCAGCGCTTTCTTCTTTCAAAGGCCTACACACCACGGCGAGCGTGTGCTTCCACATTGCATGTCTCTGGATCTTGCTGCAGATCAGATGTGACAATTGCCTTCATCCTCCCCTCCGCTCTGGTGTTCCGAGTCCCTTCTCATCTCCATCCCTCCGTCCTCTCCCTCTCTTTTCTTTTTGTCACAGGTGGAACGTGGCATCGGTTGGGAGCAAAAAAGAACAGGTGCTAATGAGAGAAGGGGAGTGAGACAGCACAGTGAATAATAAGACATTTAGAAGATGAAACTCTAATCTGGGAGCAGTGGAAGCAGATGCGCCTGGTGCTCGTGTGTTCTTTTCCACATTTCCTTTGCTCAGGCAGCACAGACGGATCAAACGAGAGCCGGTGGAGGTGTGTGTGTGAAGCTTGCATTGCTGCAGTGCCTCGTTTCTCGTCCTTCATCCCCAAAAGCTTTAAACCAATAAAGAACAGTGGGCTCATTTGTTGTCACTAAGCACAATAAACTTCTCTTTCTTAACTTTAGCAGGAAGAGCTTTTTGTAGAGTTCATTGCACCGATCACAGTAATTCTTAATAATTCTTTTGCAAATGGAGCTTGAATCACTGCTCTCAGTCATGTGAGATGTTCTGTCTATATGAACATCATTTTGAAGAGAGGAGGGTTATGCTGTCTTTTTTGTCTGGGGTGTTACGAGCAAAGAATGGTTGAGTAGTCAAAAGCTCTCATGTTTAAAAAAATTAGAACGAAGTGGTGATGGAGACAAAAAGGAAATAAACCGGCAGTATTTACCCACAGCACTGTTGAATTATCAAATCTGATTTGTTGATTAATTTTCTATAACAGCAGTTCTGAAAGTACTTCTGGATATAATTCAAATCACAGGTTTCCATTTATGCACTCGTTCTAGTATGTCATCATATCTCAGCGACTTGTATGGTGGACAGTAGTCTAATAATAACAAGATGTTTTTTTGTTTTTTTTAAAAAAAAGAAAAATGTATACTCATTGATATGTTGTAGTTTTCTGTGAGTAGATGTTTATTTAACATCTATGGAAGGAGTCTCCGATGTCAGCACAACTGTGATTTCTTCAAGAGAGAGAAAAAAAAAGAGGCGGACAAGGAAGTGACTGTTTATAGTTGCTATAATGTAAGTGCTAACAGGAACTAACTTGTGTATACTAATGTAATTAATGTAAACGTAACCAACTTCAGGATGGTAACAGTCACCACACCGTAGTTGATTATGTTTCTATAACCGCATGCCCTGTGGTGTTTTGCATTGTCCCTACATGTTAACATACTCTATAGTATGCAATACATTAAACAAAAGCTACACCTCTTATTTACAGATCATTAACATTATGCATGGTGTTCTCCATTGCTAGCTAGATAACATGACTAATATTAACTGCAGGGTGTCCCGAAAGCCTCCATACATAGGGGACTACGTTTGCCAGCACCGCAATGGTTGTGCCTTCGTCAGTGGATGTTTGTGGACGTCCACTTCTCGGTTGGTCCGAAAAACTTCCAGTCATTTGGAATTTGTTAATAAGTTTGGCAGCAGTGTCGTGTGTGATGTGCTTGCCAAGTTTCCTGTTGAGGTCCATCGCAACCTTGCGACAGCTTCACGATCCAGTCATGAGAATGATTTCAATACGTTCTTCTTTTGTCAAAGGCACTGTTAAAGGCTGTCTGAAAAATATGCATATTATATAAACTAAGTATGCCCTGCAACCCAGGAAGGATAAGTGGTATAGAAAATGGATGGATGAATGGATATAAACTAAGTATGAAAAATTTTGGAGGACATTTTGCAAAAAATGTTAATTTCCCCTATGTATTGATGTGTCCTTGTAGGCTGAATATTCCATGTTTCTGGTGGCACAAACTAGGCTGCGTATTAAATAACTACTACTCTTGACAGTTTGGAGGTAAAATATTTTTTCAGTGCGTAACCAAGGTTACACTGATTTTGCTAAATCACTGGTTTGCTCAATGATTTGTCTGTATCAGGTTTTGTTTCGAATTTTGGCAGGAAAGCTCTCAACATGAAGTTCCCTTTAAGTTGTAATTACAAGTGTATGCTTTGTAAACACCTACAAGTTCTTAGGGGTGCAACTCAACAACAAACTAGACTGGTCAGACAACTCTGAGGCCATCTATAGGAAAGGACAAAGCAGGATGTTCTTTCTGAGGAGGCTCAGGTCCTTTAATATGTGCACTAGGCTGCTACGGAGGTTTTACCAGTTTGTAGTGGCCAGCATTATCTTGTGGTGCCAACAAACAGGCAAGCTGGTGAGGAAGGCCAGCTCTGTAGTGGGGATAGAACTGGACACTGTAGAGGCAGTGACTGAGAAGAGGATGAGAGGGAAGCTGAAAGCTATCATGGACAATCCTTCTCATCCTCTCTATGCTGAGCTGAGGCGACTTAGGGGCACGTTCAGCCACAGATTCATCCAGCCACATGCCTCAAGACGTCTGGGGGGCTCTTTCGTGTCATCAGCCATCAGACTCCACAATGCAACGGTACCCAGTACCTCCAATTTTTATTACTTCTGATGTATTTATGGAAATTATTTTCTTTTCTTTGATGTTACTGCTCCTATTTTTGCTGCTATGTCAATTTGAATTTCCCCTACGGGGGATCAATAAAGGTACATCTTATCTTATCTTTATTTCTTATCTTATCAATGTTGATACCCGAGGTTCTACCCTTTCCCACCCTTTATCTTTTCAGGGGTTGATGGTGGGTCATTCTAAATACAAATGATCTTCACTGGCCACTGATTAGCTGTAGATACTGGCTTAGATCTGTAATAGTTGGTTATGTTAGGTACATTTTTACAGTGGTGGGCTAAAATTAGGAAGATCCAAAATAAGTACATAGGCTAGCTAATGTCTTAACATTAGTCGTGCTGACTTGGTGTGACAGGCAAATAAAGTGTACAAAAAGGAACACAATATTTATTAATCAATCAATCAATTAATTAATTAAGTAATTAAAAACAAGAAAACTTACAGCAGGAAGAACAAGAGTCAAATGTAACAGTACATTTTTGTCCTTACAAAAATTCAGAGGTATCTGCCATTAATCTACTCTTACAAGTATAATTCAATAGAAATGTACTGTAATGGAGTAAATGTTGCATGTTACTACACACCTCTCAATATAAGTCCAAGAGTGTCTCTGTTTCAGACACGACGACTCCCTTAAGGTCATCTTGTCTTCACACTTGAGCTCCACAAGTTCCTCTCCGAGCCCAGAGCCATCCGTCATGGCCTCTGTGTTTATCTCTGCACTGGCTAGAGGCCCTCAGGGGCTCCTACATCAGGTCTGCTCTGGTCACTGGCAGAGAACAGGCCAGGGAAAGGCTTGAGTGCCAGCTGTCTCTGAGGCCAGACCTGAACAGCAAACACAGGCCGACCTTCATCTCTGGCCCAGGTTTAGGCCTCACACGACCCCCTTCCCCAGCTGAGTGGAGCCAGGCCGACTCCGTTCATCCTCTCTCTGACCAAAAAAAAAAAAAAAAAAAAAAAAAAAGTGAGGAGAAATGAAAGGCCAACAAGACACCTCTGTCAATATTGATCCCATCATAAAAACAGACACAAGAAGAACAAACCCAGTACAGTTTGTTTGGGTGGAGCGCCAGCCGCTTCTGCCAAGCCGAAGTTCATAGCTATAAAATCCAGCAGGTTAATTTAGTAACAGATTTTTATTCAAAAAGATATGATCATGATCTAAGAGCCGAGGCGAGAAGCTGGATTTTTTTTAAACACTACAATTACTACATTTCTCTGTATATTTGTAAAGTCATAAGGTGAATATTTTGCATCAGACTGCAATTTCCTAACAACTCTACATGTGACATCAAGAATGGGACCTAACGCATCACTGTAATCTGTTGCTATTGTATTTATCAAGGCATTTTGTATTGTGGCAGCTAGCTATTAGTGTGGAGCTAGTGTGTAGTTATTATCATGCTAGCTAACACTTGAGAGATTAGGAATGAAGCTGCTTTTAGTTAGCCTAAGCTAATCTGTTCTCAAGTTTCTTGGTTCCTTCAGTAACTAAAACCACTGTGTGGTATTTTTTTCTTTTAAGTTTAAGAGTTTACGCTTTAAGAGTTTATAAGGCAGAGTAAGGGTGTTTATACTGTATTTCCATATTTAAAGCAATTTTACTCATCACTGTGTGGGTTTGTTAACATATCAGATGAGGGATTGTTAAGTAAAATATAAGTCTAATATCAAATATATCATTAAAAATTCTATACAGGGTTTCATTAAATGTTAATGTCTATTGCAGAGGTCGGTGATGGATGTGTATTATCCAGGCCAGTTCATCGGTAAGAATGCTAAAATGTTCCATTATAAACACAGAGGAATAACATAAAATAAGTTGAGTTAATTGAGTTTGATGGAAACACTTAAGAGATTTAAAGCTTAGCTGATAGAGTTGTAGGAGGGTATAAATAATGACAAAAAAATATATACACTGATCAGCCATAACATTAAAACCACGGACAGGTGAAGTGAATACCATTGATTATCTTGGCACAATTGCACCTGTCAAGGAGTGATATATAAGGCAGCAAGTGAACAGTCTTGAAGTTGATGTGTTGGAAGCTGGATAAATGGGCAAACATAAGAATCTGACTGACTTTGACAAGGGCCAAATTGTGATGGCTAGACGACTGGGTCAGAGCATCTCCAAAACGGCAGGTCTCGTGGGGTGTGGGGTAAAAGTCACTGAGATAATTTTATTCACCATTCTGATGTTTGAAATGAACATGAAGCTGAAGCTCTTGACCTGTATCTTGTCTGATTTTTTTGAATTGTGCCACTGCTTCATAGCCTAATTGTATAATTGCATTGAAGTGTAGGTGTACAGATATTCCTAATAAAATGGCCAGTGAGTGTATTTATATCACTATTTTAGTCAGAGTGCAAAATTCTAGTACGTTGGGTGCTGTATTGCAATTGCCCTGTCTAAAAAGTTTCAGCTTCCTCCATATCACTGTGCCAGCATTTGATTATCGCCTGTCTCTAGACTGTTCACTTGACAGTGTCAGTCAGGTAAACTGGCCAGCTGGTGTTAGTTTGGCTCCTCAGTGCCATTCTCACAGCTTCATCAGGTGCCTGTCTGCTATTGACACAGACAGGCTGCCTCCTGCCTGTTTGTCGCTAGTGGCTCTTTTGCTTACCTTCCCCGCCTCGAGTGTTTCTGAGAACGCTTGGCCTGGCAGCAGCTGTAGCCGTAAGAGAAGTTCGTTTCCTTCCTCAATACCATTTAAAGAATAATCTATTAAACCTTAAAGTGGTAGGCGTACTTATAAAGCTGTCTGGTGTTCCCCGGGGGCCTTATCAGGTGAAACAGATGTGACTAACAGCTGGCACTAGAGCGGCACTGCAGCTGCCAGGGTTTCGTCAAAAAAGCAGAAGTCTGCTTCCTTCATGGCTATCGGTTCCATCATCATACGTTAACCATGTGTCCATGCGAAACCGATATAGGGTCAGATTAATTTCTGTATGGCTCTTCTGATCCGATGCTGATAAACCATACTCATACAGTTTGAATGCAGGAGCTTTATTAATGATATAAAATTTGTTGGATTGCACCTGGACCCAAGCAGAAGTAAACGAGATCTAACACGTTCCACATGCGATCATAACCAGCTGCTGGCAGTCACGTGCGACTGGTTCATGTGGACGTTAGCTTACTAAAGAACCACATCTAAGGCACCAGGCCCCCGTTCCAGCCTTTCTAACCACGTTTCACCGGATATCCTTTATTGTTTTTACTCCCATCTCATTTGTGTCACACATTTGCCAGTTTCTGAAGCACCTGAAATCGGTCCACTTCCTCTTCTCGCCAATGGTGAAAGGAAAAACTGCTTTCTTTCTGCTTTTTTTTTTTGCTCTTAAGGGTTAAGCATGAGGACAGAGCCATAAGGATTGCTGCTGCACTTTTCGAGGCTGACCTGCTGATTGATTTCGAGCCACTCTGACAGCCAGGCTTCATTGATGAGCACTGCCAGCGCTAGTTAGCTCCAGTGTCCAGCCCCTAACGAACAATCACAGACTAAGAGCACTCATACTGTATCTCCCACTCACACACTGCTCATTCTCCTTCACTGTGCCTCTAAGACATTGTTCACACAGCAGAAAAAACTTAGACTGATATAGAAAACAGATTTTAAAGCCGTCCTAGTTGCAAATTATAGTGAGCGAATCTGATGTTTGTTCAGACTGTCATATTGGCTCACATATCTATATAGCGCAGGACCAAACAAATATCTCCGACAAAACAGATGAACAGACGTGAATTAATAATCAAAAAGTGCATATTTTACCATGTACCCTTATACAGTGCCTCGCAAAAGTATTCACCCATTTAAACCTGTCCACAGTTACAACCTGGAAATGAAATGGACTTAAGCGGGATTATATGCACATCATCCACTTTATTAGGAACACCTGTACAAGTGTCATCCAAACAGCCAGTCATGTGGCAGCAGTACTAAATCATTCAGATACAGGTCAAGCTCTTCAATTACGCTACATTCACACATACAGTGACTCGCACCGACAAAGCGACCGGAGACCGTTAATTTTCAATGAGAGCCGGTGACTTCCGGTGACGTGAGTGACAGCGACTGTTGGTGACCAGATGTGGGTGTGTCCAGCGACGCAACAAAGTTGAGAAAAGGTGAACTTTATGCAAATTTGGAGTGGACTACCAATGGGAATGAAGACAGTAGAACACACGTGATCTGTGATCCGCCATGCTGCCTGAAAGTCCAATTTGTTTCATGGACCCAGACAGTCCGGCGCTTGCGCTTTCGCCGCAGATAGACGGCCGCAATGGCAAAAACACACACTGCTTCTCCTTCATCTCGTAGGATATTATGCACATATACACTGGTGCATTTTATATACAAATGCTCTCCCTCCAGAATGTTTAATCTTAGTGGCAAGAAAACTGGTTTGTTGCAAGAGTGGAATGCTAGTTGCACCGCTCAATGATAATTGTTACTATGGCAACCAGTGGTAGGAACGCCTGCTGGCGACTTCATAGTACAGCGACTGGGGACTTGCAGCGATAAAATCGCAGTATGTGTGAACGTAGCTTTAATGTTCTCATCAAACATCAGAATGGGGAAAAAATGTGATCTCAGTGACATTAACCATGGCGTGGTTGTTGGTGTCAAACAAGCTGGTTTGAATATTTCAGAACCTGCTGATCTCCAGGAATTTTCACACACAACACAGTCTATAGAGTTTACACAAAATGGTGCAAAAAACATTTCCAGTGAACGGCAGTTCTTGCGAGCGGAAAAGCCTTATTGATGAGAGTGGTCAGAGGGGAATGGCCAGACTGGGTCAGAGTGGTGACTTAAATATGCACTCTTTACAACTGTGGTAAGCAGAAAAGCATCTCAGAATGCACCACACATCAAACATTGAGGGGGGTGGGCTACAGCAGCAGACCACCACATTAGGTTCCACTGCTGTCAGCCAAGAACAGGAATCTCCAGGAGAAGAACAAGAGACTACAGTGAAAAAGACCAGGTGACTGTGAAAGTCACTGAGATCCATGAGATTTCCCCCCCCCATTCTGATATTTGATGTGAACATTAACTGAAGCTCTTGCCCTGTATCCGAATGATTTTACGCATTGCACTGCTGCTACGTGATTGGCTGATTGGATTATAGCATGAATGAGCAGGCTCTTTTGGAAAGAGACGTGCTTACAATCACAGGTCCAGTCACACCCAGCTCTGAATGACTAGGCAGGCCACCTCTCAAAATTTTCATCTTGTTCCTGATGTTCTTGTTGATGTCAAGGAGGGATGTTCACTGATGTCCACAAGCCACATACAAATATGACTTGAATCTGACTGGAAGAAAGTTTTTCAGGTCATGTTTAATGTTCAGTCTTCAGAAATCTTTTCTGTTTTACATAATCATTACTTGTTGTACTGTTTGCTTGGCTTTCAGTTAATTTACTGAGCTCACACACCTCCTGAGACTCACAGGCTTCACCATTGCTGGCACAATTTCTTCAGTTTTCTCCTTTTTATGTTCTCTGCACTGTAAAAGCTATAATTTAATTCAGGGGGTTGTTGAGACTACGTTACTGTCGATAATTCATCTAGTATTTTATCCAGCTCCATAATATTTCCTGGCCATACGTACTTATGAGCTGTGAATATGTCTAGTGTAAATGCATAGCAGGAATTTTTGCGCCAATCTGGCTGTAGTTTAGTCTGGTAATAAAAAAACTAATTATTTTGAACGTCACCCAATACACACATGCGGCCACGCGCTCTATTTTCATCTCAGTTTGTGGACACGGTTGGAATCCAGCAACACGAAAGCTGAGAGTTTGGGGAGAACGGCGATGGAATTCAGTGAAAATTCCCCCGGTTGTGTAAAACAGGGCAGTGCTGATGGAGCTCTAGAAATAAAGAGCGTGAGTAGTGAATGTGGTTCACCATAATTACAAAGCTCTTAAACTCTGGCTCAGATGCTCCGTCTGACTGCTGCCTGGCTCTCACACACATGCACACGCCTCTGTCTGGTGGAACTAAACGATGTTTTTCACTCAATTTTCACATGTCTAGGACTATAAAAAGCATGTTACAAGATATATGAGTTCTCTCATGAGGGGATTTTTTTTTGTTTGTTGCTGTTTTGTCGTGTAGGTGACCACCGTCTCGGTTTTTCAAAGGCGATGATATGAATGGTTCAAAACTAGCTTTTGAAATTATACCTAACCTATAGACAAAGTAACATCTATAGTGTTAATGATCATGGGACGTCTGTAGGGCTGTAAGTAGAATCAACATTTTAGTGAGGTCCACGCTGCAGAAGTGTGACCCACTTTATAGTTAATATACCACAATACCCAATGTGTACTACACCAGTTGCTAATTTCTAATCTTTTATACTTCCATAAACTTTATCTTCCATAAACTGCTCTGACTCGAGTTAGACCGTTGAATTTGAATTAGTTTTAAATGAGATTTAATTATCTCTTTCTCTTTCTCTGTGCGTGCGCTCATCCTCCTTTTTTCTCTCACTTCTCCTCACTAATTACCGAAAAAGCATTCATTAATAATTCTATGTACAGCTTACATCAGCTACCGTGGTGCTTGAAAGTTTGTGAACCCTTTAGAATGTTCTATATTTCTGCATAAATATGAGCAAAAACAACATCAGATTTTCACACAAGTCCTAAAAGTAGATAAAGAGAACCCAATTAAACAAATGAGACAAAAATATTATACTAAGGAAAATGATCCAATATTACCAATATTTGCCACTCACAGAAAAAAAAAAAAATCTCATATGTTTAATTGGGTTCTCTTTGTCTACTTTCAGGACTTGTGTGAAAATCTGCTGATGTTTTAGGTCATATTTATGTAGATATATAGACATTTCTAAAGTGTTCACAAACTTTCAAGCACCACTGTATCGTTACTGCGGCTAGCGAGCTGAATTGCAGAGCATGTTCTTTTTTACAAGGTAACAATCAATCAACGTCAACTGCCCTCCTAAACACGTACATTCATATAATGTTTTCTTGCATAAACTCAAACGGTTACTGCATATCTGTATATACTGTATATCATACTGTATGTCAGATGTTAGCCTTTAATATGTGTGCATTGCATTAAGTCTTTTGTTTAAGCCTATGGGCCAACTTAAAGCGTCCTGCTCAGTTGATTGGTTCTTGGAATAAAATTTTTCTGCTACATACTGCTACCACATTATCAGGATGTTGCTGTTTCTATATTGAATTTGACAGCTGGAGTTAGGCTAAGTGAGAGGTAAGAAAACAAACAAACCCATCCATCCATTCATTTTCCATACGTCTTATCCTACACAGGGTCACGGGGGGAGCCTGGAGCCTATCCCAGGGAACTCAGGGAAGAAAGATGGGGGATGCCCTGGACGGGGTGTCAACCTATCACAGGACACAATCACACATTTACACACCCATTAACGCATTACGGACAATTTGGAAACGCCAATCAGCCTACAATGCATGTCTTTGTACTGGGGGAGGAAACCAGAGTACCCGGCAGAAACCACGGGGAGAAAGCACGGGGAGAACATGCAAGCTCTGCGCACACAGGGAGGAGGTGGGATTCGAACCCCCAACCCTAGAGGTGTGAGGCAAACGTACTACGTTAGACCTCTTTCTGTCCTCATAGCTGGTTAAGGCCATGAATGTTTGGTACCAAACATACTGTATCTCTTTAATAGATTCTTAATGCAGATTTTGGACTCATTCTAAAGTACTGTACTGTTTTAAATATGTTTGTGTGTGTGGGCATGTTTTTAAATCTTGTCCCCAACAAAAAAAAAGCAGTTTTCCTCATGAAGACCAGCCAAGTGTCCCCACAAGGTCAAACCGTTCATATATTCATATCCTTGTGGGGATATTTGCTCTCTAACAAGATTTTTTTTTTGTTTATTTTTTTAAAATGATTTTTTCATTTATTATTATTATTATTATTATTATTATTATTATTATTATTATTATTATTATTATTATCATTATTATTTATTTTTATTTAAAAAACAAACAACCAAACAAACAAAAAAACCTAAATCAGGTGTAGGTGTAGCCATAGCACTAATTAGCTGTGTTAGTAATTGTATGTATAGGGAAGGTCTTCAGAAAGACAGTTAAACATGTGTGCATGTGTGAGCGTGTGTGTTATGTGTGAGAAAAAGAACAAGTGAGCGAACAAGCCTGCCTGATTGACATATCATATAATCAGATGTCTGACAGGAGGTCTCAGCTGTGAGAGAGCAGGTTTGCAGGTGTCTCGCTGTTAAAAATGACCCTGATTACGGCTGTCATTGGAAAATTATTATGAGAACTTTCAGAACAGTGCTGCACTTCATGAGGACTTGAAAGCCCTTCTGCATATTGAACACAGAAATTACCGTCTAGTTGAAGTTTCTTTGCTGAACTGACTGGGAACATTACAATAGAACGGATTACAATAACAGCCTGGTGTATGGTCTAGTGATTTAAAATTCATTTACACAACAAATAGAACATTTGTATCATAAACTAACATAATATAATGTAACACTTGCATCTGCAACTATTTTCCCCCCCACGAGGACAATGTCTTCTTTTCATCGTGTACAAATGGCTTTTGTGAATATTTCTATGACCCACATGGGAATTCAGCAAGATTTATGTCTGGTTATACATCTTATTAATATGTTATGAAACCACTAAAGCATAAATTGTTCCCTTTTCCAGCTCTTGCTTTCTACATACTCCACTAGCAGCACAAATGGCACTCATTTTAAAAACCTAGTTTTCACTGCTGTAATACAAAAATGTGGCAGTATTATTTTTTCCTTAGAAAAAAAAAAAAACAACTCAAGCAGTGAACAGCTCTTTATAAACACTTCCAATGGTTTCACAAGCCCCAGAGCTTTAGTTTGGCTTCAGTCTGTGGTGAGATCTGGGTTTGGTGCTGAGACTGGATCCAGACATCGTAGTCTTCTCCTCTCCACCCTGTATTAGCGACACGCTCAGAGGTCTCTAATAGCACTCCACTCCAGCCTGTTGTGTGACACTTCTCAGCAATGTGTGAGGATACAGCAGATGTGAAACTATGTGCATAATCCAGTATTATGTTCATCAACGTTGTAATTCATTTGCCAAAGTGTCATTATTGTTATTAGTAGTGCTGTAGTGCTGTTTAGCCCAGCTTTCCAAAAGCAAGTCCAAAATCCCTCTGCTGCTGCTCAGCTCAAGTCCAGACACCACCAAGTGACTACCGTAATGAATTGCAATAGGCTTTCACAGCATAGTGCTAATTGCAGTGTCTGAATATGTTCCCTATTCACTATATAGTGCACTAGTTTGGGTGCAGCCATTTTGTCAATTCTCAGTTCATTACATTAACCCAGTGGCTTTTTAGGATATTGAATGGGATGACTAATAAATTCTACCACTTATTAGTCCCTCCAGGATTTTGCGATTTTGTGAGCGCAGAAATGAACGCAAAATCAAACAAACTCTGCAATATTCAGAGTATGCGATATTTTTCAAAATTACCACAGATTTGGGTCAAGATGCGCCTTGTGAACTCATCACGACCTGCATTCAGTCAAAGGACTCTTCAATTCACAAGTGAAACAATTTCATGCGATTGCAATTTTGCCAATTCAAGAAGTTTTCCGCAAAAAAGCACAAAAAAACCCCAGCGCAAATTGAATAGCAAATTCTGGGAAAAAAAAAAAGCTGCAGCAAAATCAAGTATTTTTGCCATAACAATCAGAAAAAAATAAATAAATAAAAATAAAAAATCTCTGCAAAATTCTGTATGGACCGACTTATCAGTAACTCACTGTTATTGTTATGAAACCATTATAGCTATGCCTTATGCATAAACATTATCATGCTAGCTGACTCCTTAGAATCCCCCCTCTCATGTAAGCTATGTGTCTTCAAACACGATGAGTGCCGCTCTCGTTATTTATTTATTTATTTATTTATTTTTAGTTTATGTCATGTGCTTTAGTTTATCTTATGGCCTTTGTTGTTTTTTTGTGTCCTGTCTCCACCTCTGTCTTACCATTGGTTGGCTCCCCTAATGTGTGCACCTTTCCTGAGTTCATTAGTTTGGTTCTTCATTTCCCATTGTTTCTGAGCTCTATGTAAAGTGATACTTCCTGGTTATGACCATCATCCATGTTTTGATCATAGGTTATCCTAGTTTAATGTTGTTTGCCTGTCCTCTGACCTCTGCTACGAACTTTGACTATGATTCTTGGGTTTCCCATAATAAACACCATGCTGAGTTTACATCCTGCTTTCAACTACTACTAGTTACTGTACACTAACATTTGAGAGATTAGGAATAATTTCTACTTTTCCTGGTTCCTTGGCGCTAATTTATCATCAGTAACTAAGACCAGACTGTGATCTTTTTCTTTTGTGAATCGTTCTTATTCTTTGACACTTTTATAAAGAAATGTTTGTATTTCCTACTTCACAGACCGAACCCCTGTGATCTCAATTATTCTGAGTCAGTGCCCATCTCTCTGACCCTACCCGTCTATCAGACTGAAGTGCTGTTACAATGTCTGAGTGGCAGTGTTGACTCTTCATCACTCAGTCCCATCAACCCTGATTCATTCCAGGGCACAGTTTACTGTTTACATGCAAGTGTGCAATCTTCCTGATGTGAAAGACAGAGAGAGATGTTTTAATACACAAGGGGAGGTGAAGTTAGTGGTTTGACAGAACAAGAAGACTTTTTTCAAGGCAAAAACAATTTATACACCCATCCAGGTATACACCGATCAGCCATAACAGAAAGCAACCTGCCTAATATTGTGTAGGTCCCCCTTGTGTAAATTGTATAAACTGCTTTATATACCAATATAGTGACCTCACATTGCTTTACACTGTGCCTAATATGTATATCTAAGGATAAAATAGCTGCTGTACAGTGCTGCCTGTCCTCATTGGAACATATACAGAAGCTACACTGACACTCAGAGTCTCCCATGCACTCTGGGTAATGCTTGTCTATTCAGTGTGATCTATGATCAGCTCCTCCCACCCAAATTGAACATTTAACCGTTTTATATCAGTGCAACCACAACACAGTCCATTAGAGCTGAAGATTGAAGAGTGTAGCCCTGAGTCTACTGTAGGTGTCAGCAGAGTCGCTTGTAACCGCTCGCTGGTGTGTGGTGAGGTTACGCCTCCATCCTTTACTGTTCCTGTCATCAAGGGTCAGTCATTAGGGCAAGTTTGTACTTTATGTGTGTGTGTGTGTGTGTGTGTGTGTGTGTGTGTGTGTGTGTGTGTGTGTGTGTGTACGCCTGGTGCGTTTGTTTGGTGTCGGGTATCAGGTCAGGGCGGATGTGTTGTGCAGCTGAATGAATAGAGAGGGTCGTGTGCTATTCAGCTCAGCTACGGTTTGTGTTATGGCTCATCTCCCTGGAAGCCTTAGTTGCTGTGGAGACTTTCTCTTTCTGGCTGAACACAAGCACATTAACACATTGCTTTTTTTGTTTTGTGGGAAGACCTGGGCATCTGTACATACACACACACAGGTGTGAAGAATAGGAAATATATAACTATAACTGTCCCATAATTGTAAATGTGAGTGCACACACATCATGTCCAATGTGGACTTAATGATGTAAGCTTCATTTCAGCTTTGGGACCATTGATGCACTTTTTGTTTTTAAAGCTTTAATCTAAAAGCCAATTAAAGGTACAACACATGCACCCTCCCCATCAAAGGACACATTGTACAGGTACAAAAGATGTACGCTTTATGGTCCCACTCCAGCAGCAAGGAAAAATATGGTACCTTTATTTATAAGAGCCACTACAGCAGATTTAGATGAATTGATGGCCCTCATGGTCCTCATCCAAGTCCGCCCATTGGTGATGTTGACAAAGTGAATTCATTCCACCACAAACATTTGGTGTAGGGTTACCAGGTGACCGGTTCTGGACTTGACAGTCCGGTTTTGAACATCAATGTCTGGGTGGTACTATCAGCCACACGGTTAAATATCTCACTATAAATACATTCCAATTGTTGAAGTAGGCTGGAAAATGTATTAGTACAGCACTTTGATACAGGAACATGTAACATGATTGGCAGGTTAAGTAGTGCTGCCTCTTGTCCTGACTGCTTGGTTGTTGGTCCATGTAATTTTTTAAAAACGTTTTCTCGCAGTACACTGGTGTTCCATTCCACCAGTGGAACGGAAACCGACTTATCAGACATTTTCTAACACTTTAAACAAATGAATTATTTTATTGCCGCAAGTCTGTTATAAGATTAGTCAGGACACTGTTGGGTTTCTGTGTGTAGAGTATCGTGACTATGTGTTTAGCTACTGGTGAGCAGGGCGATGGGAAAGGGGAGGGGTGTGAGCCCCCTGCTGGCCAAACAATTCCCACATCTCCACAATAACACTAGTACAGAGATAAAACGGACTAAAGCTTTTTTGATAGTAAAATGCCACATACAACTGCCACAATAAAATTATAAAATTTAAACCTAGTAGGCTAGGTTAAAAAAAAAAAAAAAAACTTATGACAAACTGCAAATTCCTAAAGGCCTGAGTGTCTACTTTTATGTGAGCCATTAATCATTTCTGTGGAGTGTGACATCGCAAATAAATTCAATGTTAAACACGGGCACCCCCAAAACAGGCAGAAATTCCATTTTTTGTAATTAGACATGGATTGCTAATAAACTGCAAGCTTAATATAGCAATATCTTACTACCCAGTAATCTTGTTAGCGTTGCAACATTTAGCTAGCAAGACTTAGCTAAACTACGTATATATATACCTAGACAGCTAGCTAAATAGACACATAACTCGGATGAGGTCGTAAAGAACATTTTAAGGCACCAGCTCAGAAAGTAGAGAATGACTCCTGCTTGTAAAAACAACTGAATTAAACCGTCTGCCAAACAAATCACACACACACACACACACACACACACACACACACACACACACACACACACACACACACACACACACACACACACACTTCCGCCAGTAAGCCTGTGTCTGAAGGACATAAAAATGTCTTTCTACTAATCTTCCACAGCTGATGTCTAGAAGGATAAAGCCATGTTACAGGAAGTGTAAGACACTTTAATTGTATTTTCCATGTGGGTAAATGTGAGAACAAGATTCATTAAGCAGGCCTCAGCTGTCTATTCACACCCATGAGCTGAGACACACATAGCAAATTAGCAAAATGTGAAACCCCCAGTGTGGCCATTTCTGTGTGTATTCTGTGGTAGTAGTGGTGGTGGTGGTGGTAGTAGTGGTGGTGGTGGTGGTGGTGGTGGTGTTGTGCGGCCCTGAGCGCGCACATTTAGAACAATGCAGTGGTGCGCGTGACCCTCCTGGCTGCTCACTAATTGCAGCTCTGCTTTCTTTGATGTGTGTGCATGTGCGTTTGTGTGTGTGTGTGTGTGTGTGTGTGTGTGTGTGTGTGTGTGAAGAGGGACACATGAAAGACCTGCAATTACCGCACTTCGTGAAGCAGTTGCGACACAGGCAGCTGTGTGAGAACTCCTGCGCTCGGTACTCTCTCAAATTAACGCAGTAATAATGTGCGGTGTGATTTAGACAACATCTCATCAAGGAGAGAAAGAAGAGGCTCACCAGAACGGTTTGCGCTCTTGTGAAGCTTTCGTAATTAGTTTTGCGGAGTGGTTGGAAAGAGAAGTGCAGCTTATTTCAGTTTATAAGAACCTGGAACCCCTTAAAGAAAAGTAACATGAACTCCACATGTCAATTATACTATACACATGAGGTTTTTAGGCACGGTTGCACATGTGGGCTTTTCATTGTTTTTAGTTTTTCACATTGGATTGTTTCCAGGGATGGAAAATACTTGAGTAATTGTACTTTTGCTACTGTACTTGAGTACTATTTTGGAAGATTAGTGCTTTACTGAAGTATTATTGACACTGAGTACTTGTACTCTTACTCAAGGCAATCTACAAGAGAAAAAAAACCCATACATTTTACTCCTTACATTTTCATTTCGCCCTTCAATGTAGGCATTAACAATCTTTTTTTTTTGCTTGCATAATTACATTTGTGTTCTGAAATGGCGCACTGAGCTAGTGTTCACTTTTACTGGGTTGCCAAATATTCATAAAGGATTTCTCCTTTCCCACTACATAAAAACAAAATAAAAATTCGCCATCAAATCTACAAATCCATGTTGAGGTAAGTTAACTTTAAGTCTGATAAATTTGCTTGTTAACTTCTGTTTCACGTCACCTCATTAAGTCCAGCAATGTTATTAAACATTAGCTAACCACCAAGCCAAATTCTAGATTTGCATGAGTTAGAATATTTAATACATATTTGATATCATAAATAAAAACAAATCATGTGTAATTTGATAATTAAGTAAAATGTGACACAGTACCAATGTTTATACTTAAGGACAGTTTCTCTGTACTTTTTTACTTTTACTTTTTATCTGGCTCGTAGGGCATTTCGCAGGGCAGCGGTGGCCCAGTGGTTATAGCTCTGATCAGAAGGTCGAAGGTTCAGGCCCCAGCACCACCAAGCTGCCACGGTTGGACCCTTGAGCAAGGCACTTAAACCTATCTGCTCCAGGGGTGCCGTATAATGGCTGACCCTGTGCTCTTTCCCCAACTTCCTAACAAGCTGGGATATATAAAGAAAGAATTTCACAGTGCTGTAATGTATATGTGACAAATATAGGCATCTTCTTAATCATCTTTACTGCCCTAGTTGCACATGATTAATTGATTTAGTATTTTCACATGTTAATTTTGTCACATTGGGGGGGCACGGTGGCTTATTGGTTAACACGTTTGCCTCGCATCTCCAGGGTTGCCACATGCTTAACAAAGTGGTGGGTTTGTGCACAGCTTGGTGTAGCTGAGGGTCATAGTAGGGTCAAGGTTAGTAGCAAGACTTCTGTGTATGAACATTAGAGGTGTAACACAATGCCACAATGATACTATCTATATCTGTTTAGTGCTCTAAATACCCGTACCTCTATCTGTATCCGGATTCGGATTTTAACCTTGAGCGGGTTTTTAATTTAATTTAATTTTTTTACAAATACAAACTCTTATCACTATGACCCACTGGAAAACAATGGGGGGGGGGGCAGGTAGAAATGCCAGCACTGTGATCATGGTCTGGCTCTGACAGTTCCTCAACCTTACATCACCCGAGTTTATAATTCATAATAAAAACGAGTCTAATTTAAACTAAGGATGCATGAAAGAATGCTATAAATAATTGACACACATCCATATCAGTGAACGCGGTTTTTGTTTGTCCCTCCAAGCTTCATATCTGTCTTCTTGCTCACAGCCGCATGAAAGTAAGAACCTCCCGCATGTGCGACTTGTTGCGTCTCGCAGGATTCCAAAAACTAGACGCCCTGAATATGAAAATGTTTAGAACAGATACAGAAAATCTTTTACATCCCTAAATTTCTAAACACATATAGAGCACAAATATATATATATATATATATATATATATATATATATATATATATATATATATATATATATATATATATATATATAATATCATTTAAAAAAATAAAATTAAATAGACCCATTCTAATTATGTAACTAGAGTTACATAACAGATCTACTACTGCATACCACAATGTTAAATAGACTCAAAAGCCAGCCAGTTGAGAAAGAATGCTAGAAATGAATTAAGAAAGAAAAAAAGTGTTGACAGTAAACATTGAGAGTTATGTCAGGCATGCAGCTTTGCTAAGCCACACTGTTTTTAGGTCTTAGGTTTAAGTAAGCCTCACAGCGTTTACAGCAGGTGATTTAACTGAACTTTGTTGACCCTGGATTTTATAATGGATTATCTCTCAGTTGGCCCAGTTAAAAGGGAGTTTACCTTACCCCTATCATCCTGCATCAAATTCAGGTCATGCTTTGACTGTACTAGGAGGAAATCGCAGGCATCGCCGAACGCTGCTCGGTGTGCCACAGTGACAAGCAGGATAGTGACAAATTGAAAGTAACAAATCAGTTTGCCACACTAGAGGGCTGCAGTCATATTAATTCATATTCATATTAATTACTGTAAGCAGAGCGAATCAGTGCCATCACACTTTCTGCATGCTGTCACACACTGATCACTCTCGCCATTGAGGTGATGTCACCGGTCCAGATGGGGGGTTTCCGTCGTACTAGGATTACAGAGTGTGTTGGGATAGATGATGTAAGCACAGGCTGCTCTCTAGGCCTCTGAATGAGTGTGTGTATGAGTGTGTGGTGTGGAAAGTCCTCTTGGGTTATATGGTTAAGGCTTGTGTATAAACAGATGTTTCTGTGTTTATATCAGTGAGTCAAGCCGCAAAAGCTATGTTCCCATGAGTGCAGATCTGATTTGGCACAGGTGCTTTGCACAAATCAATTTTTTTTATACTACTATATATACCATGATAAAGAAATCTGACATTATACCACTAACATTATGCTTTGGCAGTATAGAAAACCACACTTGCAAATATTTATTTTAGCAATTTTGAAAAATACTTGCAGAGTTACACATCATTTAATCCCAGCCACGAATTTCATACTGTTTGACACAAGTATTATACAGTATGTACAGTATCATTCACAACCAGTCTTATAACTCTTATATGGGAGGTTGAATTTAAGCCTCAATTTAGTCCTGGAGTAAATTCAGGACTAGGCTAAGTCTAGGACTATTTCTAACCATGACGGAGAAGCAGATTTCTGTTAATATGGTTTAAAAGGACGTTTTAGTCTAGGACTAGGCTTAATCTCTGCCCGGCAATCAGCCCAATAATCTTGAAAGGTAACTAGGAAGCAACTAAGATTCTTTTGCTTAACTTGTGCACTAATTAACTTCTTCCTATCAAAGATTTGTTCGAAAGATCTGGTTGTTTTAGTATGGCTAAGAGCATCGACCTTCCGCATCAACCCATCTCAAGCACGATGCATTTTTTTTTGGTCGCTAAATCAAATCTTAATCGTGCTAACGATTAAAGAAACAGTAATCCAGCAAAACCGGTGAATAAAACATAGAATTGAACTGCAAGACCAAGAAGCACTGTATGGTGCTTCTCTAATTTGATGGGTGTTTAATGCAGAAAAAACAAGTCAGGCTGCATTTTTTTTTTTTTTCTCTTTTTTACTTGTCTATGTGGTATGGATTTTGTGAATATGAATGATGAACTTAAGTGAACTGAAATGCAAGACGAATTTCAGACTTATCTGTCTGACAATAAAGTTATACATCATATCATATGATGTGTAAATTTCTCAATGTCCATAATCAAGGAAATATTTTTGCGGTGGCCTGCTAGAGATTTCCCTGTCTTTTATACAGTATGACGGCACAAACTAGCAGCATGACAGCTGAGAGCTGAGAAAAAAAAAAAGCTGTATTAATGGCAGTAAACATAATAGTATGTGAAATTAGTAAATGTGTAAAATAATATAAAAATACCGCGAATGTAGATGTACATGCATTTACAGAGAGGTTATTATAGTATATAGACTCACTCACAAAACATGCACTCTCATCACTACACAGGAAGTAGTATTTAATATGAATGTAAGAAATAAAACAAGACAGTGGTAATAAAAGTGGTAATAAACCTTTCTGATAGACAAGTCTATAAAAGATTATTATCTCTCTCACTCTCTCGCTCACTTTCTCTCTCTCGCTCACTTTCAAAAAAAAAACAAAAAAAAAAAACAATCCAGTGAATAAATGATTTGAATCCTTTAACTGCATTGAACTAAATGACTCAAATCACTAAGAAGAATCATTTTGCACATAAATATGAAAGTCCATATGAGATATTTCCGGTGTGGAAAAAAAGACAAAACATCTGGAAACACTGTGACTAAATTACAAATGATGTATTTGGTAGTAGAAGAGGGTCAGACTGATTGTTTAAGTCTATCCTGTGTCAGGTGTTTATATGTCTAGGGAGATATACTGCATAAAAATTCAGACACACACACACACACACACACACACACACACACACACACACACACACACACACACACACACACACACACACACACACATGCACATACACACTGATGAACATGTGCCGTTCACCTTTCACCTAGAATGCATTTTTGTTAATCTACCAGCATACCTGTGCCAGGTAATCAAGCACCGTAGAACAACCTGATTACAATCATTACAAAGATGGCACAGTCCATGTTCTTGTCTTTTCTGTGTGTGTGTGTGTGTGTGTGTGTGTGTGTGTGTGTGTGTGTGTGCGTGTGTGTGTGTTGGAGTAGAGCGGAAACCAGGAAGAAGGCCATGAGGATTGGGTTAAAGACGCTTAGATCATTTTAGAGACACAGGAGTGGAAAAACGAGGGTGTGTGTCTCTGTATACACACAGACGCACCACTGTAAAAACAGTGTGATGAAACCAGAGGTTGATTTTGTGATTTGCTAGCCTACACCTCACACACACACACACACACACACACACACACACACACACACACACACACACACACACACACACACACACACACACACACACACATGCAACAAATCTTATATAGTACTACAATAGGAATACATATGATTATATGCGCACATGACTGCCATTCCCTCACACAGCAGCAATCTGTAATCAGAAACCTCTTGCCTGCTTCACACACACACACACACACACACACACACACACACACACACACACACACACACACACACACACACACACACACACACACCATGGGAGAAAAAAAAGAAAGAGAAAGAGAAAGGATTTTACCCAGCGAGTTTGCCAGGGCAGGCAGCCAACAAAAAGAGAAGAGAGCGGGAGAAAGGGTGAGAGGGAGGGAGAGAGGCCAGGAAACTCCATACATAGCCGGCAGGAAGGAGAGTGTCAGGGCAGGAACTGCCTTGTATGGTCCGAGGTTTTCTGGCAGCCCGCGAGAAAAGACATTTCCTCTCCGAGCCCAGATCACATGACCCACAGCGGGGCTGCTGAGACACTGCGGGACGTGTGTGTATGTGTGTTCATGTTATGTGTGTGTGTGTGTGTGTGTGTGTGTGTGTGTGTGTGTGTGTGTGTGTGTGTGTGTGTGTGTGTGTGTTTGAATCCAAAGCCACTCCCTGCTCCCCTGCACTCCAGCCTGTTCTGCAGCTCATGCCTTTATATCAGGCAGAGGTTACTTCTAAAGCTGCTGCCCTGCAATATGCACATAACCACTTCCTGTACTCAAAGCAGGACAATTGGTAGTAGACCCAGAGCTTTAGAATGAACTCCAGCTGTCGGTGCAGCGGTAGTTCTGCATGTGAAAGAACTTCTCGAACAGGAAGTATGTGTATATAACCTAGATCAACTTTTACAGGATTTCTGTACAATCTACTATTGCCTTATCAGCTCCTGGGTGACATTTCGAATGGAACAGGACTCTGGTCTGTGTGTGTGTGTGTGTGTGTGTGTGTGTGTGTGTGTGTGTGTGTGTGTGTGTGTGTGTGTCAAGGTCCTACTCTTTTACAAACATGCTTTTTGGAAGGCTGTCTGACTTGAAAAGCCGAATCCAATTCGGATAGAGCTGCACTGTATGAAAATGTTCATACACATTAACTTCAGCAGATTGTTTTACATGCTTCCTTGTATCGAGAAAGGAACTGAAATACTGTTTGCTCAAAACTCATTTGTAATGAACATTTAGGACGCAGTCGTTGAATTCCACCAATCATCATACGCTAAATAAAACAAATGAACTATAATTAAGATTATACTAAACAATAACTGTCTGGGGAGTGGGGAAGGGGTACGGTGGCTTAGTGGTTAGCACGTTTGCATCGCACCTCAGGGGTTGGGGGTCCGAATCCCGTGCCTCAGGGGCTTCCTCTGGGTACTCCGGTTTCCTCCCCCAGTCCAAAGACATGCGCTGTAGGCTGATTGGCATCTCTAAATTGTCCGTAGTGTGTGAGTGTGTGTGCGATTGTGCCGAGCAATGGGTTGGCACCCCGTCCAGGGCGTCCCCCGCCTTGTGCCCCGAGTTTCCTGGGAGAGGCTCCAGGCTCCCCAGTGACCCTGTGTAGTATAAGCGGTACAGAAAATGGATGGATAAAGGTCTTAGGATGAGACCAAAGCAAAAGACAATTTTACTATTTATTTATTTATCCTTTGTATCCATTCACTATCAAACTCACAATTATTCTGCTAAGACACAACTACAGATTTGTCCCATATCTAAATTTACAGCTTAAATGCATTTGGCTGAGGAATTTCACAAAATACACCTTTTGGAATTGAAGGACTTGATCAACTGCCCCTAGACTTCTAATATGCAGTACATTTTTGTTTTAATTAAAAAGGTCGCTATGCTTTTCTCAAAACATTATCGAAATGTTGAAGTTCTTGACTGTGGTAATCACATGTACATTACAGTTGCAGTAGATATTACCCGACCCCCCCCCCCCCCCGGACTAGTCCTTTAATTTAATATTAATCCATTCTCACTGGATTCTACTTAGAGGGTTGTTTGCCATTTTTTTCAGTTTTAAATGCAAATTCTTGGCAAAGATTCAACAAATAAATTGCACTATGTTGGTATTAATAGCAGTGATATATTTATTTCAGTGCCGTTTTCATCAAACCCCAGGAAACTGGGACAAGCAGTGTTTAGCACAAATACTTTAAGACATCTTTTCTCCAAAAGAAAGATAATACACTTCATTTGTGTTTCAGCAGGGCATGTGTAGCCTACATGAAGAGGGCAGATGTGCTTTAAAGTTGCTTTTTATTGTCATGTTTGAGTTTTAATGACTTGGAAGGAGAGAGAGAGAGAGAGAGAGAGAGAGAGAGAGAGAGAGAGAGAGAGAGAGAGAGAGAGAGAGAGAGAGAGAGAGAGAGAGAGTCTCTGTGTGTGTAAATCTTGGCTATGACATTTCTATGTCCATACACCTGTCTGTGTATAGCGATGGGAAAAAGGTGTGTGTGAGTGTGTGTGTGTGTGTGTGTGTGTGTGTGTGTGTGTGTGTGTGTGTGTGTGTGTGTGTGTGTGTGTGCATGCATTCTTGCACACTGGCACAGGATGGACTACAGACAGGGAACAGACATACCGACAGTCTCTCAGTTGTTCAGCCCACACACACACACACACACACACACACACACACACACACACACACACACACACACACACACACACACACACACACACACACACACACCACAAACACGTTCTGCAAAAAACAATGTGTCATGCATTACAGATGCACACACACACACACACACACACACACACACACACACACACACACACACACACACACACACACACACAAACACACACACACACACACATTAAGTGCAGTAGTAAATATTCTCATTCAATGGGACTTTTGGGGTGGAAAAGCAGGCCATTATGGTGTCTGTGTGTGTGTGTGTGTGTGTGTGTGTGTGTGTGTGTGTGTGTGTGTGTGTGTGTGTGTGTGTGTGTGTGTGTGTGTGTGTGGTGTATGGACAGTCACAGGATTTCCACACTGGAAATGAACAGGCAGGTCAGATTCAGGACAGGACAGGGGAGCTCAGCACAACACAGAGAGGCACAATGACATGTAAAGTAGGAAATTGTGTGTATGTGTGTGTGTGTGTGAGTGTGTGTGTGTGTGTGTGTGTGTGTGTGTGTGTGTCCACCTTTTTGCAATGATTGGGATACAAATTAAAGGGGAAAACAATGCCTGTGTTATACTGTGGCGGGCATTAAGAGTATAATACAATGTTCTTCTGACTGATCACTTTTATACTGTGATGAAATGTTTCTATTCTGATGGGCGTGGTCTCTTCCAGGATGACTCCGCCCCCATACTCAGAGCACGAGGGCTCACTGAATGGTTTAATGACTATCACATCTTATGCTGTGGCCTTCACAGTCTCCAGATCTCAACTCATTTAAACTCTTATGTGTGCTCTCCACCAGCATCATCATCATCATCATCATCATCATCATCATCAAAACCCCACCTCAGGGAATATCTTTTAGAACAACGGTGTTCATTGCTCCAGTACATTTCCAGAGAATCGATGCCAAAGTGGACTGAAGCCGTTCTGGCCTTACTAAGACATTTTATGTAAAATGTATTACCTGTGTGCAGTTATTATTAATAATAATAATAATAATAATAATAATAATAATAATAATAATAATAATAATAATAATATTTTGGGAATGAACAGAATAAACAGCCTCTTATTTTATCTTATGTCATTATTTAACATGCTATTTTGTGATTAGGAAATGCAGACAGAAATTATATGAATTACAACCCAAAGAAACCCAATAACAGTAAATGCTAATCATGAATAATAATTCATAAAGTAATTCACACTAATTGTCTGTCAGGGGGTGAGTGATATATTTTTTTTTAAACACGACTCATTATAGTTCTAAGCTTAATAGGCTGGCCGCTTAAAATGAATGGATTTAATCTAAAATTGAACGACTAAAAAAAAAAACTAAAACTAAAATAAGAATAAATGAAGTCTGGAATCTCAATGCAATGTTAATTAAAATCAGGAAAAGAGCTGTTACAAAACATTTTGAATTCACATTTTAACTGGTTTGGGTTAAATTATGGAGGGGAAAAAAAAAAATGATAGCACATGTGACTCATGTTTAAACATTTTCATATTTAATCTGGGGTGACATGGTGGCACAGTGAGTCTGCAGTCTCACAGCTCTCACAGCTGCAGGGTCCCCAGTTGGATCCATTGCTCAAGGTTCAGTCTGTACGCAGTTTCGTATGTTCTCCCCGTGTCTATCTAAGATAAATTGTTCCTAAGAGTGAATGTGTATGTGCATGGTCCCCTGTAATGGACTGGCATCCCATCCAGAGTGCACAATCCTGGGCAAAAAAATGGGCCAAGCCCAAAATGGCAAAATATGCACTCCTGAGACCTCCTGTGCCATCATGTGCTTGTTAGTAAGAGTATGGGATAGCTTTTCCCTTTGATTTCTTTAAACGTTTAAGCCTTGTGGGTAAACTTTCGAACACCTTTTTATTTTATTTGCTACACCTAGACATGTGTTAGTTTGAATTTTACATCAAATATTTTAATCATTATCATGATTTTACCTTTGTGTAAGTAAATTTTCCTGTTTCTAGCTTTTCCCCAAACAGTTCACTGCAGCGAAAGTAAACGAGTAAATGGTGGTACAGGAGGTCTCAGGCGGGCATTTGTTTCATTCTTGCTAATTTTCTGGCCAATTATTTTATTGTTAAGACCATTAAAAGCTTAATTTTTTTTGTTGCCATTTTGGGCTTGGCACATTTTTTTATTTTTTTTTTCTGCCCAGGAGTGTATTCCCACCTCACTCCCAGTGTTCTTGGGATAGGCTCCAGATTCACAACGACCCTAACCAGGATTAAAAGCGCTTACTGAAAGTGAGAGTTGCTTATTTGCTGATAACTAGATAACTAATGTGGCTAACTTGCTTGCTCCAGGATTATTTTTGGATTGCTGTGTGTAACTACCACGAAAAAAAAAAGTAACACAAATGTATCTGCAAAATGTGAATATTCGTGAAATGCATGTCTGTGTGTTGTTTGTGTGCGAGCACAGACAAAGGAGAGAGACAAAAGAGAATCACTTCACAAATTCCCTATTAAAATTGCTTTGGTAATTGCTGTTCTTGCCATCTGTTCAGTGTAGGCACACAGTCAGGAAGAGTTTTTTTTTCATCCAATGTTCTGATTGTGTCGAGATCTGGGACTCCCACTACATGTACCTGAACATTTGTAGTGTGTCATGGAAAAGCAGATTATTATCTGAGAGTGTAATTTTACTGCTGCTGCTTTACCTTCTAGGAAAGCACCAGGAAATGGGCCATAACACTTAACTATGATGATTTATTCATTTAGACCCATATAACTCTGGCTTCTTTTATATCTTATTGAAGATGCAACGTCTGGTCTGCACCAAGGAAAAATATAATTTGCTTGCCTCTCTCCGTCTAAGTGTATATAGTCGCCTAATCATCAGACATGCACTTTTATCAGGTACCTAAAGAATAAAAAAAAAAAAGTAGCAGGCTTTTCCTACGCAAACTCTAGATGCATGATTTACTCACTTGAAGTTAGCCTACATTAAGAAGGAAGGAAGGAAGGGGGCATTTGTGAGGGCAAAAAGGGTCATATTCACGTGTACGTTCTTATCAGTGCTTTTGCCTTGTTGAACCAGATGGAAATGCAACACGTAGAGCAAAGAGTCATTACTCTCAATGGGGTGATATTACACTTAATGGAATTCCATTGCTTTCAATGGAGATCTATAACAGTCAGTGGACTTCTCTTACACTCACTGAAGTTTCATTACACTCAATAGCTTACTTTTTGTATCGCTTCTAGAGTTCTGATGTAGGGTGCAGTCACATGTGCCAAATAATCTGCAAACTGCAAAACGTTAGATTTTGGTACTAATGTGT
Source organism: Cranoglanis bouderius (assembly GCA_023630585.1). Lineage (NCBI taxonomy): Eukaryota > Metazoa > Chordata > Actinopteri > Siluriformes > Cranoglanididae > Cranoglanis > Cranoglanis bouderius. The sequence goes on along the minus strand of CM042542.1, from coordinate 6,487,477 downwards.
TTTCATGAATTTATGCAATTTGACAATATAATTTTTTTTTTACGTAGCTAGTAAATAATATCATTTTATTCTAAATAATATACATGACATTCTATAATACATAACACCGCAACCTGCCAATAAATGCACCAAAAATGACATCTTCCTATTCATCCATCCATCCATTCATTCATTCATTCATTCATTCATTCATTCATTCATTAGCAGCAGTAGGTTCCTTCTTCTTAACCCTTAAAAGACATATTTTCTTATAACTAACGCTTTCACCACAGCAACCTGTCAACAATTAAAAATTTTATTAATTAAAAACACAACACCTCATATGTTTTATCCATTTATAGTTACATTTAATGTTATGGATCATCCACAAAACAAGCAGTTCTTACTGTAATTTCTTATAGCAACTATGAACAGCCGTTCTGGCTGCAGCTAGTTACCAAGTTACAGCTTCAATTCTGACACTGGAGACTCCTTCCATAAATGTTAAATGAACAACAGAAAACTTCACCACATTAACGTCATACTGTAGATTTTTCTTTGTTAAACAAGAACACGTTTTTAATCAGGTTTATTATTAGACTTAAATTATGTGCCACGTCCGCCATGCAAGTCCCTGTGAATGCGCTGTTACTATAAAAATGATACCACAAACCATTAGACAAATGCATTAATGTAAACCTGTAATTTGTTTTGCAGCTGGCACTACTGTCAGAGCTGTTGTTCTAGAAAGTTAATGAACAGCTTATGACCAATCAGATTCGAGAATTCAACAGCACTCTTCTATTGCACAGTTACACAAATGGTGAATGTTATATTTTATAACAAGCACGTTTTTGTTTCTTACCCAGAACAAACCAAAAACACTAGAAAAAAAGTGGAAAAGCCACAGAGGATAACATTTGGTGTGGATAACATTTAACCTGAGACATTATTCCAAGCAGTCAGTGGGGGGGAAAGGGCACGGCAACATTAGACTGATAAAGGATGGAGGAATACAGGGGGCATATAGTGGGGTTTATGGAGCATTTACTGTGGTGATCTAATCACAGCTCAGTAAAGGCGGCTTTTAGGAGGAAATGGATGCTTTTCTCTCGCTCGTTCTCCCTTCATTTTCTCACTCAATTCAGTGCAGTTCAGTCTTTATTGATGTGACAAATACTTGTGCATTTGTGTTGCCAAAGCTTGGATTACAATCCTATCATATTAATAAATTATTAGTATTAAGGAAAAAAAATAAATAAATCAAACATTGTATAGCCTATGGAGAGATTAAGAAAAATCTGTATATATATATATATATATATATATATATATATATATATATATATATATATATATATATATATATATATATATATATATATAAAGCAGTTACTGAAGGTGAATGATTTGTGTTGCTAAAAGACTTTAAATCTTTTGTCCTATTTGCTATTCAAATCTTGTTCCATTTTGTGCCCTAAGTGACATCATTCACATGGTTAATAACATGAATACTTTAGTCCCCTTTCAGCAGTTGCAGTAATTGAATCATTGATTAGTCATTGTCCCACTGATAGCTGATGCCGGCACACAACATCACACACAAGCTGCACACACCTACTGTATCATATCGACACAAATGCTACATCCGTGGTGCCACACAAAGCAAAAGCAGGTTCACTACAGCCATGTGACAGCTGAGACATGGGAGAATAATGGCAAACAGTAAACCAAGTCCAAGGCCAGGACCAGAGAGGTGAAAAGTTCTTTGCTCTCAACAACAGCAACATACAGAAAGCAATCAGGTGCTGCTCTTGGCCCACACCTCATATCATTCATGGAAGACTAGAAAAGTCCAGCATTCAAGCGCTCAAGCACAGCATGGCTTTACCTGGTGTAGAAAAAGCAAGGAAAGCACTCAAGTTACTGTCTAGTTAACCTGTTAATTCTTCTAGCTTATTATATATTATTCATTTTAAAACATATTTTACAGGAAGTACAGTTCGCCAAGGGTTCTTTGAATGGTAAGAGTTTTAGCTTTTACACTCCCCCCCCCCCAACCACTAGTACTGATTCAAAATTATCCATTGAAACATTTCACTGTTGTCTTATAGCTACAACTTGCTTTTTTGAGATATTCACTGGTACACGATGTGATGTCCCACTGTAACTGCCAGATACACACAAGCTGCTCAAATTCTGATTTTATTCCTCCAAATCTATAGCAAAATCAAAATATCCCCATTAACAATGAGGAGTTAAACCAATCTTTATTTCATCTTTATTACTGATATTAATAAATCTAACCTAGATAGAAATTTTAGCTAGCCGATACTATCTACGACTGGTTGAGCGTTGTTATGGTTACAGTGTGCGTGTTGGCCTGAAATTACATGTGATAAATAATCAGTAGTGATCATACAGTATGTCATAGTATCAAGTGTCTAAAAACTATGACTATTTGCATGTGAAATTTGTAAATAAACTTCAGCCTTCAAGATTCTGAAACTTGTGTCCAGAAAAGTGTACAAAAGATATCAGATGCTCTGTGGGTGGAGCGTCTGAGGCCACCGTGACCCCTGAAGAAGTGGTAATGATGTTCATCATTAAAAAGTGAGGATCCACATGCAGAGACATGCAGAGAAACACAATGCGAAACGCACTTGCTGTCCTCAACCATCTAAACGGACAAGATGTCTGCCTTCCGCATTATTCTATCCGGCATCTTTCCAGTCTGGAGTCATGTGTATTCATCGACCAACCTGCCCTTCTTCAGCACAATGTTTGTGTTCAAGTAGCAGTACACTCCTTCACAGCGATCTTGTCACAAAGCAGCTTATGAATTCCCAGGGCTGTGTCGCTTTGAGAAAGCCTGTGGCAACGGTGGCGAAGGAAACAGCTACTTTCACTCACGCAGAAAATAAAATCAACTCCCAGGCAGTGCACACACATACAATGTGCTTCGAATCTAATCATAACAACAGGGCTCATTTTCTTTTACTTTTGCTTTTGTTTTTTTGCCCACTTTTTTCATTTTCTATTGATTTATTTATCATGCTGTCATTGTGTTTAAAGAGAATTTTAACTGGAGCGTTTTAGCGTGTTTAGCAGTGTTCTAATAAAAATGCGCTACACTTATATGAAATTCAATACACTGATGTTTTTATTTATGAGTGGCCTTTGAACAGGGCACTCTACGATTCAAGATTTCAAGGTCATTAGTAATTCACATAATTAAGGGCGCAATTAGACGATCAAAGTCTACGGAAAGGTTGTGCGTCTCTGCAGGATTTGTAGAACAGCGCAAGAAACTTCGTCATTATTTTAACTCAGCTTGGTGTTCTTCTTGTTTGCAAGTATAAGTAAACCAGCCACTGCCGTTTACAGCGCCTGCCACATCTCTGTGTTTGTGTCGTGAGGCAACTATTGCATCACAAAAGTGCGTCTCAGTTTCTCCAAGCAGTAAGTTGCCGCTATAATGACAAAGTATGCTTTTCATGTAGTGGCAAGAGCTATTAGTCATGAGCTTTGGCACCAGAAACCTGCTGTTTGGTTATGTGACTTTGGCTTCTTTTTAAACCACTCATTGCATCATTTATCATGGCTTGAGTTCACACAGTATGAGCTGTTACCTAACGACTGTCAGGATGGATTGGTGACGTGGCCCTACCGCGGCTCATTTTATAGTCACAGCTACCCATATGTGGGTACATTTGGCCGTGTTAGATTTAATCACAAAAGAAGCATTTATATAATCCAGTGATGCTGTGCATGAACATGTAATAATAATAATAATAATAATAATAATAATAATAATAAACACGTCTTTAAAGACTGAAATGTGAAATGATATAAGTATAACTAGCTCGATTGTTTGGGATGCAGTGCCCTACTTAAAGTAAATGACAGCTGTGTTTCCATCCTCTACTGATTACTCATAACATCCCAACTGATGTGATTGCATAAGTATTTACCCACGTTTGTTGGAATACCCCTGAACTGGTACTTTTGGACAGAGACGTAGTTACAGCATCAAATATTTAGCTTGCTATTAAATAATTACTTATCACTAGCACATTTTGACAGTAGAGTTTATTACTTTATTTTTCCTCCCTATAAAAAGAGACTAGCTCTTTTTTTTTTTTTTTTTTTCAGATTATAGCCCCAAAAGACAATTTTTATTTAGATCACTGATTCTCAATTGATTTCTTTCTTTCTATTAGCTTGCTGGAAAATATCGATTTGGTCAGGGATGAGTAAAAAATTACATGCAAATGAACTTTGAAACGCTCTTGAAACACCCAAAAGGGTTCTTCAGGTTCTCTGCGATAAAAACAAACAAACAAACAACAACAACAACAAAAAAACCCTGTGAGAATAACATCACAGAGATTCCAATTAGAACCTCTTTAGAAAGCAAAGTGTACAAAATACCCCGAACACTGTATATTCGGATCAAAATGAGTCAAAATAAAATACACAGTTTTAAAATTTCAAAATACCTAAATAGCAGGTACAGTACAAAGGTTTACGCACATGCAAAGAAATGCTGTAGAGCAAAGATGCCTTCAGAATAATGAAATGAAATGTTTCTACATTAAAAAAAACCACCGTAAAGAGCAGTAAACATTATTACATGAAACAAAGTCAATATTTGGTGTGACAAAAAAAATAAAATAAATAAAAATAGTAGTCTCCGGTACAATTTTTGCAGTTTTATAAGTTCAAGTTCAAGTTCAAGTTTATTTCTAAAGCACATTTAAAAACAGCTAAAAGCCGACCAAAGTGCTGTACACTGTCAATAGCACAAATACAATAAGTAAAATATTAATAGCATAATGTAAAAATACACATAACAAAACTATAACAAAATCAATTTTTAAACGCCAGAGAAAAAAGATGAGTTTTTAGACTAGATTTAAACACAGGTAGAGTGGAGGCCGTTCTAATATGAGATGGTAAATATATAAGCGTTTATTTATAAGGAAATGAGCTGGTAAGTTTTATTGAGCATCTTGCAGAACCAGCCTCAGTTCTTCTGGAGACTTTGACTTTCGCACTCGCTTCTTATTTTTGCAGCGAAACCCAGCAGCCTTCATTGTGTTTTTTGACTGAAAAGTGGTCTCTTACGTAATATGCTGCTTTCTTTAATGACTTACAAACATTTTTCTGTAACGTTTAATTTTGTGCTAGAAAACTAATGTTTGGGAATCTAAAATGTTTTTTGGACTGACTTGATAATGTAGAAGTCATAAAACAAAAAATCTATAACAAAGGTTGTACTAAAAAAAAAAAATAGGGGGCCTAAAACTTTTGCACAGTACTGTATATGGCATCAGTGGGCAGGATTTGAACCGGCTCGTGGGCCGTCTGGTTGAAGCCTCTGCTCTAGAACATGATAAAACACGTAAATTAGTTACTACTCAGGAATACTGTGAAATTAATAGGAAAGGGAAGCAGTTACAAGTTACATTAGTTAGGCTATTGCATTGTCAAACTCGCTAACTAGAACTAAAACTAACTGATTTGCATAGGATTTTCTTGTGTAGCTATATTTTTTGGCATAGTTAATACTAGTGAGTGTACTTTCCCTGTGTGTGTATGTGTGTGTAAGTGTGTGTGTGTGTGTGTGTGTGTGTGTGTGTGTGTGTGTGTGTGTGTGTGTGTGTGTGTGTGTGCATAGGGCAGGTGTGAGGATGCTGCTGGCCTCTCTTCGCTGTAATTGGCAGGAGCTGTGTGTTACACAGATAAGGCGGATTGGCATAACCGGTGAGAAGGCACGGCTGGAAATAGCAGAAGACGTGTGTGAAAGCGCCGGAACATTCCCAGAGCTCCAAACTCATCGAGCGCCAGAGAGCCAGACAGAAGACAGACCAGTCGATGAGGCAACAGAGCAGGTAGAGTGTGAAAACGTACATAGTTTGCAACATATTACTCAAGTTCCATACATAGCTGTGTGAATTTTGTCAGCGTGGGAGCAGTGAACCTCTCATCTGACAGGCGATAATGGCTTAAACGTTGTCTGAAGACATCCTCCTTATTTTCCGATTGATTAACTGCACAAAAAATGAGCGTGGAGCGTGACATTACATAGAAAGGCAACCTCTCCCTCTCGGCTAGCAGCTGTGCAGCGTGTCTGAGCTGATGCTCCTCCTGAGGAGCAGGCTGAATGTCAGAAATAGCGGGTTGACATTCTGAGACTTTTTTTTCCCCACATAGCAGAGCAAACATGATGCATTTTTTTTTTATTTCTAATAACGAGTGAGCAAATCTGATGTTTGTTCAAACTGTAGTTGCATTTGCTTTATATTTATACACACTGGTTGTTATAGTAACCGCACAGTGTGGGGCAGGTGACACTTAGCTAATTGGCTACCCACTAGTTTCAGCCTCATATGCTAAGTGGCCTGTAGCCTGTATGTTTATGTACACTTTTTTGACCACAAGCTTCAGAATCTTCTGCAATCTGATTGGCTCACTTTCATATAGGCACACGTCCGTACGCTGGTTTCTGACGGGGAAACAAACTTTAAAAACTGTTACAACATGAGCTTTTCTGAGCTCACGTTACTGAAAAAAAAGTTCACAAAGTTATTTGAGAGTTTAGTTCGAATCTGTTAGTGGCAAGTAAACAAAATAACCTCACGTTTGTCCACTGGCAACAGGAAAAGGTCTATGGTTGGCCATTTTCAATGTCAATCAAATGGCCTCTTTTTGTGAAAGTATGTGGTTCTTGAGAACAATTAGTGACAGTAAGTAAGACAGTAAGACAGTAAGCAGATGCTATAAGGTTAGTCTTTTGAGAGTAGTTATCTACAAATATTTAAGTCTTACATAAGGCAAACGTCCACTTATGGTTCAGCGTGGTGATTTTGTGAAGACAACAGCCACAAAAACTGAGGAGTTTGCAAACAAAAAACGAGACCGAACACATTCTAGGCTCTGTCCATATTCTTGTTGCAATTTTCTAGATGACTGGGTCAGAGCATCTCAGCAACCCAGGAGCAATGGAAGATGGAGGCCTGGTCTGATGAATCCCATTTTCTTTTACATCATGTGGACGGCAGCATGCGTGTCTGTCGCTTACCTGTGGAAGAGGTGGCACCAGGATGCACTATGGGAAGAAGGCAAGCCGGTGGATGGAGTATGACGCTCTGGGCAATGTGCTGCTGGGAAACCTTGGGTCCTGGCATTCGTGTGGATGTTACTTTGACACGTACCACCTATAGCACCTAAACATTGCTGCAGACCAAGTACACCCCTTCATACAGTAACAACGGCATTCTCTAATGGCAGTGGCCTCTTTCAGCAAGATAATGCGCCCTGCCACACTGCCAAAATTGTTCAGGAATGGTTTGAGGAACATGACAAAGAGTTCCAGGTGTTGACTTGGCCTCCAAATTCCCCAGATCTCAATCTGATCAAGCATCCGTGGGATGTGCTGGACAATCAGGTCCGATCCATGGAGGCCCCACCTTATAACTTACAGGACTTAAAGGATCTGCTGCTAACTTCTTGGCGCCAGATACCACAGCACACCTTTAGAGGTCTTGTGGAGTCCATGCCTCAACGGGTCAGATCTGGTTTGGCAGCACAAGGGGGACCTACACAGTATTAGGCAGGTGGGTTTAATGTTATGGCTGATTGGTGTAAATTGAAACAGAATGCTTGCACATCAGACCCCAGAATATTCCATCCAAATGAGCATTGGAAATCTTGTTCTTTTCATTCTTTTTATATCCATGCAAACTCTAAGGTTAGTAGTGTAGTGCAGTGCAAAACATTTCAGGCCATAACTGTACATGCAGTGGCTACACTGTTCATATTCACATTAAGCAAAGCAATCCAGTGACTATAGGTGTACTTGTTTGGATACTAAAACACTGGTTACAAATCACATCATACTGATAATACATTAAAACTAGTGCTTCATTAAGTTCACTGGGAAACACTGGGATCACTGGGAATCACCGGTGTCTTTAGAAAATAAATGTATCAGGCGTCAGCCTGAGGAAGAATCTGTTCATTGTTGTTAAATCTGCAGTTGGGAAAACTTCAATTCAATTCTGCTGGAGCGCAGATAAGACACTAAATGCTGCAACAGACACTGAATACCCTAAAGCACCATAATAAAACCGTGGTAGTTTTATTGTTTATTATATGGTACTAATTATGCAAGGAATTATGCAAGTGTGATATGATGCTGTAACTACCCCAAAGTTGAAAATTTTTCTATAACAGCGCCCCCTGAAGTGCTGTATTCTGACATTTAACACATCACTTCGTTATCGATTACATTTTTGAATGAATTAAAAAATGCCACATCCATTTATAGTTACATTCAATATTGTAGAACATCAAGGAAACAAGCTATCATTTATGTTATTGCAGCTAAACAACTGTTCCCTTAGAAACCATAAATCTCAACAGACAACAACAGTAGACATTCCCATGGTGGAAAACTTTCCTCGGACAGTTTCAAAGCTGGAGACTCCTTCAATAAATATTAAATAAGTGTCTCCTTACAGAAAGCTCCACAATATCAAAGATTATACATTTTTCTCTGTTGAATAACAAATATGTTTTTAATCTGTTTATGATTAGCCTTGGAATTTGTGTAGCGTCTTCCATTCAAGTCTATACAAGTTATCTGTTACTATAAAAACATAAACGTATTAGTACAAGCACATTAATATAAACCTGTGATTTGAATTACAGCCGAAACTAGTGTCAGAGCTGCTGTTATAGAAAACGTATCAACAGTTTTATGATAGTTTATAATAGTTTTTATAATCAGATTTGAGATTTCAACATAATGTTACCTATAAAGTACCACAGGAAATTAAAAAGTTCATAGTTCAAAGTGTAATTGACGTACTAATCATAAATCCATAGTAAACTGGATTCAGTTTGCGTTAAGCATTATGTAGTTGCCAGTGTATTAGGTATTCAGTTGTACAGTATGAACTAATAAACTGACAACTCAGTCCATATTATATTAGATTTTTTTGTCTGGATATCTTAAGCTAGAATCACATTTTCTTCTAAAAAAAAAAATTCTCAGAGAGACTCTGTACATACTCTGTGTCCCCCCACCCTCACCCCCTTCTGACACTGGTATATTCGTTACATCAAGCTGAACAGGGTGTCACAGTGTCCAGTCTCAGTGTCAGGCTTCTTACACTTATTTAATAAAATAAATATAAAATAAAATATTAAAAGATAAATGTATTCCCTAGTTCTTCTTATACAAAGCACTACTATGTGTGCCAAAAAAAAAAAAAGTGGTCCAGAAACAGTAGAGCTTCATTTGGGATTGGCAGTCGCTGTGTTTCCTCTTCAGGCTCATCTGGAGAAAGGCGTGAGAACGATGACACAGATGTTTAGCAGTGTGATATAAACACTGACAGGGAGAAATTACATGTGATATCAGCTGCTGCAGTTCTTGACTGCTCATATGAATGCAGCTGCCTGTGTGTTAGTGTTGTGTGTGTTAGTGTTGTGTATGTGTGTGTGTAGGGCACACTGGCGGAAACCAAATTCATTATTGATGAGGCAGGGAGCAGGTGTGTGTGTGTGTGTGTGTGTGTGTGTGTGTGTGTGTGTGTGTGTGCCACTGCTAAGCCATTTGCACCAGTTACACCCGTAGTGGTGGGTTTCAGCAGCAAGACTTGCCCCCCCCCCCCCCCCCACACACACACACACACAGAAACACTTATGCAGCTCCTGGCTTGCATTATCCACCTGAACAGCTGCATGGTTAGAACAGCGGGGAAAGGCAAGGAATAGAAGAGAAACACTTCAGGGTGAGAATTTATGAGGAAAGTCAATGAGGCAAAGAACGAAATCAACATGTGGCTGTGCGATAACGGACATGCAGCACAGAGGAAATGGGGGGTGGGCTGTACAGTGTTACATGCAGATAAAATTCAATTCAGTACACAATATATGGCATTAATAATAATAATAATAATAATAATAATAATAATAATAATAATAATAATAATAATAATAATAATATCACTAACTGTGGTGCCAGATTTTTGCTAGACTGGTATTAGGGGTGTAACAATGTTTGGAGCACTTAATATATTACAGATATAGATAGAGATCTGTATCTATAACATTTTTTTGCTCCAAATATCCATATCTGTATCTGTATTCTGATTAAAACCTGATGTAGGCATGGTCTAAACTGGAAAATTTTTAATTGAATTTTAAATTAAACATGAAACCTACCACTATGCCCCCAGAAACACTGGATAACACTGGGAAAAAACAGAGGTAAAAATATATATATTCCAGCACTGTCAGCATGTGAATTCTGACTCGTGGTTCATAATTAGTCTCAATTAGACCAACTGTGGGACCATTTTGTACCTGCCTGAGATGTTTTCTCACAAATGTTGTTGATTCTATTACCTAAAAAATAAACACATTAGTAACGCTCCCTGACCAGGCAGTTACTAAGGATGAACAAATGAATGTTGTAAATGCATCACTCAGTGTCTCATGTTCACATTAATAAATGTGACCACTGGCCTGAATGACTGAATCGAATGGCTGTTTATAGCTGCTAGAACATACACGCGGTAACAGGAAATAACTTATTTTAAGGACATAAATGTAACTTTAAATGGAAAAAAAAAAAGTATGATGTAGTTTTTTAATCAATAAACAAAAGTAAACATTGGCAAATTGCTGTGGTATAAAAGGAAAAAAAAAACACTCCAGGGTGTGATGTTATTGAAAAGATGACTGCACATTCTAAAGTGTTTTATTCCTTACTTAGTGAAATTAATAAGGAAGTACCACAGTAATATCATACTAATAGTAAACTAAATTAAGATGATCATAGGGGCATATGTACACAGAGTTATCAGTTTATTAGGTACATTGTATATTAAGGCATATTATAGTAGCTTTATGTGCGGATATCTTAACAATCTTAAGTATCTAAAGAATCACATTTTTCCCCAAATAATCTCTCTCTCTCTCTCTCTCTCTCTCTCTCTCTCTCTCTGTCGCTGGTACATTAAAGCCAGGCCTTAATCACTGCAGGGACTTAGGCAATGATCTGCTTATCAAACAGCATATTTCAAAAAGGGATCTTAAAAGGCCCGAGGGCGAAGCTGCAATAAGGAGGCATTTGTAGCGGGATGAAAGGGCGAGCGAAGGAGCCGCAGATGGACCTTGCATCAGAATAGGCCCTGTCTCATTAGCATATCCAGTTCAAGTGCTCACAGAGATGGAGAGACAAGGGGGAAGCGACCGAGTGCACACTTCTTTTTGTCCCAGCGCACTAGGCCCAAAAAGAATTGGAGAACAAACACATATTTTAACAAAGGCTCGAGCCTTTAAGTGGGACTACATTTGGGGAATCGATGAGGTAGCGCCATAGCGAGTGTGAGAAAAGGAAGGGTGTATCATCTCTCCCTCGCTCCTGTGCACTAACAGAACAGGCCCAGTGTGTGTCTTCTAGCCAACTTTGATAAGAGCAAGAGGCACTCAGAAGCTTTGAGAAGCAGCAAAGGGAAAATGTTATGAACACATCCAGCATGGTTGAAAGCGCTATCTGCTGCTCTCAAGTTGGACGTGAGGAGCACATTGTCACAAAAGTTGCCTTTAAACTCGCAGCCGGATGGCAGCTTTGAAACCCTCCTCCCCCGTGGCTCTATTTAGTCCTGGCACAGATGCACAGCGCAGCGCTGTGAAGCCTGTCCAAAAGGAGTCTGAGGCTCAGAACGTTCTGAAGTGACCACACATCTGGGATTGTAGTGGAGTGTGAAACAGTGACCTGTTATATGCAAGTTCGGGAGAGAGGGTGGAAATATAATGAAAAAGAGTTTGATGGATGACTAAATCTGATGAATGTCTGAGTGAAACATCTTCTTCAATTCATTATTTACCTTATTTCTGATTTATATAATTTCTGTATTTTGTCTGCACTGCTTAATTTAACCGTCATTCACAGGATCCAACAGGTCCACAGTTACTTTATATTCCTTACTCATATAAGTACACATCCTTCTGATTAGCTTCATTATGGTAAATAAAAACACCTAAATAAATAATATGTTTAATATAAATAAGTGTAAAAATGAACTTCCATCCATCCATTTTCTGTACCGTTTATCCTACACAGTGTCCCCGCATACATAGGATCCCAGCCTGGAGCCTATCCCAGGAACTCGGGGCACAAGGCAGGGGACACCCTGGGCGGGGTGTCAACCCATTGCAGGGCACAATCGCGCACACTCTCACACACCCAATGGACAATTTAGAAATGCCAATCAGCCTTCGACGCATGTCTTTGGACTGGGGAAGGAAACCTGGAGGATACCCCCAAAGCATGGGGAGAACATGCAAACTCCACAGACACAGACCGGAGGCAGGAGGTGCGAGGCAGGTGGTGCGAGGCAAACATGCTAAGCATTAAGCCACCGTGCCCCGAGCTGGAACCTGAAGGAGTTAAATACTGTAGAAAGGGGATATACAGGCTGGTTTCATTTTTCAAAAATCCTTTAACTAGTGTGTTTTTCTTGTTGTACTAATGCCGCTATAACAGGATTTAGCTTAATAGTAATCTTAGACACTGACTTGTTTGTACTATCATGAAAAAAAAACAACATATATATATTTATATATATATAGAGGCCTGGAAACCCCCGAAGCACAGGGAGAAAATGCAAGCTCCATGCACACAAGGAAGAGGCAGGAATCAAACCCCCAACCCCAGAGGTGTCAGGCAAAAGTGCTAACCACTAAGCCACCATGCCTCCTGAGATATATATATATATATATATATATATATATATATATATATATATATATATATATATATATATATATATATATATATATATATATATATATATATATATATATATATATATATATATATATATATATATATATTGATATATTGATATATAGATATAAATTATATATTATATAATTGATCTTCACTTATTTCTGAATATGGCAACATGTTCAAGATGTTTTTAAAACAGCAGCAACACTATAACAGTGATAAATGTTGGTCAGTGATTTACAATCTTTTCAATTCTATTCTCTCTTTTGACTCTCATTTGTAATATGTGTACCTTAATTTGTCTGTCACCTCAGTGTGTATCTGTAGGCGTGTATAAGTAACACTCTCTGCCATTCTACCTCATAGTGGAGCACAGCAGATACTGTATCTGGTATCATTTGAGCTGTTCATTTTGGGATTTAAGACCATTTTGGGATTTGAGACCAATTACCTTAATTACTTTGCTTTTTGTTATTTTTCTTAACCCTCTCCCTTGTTTATCCACTTTTAGCCATGTTTTCATTTGCTGTTATTTTGTGGTTGGATTGCTCGTACCAATATTGCTTCATACTTTGGGAAAATCCCACCCATACTCACCAAGCTGTTCCTTCATCCCAGTACCCAGCCATCACACCCTACATCTTTCAGCTTTGCCTAAATCAAAATTGGACAGATTTTTTTGTCTTCAGTCTTTCCACTTAGATTGTGAACATCTGAATGAAGATCTCCTTCGTAGCTATCAGGACAAATGATAAAAGTGGTTTGAAGACATATGGGAAGAAATGGACTCAAACAAGCTTTACTTTCTGCTGCTTTTAAAACCTACACTGAGATTTTTAGTTAGTAGATCAGGAAATCTGAGCTCTTAGTGTCTACATACAGTATGTGTTACTCCATATTTATTAGTTATACTGTAACAAACTTGCCACTATACAGTATATGTCCACTGAATCTGGATGCTGATGCTGATGCTACATGTATGAGAAAGAAAAGAAGGTGGTTTGAGCAAGCTTGCATTTTTCATGTGAATTTTTTTTTCCAACATAGAAACTCCAGCAGTTTGTTATTACCCTTTGCCAAGGAGTCATGTAGCAGCGTACATTTGACAAATATCAGGGTAAATTTTAATTGCAGTCTGCATAATGAAACTTGGACTCACAATCACATTTCAAGGGCTTCATATAATTGTTGACTGATTTAACAATGCTGCTCTCTATATATATAATTAAGCCCAAAGTGCACGCATGGCATCTTTTGTTAACTTACACTCACGATGCTAAGGAGCCATTTGTTCAGATGAGAATGAGTGAAAAAAGGCTCTGATCTCTGCTACCATATAAATGTTAGATCTAACCGTACACCAAAACAAAACAAAAGTTGTGATTATTTGTATGAAATATTTATCTGCTACATCATTTATTATTCATTTGCAGTTAAATTGTATTTGTATATGTATAGCTAAATCATTTAAATATTGTTTCTTTGTTGTTGCTTATATATGAAAAGATACCACAACTTAAATTCTACAGTGGGTATAGAAAAGAATAATCCCCCTTTAAAATAATCAAATTTTGTTGCTTTTCAGCCTGAAATGAAGATGGACACAGTTTTTGTTTTGTTTTATCCAGCTGTATTTACTCAGTGCAACTTATAACATCCAAGTGAAAGATATAACACCAACATGTCAGAAAATTAAAAAAAAAAATTAAAAAACAGAATCACTGAGTTGGAAAAAGGATCACCCCCCATTTTGTTGAACCACCTTTTGCTTTAATTACAGCCTTTAGTCTGTTGGGATATGTCTCTACTAACTTTGCACATCTAGACTTTGCAATATTTGCCCACTCTTCTTTGCAGAACTGGTCACATTCAGTTAAATTTGATGGTGACCGTTTGTGGACTGCAGTCTTCAAGTCATTCCACAGATTTTCAATGGGGTTTAAGTCTGGGCTCTGACTAGGCCATGCAAGGACATTCACCTTTTTCTCCTTCAGCCACTGTGTGGTCAGTTTTGCTGTGTGCTTTGGGTCATTGTCATGTTGGAAGGTAAACCTTCTTCCCATTGACAACTTTCTGGCAGAGGGCAGCAGATTTTCCTCAAGAATTTGATGGTATTTTGCCCCATCCATTTTTCCTTCTATCCTGAGAAGTGCTCCAGTCCCTGCTGCAGAGAAACACCCCCATAACAGGATATTACCACCTCCATGCTTTACTGTAGGAATGGTGTTATTTGGATGGTGAGCTGTATTGGATTTCCACCAGACATATCGTTTGGTGTTGAGGCCAAATAATTCAATTTTAGTCTCATCTGACCTGAATCTTCAAGGTGCGTTTTGGCAAAGCTCAGTCATGACTGCATGTGGCCTTTCTTGAGGAGTGGCTTTTTTTTCTTGCAACATTCCCATACAAGCCACATTTGTGGAGAATTTGTGATATTGTGGTCACATGCACACAATGATCACTCTTTGTCATAAATTTCTACAACTGCTTCAGAGTTGCTGTAGGCCTCTTGGTAGCCTCTCTGACCAGTTTTCTCCTGGCTCTTTCATCCAGTTTGGAGTGACGTCCTGATCCAGAGAGGGTCTGTATTGTACCAATACCTTCCACTTCTTAATAATAGACTTCACTTTGCTTCTAGGCATTGATAAAGCCCTTTTTTTGTATCCATCTCCTGACTTGTGCCTGTCCACAAATTTATCCCCGAGATCTTTTGACAGTACCTTGCCACCTGTAATTGATTGTTTCCTTCAGTTGCACTACAAAATGCTCCAGGAAAGCTCTTTTCATGCTGAGCTAATCAAAATGACCACAGCTGATCACAGTTGAAAGTCAAATGGCTTTGTGTGCCATTGAGAAGGTGATTAGCTACACCTTATTGAGTTTACAAGTCATTATTAGGAGGGGGGGGGTGATCCTTTTTCCAACTAAGTGATTCTGTTATTTTTATTATTATTATTATTTTTTCTGACATGTTGGTGTTATATCTTTCACTTGGATGTTATAAGTTACATTGAGTAAATACAGCTGGATAAAACAAAAACTGTGTCCATTTTCATTTCAGGCTGAAAAGCAACAAAATGTGATTATTTTAAAGGGGGGTGATTCTTTTCTATACCCACTGTATCTATCATATTGTATTGTGTCCATCATTATATCTGAAATGATATGCCAAAAACTTGAGGCAAAACTAATTTTTTACATTAAAATTGTTAATTTTTCAGGATATCTGTACTGATATGTTTATTTTTCCAGTAATTTTTTTTTATTTTCAAAAGATTTTAATAAATATCTGGAGCAAATGCACAAATAAAAAGTGTTATTGCAGCTCTAATTACATTCTTGCATCCATATATCTTGCGTCCTGATGGCTACATTAACTGAATGGGGTTTATTTAATTATAAATAATAAAAACGCTGCTTACTTCCACTTTTGGGCTATAGTGTATGTAAAATTAATTAGAATGTGAGATTAATATGAGAACAGAGTACATGTACTAATATATATTAGTGTATGTACAGTACATGTATGTGTATTTACATACAATATGTGTATTATTTTATAGAATAAATTCCTATTACAATGGCTAAAGTTATAAAAGAAAGAATGTGAAAACTTCTGAAGTCTGATATTAGCTGTTTCGTTTTAAAGAGATGAAAAAAATTCTGTGACACGTGTGTCTGTGTGAAAGTATTCAGATCTGTTGCTAAGCAATTAAACATGAGACAAGGATTGAACATTGTATGTATATATATATATACTATATATATATATATATATATATATATATATATATATATATTTATTTTATTTATGTATCTGTTTAGGAAGGATATCTTGTACACCAAATATCCCATTGGCAGTTAAGCGCATTCAATGTGTTCAGAAGCCATAAACAGTCACTTTTCTAAACAAACACAAATACAAAATAAAAATAACGACAAAATAATGGACTGCATGTAAATAACATACAAAAAATCCCATGCCTACTCAGTAGGTAACTACAGCATTCCAACTCCTGTAGATATGTACATTTCAGTTACAAAAATATAGATTTCTTATTTGCGTACATCCCAAAAACATGAAGCAGTGCCCTCATATTGTTTCCCTTCGTTCCTTGAAATGACTTTCTGAATAAAGGAGAAAACAGAGAAAATAAAAAATCCCTTAAACCTTAAGGCCAGATGCAAAGCATCCACTCGCGCGTATCTGTCAGAATATCTGCAAGGCTTCTCAAAAGGCACCGAAATTTTGAAGATTTGATGCTTTTTTTTTTTTTCTCTGTAATAATTCCCTCCATTTAGCAGACCTTTTGATGTCACATTTGAAAAATAGAGAGAGAGAGAGAGAGAGAGAGAGAGAGAGAGAGAGAGAGAGAGAGAGAGAGATAGTACCAGCGGATGATATTTACAAAACAAGAGAAAGTAACATTACTCTTACACATGCGTCAGAATACGTAAGTGCTCTTTATCCAAACAGAGTCAAAAAAACTTATCACAGCATTTTCACTACGTACTACAGAATGTATAAAATATGGCCCTGCTCAATTTAGGATAATACAATGAAAATATTCAAATCAATTTTCACAACAATGGTACTAAAAAGTAAAAACGAACAAACAAAAACCTCAAACATGGCACGTGTACAATATACATATACTGTAGCTTATGTATATTTAATGTCTGTTTGTAAATGCCTATTGAGGACATTTGAGCTTGAAACCTGCAGGCATTAGTTTACAACAATAAGGTCCTTTTCCTCATTTATGTTTGTACACTCAAAGGAAAACCAAGAAACTTGCCAAAGCCTGTTGCTTTACTCTGTCATCCTTAAAAGTCTTGAAAGCCTCATTTGAGGCAAAGGAATAAAAGAAAAATGTCCCTTTTCTTTTCAGATGTCTTGAGTCCTTGACTGTTTGAATGTTTAACTCAACATCGTGGAAAGTGTGGCCAGAAAAGTGCTTTTGCAGAAGGGAATTTGTGAGATTAACAAGTCTGTTAACACTTTCTCACCCTCTCAGATGGGAGCGAATGTGATGGAGGACCGGGAGGACAGGGTGGAGGACAGCCTCAGCAGATTTCAGCTGTCCGTGGAGAAAGGGATGCCTGCATATCGGTCAGCGGGGTTGTAACCGGAGAGCTGTAGATGTTGCTGACCACGGAGTTATGGAAGGAGGTGGCCACGGGGGTCTGGAAGGTGGTGGAAGGAGATGGGTAAGTGGTGGCGATGGAGGGAGACGGGTAGGATGTATGCACAGGAGAGGAATAGCAGGAGGCTACCGGAGAAGGGAAGGATGAGACTGGAGATGGGTAGGAGGCGATAGGAGATGGGTAGCTTGACACGGGTGAAGGGACTGAAATGGAGACAGAGGTGATGGAATTCTGGATGGTGGTGGAGACTGAGGTGGCTTTGTCAGCCTTCTTGTCTTTCTGCCGCAGGTGGATCTTAGTGTGACGCTTGCGCTCGTCGCTGCGGGCAAACTTGCGTCCGCAGATGTCACAGGCGAAAGGCTTCTCACCAGTGTGTGTGCGGATGTGAGTGGTGAGGTGGTCGCTCCGGCTGAAGTTGCGCATGCAGATACGGCACTGGAAGGGTTTCTGGCCCGTGTGAATGCGGATGTGACGCGTGAGCTCATCAGAGCGAGAGAAGCGCCGCTCGCACGTCTCGACAGGGCAGGCATAGGGCCGCTCGTGTGGTGGTGTCTTGCTTGGCCGGTTTGGGTATTTGCGCACACGGCTGGGCTTAATGAGCTGCGCCTGGTAGACACTCTTCAGCTCTTGTGAGCCCGTCTGTGTGGCGAAGGCCTTGATGGTAGAGAGCGGTGTAAGTGAAGGCTGCTGCGTCTGAAAAGGCTTCTGATCAGCCGGAGCCAGGCCAATCTCGCTCTGCTGCTGGGGGAACAAGTAGTCGGGGATCATGGGAACAGGGAAGCTGGCACCACATGCCTTGCTGCTGGGGTAAGCCGGGGGTGGGTATGGCAGGTTGCTCCCCACCGCTGATGGGAAGTTGGCAGTAGGCTCAGGGAAGATGTCAGGGCTGGCACTGGAGTAGGTTGGAGCGGCTGAATAAATGGGGTTGGGCTCACTATGGTGCACCGAGCAGCTCAGGCTTGGGCTGGATGTTGACGAGGACGATGTTGAAGAAGAGGACGAGGAGGACGGGCTTGAAGTTGAAGCAGGTGAGGAGGAGGGAGTGACTTGGGTGGTTGAAGAAGATGTGATGGAAGTGGTGGGTGGGTTGACACCAACCAATCCGCTGACCAGGCTGAACAGAGGCTCCGCCCACAGGCTGTTGCTACAGTTGGCGGGTTCGAGGGTGAAGCGGCCCGTGTAGGAGATGGGGGGCAGCCGCTGAGGGGCGTAACCCTGCTCAGCCAGAGACTTCTCACAGCTCAGGGCAATTTCAGGAAGAGTATCTGCATGGACAACAACAACAAAAGGGAGAAAGTTGAGAACCATGTTCCGGATGAGTGTTTCCCTCTCGGCTGCTTTGAGACACATTAATGCACATTAAAGATCCCTGAGGTGTTTGAGATGGGAGACCCCGCTGGAAGCGGAGTCTGTGTTTCCCCATTCTCTCAGACAAAGCAGCAGGTGCTGATGGAGAAACACATACCCCCCCCCGCCCCCCGAAACACATACACACACATTCACTGCTGAGCTCTCCACAACATACACACATTTACTGAGCTCCCTCAGAGACAAGCACTAGAGCCAGCACAAGCTAAGCCATCTGCATTTATTCTCTCTCTCTCTCTCTCTCTCTCTCTCTCTCTCTCTCTCTCTCTCTCTCTCCCACTCTCACAGCTCTTCAATTCCATTACATGGCTAAAAGCAGCTGATAATTTAATCAATCTGCAGTTCAGCTGGTGCAAAAACAGCCATTTAAATTAACCTGCATGTTTTAGATAGCTGATTGCAATGCACATCTGATGTCTTAATGATTCATTATAAGGATAACTTACTTATTAAGAATGCTTTGATAGACCGATCAATTGAATATATAATGAATTCCAAACAATGCAGTATAATTGTTCATAATTTATATATATAAATACAATCTTTAAACCTCTTTTGCATTCAATTGTTTTGAAGTACATCTGAAGCAATTCAACTCCTTCACACTTCTGCAATAAATATACATTTCCCCGAACAGCAGAATGGATAAAGTCTGAGCCCTTACCTCCAGTCAGGTGGTCGTACTGCTCGCCGGGTTCCCCAGAGCCAAAGCCGGTACCCTCGGGTGCGGAGGCGTTCAGGATCCCGGCAGAGTTGAGCATGATCATCTCCTCCAGCTTGGGGTAGTTATCCATGGGGGAGTGAGGGAAGCTCAGGTGGTCTGAGATCTGCAGAGCAGGAAGGAGCTCCGTCTTGGCTGCAGCCATCTCTCTCTCTCTCTCTGGAGTGTGTGTGACTTGCAGAGTAGCGTGCAGTGACAGATCAGCAGGTAGCCCCTCTGGGACGAGAACGGTGAAGATGCTGTGTTGCCTCTTCTTCCTCTCTCTGGCTGACCCTCCTCACTGTCTCTTGCTTGCTTTGCTTCTTTTTTGTTTTGTCCAAAAAGGTAAGAAAATCCACTTTTTTCCCCCCTCAAAACGGATGATTCAGGATGTCCTTCTAATCATAACACGTCAAATTTTGAATTTGAACATGGACCCTTTTCACACCAGACTGGGTCTTGTTCTATTTCTCAGACGCTTTGCTTCTGTTATGATTATTTTCAGTTCAATTCTTTTGTTGTTGTTTTAAACTGTAATACTTAGAGATTATATCGCTCTATGGTTTCTATCAGCTATCTATCTGCCGTTGAGTCGCTTGGGCTCTCAGCGCTCTTTCCTCCGCGCCCGAGGTTCCCTAGTCCTTTATATACACTCCCTCGTGACGTAGATGTCCATATATGGACTGGAGGAAGCCCATATTTAGGCACTGCAGCCGAGGACACATGACGCTCGCCCAGGGGAGGAAAAAAGAAGCACACCGGAGAGCTTTCTGAACTTTAATGTTTGTGCAATAAATGGAGAGAAAAACGTCCGTTCCTTCTCCGCTGCAAAATCGCTCGAGTTAAACCCGGAAAGCAACACGCGCTCGGTAAATATTCGGGTTTCCCTGTCGCGCGCCGGCCGGAAGACCCCGCTCCGCCATGCCATATAGGGTCATGACTACATAAGGACTGATTCCGGTGGGTTTCCACTTCCCTGTCCTTTTTTGGAGTTTCCTGGTGTCGCGCTGCCAGAGAGCGAGAGAGAGAGAGAGAGAGAGAGAGAGAGAGAGAGAGAGAGCGAGCGAGAGAGAGAAAGGGCTTGGATTGCAGCTGAAGTCCAGCACAACAACTCATGTCAGCACTATTTTATGTAGCTCGCTCCAACATTTATGAGACGACATTTTTCCCCCCTCAATCTCCAACCATGCATTATTTTAATGCCCAAATTAGACAGAGTTTATTGTTTTATTTATTGCTACATAAGAATCCTTTACGCCGTTATTGTTTTGCAGGCAGAATAAATAAACTCAGAATATAAACACAATGTCCGCATTCACAACCTACATTTAACGTAGGGGGCATAATAGTTTGGGTTTGGGACACAGCCAAAGTCTTTGGGGCTAATTGCGGTTATTTGTATAGAGCGTTACTGCTCGAGCGTTTATTAGTGAAAACACACACGGTCCTGAACCGTCACTGCGTGCAGATGTTGCTGTTATAACTAATGTCTCCCAGCGGTTTCTGTCAAATATCCCTTTTTGTGAAATCCCCGATCCCAAATCTGATTAGTGGAGAGACAGGCAGACTTTATCCAGCTGCAGAATATAAATACATCTTCCAGTTTTCTGTGAATTGTTAGGTATAAATACTCTGGTTCGAGGTGATCAGAGATGAAAACCTTATTTGATTTGAGACTTGTAGAATATGATTAATACAGGGAGGAGATTTCATTATATGCCTTAGAACCTTGTAGGTCCCTTGCTTATTCTTAGTTATAAACATTCTGAGAATAAATAAATAAATAAACAAATAAGCAAGTCATATATTATTACTATTATTATTATTATTTTTATTATTATTATTATTGTTGTTGTTGTTGTTGTTGGGATATCAACTTGGATGGTTACTACTACTACTACTACTACTACTACTACTACTACTACTATTATTATTATTATTATTATTATTATTATTATTATTATTATTATTATTATTATTATTATCACAATCATCATCATCATTATCATCATCATTTCTCTAAGTTATAGAATGCACTATATAACATACTAGAGGCATTACACTGGTTGTGTAAGCATGCAGAACCTTCATGGGGTAAACTGGGACTGCAGGCATGGTTGCCAGTTTGGATCAACTTCCTGCAGGTCAATCATGATTTACAACCTCTTTCCCAATCCACTACAAGCCAGCACAATAATTAAAGTAACTAAATTATATATAAATCAAATTCTGCTTTAATGTAAACTATGTTGCCAATTTACACATTTCTAGCTCTGTACACAGTACTGTGCAAAAGTTTTAGGCACATGCAAAGAAATGCTGTAGAGCAAAGATGCCTTCAAAGTAATGAAATTAAATGTTTTTCCATAAAGAAAAAATACTCCAAAGAGCAGTAAACAGTAGTAAATGAAACAAAGTCAATATTTGGCGTGACAAAAAAATAAAAATAAAAATAAAAATAGTAGTCTCCGGTACAATTAGTGCAGTTTTATAAGGAAATGAGCTGGTAAGTTTTATTGAGCATCTTGCAGAACCAGCCACAGTTCTTCTGGAGACTTTGACTTTCGCACTCGCTTCTTATTATTGCAGCAAAACCCAGCAGCCTTCATTGTGTTTTTTTTGCCTGAAAACTGTAACATTTAATTTTGTGCTAGAAAAAAAAAAATCTATAACAAAGTTTGTACTAATTAAAATAGTGTGCCTAAAACTTTTGCACAGTACTGTATGTAACTTATTGTATACAGTATACAGAATGTAAATATGTATCCAGAGGGTTGCTAGTTTTACGTATTAGATATACCTAATGGTAACAAATGAAGTCAGTCAAGTCAGAAAATATATACGCCAGCCCAAGGCTATATTGTCACATCCCAGTTTGATTAAAAATAGACCCATTGGGTGGTAAACCGACCAATTTGGCAACACGGCCTGCAGGATGTTGTTGCTGACATGGCGAGGGGCCTTTAATCAGATTAATTGCGGGGGGTAGTGTTTTTCTGGCTCAATATGATGGTATCCTCCCCGTCAGTCAGAACACACGCTCATGCATTTGCAAAAACCTGTAAAAAGTGCAGTATAAAAAAAAGCACTGATCTCAGAGCAGAGACTTTGCTGAAGACAGATCGATGCGCCTTTGCTGAATCAGTGCAACTGCGGCGCCTCTCTTACAGTTTGAAATGGGAGAAATTACCCCCGGGCCTACAGTGATAAGACTTTGTTGGGGGGCGGGAGTGGGGGGCAATGATTTAATTACACTCTTTGCAATGATTTAATTATGCGCCTTTAGATTTAACCCATGTAATTTTGTGATTGAAACACACAGGCAGAATGCATTTTGTCAAGGAGAAGCATCGGTTTAAGTGTCCTTTTAGTAATTGCAAGCCTCTGTAAGAGGGCCTGATGAGGAAAGTGTTATCAGTTAATAGTTGAATTACAAGGCTTTACAGGGAAATGTCTGTACATGCTATCTAAAAATATTCCTAAGGCACTAAAGATACATTACGGATAAATACGTGAGGTGTTTACATTAAGGCCCCAAATTAAAATAATATTTTATTATGAGTGCCCAATTAAACTGAGTTTCCAGTTTATTAGTTACTATATATAGTAGATCTAATAAAATGGCAAATTTAGGCATCACGGTGGTTTAAATGGGTATCACTGCTGCATCACATCTCCAGGGCCTCTGATTCGATCATGACCTCAGGTTGCCAGCTGTATACCATCTGAGTCCGCATAGGTTTCCCCTAGATTATTTGGTTTCCTCCCACTGGCTACCCAAACCTCCCCTAAGTATGAATTTGTGTGTACATGCTTCCCTCCGGGCTCCAGATCCTTGTGACCCTGGTTCTTGAAGGTGAATAAATGGATGAATGAATGAATGAATGAATGAATGAATGAATGAATTAACTGGCACATTGGTACCTACAATGAGTTCCATAACAAGAGTGTATGGAAATACCATGCCAGATCTTCAACAATTAAAAAAAAAAAAAAAGACTTCAACCCCCATACCATGTTTCACCAAGAATAAGTCCATGTGCATGAGTTTCTTATAGATAGAGGTAGAAATGGAAGCCGGGCTGTGGGAGGGTGTTTCCCAACAGGGAAGGGAGGGGGGGATCCAGACACCCAGGGCCGCGTAGGCAGTCGGTCTAACCTGTTGTGATATAACAGTGCTCCAACCCACATACTGGTGAAATCCTTATTAGTGTGTGTGTGTGTGTGTGTGTGTGTGTGTGTGTGTGTGTGTGTGTGTGTGCGGAGGGGGTATCTCCCAGTCCTTGTTACAAAAGGCTGGCTCTCCCCGCACCTACGCAGAAACCCACGCCTCTGTCTGTCCTCACTCGCTCGATCACCCGTTGGTTAATATTTAATTAAGTCCTGCCAGCCTGCCTGGGTGGAGACGGGGGTAGCAGGGAAAAGAGAAAGTGAGAGAGTGTGAGAGAGAGAGAGGGAGAGATAGAGAGAGAGAGAGGGAAAGAGAGATCTTCACACCCCCACACTCAGAAGCAAATACCAGGCATCTGCTGGAATTAATCACTGGCTCTGGCTGGCAGCCTGATGGAGACTCTCTCTTGCTCTCTTGTTCTGTTCGCCCACCTTCTCGCACCACCTCCCCTCCGTGCTATCCCTGCCATTAGCATAAAGGTGCGTCCAGTGGGGGCGGCCAGTGGAGGACAGATGGGAAAAAGCGAGAGATCGAAAAACAGACCGGCAAAGGGCTAGACCTCGGATATCTCATCAATCCAACAAGCTACTACCTGATTTAGGGAGGGAAACGTGTGTGTTATCCCATGTTATCCCAGCTTCAAGGAGGAGAACTTGTGGCGAAGACTTGTAAGATTACATGAGATTTAGATAAGACACACAAGTTGAAGATTATGTTAAGCCTCAGAGGAGGAGGTTGGGGGGG
Source organism: Cranoglanis bouderius (assembly GCA_023630585.1). Taxonomy (NCBI): domain Eukaryota; kingdom Metazoa; phylum Chordata; class Actinopteri; order Siluriformes; family Cranoglanididae; genus Cranoglanis; species Cranoglanis bouderius. The sequence goes on along the minus strand of CM042542.1, from coordinate 6,462,553 downwards.
GGGGGGGGTGTTTATATTAATTCTGTATGACGGAGAGACTTGCTTATAATAATTGCGGTTGGCTTATTTCTACTGAAAAATCTGATGTCATATTGAACATATTGAATTAAGTGACACCCATTTGCAACGGTGCAGACATAGTGACTTGATGGACAAAGCCTCAGCTCAGGCAGGAAGTTCTAAGTTGGGCGGAAATGTAAACAAATGCGGGAAAGTTTGCAGGAAGTTTGGCCACAGAGGAATGGAAAAGATTCAGTGATCATCTGCGTTCAATGTGTTACCTTTTATAAAATGTTTGTTAACAAGATACATTGAAGACATCTAGTATTCACAAAATTACATTCATGAATACAGTTAGTGAGCTAAGCTAACTACAAGTTTCAGTTAGTCTTAGTTAGCTAGTTAACGATAGCAAAGTTAGATTACTATCATTACCGAGTTAGCTAATTTAAGTAAAATTAATTATTTACAAGCTTCAGTTAATACTAGTGAGCTAGCTAACATTAGTTATGTTGGAAAACTAAGATAGCTAACATTAAACAAAACAGCAATTTGTGTTCACTAAAGTTAACTAGCTAAAATGTCAATGATATTAAGGTGAAAAACCGTGAGTAAAAGTAAACTGTTTGCTGTCTTCACATAGTTATGCTTTAAAGTATTTACAGATGGCTAAGTTAAAATCGGTCCTTTGGTCTGTCAGTTAACTTAGTTATTTTAGAAGTGAGCTATACTTTTAGCTAAACAGGGGCTTCACATTGTCAGCTTGTGAGGCTGCAGGGTGAATCTAAAACTCTGTGGAAATTAAACATCAAACAATTAAAAGCAGCTTTTAAAACTGTGATAAAGCCATATCACTTAAAACACAGGTGTCAGACTCAAGGCCTGCAAACCTCTGGTCTGTGTGAACCAGCAAAAATAGTATCATACAGCCTGTAATACAGTGTCGCTCAACATTTTCATGTACATTGGATGCATTGTATAAAAATATAGCTACTGTTGGTCAAATCCACATTATATGTATTACATATGTATATGTATTATATGTATTATATGTATTATTATATGTGTTCCATCCACAGTATAATTCGCATAAGTTTTCACATGCACGCATTTTAAATAGAAAGTGGAAGTGTGGGGTTTCAGTTTTAATCTTTATGGATGTCAACAGAGACAGAGAGCAGGACAAATGCACCAGGATACCTGAGCCTGGGTTTTATGTGCATCTCACAAAGCTCTTGTGGACTGAAATGCTTTTTAAAACAGATAAATGTTAAATGTTTAAAATCACTTCAGAAATGTACACCAATCAGCCATAACATTAAAACCACCTGCCTAATATTGTGTAGGTCCCCCTTGTGCCTCCAAAACAGCACTGACCCGTCGAGGCATGGACTCCACAAGACCTCTAAAGGTGTGCTGTGGTATCTGGCACATCAGACTGGTTTGTCCAGCACATCCCACAGATACTTGATCTGATTGAGATCTGGGGAATTTGGAGGCCAAGTTCAACACCTTGAACTCTTTGTCAAATTCCTCAAACCATTCCTGAACAATTTTTTCAGTGTGGCAGGTTGCATTATCCTGCTGAAAGAGGCCACTGCTATTGGGGAATACCGTTGCCATGAAGGGGTGTACTTGGTCTGCAACAATGTTTAGGTAGGTGGTACGTGTCAAAGTAACATCCACATGAATGCCAGGACCCAAGGTTTCCCAGCAGAACATTGCATCACACTTCCTCCGCCGGCTTGCCTTCTTCTCATAGTGCAGCCTGGTGCCATCTCTTCCCCATGTAAATGATGCACACGCACCCGGCCGTCCACATGATGTAAAAGAAACATGATTCATCAGACCATCATTCATCAGATGCTCTGACCCAGTTGTCTAGCAATCACAATTTGACCCTTGTCAAAGTCGCTCAGGTCTTTATGCTTGCCCATTTTTCCTGCTTCCAACACATCAACTTTGAGAACTGACTGTTCACTTGCTGCCTAATGTATCCCACCACTTGACAGGTGCCACTGTAACGAGATAATCAATGTTATTCACTTCACCTGTCAGTGGTTTTAATGTTATGGCTGATTGGTGGTATGTGGCGTTAATTGGCCTTTAATTTAACAATGATTGACTCCAAATAATAAAAAGGGAAGACAAGAGTAGTGGTTCTTAGTGAAGATGTTTGAATTCTTCATCACTGCTGCAGTACAGAAGCTGTGGTATGGATGAACACATTTTTGCCATTGTTATATTACAAAAATAAATATAGTAAACTGACTAAACCATAATTAGAATAGAGAATTGGTACAACTTATAATAAAGCCTTAAAAAACATTATAGCTGTAGCTTGAAACAGTTTACAGGCTGCAATCCTGTTAAACCTGCTGAACAGGAATTTGCAGTGCTCATAATCATCTGATTGGGTGGTCATTAAACACCATGGAGCTCTTTAAAACCTGTTTAGTTGACATTAAATGTGGTGAAAATCTGAAACATAATGTGTATATACAGTACTGTGCAAAAGTTTTAGGCACATGCAAAGAAATGCTGTAGCGCAAAGATGCCTTCAAAATAATGAAATTAAATGTTTCTACATAAAAAAAAATACTGTAAAGAGCAGTAAACAGTAGTAAATGAAACAAAGTCAATATTTGGTGTGACAAAAAAAATAAAAATTAAAATAAACATAGTTTTATTGAGCATCTTGCAGAACCAGACACAGTTCTTCTGGAGACTTTGACTTTCACACTCGCTTCTTGTTTTTGCAGCAAAACCCAGCAGCCTTCATTATGTTTTTTGTCTGAAAAGTGGTCTCTTACGTAATATGCTGCTTTCTTTAATGACTTACAAACATTTTCCTGTAACATTTAATTTTGTGCTAGAAAACTAATGTGTGTAAAATGAGTTCTGGCTTCTGGTTTCGTCATTTATAGGACCTGGACTCCTATAAAGAGTTTCAAATCACTAAAGGTTGTATGTACTTATCAGTGGCTATGGGGCTTGTGTCTGCCTGGGGATCACTCTGTGCTGAACCGAGCTTCATCTCATGTATCATATCATATATCTGATGTGTGTTGTATCCATTTTTCCATGGGGGAATTTCATTAGCATGTGCATCTTACTGTATATGTCAAAGTTGCAGCCACATCTAAGTATCAGGCTGAAATAATGTATAAAACATGCAATTATTACTTGCTAATTAGTCGACTCTTGAAGACTTACCTACTGCTTGCCTCTTCCGTGTCTTATGCAATGTTTTTCACTTCCAGTGTAATACTGGAAGGGCAGAATGATGACTAAACCAGCCGGCTGGACTGTTATTGTTCCTGAGAATTTGACTCATGACTCAAGTAAACTCTGGGAGACGGACAAATTTGGTTTATGACCTACCAAAATTTCGAATCTCGTCAGCTGAAAAGAATTATTCATATTAACTCGGTTCATCTACAGACTGTCAAAATAAATAAATAAATAAAACAGCGAGGAATGAATGTACAGGTTCCAGTCTGACACAATGCACCATCTGATTTTACTGACGAGCTCCTTATCTGGGAGGAAAAACTTATTAGTGAAATGAGATGTCGTGGTCTGCGGTAGGAAGAAATACCTGAACACACTGCATGGATTCAGATGAGCATCCAGAGTTTATTTTGCATATACAGGAAAGATGAAAAGAGGTAACTGTACTGTAGTAGATGTAGTAAAAGTTAAGTGTAGTGCACAGTGTTTCCAGAGAAACAGGATGTTTTGCATTTTTTTTTTACAGGATTATTGTCCGAAACATTCTGTTTCTCTGGAAACTTTGTGTAACGTGCTTAACTTTTACTACAGCTAATATACTGTATATACGGTACATACAGTATATATTTATATCGAGGCCCAACACTTCTTGTCTTATGTGTTTTCTTTTTATGCTGTATTAACATCACCCCTATAGGGTTTTATCTTGATGGTATACTCAGATCCTCACCTAACGAACTAGCACGCGGATATGTTTTTGAGACTACAAAGCACTTCTGTAAGTTGTCTATAGGTTCCGTAATGTAAATGCAAATGTAAAGGAAACTTCTACACAAAATAGGGGGAAATCAATATAGCTTGTATTAATTTTTTTTAATAAACAAAATCTAGATAAAATTCATAATTACATAAGCCTTCACCCCAACTGGTGTGAAACCCATTCAGTTCTGGTACAACCAGTTGCCCTTAGACGTCACATAATCATTTGAATGGAGTCCAACTGTATGCAATTACAGTGTCACATCATCACAATATAAATACAGCTTTTCCTGCTATACAGCTGTAAACATTCCTAAACAAACACACACATATACATATACATACTGTATACTGTATATACAGTTTTCCATTTTACAATTTATAGATTGGAATTTTTGTTTAGTCCATAAAGAAAATTTACTCTTCCTTTTTTAAAAATCTGTCCTCTGGAAGCCTATTTTGCTCCTGTAAGCTCCGGCCATTTTGCTATTGTGCCTGAGGGCTTCAAGTCCAGACAGGTTAGATTGCCGGACCATGAATTAGCTGATCCGATATTGCCTGCAGTTAGCCAAACCTTAACTACAGTCAGAGAGCTGGGACACTTCAGAGTCATGCAATATAAATAGCCATCACAGACGGAGTTCATCAGAAAAGAAGGAAGGGGGACATGTGAGCCTCGAACTGTTCTGACAGACAGCACAACAGCTGAGGCTGGATTTTGGGGGAAATACTGAATAAATCAGGAAGGACTGTCAGAACAGCTACAGTCACAAGCTCATTGGTGGGTGACTCCCACTTTTAGGGTAATGTACTGTATATGGAACAATGAAAACATTAATAAATTTATATTTAAATTCATCATATAATTGCAAGCTATTCTTTTTAATCATATATATATATACACGGCCTACAAGCTGTCCAGTGATATGTAGGTGTTATAGTTGATTTTGCATTAACATATAGGAGTATACTGTATACTATAATCTATTAGGTAACTTATATAATCTGTAGATATAAATGTAGGTGGAAGAAGTTTTAAATTGCTGAAAGTGTTGCAACTTCCTGTGTAAAATGTAACCGTCATGAATTAAGCGGTGTGGACAGAGTGAATGTTTCATCCTAACTATAAATAAATGTACTAATATCCATCCATTTTCCATACCGCTTATCCTACACAGGGTCTTAGGGGAGTGTGGAGCCTCTCCCAAGGGAACTCGGGGCACACACTCAGGGGACACCCTGGATGGGGTGCCAACCCATTGCAGGGCACAATCACACACACATTCACACACCCATTCACACACTATGGACAATTTGGAAATCCCAATCAGCCTGCAATACATGTCTTTGGACTGGGGGAGGAAACCGGAGGACCCGGAGGAAACCGCCGAAGCACGGAGAGAACATGCAATCTCCCTCTTAAACCACAGCAATAAAAATTTCTAATTTATTAATGAACTTTACGTTGCACTTGTAAATCAAACATAGTTACATAATGTTATGGGTTGTCTGAGAAACAAGTTAGTTAGACAAAAAAAACCCCTGCAGCCTGTCATGTTACCTACAAAACCAGAAAGACTCTTTCCATAAATGTTAAATAAACATTTCAGAAAGCTTCGCAATATATCAACAATCTGTTTATTTTTAGCCTTCGATTATATGGAACGTCCACCATACAAGTCCCTTTGAATGAGCTGTTACTATAGAATGATAATGTCTCTATAGTAAGACGAGTATATTAATGTAGACCTATATAATTTAACAGCACTGTGGTATGAACATGTTATTAGCAGAAATTTGGTCAAATTGTGATTTATTGTAATTTTGGGCCGTTTGCCAGAAATCTGATGGGTTTTCCCAGTCATACATATATTAATATTTAAGCTCAACCCCCAAAAGATTTTGAATTTGTTAATGTGCAAAATAAAGTTCCACACCAGCTTGTTATGATGTGCATCAGATTAGCTAAATAATACAGTTTGGCCGCACTAGTAGGGAAAACGCGATTGGTGTATGGTGTATATATATGGCGTATTGGTTCTGTGAATTGCTGTTTTTTTTTTTTCCCAGCCACTTGCCACGACAGAAACTCAACAGTACCATTGAATAAACACTGACTAAATAATGATAACAGAAAGATTACACACTGCATTATGTGCCAAAGTAAACGCTCCTTTTCAGTGGAACAAAGGTATCACAGCCTGTTTTGGGTGGTAATCTGACTGTGAGCTTAGCCTACGATTAAACATTAGTGATATATTGATGTGTGTGGGATGACAGCAGCTTTAGAAGCATCTCAACCATAAAAACTTAAACAACAAATCTTTTTTGACTGCATCGCTTCTGAGGCAACATCGACTATCCTGAGGTAGAAGAGAAGTCGCTTTTCATTTCCTCTTAGTCATGCGGTCCAGGTCCCCTGCTTTATGCCACTATGATACAGAGCACACACAGACAAGCACTTTTTGTTCTGTGACCACAGGAAACTAGCAGGAGCTCGGTCTACACACAAGAGGCAGTTCACACTCTTCACCCCATGACTGGTGCTGCTGCTGCTGCTGCTGCTGCTACGTGTTTGCTTTGCACTTCAGCATTAGGCAGAGAGAGAGAGAGAGAGAGAGAGAGAGAGAGAGAGAGAGAGAGAGAGAGAGAATGAAAGAGAGAAAATGAAAGACAGAGAACGAATGAGTGAGAGTACACAAAAATACACCCACTCATGTACGTTTGCACTTACATGTGGACTTGTACACACTTGTTTCTGTCGGCACATGGACTTGTACACACGATGCACTGTAATTCCCCGTAATGATAACAATGGATGTGAGGAATGCTGGGTTTCAACAGATTTCAGAGTCAATCTATCATTACATTTTATTCCACAGTGCTGTTGAATTCTCAAGTTTGACTGATCATAAGGTGTTGATTCAATTTCTATAACACCAGCTCTAAAAATAGGAACTGCACAGATCACAGGTTTATATAATGCACTTATTCTAATACATTATCACGTTATAGTAAAAGCTTATTCATAGCAACTCGTATGCCTGATCTGCATAATCGATGGACAATAATGAATGGATTACAGAAATGTGCGCCCATACAAACAAATAGAATATACAATACAAAGAATTATATAATCATTAATATTGTGAAGTTTTATGTAAGGAGAGTTTTATTTAACATTTATGGAAGGAGTATCCAGTGTCAGCACTTTGCAACAGCTAGTAAGTTTTCCGCCACTGGAAAATCTTCAGGACAGAGGAGTTTGCGGCTTCATGATAACACGAAAAGCTGCATGTTTGTCTTATTAACTTGAAGAACAAGACAACTAGAGAAGTTGGTGAGTGAACAACTGTTTAGAGCTGTTATAACATAAGCGATAAAAGGAACTAACTTGTCTCACGGATGTTCCATAACATCCATGCATCCATTTTCCATACCGCTTATCCTAGACGGGGTCACGGGGAGCCTGGAGCTTATCCCAGGGAACTCAGGGCACAATGCGGGGGACACCATGAAAGGGGTGCCAACCCATCGCAGGGCACTTCACCCACCCAATCACGCACTACAGACAATTTATAAATGCCAATCAGTCTACAGCACGTGTCTTTGGACTGGGGAAGGAAACCGGGGCACCCGGAGGAAACCCCCAAAGCACGAGGAGAACATGCAAACTCTACGCACACAGGGCGGAGACGGGATTCGAACCCCCAACCCCGGAGGTGCGAGGCAAACGTGTTAACCACTAAGAGGAATAAAACACTTTAGGATGTGCTGTTATTATAAAATAATCAACTTCAAGGTAGTAACATTAACTCAGCTTCATATCAGGTTGCTTCACAGCATAACATTGTTGATTATTTTCCTATAACAGCATGTTTTATTCCTTACACAATCTGATACATGACTCAGCAAATAATTTTCTAGGATTCTACCTATATAATCTCTTAATTCTAGTAACAAAGTAAGCTAACACATTAATCGACATTTGATTACTTTACTTTTGTATGAAATACACCTGCAGTGACTAATGTTTATTCAATCCATTACTAAAAATAAATCCACATAAGTTAGCAACAATTAAATTCATGTTTCTGAACATGAGTTCCCAGGCGTAAATGTTTAAACTTGCTTTTCAGCCTCGGTTCTGAATTTTGCCAGCCACAAACATGTTAATTAAGGTGTCATGTTAATTTGATAAAGATGGTTTGAACACTGTTTAATGCAGATGCTGATTATTAAGTTTATTACTAAAATAATTCAATTGAAAAAAAAGTGTTAGTTACTTTTCTACTGGTACTTCTACTGGTGCGGCATTAATTCAGAAGTTCATGGATTGTTCATGTTAACTAAGGTGTTAAATCATGTTATACCACACTGCTGTTGTATTCTTGAATCAAAAAGTGTGGAATAATTTTCTCTTACAGTAATTTCAACTATAACATACATCTTTATTTTTCATATTAACATGCTCATTCTAATAAATTACCGTTTCTATAGTAACAGCTCATTCACAGGGACTCGTATGGAGCACAATCTACCTAATCCATGGTTAATAATAAACAAATTTTTAAAAGAAATATTGTTATTTAATAAAGAACTATGTATAATCATTGCTATATGGGGAAGATTTTTTTGTTAGGGAATGTTTAGATAGCGTTTATAGACGGAGTCTCAGGTGTCAGTGTTTTGTTTTCCGGCAGAGGAGAGGAGTTTGTGCTTCTCGGTAACGTGACATGCTGCGTCTGAAGGAAAAAAGTGAAGCTGGTGAGGGAACAATTTCTCATAGCTGCTATAATGTAAATGTGTAAATATAAAGTGATAACAGGAATAAGCTTTTTCACTAAGGTTTTACTTTATAACATTAAATGTAACTATAAATGGTTAAAAAGCATGCCAGTTATTGCTGCCTAATTCCTGTGGTATAACAGGAACAACAGTTCAGGACGTGCCTTTACCACATATCCTATCACCACGGAGTGGATTATTTTCCTATAACAGCACTACCCATTGCATGTTATTTCTTACTCAGTTAAAGGAACCTTAATGTAAAGTGTACTTTTTCCAAACATTTCTAGAACTTTCTATGAAATTTTTCAGTTGTCTAGGTCATTTCACATGTCTATTAGAAGTACCTCAATGCAGCTGGACTTGTGTAATTATCTTGAGGATAAGATTACACCCATATAACTGATGAAGCCTGGACTTACTTTTACTTTAACAACCAGAACATAATTAAAATCCTAGATGTCTGTTACTGAAACATTTTCGAACACTTTTTATTCATAGGAAATGACTTATTTCTGTAATTTCATGCTTGCCACATTCTTTACATTCTCCCACTGCCATCGACGCCCAAGTCCGCATCTCAGCGCTGTGCACAGTGCTCATCCCAGCACACAGTTGCCATGGCAAAGGAGCCCTCCCGGTCTCTCGGTCTCCAAGGTACCGAGTCTATTGTCTTTGGTTTCTTTATTTAGATGAAAACATGATTTATTGTGCACGATCTTCACCCGTTCCACCAGAGAGTGTGCACAGATACCTATCTACTTGATTCAACATCTTGACTCGCGTTTGAGGGCTCTCAATTCTTTTTATTTGTCCACAATACACTCTTATAATAAGCTCGTTGGACATTGAAGGCTTCTCATGCTGGCTTGTTTTCACACCAGCGCACAGGAAATGCACATACACACTGAAAGGTGACTGCGGTACCACAGGTAGGCGAAAGCTCTCACCTACTCTCCAGCAGTGAGGCCATTTTACTATGCAAAATGATTCGATGAAGTGGAGGACTGTGGTTGGAAAGTACAGTGCACAGTTCGCTTTTGTTCCATGCCCATGATGGTAGATTTGCAATTCAGATACAAGGCTCAAATACTGCTTAATGACCAACCAGGGATGCTTATATGCAAAAATATACACTGTTGGAAAAAATGACATGGCATATTTAAATAGTAGTATTAGTAGATAACGACAAATAATCAAATTAAAAACCATACACCACAGCAGGAAACATACAGTACCTGTGTTTTGGGCATTCGGGTCAATTTTTTTCTTTAGTAGTCATCAGTGTAGGCTGGATATGTGGTATAACTGATGAAGCCTCCCAAATGATTGGTGAAATATCTTCAAGAATGGTGAGATATCTTCAAGAAAAAAATAGTACTGGGGTGGTAACCTAAATCTTTTGTACACTGGATATAATGTAGTGCACCATTAAAATAATTTAAGTTACAAATAATGAACCATAATTACTATTACTTATTTACTTTTTTAGAGTAAAGCATTCTTGGTAAAAGATGTAGTCTTGAGGGTACAATCCCTGCGACAAGGAAAGATACAGTACAGTCCAGTACCCTTTTTTGTGTATTTGTTTTGTGTTATAATGTATAGCATTGAACCAACCTGCAAAAAAATTAAGCTTATTGTGTATGAATTGGATATTTGGATATGTTTCCTTACTATACAAAGATCTCTCAAAAAGTTAAAAACACGTCTCCTTTGAAAATGTATAGGATGCAATTCTGATGGCATCGTTTTGCTAATGATAGCTAGCTGCAATTCTAGTTAAATGAGAGCTAACATGTGAGTCTGAGTTATGAGAGTTTGCGTTTGGTCAGTGCTCAATGTAGTGACAGAATTGGTGGTAAGAGCTAGATGTTACAGGTCGTGGAAGAGGGATGAAGAGCTAGACAAAACCTGAGGTGAAACTCTGGTTGGCTGGTTAGTATGAGAGTCTGTCACATTAGCTTAGTTCAGATTCTCACTGGGGTTTATTTGCTCCCAAATATTTAGAGCTGTTTCTTTGATTCCACTGCGTATACGGTAATTCTCATAAATGTTGTTGTCGCAGAGGCAAAGTTATATTTCAGCAGCCAAAAACCTGGATGTGTGAAAAGAGCCCATTGGGCCATGATCTACCTACATCTCATTAGGTAAAAGTGCACCCCATAACCGTTTGTGTGATTTCCACATAACCATTCCTCACTGCACAAGCTGTACTGCTGGTCACAGGGCACAAAACAGATTGACAAGTTTCTGTAAAAGTACACACCCTATAACTATAACTATAACCATAGGGTGTGTACTTTTACAGAAAGTTGTCATTCCAGAACATACTGCTTTTCCTTTTTTTCCCATCATTATATTTGTTGAAATCAAAATAGCACTGACTAATGACTACTGTACAACTCCAAACCCATCACTGTAATATTTTATGTACTATTTTGGATTTTTTAAGGCATGCATGATGAATCATTGTGTTGCTGGTAATTGAATCAAGCCACAAATAAAATGGAGTCCAGAAGTCTGCCTCATTACCAAGAATTTTTTATTTATTTATTTATTTGTTTATTTAAAATCAGTTATGTGTTACAGTTATAACAAGTTTGAGACATTAAATTATTCAAGAGCTTATTCAAAAGATCTCTAAAAGCAGTTGTAACAGTAACGCCTAACATGGGGTTAAAGGTCAGGGTAAAGCCATACTGACTCAACATCAGCTGTTACTTGCTCAGATATGACCATTAACACTTTGTTGCCTTTTAGATGAAATATATGGCACGGATTAACAGAATATTTTGATAGATTTCATTGGCATACTGTTTCAAATGTGTCCCAGTTATACATTCTTAAATAAGTATCAAATAAATAAAAGATGGTGGTAGTTTTTGGTAAACAACCTAATAAAAAGAGTAATTGGACTCTGTTGTGGACACTACGGTACATAAAATAGCATTAAAAACTGTACAGCTTGTTCTGCGGACAGCTTTGTGTGTGTGTGTTGCTGTGTTTTATGCTCAAATATGAGTGTGTGTGTGTGTGTGTGTGTGTGTGTGTGTGTGTGTGTGTGTGTGTGTGTGTGTGTGTGTGTGTGTGTGTGTCTGTATGTGCACTGTAAGAACCAGAGGAGTCGAGACCAATAAAGCAGCCCTGTTATGAGGCTAACCTCTAACCACAGTCATATCCATTTTCCAGCACAGCGCAGCTCAGCTGTCATCTGTTGTCTGGGTGCAATTACAAAGCTCTGCGAACAGGGAAGTGATGTCACTTCCTGTGCTCCGTGATATCACAGACCCAGAAATGGAGAGTCCACATCGTTGACGCGTGGAAAACGGAAGCAGCTTCTTTTTCACTCTGCCTCACAGATGCTGTGCTGCCAGCAAGACCCTAAAATAACAGAAAAAAAAACCCACCATGAGCAGACGGTTAAACAAACAAGACCAATTTAAGACACTTATCTACTAACTGCTATGTCTAAGGTTCTTCCCGTCTTGTTCCTCAGGTTCACGTGAAGGTGCCTCATTGTTATTAAAGCTTGGGAACTGCTGTTGGTATATTATCAAGAATTGCTCCCGAAGGCACTATAAAAGCAAAATTACTCAAATAAAATCTCAAATTAAATAGTTTGAGACAAATAACCATGTACAGTTCACTCAGTTGTGCAGTGATCAGTATAATAGGACACCCACATGACTGTATGAATGTTTATTAAACCACATATAAAGATGCGTTGATTTAAATGTTTAAGAAGCTATTAAACAACATCTAAACATGTCTCACCATGTTCGGAGGCTAAGATGATAGGCAGGTACATGTGGAGCAGTAGTTGTCTAACTGGTCACGATTGGGGAACGCAGCCAAATGTTTTCATTCTTCCCGTCCCTGAGGCTAACGTCCTTGTCATCTGTCTGTGCACGAACAATTGTTAAAAGTATTACATTTTCACTCACCAAGACTGACACAAAAAGGTTTTGTAATACCGCACATTTTTATATATACTGCAGAAACCTCAAGTTGAATGAATATCTCTGGATTGGGATATGACTGACACTATACTCAATCGCTACTTGTAGTTTCTATTTGGATCCAAATTCATAGAGCAAAAAAAAAAAGAAAAAGTCATCGCTGTTCAATCAATTTCAATTTGGACATCACTACATCCATTCATCCATCCATCTATCCGTTTTTCATACCACTTATCCTACACAGGGTTGCGGGGGAGCCTGGAGCTATGTCAGGGAACTCAGGGCACAAGGTGGGGGACACCCTGGACGGGGTGTCAACCCATCTCAGGGCATAATCACACACACATTCACACACGGACAATACGGACAATTTGGAAATGCCAATCAACTTACAACCCATGTCTTTGGACTGGGGGAGGAAACCGGAGTACCTGGATGAAACCCCCGAAGCATGGGGAGAAATACACTGGGTGAAGGCGGGATTGGAACCCCCCAACCCTGGAGGTGCGAGGCAAACCACCGTGCCCCCACATCATCACGAAATACCATTAGAGGTGTCAATATCTACGGTTTAGAAATAGCATTTACAAGTTTTAACCCCAGGACACCTAAAAACCATGCTTTTTTGCTTAAAGCAGTGGTCAGACTAAATGTGAATAAACAATTGTGGCATAAAATGCAATTAACTGAAGGGGAAAGGACGAGGGATGTAAAAGACGTATTTGCTTCTCGTAGTGTTTTTTTTTTTTTCTTCATGTCAACTTTATCTAGGTTGACCTATGATCAGTATAACTACCCTCACAAGCCATGAGAGGGCAGGACTCATGTGGTCTCTTTAGTTTAGTAAAAATGGAGGAATTACTTATTATTAAGGAGAGGTTACACTGAATTTGCTTTACTGTTTTCTAAATGTTGTTTTCTATACATCTGAAGAAAAAAAAAAAAACTGTCTCATCCAGCAATATAGGATTTTCTTGTTAGCAATTTGTATTTCTATCAAGTTACAGTACCAGCTTTTTACAGTACATCTTTCCTCAAAGAGTTCAGGGAGCTCAGTTTCTTTCATTTAAACCCCGGGTAATAATGTCCCTTCCTCCGACCACCTTAGGAATCACACTCACGTTGCCTGACTGCTATTATATTTCCTTATCTAATTACCCAATTGCGTAAGGGGGAAAGATTTATGGCAGCAGAGAACCGAACCCAAGATGAAGATGTTAAAATAAGGTTGTATTCGAGCTGTTCTATTCACTGAATATTATGACGTGCTGATATTCCATTTATTTTTGCTGACTACCTGCAAATTTGCAAGTTTCTGCTGGCAGCATGCAATACAAAGTGGGTTGAGGAGTTTCAGTGAACACAGCACCAGGTTGATTTCTTTCACATTAGAGCTAGCTGTAGGAAGGCATTCACTTAAATCTGGTGAATAAAAGCTGAACAGCTCTCTAAGAGGAAGTGAGTCATTTCAGTTTCGCTGAGGGTCAATGCGAAAGGTCAGCAACCATCACACAAAAAGAAGCTATGAAGCCCTGCTTGGGGAGAGGAAAAGAAAAGAAAGAAAGGTTTGGGAGCCTGTTTTTTCCCTGCCCAGTAGGATGCATTGGAATCTTCACAGGAGAGAGAGAGAGAGAGAGAGAGAGAGAGAGAGAGAGAGAGAGAGAGATGGAGATGAGGAGGAGGGAGACTGGAGTGAGTCCAGGGGAACTCCAGCTCCACATGACAGAGTTGAAAAAGAGCCACAAAAGAGCCAGAGCATGTTTCAGGCAGCATACTTTTCATCCCTACAAGCATGTTGCAGTATATCTCAGAACATATAAATTCATAATAATATTTTTATTCACCAATCAGAATCTGATTTAGGGCTAGACTGATATATATATATATATATATATATATATATATATATATATATATATATATATATATATATATATATATATATATATATATATATATATATATATATATATATATATATATATATATATATATATATATATATATATATATATATATATATATATATATGCCGTTCCTTAAACTGGATACACTAGTTGAAGACTGGAAAAAGACCAACTGAAAGACAGGTTTTTCCAATCTTTAACCCTCCAGTTTCTGTGCCCACTGTAGCCTCAGTTCTTGGCTGACAGGAATGAAAACCAAAGTGTTCTTCTGCTGTTGCAGCCCATCTGCCTCAAGGTTTGATGTGTTGTACATTCTGACATGCTTTTCTGCACACCACGGTGGTAAAGAGTGCTTATTCGAGTTACCAAGCCTTCCTGTCAGCTTGAACCAGCCTCTCCATTCTCTTCTGACCTCTCCCATGAGTAAGGCATTTCCACCCAAAGAAATGCCATTCCCTGAATGAATTTTGTTTTCACACCATTCTGGATAAACTCTAGAGTGTTGTGTGTGAAAATCCCAGGAGATCAGAGGTTTCTGAGCCCATCTGGCACCAACAAACATGCCAAATCACTGAGATCATATTCCCCCCCCCTGTTCTGATGCTTGATGTGAACATTACTCAAGCTTTGGAGATGTATCTGCATGATGTTATGCATTGTGCTGTTGAAATGGCTGACTGACTGGATAATTACATGAATGAGCAAGGGTGTGGGTGTTTCTATTAAAGTGACCGGTGAGTGTATACAGTACGTACCATGTGTGTGAATATACAGTACTGTGCAAAGCTTTGAGGCACCCTACCTTTTTTAAGGACAAACTGTTATAGATTTTGTTTATAGATTTCAAAAGTAAATGTTAGAGAAAAATGTTTGTATGTCTTTGAAGAAAGCGGTATATTACATAAGAGACACTTTTCAGACACAAAACACAATGAAGGCTGCTGGGTTTTGCTGCAAAAATAAGAAGCGAGTGCGAAAGTCAAAGTCTCCAGTAGAACTGTGGCTGGTTCTGCAAGATGCTCAATAAAACTTACCAGCTCATTTTCTTATAAAACTGCACACATTGTACCGGAGACTACTATTTTTATTTTTATTTTTTTGTCACACCGAATATTGATTTTTTTTTGTTACATTTACTACTGTTTACTGCTCTTAATATTTTTGTAAATGTAGAAACATTTAATTTCATTATTTTAAAGGCATCTTTGTTCTACAGCATTTCTTTGCATATGCTTAAAACTTTTGCACTGTACTATATATATATATATATATATATATATATATATATATATATATATATATATATATATATATATATATATATATATATAAAAAGTGAGTACACCCCTCACAGTTTTGTAAATATTTTATTAAATCTTTTCATGGGACAACATTGACGAAATGACTTTGCTACAATGTAAAGTAGTGAGTGAACAACTTGTATAACAATGTAAATTTACTGTCCCCTCAAAATAACTTAACACACAGCTATTAATGTCTAAACTGCTGGCAACAAAAGTGAGTACACCCCTAAGTGAAAATGTCCAAATTGGGCCCAAAGTGTCAATATTTTGTGTGGCCACCATTATTTTCCAGCACTGCCTTAACCCTGTTGGGCATGGAGTTCACCAGAGCTTCACAGGTTGCCACAGGAGTCCTCTTCCACTCCTCCATTACGACATCACAGAGCTGATGGATGTTAGAGACCTTGCGCTTCCGTTTGAGGATGCCCCACAGATGCTCAATAGGGTTTAGGTCTGGAGACATGCTTGGCCAGTCCATCACCTTTACCCTCAGCTTCTTTAGCAAGGCAGTGGTCGTCTTGGAGGTGTGTTTGGGGTCGTTATCATGTTGGAATACTGCCCTGTGGCCCCGTTTCCGAAGGGAGGGGATCATGCTCTGATTCGGTATGTCACAGTACATGGGGGCATTCATGGTTCCCTCAATGAACTGTAGCTCCCCAGTGCCGGCAGCACTCATGCAGCCCCAGACCATGACAGTCCCACCACCATGCTTGACTGTAGGTAAGACACACTTGTCTTTGTACTCCTCACCTGATTGCCGCTACACACACTTGACACCATCTGAACCAAATAAGGTTATCTTGGTCTCATCAGACCACAGGACATGGTTCCAGTAATCCATGTCCTTAGTCTGCTTGTCTTCAGCAAACTGTTTGCGGGCTTTCTTGTGCATCATCTTTAGAAGAGGCTTCTTTCTGGGACAACAGCCATGCAGACCAATTTGATGCAGTGTGCGGCGTATGGTCTGAGCACTGACAGACTGACCCCCCACCCCTTCAACCTCTGCGGCAATGCTGGCAGCACTCATACGCCTATTCTGCAAAGCCAACCTCTGGATATAATGCTGAGCATGTGCACTCAACTTCTTTGGTTGACCATGGCGAGGCCTGTTCTGAGTGGAACCTGTCCTGTTAAACCTCTGTATGGTCTTGACCACCGTGCTGCAGCACAGTTTCAGGGTGTTGGCCATCTTTATGTAGAGCAACAATTCTTTTTTTCATATCGTCAGAGAGTTCTTTGCCATGAGGTGCCATGTTGAACTTCCAGTGACCAGTATGAGAGAATGTGAGAGTGATAACACCAAACTTAACACACCTGCTCCCCATTCACACCTGAGACCTTGTAACACTAACGAGTCACATGACACCGGGGAGGGAAAATGGCTAATTGGGTCCAATTTGGACCCACCCACAATTGGGTGTACTCACTTTTGTTGTCAGCAGTTTAGACATTAATGGCTGTTTGTTGAGTTATTTTGAGGGGACAGCAAATTTACACTGTTATACAAGCTGTACACTCACTACTTTACATTGTAGCAAAGTGTCATTTCTTCTCTGTTGTCCCATGAAAAGATATAATAAAATATTTACAAAACTGTGAGGTGTACTCACTTTTGTGAGATACTGTATATATATATATATATATATATATATATATATATATATATATATATATATATATATATATATATATATATACACACACACGCACACACGCACACACACACACACACACAAAATAAAACAACAGCTCAGCTCAGTAATAAGAAGCAGCTCAGTGTACATATTTATTTACACACACACACACACACACACACACACACACACACACACACACACACACACACACACACACACACAATTGCCAGTTTATTATCTCCATGTAATAAAGTAATAAACGTCCAGCTGTTTGTGAATCACAGCTTAATAAACAGTGCATTGTTTTAATTAACAACTCTGTTCGTTTGGATCTTTAACACGAGCCCACAATCTAAACTGCTGTTAAAATGGAACGTCCTGTTAAAGTGAAGTGGTTCAAATAGTTTGTGGACTGTTATGATGTGTGAGATCTTTAACACGTTTTGATAGCACTGAGCAATAGGCGCGTGATTGCAATGGGTGTTTAGAGGCTGCTTTAACGAAGGCTATTTTTCAAGCAACACATAATTTCTTGACATGATGGATATACTGTCAGGGTGTGTTTATGAGGTGATTCTCTCGAGTAAATAGCGTCGCAGTAGAGGCACTCGCCGCTGCATTCTTACGAAAACCCAGCTCATGTGGTTCGCGCCTGGCTAAGAACACGGAGAGGAATTCAAATGATCACAGATTTGCAGGGTGGAAACTTACAGCTTAGCAATGTTATATCTCTATAGCACTTTCCCTCCGTGTCGCCATAGTAACTTACTAAGCCGCGTCTGATTCGTCCCTGGTGTCCACTCAGGCAGCATATATTATGGCCTATTTATAGGGTGGCTTTTTACCTTCTTTACACAGAGACAATGAAGGCTAATTCACTTTCTTAGGGTCAGCTGACCTTGTGACCTTTTTCCGTTTTGAGACAACAGTTGAGAGCGAGAGGAAGAGCGAGTAAGGGTAGAGAGAGAGAGAGAGAGAGAGAGAGAGAGAGAGAGAGAGAGAGAGAGAGAGAGAGA
Source organism: Cranoglanis bouderius (assembly GCA_023630585.1). Taxonomy (NCBI): domain Eukaryota; kingdom Metazoa; phylum Chordata; class Actinopteri; order Siluriformes; family Cranoglanididae; genus Cranoglanis; species Cranoglanis bouderius. The sequence goes on along the minus strand of CM042542.1, from coordinate 6,443,946 downwards.
GAGAGAGAGAGAGAGAATTTCCTGTTCTCTGGCTCAACATAAATAGCCGTGGCCAGTCAGATTGACATAATGGACCTAAACCACTCCGTGCTGTCACAGATTTCCAGCAGAGAAGGTGTCATCTTGTTAACGATAGCCTTACTTAGCTACATAACAAGCCTACTACTATTATTATAGCAGTATAAAACCTTTATTGCCTCTGTATTTTTTTTCCAACACACGTCACCCTGCTGTAACTGGTATTCGATGTGATCATTTTAACGGCTTCCTTCACCTAATCAATTTATGGAAATCCTATTTGTCAATACAGACCGCCGTCATTAAGTCATAGAGACATGAGGTTCTAATACAAGCTAACACACACCACATGAAAGCGGTACCGCCAACCAATAAGTAGGCTCTCCGGTGTCTGTGTGTTCACCAAAAGTTGTGAATGTAGCCACTCAGTCTTACGGAAGTTCTTGTGTTTTTAGCAGTCAGAATAACTCAGCGTGTCCCACTAACACGATTAGCATGACGCTCTGCGGTTTGAATCAAAAAATAACCAAACACCATTGTTTAAGCAGTTTATTTTGGTCGTTTGAAACCCCTATATTTAGCCACTGTGGCTTTTGAAGAGCATGGAAAAGGTGACTGAGTTTGTTTTTCACTGCAACATTTCCTGTGTGCTGCGAGGAGAGGAAAACCGCATGCTCTGTGACGCGACACCTCTACACACACAGAAAGGGCAAGTCAGAGGCGTGGAAAACAAGACAGCAGGAAGAGGCCAAAAAAAGAAGGAAAAAAAAACCTCAACTCATTGCTTGCTTTGTTAATCAGATCTAAAGAACGCTTTCCTATTGAGAGTTCAGGGGAACCAGCGCTGCTTTTGATATCAGCAATGCTGATACCGTTTCTGTGGTGAGATACAGTCATGATAAACTACTGCACATGTACGTCAGATTACAGTTATAACACTTAGGGTGTATACAGGACCAAATTAGACAAATTGAGCCATGGTAATGCTTGCATTTAAGATAAAATATTGATTTATTTCTATAAATCTATAGAACTTATAAGCACATAACTACAGAATAATGTGCATTTCAAAGAAAATTATGTACTTTGACTCACAGATATAAAAAGAATGCAATAAATAAAGTGATTTTGTCTGAAACATCCTGTTTCTGTGGAAATTGTTTGTACTATGTTAAAAAAAAAAATTTTAGTATTAGGTTATTTTGGGATATGCTGCTATATGGCAACAGTGTACAACAATGAGTATAGGCCTATTGGACATTTAATTGTTTTTTGTCTCTTCTAAAGCATTGCATTTGAAGTACATACTTCTTGCAACCAAAGTTTTTTTCTTGTCAAACTGATTTTTTTTTACTTTCACGCCGGTCTTTGCTAAAATACATCCACTGAGTGGAAGTTCTGTGGGCAGAAATGCCTTGCTGATGAGAAAGGTCAGAGGAAAATTGACAGACTGTTTCGAGCTGTCAGGAGCGCTAGGGTAACTCAAATAACCACTCTTTACAACCGTGGTGAGCAGAAAAGCATCTCAGAATGCATAACACGTCAAACCTTAACTTGGTTGGAAAACAACAGCAGAAGACCACATCGGGTTCCAGTCCTGTCAGCCAAGAACAGAAATCTCACCAAAACTGAAGAGTTGGAGATTAGAAAAACATCACCTGGAATTTTTTCAATCTTTAACTTCTGGGATTTGCATGGTCTGAGGAACCATGGTAATCAGTTGCGGGGATAATTTACATGTGGATCTTCTTAAAGCCGGCCCATCGCATAGATGGTGAGCTGAGTCAAACTCCAGTTTAAGATCCATGTGTGTTCAAGATAACAGCAAAGTCCTATATTCAGTACGCCTCACACAGACCACTGATAAAAAAAAAATACAACCCCAATTCCCAAAAAGTTGGGACGCTGTGTAAAGTGTAAATAAAAACAGAATGCAATGCTTTGCGAATCTATTCCTGCCTTTTGTTGCCCTGTCCCAACTTTTTTGAGATGTGTTGCTGCCATCAAATTCAAAATTACCTTCCTTTTTTTCTTAAAATGCTACATTTAATCACTACATCAGTTTAAACATTTGATATGTTTTCTATGTTCTATTGTGAATAAAATATGGGTTTATGAGATTTGAAAATCATTGTATTCTGTTTTTATTTACATTTTACACAGCGTCCCAACTTTTTTGGAATTGGGGTTGTAAAACCAGGAAACAAAACAAACAAATAAATGAAAAAAAGATAAATAAATAAAAATAAAAAAACACACACTTGGACACACAAAAATGTATATTCATGGGAAAAGGAAATTACACCCTCCTCCAATTCTAAGTTTTTATTCAACAGGGCCTAAACAACAATTGTGTGGTCCTCACTAACTTTTATGAACAAACAAATTACCTCAGATTTCAATATGTAGTCATTTTTTCCCAAAAAGTAAACCGACATCGAGAAACCCTTCCTACTTACACAGTCATTAAGAGACTTAGCAGCCAGGTGTTACTAATGAAATGCACAAGATTAGTTAATCATCAAGAATTGTGATTAACTCTGTAAAAGCAGAATGTTTGGCAGTTCGGTGTTCTAGACGTGTGTCTACATCATGCCACGAACAAAGGACGCCAGCCATGACCTCAGAGAGGCAACTGTAAAATAGGGTTTTATGATGCCTTAACATCTTTTTGGTCATCAGTAAAAGATCAGAGATGAGTGTTCAACCTCAGTACACACAAAGTGAAACTGAAAGAGATGTGAGGAAATTGTGATGGATGTGTCTGCAATGTGCTATAATCTATTTAGTCTTTTTTTTTTTTTTTAAATCAGGAAGTAAGACTAGAACACATCCTTCCACAGACTATGTACTGTAGCTGAGAGAAACACCGATCTAGCATGTGCTTTAACAATTGATATTTTCCATCTCCTGTGTGTGAAAAGATAATTGCTTCCAGATTATCTGAGTTTATATTGGATTTCAGAGTGACCCCTGCTGATAGCAAGTTGGAAAAAAAAAAAGTGGTGTCCTATTTGGGAAGCCTATGAAAGTAGGTAGCCTACTCAATTTCCATTAACCACACATATAAAGCCCTCTATAAATCCATAGGTAGCATTGAGCAGTGTGTTCCAAACATATCCGCAATTAACGAGAGGTCAGCTTGTCTACTCTACAGCGCTGAAAGCTCCACATCGCACGACCAAGGTTGCTATGGGGACTGGAAGAAGTGCTTCAGCATGCTCCTGAAGAAGGTATTGAGAATGTGTTCCAATCAGTGGGTATGAAAAAGGAATGTGTTGGCAAGGTTGACCTCTCTCCACCTCGTACTCTCACTTTCCTTCTCACCCCAGGGTCAGGCTGACAGCGTGGACTGTTGAGTTATTTTAATCGACTTGTAGTTTTCTTCGCCAAGCGCATGCCTGGCAGGCACGGTCCTCTCTGTGGATAGGATCAGTCATTTTTCCCAGCATCGGTTGTGACACTGGCCACACCAGACTTTGGATCTCTGCTCTTTCAGTATGGCTGTAGCAATTTGGAAACGTGGCCACAAGTCTCGGAACCCGCAGGGAGGAATGGACGGCTGGGCTGAGTGACAGCGCCATCGCTGTGGCCGTCTGGTTGCAATACTTACACACACACACACACACACACACACACACACACACACACACACATACACACATTGCGTGCTGCTGGAAGTGCAGGTCACTATCACTCTGAGTGACACAACAGTTCCAGAAAAAACAAGCGCCGGAGGTTTGGAGCTCTGAATAACTCCAGCGGAAGCTATGTGACTAAGCCATGCAGACATTTTAATTGCTCCTTAATGACATGAAAATCTTTTACAAACTTCTGACAGAACAAAAAAGAAAAAAAAAGAAAAGAAACGACTCAGACTGATGATGTCGTTGAGAACCTTTTTTTCTTCAAATGCCCTCCTCGTTTCATTCCCTTCGCTTCTTTCTCTTCTTGTTACTTGTGCCTGCTCTAAGCGCACCTCAGACAAAATGCCAAGGTGAAGATTTGACACAAAGGTCTACAAAAGGACATGAGAACACTGACACAATTTAGGAGGACAGGAAGAGACTGAGGAACTGCAAAAAATGGAGGTTTAAACTTTTGAGAGAGAGTGTAATATGGATTGGCAAATGACCCCAGGCAAAGCAGCCCAGAAAAAAACCCCCCAAAAAAACAAAGACAACAAAACATGGCTCGGGTAATGTGTTTTTGCTGTAAGTGTCATCTGGCGGGTTTACTGAGACGAGTGATTGAGTGTCGAAGCTTCTCGTGAGCTTTTTTTCCCCTCTCGCCATCTGGGTGCAACATCAAACGATCCGAACGTCAACAGCATTCTCTGAAATCCATATCAGAGAGCTCAGACATCAAATTCTACAATTGCATATTGGACTAGATGTCTCATATGATACAGAACATGGTAAATAATTAGCTAGAGGTCCATTACTCAGTGCATGAACAACTATAATTGCACACTAGAGCTTTTCATAACTGCATGGTGTTAAAGGAATGTCAAATTTATACATTTATCCCAAATACTGTAGAGTCGATTAGCCAAGACATGTTTTTGTGTCTGATATTTGCTTTTTGCCCTGATGCTACAAAGAAAAAGTAGTGGAATAAAAATAGCGGAAGGACTTTTTCTCACAAAATCATTTGCATAAATATATGCCTGAAACTATCCTTAAACAAAATCCTGTTTTTAACCCCTAAAAAACCCTGGATTATTATTTGGTTATTCACTTTAAAGCATATTATTCATTATGCATTATTTAGTAATTATCAGTGAAACTGATAGCCAATGCCTCCTACGAGTTTAAGGGATTAAGTAGTATCACAGACTTGCTAATGTGGTTACTGCAGGGGTTCTCACATATTTTACAGCCAGGGACAGGGTTGCTAGGTCTCAGCAAAATTTCCAGCCCGACTCAATTTCAAAAACCACACAAAAAGACTTGAAAGTAGCTTAAAAAGTTCATGTTTTCTTACTCTTTGCATAGTAAATAAGTTCACCATGGTGCATATGCATTTTTATTTTTGCAGTATTTGTAATACACCTTTGTATAATTGCCTGGTACTGGTACTGTTATTATCCACTCCACAATCTAATCTTCCTCTCCCAGTCTTTGGAATATATCTTACAACAGAAATGTCATAGACACTGTCCGCACTTACACTTTCCCTTTGTTTGCCATAGCCTTTGTTTGCTTTGTCTGATATTAGCAGATTACCCCCCCACCCCCACCCCTATCCCACCCCAAACAAACAAACAAACAAAAAAAAACACCTGTGGTCTTGCTTTTTCTCCACCCCAACCTTGTTCCAAAACCCAATTTTGTGTCAAAACCAAGACCCTGTCAAACCCTTCCAGTCGAAAAAAGGTCAGAAGGTGTTTTTTGTTATCTGTAATTTTCTTTAACAGCAGCTCTGAGTGTAGTTCTGGCTGCAAGGCAAATCACAGGCTTATATTAATATGCTAGTTCTAATGATGTTACCGTTTCTATAGGAACAGCAAATTCACAGGGACTTGTATGACGGATGCTCTACATAAGTCTAAAAATAGATTTAGTCTTATAACAGATTACAAACTTCATTTTGTAACCAACAAAACGTAATCAATGATATGGAGAAGCTTTCTGTAAGGACATGGATGTGTAACATTTATGGAAGGAGTCTCCAGTGTCAGTGCTTTGTAACAGTCAGTAAGTTTTCCGCCATGGGAAAGTCTTCAGGAGGAGAGACTTTGCACTTTCTGGTCTTTTTTGTTTGTTTGTTTGATTGATTGATTTCAGGAGAGACAGAAAAAGAGAGGCTGCTAAGGGAACAACTGTTTACAACTTCTATAACAAGTGATGACGTGTTGTTTTTTATTGTAAAATAATCAAATTTCACGTGGCAACAGTATCTCCACATTGTGTTAGGCTGCATCACTCCACCCAATCCATCATTGATTATTTGTATATAAAAGCATGACCCTAAGCCAGTTTCTAATCTAAAGTTCAATAACTTAAAAACAATAATAAAAAAAAAGTAGTGTCAATTTCAGTATTTATTGAAACATGCTGTTAATGATACAAAGTGACTTAATGACTTAATGTAATATAAAATGAACAAAACTTTACTTTTATATTTTTGCTTGGTATCATTTCTCTGTGCTTTATGTCTGTGCTTATACCAGAAAGCTGGAAGTTACAACCTAAAAGTTCTAGTATGTTTTAAATAGCATCTTAGAACCTTTTCTGAAAAGAGTCTAACTAAAGAAAACTTTATTGTGCTGACTTCAGCATTTTTTGCTAGAGCGTATTCATGGATGAACTTAAATTTGAACTTAGACTAACCCTGCTATTTTACTCAATGTTGTTTGAGGCAAATGAAGTGCAAGTACTTGAAATTTTTAAGGTTTATTAGGCTTGTCATTACAAATATGGGACACTAAACCCATGTCCTGACTGATCCACCACATTTAGAGTAAGTGGAAAATTGTATGAATAATCATGAATGTATGATTTATTTATTTTATTTTATTTTTTTGCTGAAACATTCATTTTATTGTCTAGGACACCATGCTTGCTAGGAGGAATATTTTATTGTGATATTTTAGGCTAGTGGTTTAGTATCCCACTAAACCAACTGTGGGAGGTGGTTGGAACGGATACGTTTCTGGTTAAAGGAGGGGTTAAAGGCCTTTTATAAAACAATACAGCAACCGTGTAAAGGGAGGAACATGTAACACTAAACCATTCAGGATTAAATATCTCTGTTCCACTGCTGTGACCAACAACTTCCTCTCAAATAAATGATACAAGATAGAATTACTTTAAGCAGTCGACTTATCATCAGGATATGTAATGTATAGATCACTATAGGCACAGAAGGTGTATATTATTCGCATGAATTTAAAACCATTAGTCCATAAATATACAGTATAAGGTCCTGTATACCGAAGAAGTTGTCCACAAGAAAAAGCCACCGATCCAGGTTTTTAATCTAATGAGCGCAAAAAGCAGTGGCATGTTTTGAAGTTAACGGTGACAGCCACAGGAATCGCAAGAGAAAGTTCACCACATGCCTCATTTCTGTCAGAATAAATTTCCCTCTCCCTGCAAAAGTCTACGTGGAAAAAAAAAAGTAGAGGTACGTCTTTTATACATTAGCACTGATGTTTCTTAGATCTTTAAGACTCCAGCAGGGAAACAGGCAGACTCAGAGGAGCTGAACCTCACGCAGCACTAGAACCTGGTGCAAGAAGAATGACATTTAAGTGAAAACATCACACTGCCTTCTTGCTCTTTCATCTCCCTCATTTGTTGATAGACAGGTGCAAACGTTGCTGGCTTTTACACAATTTCCCTATTATTAAAGAGTAAGTCACTAAGCCAGAGCTCCTGCGTTTGCTTTGTTCCTATTTTAAAACCGTGCACTTTTGAAATACACGATGTCAGAGTTTGAAAGAGAATAACGCATTTGAAATGCTGGGAGGGAAAAGCAGCAGTGTCAATAATTTATCGACTTGCCAAGAAAATGGTGAGCTTAATTTTGAATGCTAGTAATTGATGCATTCACATTTGGAATTGCCAGATTGGTTGTATATTGTATTTATTCTTAATCTAATGATTTGCAGTTTGCACTCCCATCTTATTATATAATGCTTACAGGTGCATCTAAAAAAAATTAGAATATCGTGGAAAAGTTCATTTTTTCCCATAATTTAATTAAAAAAGTGGAGCTTTCATATATTCTAGATTCATTACACATAAAGTGAAATATTTCAAGTCTTTTTTTTGTTTTAATCTTGATGATTACGGCTTACAGCTCATGGAAATGAGATACTGGAAAAATCCACTATCTCAAAAATATTAGAATAAAGAATTTATAATACAGCAATGTCGACCTGAGACGAGCTCTAATCAGCTAATTAACTCAAAACACCTTTTTACTCAAAACACCGTTGCTCAATGGTCCAAAGGTCCACTTAATTAAAGTAAATTTTGCATTTAATTTGGAAATCAAGGTCCCAGAGTCTGGAGGAAGAGTGAAGAGGCACAGAATCCAAGTTTCTTGAAATCCAGTGTGAAGTTTCCACAGTCAGTGATGATTTCGGGTGCCATGTCACCTGCTGGTGTCGGTCCACTGTGTTTTCTCAAGTCGAGAGTCAATGCAGCCGTCTACCAGGAGATTTTAGAGCACTTCATGCTTCCATCTGCTGACAAGCTTTATGGAGATGCTGATTTCCTTTTTCAGCAGGACTTTTCCTTTGCCCACAGTGCCAAAACTACTAGTAACTGGTTTGCTGACCATGGTATTACTGTGCTTGATTGGCCAGCCAACTCGCCTGACCTGAATTTTGTCAAGAGGAAGATGAGAGACACCAGACCCAACGATACAGACAAGCTGAAGGCCGCTATCAAAACAACCTGGCCTTCCATAACACCTCAGCTGTGCCACAGGCTGATTGCCTCCATGCCACGCCACACTGATGCAGTAATTCGTGCAAAAGGAGCCCCGACCAAGTATTGAGTGCATAAATTAACATACTTTTCAGAAAGTCGACATTTCTGTATTATAAATTGTTTATTCTAATATTTTGAGATACTGTGTTTTTGATTTCCATGAGCTGTAAGCCGTGATCATCAAGAATAAAACAAAAAAGGCTTGAAATATGTCACTTTATGTGTAATGAATCTAGAATACATGAAAGTTCCACTTTTTGAATTAAATTACGGAAAAAACGAACTTTTCCACGATATTCAAATTTTTTGAGATGCACCTGTATATTCTCTCATGGTTAAAGACTGTATTTTCTTACATCTTTATTATTTTGTCTGTAATGATTGCTGTAGAATTGTATAAAGAATATATTTTAAAATACATCTTCACACACTGGCATTATTCCTTATTGTAGCTATATAAAGTTAGATCATTAATTCATCCTCATTTGTTTGCAACATATTAATGTATCTTCACCTTAGATAATAGGACACACATTGACATCACTTTGTAGTCCTTAATAGTTTGTAGAACAAGGTTTTAATAAAGTATTATCAATTATTTGTCATTTTTCACATAACTGATCTCCAGTTATGCAATACATAGTGAATAAACCTTTAACAGGTGTCTGAGTTGTGCTTTATTTAACAAACAACAAGACCCATTATATCTGCTCTGTTCCTTAAAATTTTGTGTATATACACCAATCTACTAACTATTCAATGAATTAACTGTATACAGTATGTATACAATTGTATACATATATTTAATATTTAATACAGTATTCTCCAGCTCTATATTTTGGATCATTATGGTATGTTTGTGTTCCTACAATCTAATCTGTGTCACAAAAAATGTGTCGCTATTTATTGACAGTTTAGTCAAAAGCATTCAGATACATAAGATTGTACCATTTTTTCTGTATGAATGCAGAGTTAATCCCATGCTGACAGCCTAGTTTCTGAGTCCCACATCATCTTGAAAAGGTCAGCCGATGAGTCACCCAGAAAGCCCACGTCTAAAAAAACAGCAGCATTCTTCACTATAGATGCACAAACAATTGAGATGTCGCCTACAGTATACAGTTAAACTTTTCTAAGACAGGTCACAGTCCAGTGCGGTTGGGGGAAAATACAGAAACCCACCTACCCAGGGGAAAGTTTTAGTGTGTGAAAGTGTGACAGTATGGTATAAACGTATATACTAATTATAATCTGCAGACCACCAATTTGCTCCAATAGAATAGAAAAGAATAGATTAAAATACAATAGCTGAATTGTCATTGTACAGTATAATAAAGTTATGTTTGCATCTCCCTATAACTAATTACACTGCCTCGCATATTCAGTATTCACTACATTTTGTATTGTTACAACCTGGAACTGAAATTGACATAAAATAGTCCATAATATTAAGGTTGGAAAATCAATATACAGGGTGTTTGAAAAGTCAGGAACCAATGACAGTTAAACTACATATACATGATTTTGTATTTACCATTTATTTACTTATTGTTATATATATATATTTTTGCTTTTAGGTGAAAAATGGCATTACATTGTATGAAAGGGTAAAGATTAGGGTAGAGGGTGCTTCTTCGAGCTTGGTTCTTAGTACTGTCATTGGTTCCTAACTTTTCGAATACCTTGTATTTAAATGGTTTTCAAAGAATGTTATGATTGCACATATTACAAGTATTCACCTTGTTGCTGTGAAACCCTAAAGTGTTATATCACCAGAAGTAGGCTGGACACAGTTGCGGTCAAAACTCCGTCACTTTATTCAGCACACATGTGGAAAGGACACAGGGTAACACAAAAGCTTTTAGAAGGCTTCGAGTCTTCGCGGGATATCGTGGTAAAGTTTATACACACTCTCAAAATCGTTAGCGCTAGCAGAAAGAAAAACACACACTTAACAACAGAAAGGAAAAATGGAAAAAACAGCATCCAGAAATAAACACCTTTAACAAAATAGTGGTCACTACATAAAGTGTGCTAACTAAACAGCGCTAACCGAAAATCAGACACAAGTGCACGTAAACTTATCACCGAGATGTGTAAATAGAAAGAGGGCTTGAGAGGAAGTCGGAATCCAAGGTACTTAGCTTAAAGGTCAATGCCGTGAGAATCAGTCCAGAATTCAGTTGCTCAGTAAGGTAAGATTTGGGAAAAACAAACAATACTTCGCGTCCAACCTGTAACACAAAAGTCCTTAAATAAAGTGTTTGTGAAATTGAAGACAGGTGCGCGGGATTAGAAAGAGGGTGATTGTGACCGTGGTAGTGTGTGGGTGTTTTGGGTGTTGTAGTCCCTGGCGGCCATGTTTGTAGGCCGCCGAGCTTGCTGGGAAATGTAGTGTGGAGTGTGTGAATGAGAGTTCTGGTAATTGAAGTCGCGCTTTTTGCGCGACCTAACAGAGCCCCCCCCCAAAGGGCTCACTCCGGGAGCCTCTCCTTGCCTGGGTCGACCTCTGGGTCTAGGTTTTGGGTATTCTGGATGGATGCGGTGAAATTCGTCCACCATTTCAGGGTCCAGCATGTCCTTAGCCGCCACCCAGCTCTGTTCCTCGGGCCCGTACCCCTCCCAGTCAATGAGGTACTGAAGTTTTCCTTGACGTCGCCGGGATTTTAGAATCTGATGAATCTGATAGGCCGGTTGTCCGTCAACTTCCTGTGGGGGAGGTGGATTAGAAGGGTTTTGAGAGGTGAGGATGCCTGTGTGGAAGGGTTTCAGGAGAGAAACGTGAAACGAGGGGGCAATGCGCCAATGTTTGGGGATGGCTAGTCTGTAGGTTACCTCATTGATGGGCCTGATGACTTTGAAGGGGCCGAGATAACGAGGACAGAGCTTCTGGCAGGGATGTCTGAGGTGCAAGTTTTGGGTGGAGAGCCATACCCGTTCACCGGGTTGGTAGCGTGGTGTTACCTGTCGGTGGCGATCCGCCTGGGCTTTTGATTTGGAGGCTGCTTGTTTTAGTCTCCTATGGGTGCTTGCCCAGACCTGTTCACTGCGGTTAAACCATTCGTTTACGGCTGGTGCGTCCGTGGCTGTGGCATCCCACGGAAACAAAGGGGGCTGATATCCTAGCACGCATTGGAATGGGGTCAGGTTAGTGGCAGAATGGCGGAGTGAGTTCTGGGCGTATTCCACCCATGGCAGGAAGCGGGCCCAATCAGAGGGATTTTTGTGACAAAACGAACGGAGCATCCTTCCGACTTCTTGGTTAACCCGTTCCGCTTGCCTGTTGGATTCAGGGTGGTATCCCGACGTAAGGCTCACATTCACTCCCAATTTACCCATAAAACCGGACCATACGCGAGATATAAACTGCGGTCCCCGATCGCTAACTATGTCTTCGGGGATCCCAAAATAACGAAATACGTGTGTGAATATCAGTTCTGCTGTGTGGAAGGCTGATGGTAGATTGGGCAAGGAAACTAGACGGAGGGATTTGGAGAACCGATCTAAAATAACAAAAATGGTGGTGTGACCCAGAGAATTGGGGAGGTCCGTGATGAAATCTACTGCGAGATGTGACCAAGGTCGTTGAGGAGTGGGTAGTGGCATGAGTTGGCCGGCAGGGAAGGTTCTGGGTACCTTAGTTTGGGCGCAGATGTCACAAGATTTGACCGCCTGTTGTATTTCTTGGGCCATATTGGGCCACCAGTACTTGTGGGACAAAAGGTGGTAGGTGCGTAGGGAACCGGGGTGAGCGGTACCGGGAACCGTGTGAGCCCATCTTATTAACCGGGTTCTATAGGTAGGAGGGACAAACAATTTTGTGGGAGGACAAGCCGACGGTACGTACTTACGTGGGAATTTGTGAAGTAAGCTGTCGAATTCCCAGTGCACATTACCGACAAAACAGGAGGGAGGTAGGATGTGGTCGGGTTTGGAAGGTTGTGAATCCCTAGTGTGGAGACAGGAAAGGGCGTCCGCCTTGTGGTTCTTAGACCCGGGGCGATAAGAAAGGGTAAACTGAAACCGTGCGAAGAATAGGGACCAACGTGCTTGGCGAGGGTTTAGTCGTTTGGCGGTGTGCAGATATTCTAAATTCTTGTGATCTGTGAAAAGGGTAAACGGGTGTTCTGCCCCCTCTAGCCAGTGTCGCCACTCCTCCAAAGCTAATTTTATCGCTAGCAGTTCACGATCTCCCACGTCATAATTCTGTTCTGCCGGCGATAGTTTTTTCGAAAAGAAGGCGACGGGGTGAAGTTTTGGTTTTTCCCCTAGATGTTGGGATAATACGGCCCCCACCCCTGCCTCAGAGGCATCTACTTCTACTACGAAGGGACGAGAAGGGTCTGGGTGCTTGAGGATAGGAGCCGTGGTGAAAGCCGCTTTGAGTCTGGAAAATGCCCGCTCGGCCTCGTGGTTCCAAACCAGACGGCGAGGACCACCCCGCAACAGAGAAGTAAGGGGTAGGGCAATAGAACTAAAACCCCGGATAAAGCGTCTGTAAAAGTTGGCGAAACCCAAGAAACTTTGGAGCTCCTTGATGGTCGTAGGAGTGGGCCATTGTGTTACCGCCGTGACCTTACTTTTGTCCATGGCCACTCCCTCGGGGCTAATGACATAACCCAGGAAGGTCGTAGTGTTAGTGTGGAACTCACACTTTTCTGCCTTTACATAGAGTCCATTTTCCAGTAGGCGTGTGAGAACCTGGCGTACCTGAGACACGTGGATTTTGTAGTTGGGGGAGTAAATCAAAATGTCGTCAATATAGGCCACCACGAATTTTCCTAACATGTCCCTCAGCACGTCATTAATTAGGCATTGGAATACTGAGGGCGCGTTAGTTAGCCCATACAGCATTACGAGGTATTCGTAGTGACCTGTTGTTGTGCTGAAGGCGGTCTTCCACTCATCCCCTTCCCGGATACGCACCAAGTTGTACGCGCTACGGAGGTCCAACTTGGTGAAATATCGGGCTTCACGAAGTTGTTCTAAGGCGGAAGGGACGAGTGGAAGGGGGTAGGGATATTTCACCGAGGCGCGGTTGAGCCCTCGGTAGTCAATGCAAGGACGAAGGCCCCCTCCCTTCTTGGCCACGAAAAAGAAGCTGGCTGCTGCCGGGGAGGTGGAGTGACGAATATATCCCTGTTGGAGAGCCTCCTGAATGTATTCGGACATGGCTTTATGTTCTGCTTGGGACAGGGGATATATATGTCCACGTGGCGGAGTCATACCCGGCAGGAGGTCTATGGAACAGTCATATGAACGATGGGGTGGAAGACCGCTAGCCCTGAGTTTACTAAATACCTCCTTGAGGTCGCTATATTCGTGGGGTATACAGACGGTGGGTGTGTTTTCAGGGCTTTCAACGGATGTAGTTGCCACAGTGAGTGATAGGGTGTTTAGGCATTGTTGGTGACAGAAGGGTGACCAGTTGAGTATTTGCTGGTTGGCCCAAGAGATGTGAGGGTTATGTTTTCTCATCCACGGTAAGCCCAAGACCACGGGGTATCGGGTAGACTTGATAACCCAGAAGGATAATTCTTCGTGGTGGAGAGCGCTGACACGAAGCCCCAGGGTGTGTGTGTAGCGGGTGATGTTTCCGATGGGCGTACCGTCGATGGCCTGAATTTTAAGCGGTTGAGGTAGGGGACGAGTGTCTAGGTCAAGCTGACACACTATTTCCTCGTCGATGAAGTTGCCCGCTGCTCCGGAGTCGAGCATGGCTGTAACAAGAGTACAGACACCTGAATGTTCAAGGTAGACGGGTAGAGTAAAAGAACATGAAGCAACATCAGGAATCTGACTCACCGGGGTTGAACGGGTGCGTTGTCCGCCCCTCGTCGGAGTTATGCTTGTGGGGCGGACAGGGCAGGAATGAAGAGAGTGATCAGCGCGGCCACAGTAGAGACATAGATTCTCTCGGCGTCTCCTTTCTTTCTCGTCGGGGTCCAGTTTTGCATGGCCGATCTGCATGGGTTCGTCGCTAGCGGGGAGTCGGGTTGATTCAGGGTGCTGAGATGAATGCCTACGGCTGTAAAGAAGTTGATCGAGGCGAATGGCGAGATCAATCAACAAATCTAGGTTAAGAGGCTCATCGCGGCAGGCCATCTCAGTGACTATGGCGGGATTGAGGCCCTGACGGAAGACAGCTTTTAACGCCACGTCATTCCAGCCGCTACCCGCAGCGATAGTCCGGAATTCTAACGCGTAATCCGCCACTCGAAGTGAGCCTTGCCTCAGTGTTAGGAGCCGTTCCCCGACTTCCTGGTGATCGGGGGCGTGGTCAAACACCCGCCGGAACATGGAGACAAAGGTGTCATAGGAAGCAACCGTCTCTCCCCCTCGTTCCCTTACTGCCGCCGCCCACTTTAATGCCTTGCCTGTTAATAAGGAGATGAATCGCGCCACTTTCTCATGATCCCCCATTTCCCCACAACAGTCAAAGTATAAGGAGCATTGTAAGATGAAACCCTTACATAATCCAGTGTCACCGTTGTACTTATCGGGTACGGGCATAGGCAGCCGAGGTGTGGAAAAGGAGGTGGGCGCGGCGCGCTGCGTTGCTGTAGCCGTGACTTGAGAGAGAAGTTGAAGATTCTGATCCATTTCTCCCAAGCGTTGTTGTTGCGCGTTGATAATTTGACCGTGGGCTGCGATTGCTTGACGAATTTCCTCCGCTGCGTCCATGTCGAGGCGAAGTATTCTGTTATATCACCAGAAGTAGGCTGGACACAGTTGCGGTCAAAACTTCGTCACTTTATTCAGCACACATGTGGAAAGGACACAGGGTAACACAAAAGCTTTTAGAAGGCTTCGAGTCTTCGCAGGATATCGTGGTAAAGTTTATACACACTCTCAAAATCGTTAGCGCTAGCAGAAAGAAAAACACACACTTAACAACAGAAAGGAAAAACGGAAAAAACAGCATCCAGAAATAAACACCTTTAACAAAATAGTGGTCACTACATAAAGTGTGCTAACTAAACAGCGCTAACCGAAAATCAGACACAAGTGCACGTAAACTTATCACCGAGATGTGTAAATAGAAAGAGGGCTTGAGAGGAAGTCAGAATCCAAGGTACTTGGCTTAAAGGTCAATGCCGTGAGAATCAGTCCAGAATTCAGTTGCTCAGTAAGGTAAGATTTGGGAAAAACAAACAATACTTCGCGTCCAACCTGTAACACAAAAGTCCTTAAATAAAGTGTTTGTGAAATTGAAGACAGGTGCGCGGGATTAGAAAGAGGGTGATTGTGACCGTGGTAGTGTGTGGGTGTTTTGGGTGTTATAGTCCCTGGCGGCCATGTTTGTAGGCCGCCGAGCTTGCTGGGAAATGTAGTGTGGAGTGTGTGAATGAGAGTTCTGGTAATTGAAGTCGCGCTTTTTGCGCGACCTAACATAAAGTTAGTTCTGGTGCAACGAGTTCCCATCAGAACTCATATAATTAGTTGAATGGAGTCCACCTGTGTGCAATTAAAGTGTCACGTGATAAATATACCTTTTCCCGGAAGGCTCCAGAGAATGTAAGGGAACATAACATCATGGATATCAAGGATCTATCCAAACAAGTCTAGGACAAAGTTCTGGAAAATTATTAATCACAGTTTCGTTATATAAAAAAAAAGAATATGGCACAACCGTGACTCTACCAGGTAAGTAGGTCATTGATCAAGCAGAGAAGCAACCAAGAAGCCAAGGTAACTCTGAAGGGGTTGGAGTTCGAAGAACTCTACAGTTCGTAGAAGCTGTTCACAGACCAACCAAAGCATGGACACTCATCAAAAGCTAAGAGAGAAGAAAGCCATTACTGGTCTGCTGTGGGCAAAATATGGCAGCACTATGTTTGGCAAAATCCCAACACTGCTCATCACCCTCTGATCACTGTCTCCATGTAGAAGCATGGTGGTGGTAGCATCATATTGTGGGGGTGTTTTTCATCAGTAGGAAATGGGAAATTGGTCAGGATTGAGGGCAAGATGGATGAAGCCAAATACAGGGCAATCCTAAAACCTGTTCCAGTCTACAAGAGACATGAGACTGTGGTGGGGGAGGGGATGGGGGTAGTTCATAGTTTACTGTCCAACAAGACCCTAAGCATACCACCAAAGCTAGACTGGAGTGGTTCAAAAACTGAATGTTTTAGAACAGAACAGTCAAAGCCCAGCCCTAAATGTGAGTGAGAATCTGAGTCATGACTTGAAATTTCAGTTTACCCACTGGTCTCCATTCAATCTGACAGAGCTTGAGCAATTTTGCATGAAAATTAGGCAAAAATATTAGGATCAGGTGTGCAAAGCTGATAGAGACATATCCTAGAAGATGTGTCTGTAATTGCAGTCAAAGATGGTTCTACCAAATAGATTATTGACCCAGGAATGCTGAATACATACAGTATGCAACCAACAAATGTATGCTTTTTTGTTTATTTAACCTTTGTGTCACAATAAAATGAATAAACAGTATTGCACCTTCACATTTTAGGCATACTGTGTAAACCAAATGGTAAAAATCCCAATGAGGTCTATTTCAATTCCAGGTTGTAACACTAATAGTGGAAAAGTTCAAGGGGGTGAATACTTGCAAGGCACTGTAGGTCATGTCCTGTCTGGGAGACATGGGTTGAGGTGTGAAATTAAATATTGCACAACTGATGATTCAAATAAAATTCCTCAGTGGACTTCTATTTTTCTATCAAAAAATTTAAGAATATACTATGGTAAAGAGTCTACAAGCATGCCAACAAATCTCCAAATTATGGTATATTATTCCCAACAGATTATTGCTTGTATTGTGTAAAAGAAATTCTGCAAAGTTGATTATTATTATTATGCCATTGAGATAAAATTGTCTTATATAACATTGTTAGCCATACCCAGCATATATCTCTCTCATAACTCCCATAGTTCAAGGCTTGCAAAGAAAGTGGCCTTAATACAGATTTAGTGCACTTTAATGACATACTTCATAATGCGTTTGGTCAATGATCTGTAAATCATCTATTCTACCCCAATATTCTCTTCCTGTCATGTAACACAGAGGGCTGCCTCACTGATGAGATTCCTGCACTCCAGGCATAGTAACAGGCTGTAAAAAGAACCATGAGTCATGGTATTTTAGCAGAGGGGAAGGGGTGTGTGTGAGTGGAAATGATATGGCAATGTTAGTTGTTAGTGAGTCCTGGTGGCTGGCTGGAGTTTCATCCTCCTCTTTATGGTTTGGATAGATGCTCCTCTGTGGGTGTGATGTGAAATCAGTTTTACTGTTGCCTCGCATGTTTTAAATTATATGGATTTGGCTGTAAGAGACTCTGATCTTGTTCCGATCTGGTAATATATACTAATAGAAAGAGCACCTCCTATTGGTCACAGATCAAACCCTAGGAATTAGGCAAATACTGCTGCTCTCCACCCTTTATATATATATATATAGTGACACAACGTTTCCAATGAAACTGGTCGTTTCCAACTTTGTTTGCACAAATAAAGAAGGTCAACTCTCAAATATACTGCTTCTCTGGAAACTTTATGTACTATGCTCAAGTTACACTACATCCACTTTTATTAACAAAGTGCATCACATTATTGAGTACATCACACTAGGAGTCATTTGGTTTGGTCTTCTTTCTTCTGATGATGTTCTCCCAATAAAATAAATGTTTCAACTCAATCTTTTGGAGGCTTGTGAGTTTTTTCATACCAGTAAATGGTTCCTCACCTAGGGTTAGAAGAAGTTGAGACTAGAGGTCTACATCTGGACAGGGATCCTGCAGACAACAAAAGACAAAAAAAAAATCAGGAAAGTGGGAGGTTTTTACTTTCATGGCATGAGCAAGTTGTCAGATATGAGGCTCAAATAAAGACCACATGCACTAACATGAACATGCATGGAAAGTGCCTGGTCAGGTTTGCGGTGGTTATGATAGGCTACTAGTTCATTTATATTTTGGGAAATGGAACCAACTGAGGGGGGCACAGTGGCTTAGTTGTTAGCAGGTTTGCCTCACATCTCCGAAGTTAGGGTTCAAATCCTGCCTGTGTGCGCAGAGTTATGCCCCGAGTTCCCTGGAATAGGCTCCAGACTCCCATGCGACCCTATGTAGGATAAGTGGTATGGAAAATGAGTGGATGAGTGGCATCATCCATGTCACTTTTTAGCTTGACATGACAGACACTGCCAATGTTGTTGGATATTTTTGTGTGCAGGTACAAACAAAAACATAACTGCGTGTGCGGGGTTAAAAGAATTCCCAAGCACATCCCTAGTTGAGACCAATTATAAACTAGGTTTATAAGGACAATTGAGTGAGCAGAATTCACATACCATATTGACAGTCCTGGCTCTTCCAGTATTTCCGGGGGCATAATGGTAGGTTGAAAAAAAAAATTCAGGCCATGCCCACTTTGGATCAGATACAACTACCTACAATGATTTTGCGTTGCAACCGTAGTATACATAAATTTAAATGTGAAATTATTTCCCACCTTGCTTATTACAGGACACAATTCTTTCTGAGCACTTACCTTTAGTCAAAGAGCATCTTTCAGGAAGATTGCAGTCTTCCTCTCTCATGTCACCTCCCTTGACTAGTTTTGGCCACTTCATCCCAAGTGTTTAATTAGGCTGATAAAAGCAGAGTAATGTTCTTGTTTAATGCTGGTCCAGTGGCTGAATCCGATGTTTATCTCTGCTTAAAGTTTTCCCTTTTCCTTTTTGAGATAATAATGCTCTCTACTGATGTGACCTGAAGGTTAACCAGATTAGGACTGGACCCTGAGGCCAGAAATCTCTCCAGAAATAAAGATTAATAATTGATTGCTGAGACCCAGATAAACTGTTAGATTATACAAATTAATTAGTTGCAAGTTGCTGGTGAGATGTTTTCTCTTTGATACACATTTGCATTTAGTAAGCCACTGCTTCCATAATTTGAAAGGTTTTTATGTTACATCTTCATTTTATAGAGATGTAGCAAGACATTTTTTTTTCCTTTATCAGCTAAACCCAAGGTGTCATATTGAGTGCCTGTGAGCGTGGCAGATCTCTGACATTCCAAGCCCTCAGTGTGCCTGACTGAATGGAGATCTGTCAGGCTGGAATGAAGATGTTTCTGCACAGTCTATCAGTCTTATGGGACCAGCTCACTCAAGCCTGTCTCATCTCGATGTCCTTTGCTAGCAGTTGCCGTGGAAACCTAGAGGTAACAATTCAGAAGCTTGGAAAGTGAAGAACAATATTGAATCCAGTGTCTGAATGCACCACACAAGGACATCGGTTCCCTCACATCTTTATACAGATCCCTCAGCAAACATCACAGCACAGCTTGAGTTCTTCTTAAATGCCAGAATATGAGCTCAGAATGAGTTTTTTCCCCTTGCTTTTTCCCAAAATTCTTTTAGAATAAAATGTACATTCCAGCAATGCCTTGTTAATTATTGTACAAGGACACAAAATCAAAGCTAGCGAAAACTCCTTTTTATAAATCAGATTTCTTTTAACTTCATGGTCTGAGATGTGAAGGAGTTCCTGACTTCACACCCATTGCAGAATCAACAGGTCATGTGATACCAAGCTGCATACTCACATACAGTACATTCTCAGAAATCATGGCACCAGAATGTACTTTTCCTTAGTGAAATCTCTGGGGTGGTACCATCAAGAGTACATCTTTCACCTTTAAAAATTTTCTATAAAGTGTATAATTTGATGCGGGCTTTGTGGTTAGCATGTTTGCCTTTCACCTCTGGGGTGGGGGTTTGAATCCCGCCTCTGCCCTGTGTGTGTGGAGTTTGCATTTTCTCCCCGTGCTTCAGGGGTTTCCTCTGGGTACTCTAGTTTCCACCCCCCTGGTCCAAAGACATGTATTGTAGTCTATTCAGATTTGCTGAATAGGATCTGATAGTTGTTTCTTACTAATACTTAGATGCTGAGTCCAGATATGCTGTTAGTTTTGCTCTAGAACATCAAAACTTTTCACAAAGCCTGATGTCCAGTGTAGAGCTTTTTTGCCTAAGATGGACCATAAACATTAGCGCTATTGCCAGATACACTGCCACCAACACAGGAAACACTATGTTTATGTACAATAGGTGAGCAACATTTATCACTTTTCCTCTGATTAGCCCTTATATGAATGCTAGGCACACTTACATGCACACAAAACTCCTGATTTCAGGGATTTATAATGACCAGTGAAAGACGGAAATGCGAGCATAGCCCAGATGATTTCTGCTACATCTGTGGGTGTTTTGCAACATCCAAACAATGGCAGAAAATTACAGACTTTGTAAAAAAGGCATATTCTGCATATTTTGGAATGAAGCTGGGTGACCAGGACAAACCATGCTAGATGGAATGTGAACATGATGGCTGACTACTGCTGGTGCCTTCAGAGAGATTGTCAAGAAGTCAGCCATTCCAGAAAATCCCTCAAAAGGAAGTTCACTCCTTAAGCACTCTGCATATTATTATAATGTTCATCTTTTTAAATAGCTTTATTTAGAGATTTTCACAAACATTTCACAGACTATTTGTCTGCTGTTCATGTTGTAAACAAGTGTTAAGTTTTGTGTGCCTATTGTTGTAATTCATAAATAATAATAGTGAAATTTGACAGCTTCTACCAATTTAAGTAAAACCCTGAAAGCAAAATAAATTTAGCAAAATTATTAAAAACTTCATTCTTATTTTGTGGGAAAACAGTACGTGATAGGGAATTTTCAGTGGCATATTTGAACTTAGCATGACCAAAATAAGTGAAAAACAAGTGTGATTTGCAAAACAGCATAAACTTTTTTTCTAGATGCAGGGCGGTGTTGGGATTTCCAAATTGTCTGTAGTGAGTGAATGTGTGTGCAATTGTGCCCTGCAATTGGTTAGTACCCCATCCAGGAGGTCCCCCTCCATGTGCCTCGAGTTCCCTGGGATAGGCTCCAGGCTCCCCCATGACCCTGTGTAGGATGAGTGGTATGGAAAATGGATGGATGGATAATTTGATCTTACAGACCATGATTGTTCCTTTAACCTAATCTCTATCTAGCAATAGCTGTATGGGTGATTACCACATGGGTGTTTCTCTTTACTGATGAAAGAACATAAAACCAGTTTACTCAAAGCGTTTTCATGAAAGTCAAAGGGCAGTTGGTGAAGTCCTTCAATAATTATTTATATGAAACACATTTTGTGTAGAATTTTTCAGTCAAATGTCTATAATTTAACCCCATTTTCTCCCAATTTTGTGATTTTGCCAGTTCCCACCGACTAGCTAGCTCTCCCCATGTCATGAGAACTACCAACCAGGAGGGGTGACGGCGAGCCCCATGATGTGCTTCCTCTGAGACACATGACATCTTTTTCAAACTGTTGCTCATGCTACATCACAGGCAGTTGAACACACTTGGAGGAAAGCACTATCTACCCTCTCCCGGATACACAAGCTCACTGATGCTTACGATTGGCTAGTGTTGCTCTGATTGACAGGGGAAACTGTAAAGCCATCCCTCTCTCCTAGAGAGCACAGCCAATTTTACTCTCTTGGACTCCTGGCCATGGATGGCCGTTTGATCTCTTGAAATCATAAGAATGAATGCTTTCCCACAGGAGACACAGCTCTTTGTAAATTAAGCCCTAAATCTCTTTAATTTATCCTTTCAGAGATGGAATTCACATTTCATAGTCATAGATTTAGCACCTGAAGTTAACATATGCCCTTATTTGGTGAATTTGATGAGATTAGGTAAGAAAGTGTTGGAGTATTCCTTTAATACTCTCTAATCCTCTGAAAGTATGCGAAAAGAACACCATCAACGCCTTCCCATATTTTCTGCCATTCTCTCTATAGCTTATCTGGAGCTGGAAAATGGAGATCCTATAATCCTCGCATCATTTAAGTACATCTGCAGATTGTAGCTACATATTCAATATGTATGAGATTAGATTGCCTTTTTCATGATGGTATGCAAATAACGTCCAGATGAATTAGAGTGCAAACACATGCATTAGTTTTTACATCTATTGCTATATGATCCAGAAATAAGAATATATTAATACTTAACTAATGATTTCATAAGGATGAATTAATATGTGGACTAATCCTTAGCACATCAGCAGATAATGAAGTGCATATATTAACAGCCTTTGAGTCATACAGACTAAATGTCCACTTTCATAAGAACATCTGTATACCTGCTCATTCATGCACTTGTCTAATCAGCCAATCATGTGGCAGCACCACAGTGCATAAAATCATGCAAATATAGGTCAAGAGCTTCTGGTGATGTTTACATCAAACATCCTAAATGAAGGGGGGAAATGTACTCTTAGGGATTTTGACCATGGTATGATTGTTGGCTGGTTGTTGGTTTTTCAGAAACTGCTGCTCTCCTGGGATTTTCATGCACAACAGTGTCTAGAGTTTAGACAGAATGGTGCATAAGCCAAAAAATATCCAGTGAATGCTGGTTCTGCAGGTGGAAACACCTTGTTGATGAGAGAGACCAGAGGAGAAGTCTTCCCAGGCTGGTACAAACTGACAGGAAGGCTACAGAAACTCAAATAGCCACTCTTTACAACCGTGGTGAATAGAAAAGCATCTCAGAACTCACAACACATCAAAGGCCACTTTGGGTTCCACTCCTGTCAGCCAGGAGTCTGGGCTACAGTGAGCATGTTTACAGTGACATTTTCCAACATCCAACTGTCATGTTAATATTTAACTAGTTAATGGATTAATGGATATCTATGTAATGCCTCAGAGGCTGTTAATGTATACACTTCATTATTTTCTGACACACCGATCAGTCATAACATTAAAACGACCTGCACAATATTGTGTAGGTCCCCCTTGTGCCACCAAAACAGCTCTGATCCGTCGAGGTATGGACTCCGCAAGACCTCTGAAGGTGTGCTGTGGTATCTAGCACCAAGACGTTAGTAGCAGATCCTTTAAGTCCGGTAAGTTGTGAGGTGGGGCCTCCATGGATCGGACTTGTTTGTCCAGCACATCCCACATATGCTTGATCGGATTGAGATCTGGGGAATTTGGAAGGTAAGCCAACACCTTGAACTCTTTGTCATGTCTCAAACCATTCCTGAACAATTTTTGCAGTGGGGCATGGCACATTACACTTGCCTGCTTCCCATAGTGCATCCTGGTTCCATCTCTTCCCCAGGTAAGCGACATACACGCACCCAGCCTTCCACTTGATGTAAAAGAAAATGTGATTCATCAGACCAAGCTAACCACTGCATACCGGGAACACCCCACAAGACCTGTCATTTTGGAGATGCTCTGACCCAGTTGTCTCGCCATCACAGTTTGGCCCTTGTCAGAGTCTCTCAGATCTTTACGCTTGCCCATTTTTCCTGCTTCCAACACATCAACTTTGAGAATTTCACTTGCTACCTAATATATCCCACCCCTTGACAGGTCCCACTGTAACGAGATAATCAGCGTTATTCACTTCACCTGTTATGGCAGATCGGGGTATTTATTAAGCTTGTGTGCATGGTCATGAATTGTTTTTGTACACGACATTAATACATAATTATTACAGGATTCTCTCATGTGTATGAGGTCATTTTGGTCTTCTCACAAGTAGCACATGAACACAGTATTCAGTGGAATAATGCACAAGGGCAATAAATCAAACTGTATAAGTTTCATAGTTTTTATTTATTTATTTATTTATTTTCTTTTAGTACCGCCCATGGAGGGAATATTTATTTGGAACACTTTTAACACATTACAGATTCATATCATTTATTTCCATCTATTTTTCCATTCCAACATTGAGAACTACAACCGTTCCGCTTCACTGAGTCCATCTTTTGTGATTTGTGCTTCTTGGCTGCTACTCCATGGAAAGATTGCTAGATTTAAGTGGCAGCCTGATAAGACATGATCTTGGGGGACTTTTTTCTGTGTGAAAGAACAAAAAAGAGCAAATGACGAGTCTTATCGCTTTATGGAATTGAGTGCTTTATCTCAGCTCAGGCTTTTTTATTATTTTTTTTTAACTCAAGGCACCAGAATGGCTTTTCTGATCCACATTCTGTCTCTATTAACCTCACTGTATCTGTTCCGTGTCTCCTCCTGCACCATTTGGCCCTGCCTTTATTTTAGAGGGCTGCACCTTTGGAACCCTGACGCTGTGCGAGAAGCCTGCGAGTGATCCGAGGTGACAGCGTGGCACAACGAGAGCAATGGCAACACACACACACATACACACACACACACACACACATTCTGCTGTGACAGGGCCTGGGCTTGAGGAATACTGGGACCTGAGGGTGCATAATTCAATTAGGACATGAACATACGCTGTGGAGGATAAGTTTAACTAAAAGACAAACACATGGAGAAACTTATCGCTACAGACACACACATGTACACACACAGGGCAGTGAAGAAATGGCCGGGTGGAATAGTGGAATAGTTCTCATTGCTGTTTATTGATAAGGGGTTGAAAAAATGATCTGTAACACTTTACAATAACAGTACATGAATAATTATGCACCAATACCTGAATTAATACTTCATTATTGACTAATGATGAGTTAAGGCATGTACTAATGACGAACTAATGAAGGGCTAACCTTGACTATGACGTGAGTCTCACAGTATGAATTCATGCGTAAATAACAACCACCTTAAGTATATATTAGTACATGTTTGTTAGTTAATGTATTAATTAACACATAGGGGTAAACTAAAAGTGCTTAGATAATTTGCCGTATGCAGCTGCGTACACAAACGTCGCTGGATTACTTTCATAATTTACACTGATCCTCCTCATCAAACGTAGAAAGACGCACTAATAAGAAACACCAATAATTTCATCATTATTTAGTAACATTTATTCATTTAGAAGATTGGTGTTTATTATTAGTGCGTCTTTCCACGTTCGATAAGGAGGATGAATGTAAATTATGAAAGTAATCCAGCGCCATCCAGTGATGTTTGTGCTTTAAAATTATGCACGTTTAATTCACATTCTGTCTTATAGAGCATGTTTGATTTAGTTTACCCCTATGTGTTAATTAATAATTAACTAACTAACAAACATGTACTAACGTTCTTAAGGTGGTCGTTATTCACGCATGAATTCATAAGACACATCGTAGTTAAGGTTAGCTCTTCATTAGTTCGTGATTAGTGCATGTCTTAACTCATCATTAGTTAATAATTAAGTAAGAATTAATTCAAGTACTAGTGCAACATTATTCGTGTACTGTTATTGTAAAGTGTTACCGAATATCCTTATTATAAGCTTGTACAGTTTGACAAGTAACAATCTGAAAAGATCGCTGTAATCACATTGTATAAAACTGACTTTAGTCAATTTACGCTTTCACTTTTTCCATTTACTTTTACTGTATATTTTATATTGCATTCGTATTGTTTTTATATTATTTTATTGGTGGTGCGTGGTGCAGTAGGTAGCACATCACAATACTAAGGTCACAATATGTCTTGACACACTGTACAAAAAATAAATGACGACTTGAAAATGGAAACCTACAGAATTCCTCTCTTACTGTAAATACATTCAGCCAAATCATGTTTGGGTGGCTGAAGTTGTCTGCTTCTTTAGTTCTGTACTGGCGACACAAGTAGCTAATACAGTAAGTAAGGAAAGCTATCAGTTTAGCATCGTGACTCAAACATCACACACTCGTCACAAACTGTCTGACAGTGTAGGACACACCGTTATGAATAAAAAATGTACAAAAGGATGTGACATCCTTTTTACTTATACTGTAGTAATAGCGGCCGTCTTGCAGCCGAATGACTTTTTTTTCTCAGGTTGGTTGACTACATTTCAAGTGGAAATTGTATCAATTTAATTTCTGACCGAGCTATTCTTTTAAGTAGGAAACTCTTAAGGAGCACTACAGTAAATTACGTTGGAGGACAATGGAGGACATTTTCACTTTTGAGAAGTTTTCAAATGATATTTCTCATCATTTTTTTTTTAATGGCTTCTGTGAAAAGACACTTAAAAATGGCAGGGAAGTGTATTGTACCTTCTTCATCTGCAATATATACATTTGAAGGAGTGAAATGTTTAGCATTTCTGTTTTTATAAAAATAAATAAATAAATAAATAAATAAATAAATAAATAAATAATAAATATATATTTTTTAAAACCCTGCAGGTAAGTGGTAAGTTGATTATTTTCTAATAACACCACGTCCCAAAGTGTTTCATTCTTCTTATACCACAGTAATTTGCGCATGACAATGAATAATTAATTAATGAACAACACATTATACTTTTTAACCATTTCTAATTACATTTAAATGTTGTTGAATGGCAAGTTAGTTCCTGTTATCAGTTATGTTATACCATGGTCTGTCTGAATACTTGATTCTTGATTCCAGTCAGTTTAATCACTGATCTAAATTAATGTGCTGCCTATAAACAACTGTAACCATAGTAACATACAGTTACAGTTAGTTAAACTCACAACTTCATTATTAGTAGAAACAAACGCAAGTAATTCACACACCCACACTCTCTCTCTCTCTCTCTCTCTCTCTCTCTCTCTCTCTCTCTCTCTCTTTCTCTCTCTCTCTCTCTAATAACTATTTATTATAATTCATCCAAATAAATGCAATCTTATCGCACCACTTTATCTCTGTGTATGATTTAGAGTAGGTGGAATTCTAGATCTAACGACCTGTATATAAATTACCTAATGAAAATCGTTACTTTTATCTTTTCAAGCTATAACTTGTCAATGCTGGCATATGGTATAAGCAGCATAATCCATGGCTAGGTGTGCGTTACACGATTTAAATGCACTCCGCTTCACATCAGGTAGTTCTTTACCTCCACGTTGTGCATCAAAATCGAACAACGCACACCTAGCCATGGATTATCCCTTACTTATGGAAGCTATAAACAGTTGTTTCCTTACTAACCTCTCCATTTTCTTCTTAATTGAAGTTAATAAGAGAAATGTAGGTTGTCATGTTACTGAGAAACATCTAAGCGCAAAGTCTTTTATCCTGAAGACTCTTCCATGATTGTTACAAAGCACTGACACTGGAGACTCCTTCAGTTAATGTTAAATAAACGTCTCACAGAAGTCTTCATCATATCAATGATCATGTTTTCATTTGTTAAATAACAACAATTTTAAATGCATTTATTATTAGCCTTAGGTTACTGTATTGATGTGAATATGAAGAAAACCAGCGTTTTCCATAAAAAGCCAAGCTGAAAAACAGAGAACTGAAAAAATCAAAATGATGACTAAATGGTGAAAGAGCGCCTCAGCCAGTGTAGCGTATCAGCTACCAGAGAGGTACACTAACTCTTCCGCCTTTTTTTTCTTTTGTCCTAATTGAATAGCTAGACAAAATAGCTATTTGTTTTAATTTATGGATATTCTATGGATAAGTTATGGATGAATAGTAAATGATCAAGTTTCACAAATATGTCCCCAAAATTTAAATTAATGAGCAATTCAATAAACGACCTCAATCGAGGTTCACATTAGTGGTCATCAGATGCAAATATTTTTCCCGAACTAAGCGGATTTTCATGAATACCACATGAGGTGTTAATGCTCCTGCAAATGATTTACAAAGACATTTGTTCATATCCAGTTTGATAAATGAGACCCAATGTACGCAACCATTTTTATACATTGTCCTGAAGGGTACCAATAATTACATAGCAAGCTACCCCCGCGCACACACAGTCACACAGACACACACACACACACACACACACCCTTTCATGTGCAGTCATAGTATTTTCACTGTTGGTGTTTGGCCATTATAAATCCTTGTTTTGGGCCATTTGCCCTCCGGTGTAGCCTGCGCGTTAGATGGTACTCCATCACAGGCTCGCCAAAGCAATAACACTGTTATTGGAGCTTTGTCTGCCTCCATCTCTCTCTCACCCTCTCTGTCTCTTTTTCTCTTTTCACTCTCCTGTGTTTGCTCTTGCTGTTGGACTTTGTGTCAGGCCAGTTACTTTCACTCAGCCTGTTGACAGGTCAGTGACATTGGGAGTGTATGTCTATGTGTGTGTGTGTGTGTGTGTGCGTGTGCGTGTAGTGAGTCGAAAATGCCCCGATACATTTTTCCGCATTTGTTCTATTACTGCTCTGTCTTTCTTTTTCCTCTGAGCCAGTGCCCTGGAGCAGCCCACTTCATCCCCGATTTACAAACACACACGTGTGTGTGCAGGAAGTGGCTTAGAAAATATCACAACCAGAAGAATGTTTTTCAGAGCATCTGTAACAGAATGCATCCATAAAGAAACGGTTTCTTCTCGCCCCATAACATCAAGATGAAGCCTCTGTGCTTCAACTCGTCCAAGGTTTACTCGCACCTCTATTCACCTACACCTACTTTGCTGTGGCCTTGTCCTCCTGCACAAGCAAATATTCAATCGATCACAGGAGATTAAGCAACCTGCACCTGAACACACACAGCCATATTAACAGCAGTCCCCTGACTTCCACCCTCTTAATGAATAACGTTCATAAAACCTCCGAGCTGATGAGCATCACATTGTATACGTGGTATATCAGCAATAATGCAAGTTTGAATTTAGCCCATTAAACAGTTTTTGCATTTAACTTTGAGATTTTCCAGTTTTTTGCCATCCAGACAATAACAAGGTTCAATAAGGAAGTTAAACAAAATTCCCCAGTGGTGCATGCGGATCCAGGAATAGCACAGGGGTTAAGCGTACCATCTGGGAGTAATTAATACTTAATTATTGTGTGAGGTGCTGAACAATCATTAGAGGTGGAGGACAACCGGGAGCTCCTTCAGCATCCTGAATCTTCCATTACAAAAAAAAAAAGAAAAACGTTAGAAACATTGTAATTTTTTTTTTTTGGTATGATTTCTTGAGCATTAAAGATGCCTTGAGAAGATTTAGTATTTAGTATTTCATGAGGGGGCACGTGGATTAGTGGTTAGCACATTTGCCTTGCACCTCCAGGGTTGGGGGGGTCAAATCCCGCCTCCTCTGTGTGCACAGAGCTTGCAAACCTTTCTCCATGCTTCAGGGGTTTCCTCCAGGTACTCCGGTTTCCTCGCCCAGTCCAAAGTCTGCCAGGGTGTCCCCTGAGTTGTTCCCCGAGTTCCCTGGGATAGGCTCCAGGCTCCCCTGCAACCCTCTGAAGGATAAGATGGATGGATGGATGGTACTTTGTGATAACTGTAAAAATGTGTAATTGTCAAAAGAGGTGGGGTTAAAATAAATACAGTTCTGTGCAAAAGTTTTAGGCACATGCAAAGAAACGCTGTAGAGCAAAGATGCCTTCATAATAATGCCTTCATTATATGCAAGATGCCTTCATAATAATGAAATTAAATGTTTCTACATTTAAAAAAATACTATAAAGAGCAGTAAACTGTAGTCAATGAAACAAAGTCAATATTTGGTGTGACAAAAAAATAAAAAATAAAAACAGTAGTCTGGAGTTTTATAAGGAAATGAGCTGGTAAGTTTTATTGAGCATCTTGCAGAACCAGCCACAGTTCTTCTGGAGAGTTTGACTTTCACACTTGCCTCTTATTTTTGCAGCAAAACCCAGCAGCCTTCATTGTGTTTTTTTGTCTGAAAAGTGTGTCTTCCGTAATATACTGCTTTCTTTAATGACATACAAACATTTTTCTGTAACGTTTAATTTTGTGCTAGAAAACTATTGTTTGGGAATCTAAAATGTTTTTTGTACTGACTTGATAATGTAGAAGTCACAAAATAAAAAAAACTATAACAAAGTTTGTACTAAAAAGAATAGGGTGCCTAAAACTTTTGCACAGTATTATACATGATCAGGAGGTGTGGTCACCTGGCACGAGTGACACTGATAGACTGCATGAAGCTACAGTCTGGGCTAGAAATAAATCAGCCTCAAGGCTACATGTACACTACATGCAATTGTATGTACACTTACATAAGATGTACCCTTGTGCACATCCTCAGAAATGAATGCTATGCTTCTGCGTGGTGCAATTCCAGCATAAATAATGGAGGCAGTATAACAGCATGTAACATAGTGTCTGCAACTTACAAACTAGCACTGTCTCTCAAATCGCATACTTTTGTACGATTCTAGAGTGTTCGATGATTGATTACTAACACTAACTGATTTTCCAAATTATGTAGACTCTCACATAGTTTCAAACCTACTGAAAGGTCTGTTTTACCTACCAAACATCTGGATTTTCTAAATTAGTAAATACTTCTGAATGTAAGGTGATAATTTTTTTTTTAGATGCAGCTCATGACAACAATCACAACGACGGAAGAAAGTTTTAACAGAGCTTGTCAGTGTGGTTAAAATTGCTGTGCATGAAATCGCTAAACATTTTACAGTTCAACTTGACAGACAGGGATTTTTTGGCTTTGACATTCCATCTAGTGTATGCTGCTTTTAATCCTCAGGATGTACAGTACATGAAGTACGCAAGTACAATTTTGTTCATATCGCGCTGCTTCTGCCTGCACAGTTAAACAAGCCATCAGCCTCGCTTCTTCTTTCCATTCTGTGTAAACACATTCATTACATTTAGTGGCCCCAAATGAAGTTTTTGTTTTTAATACAGATAAGAAATTTCAGTCAATCGTACTGTATTTAATTCCTACTTGGGGAAAAACAGTCTGTTTAAATGGTAATGGGGAGACGTTAGCCCAATTCTGGACCAAAGTGGGTTTGAAAATCTCACCGTGCTAGCAGATTTTGAATGTCTAAAGAAAAGAAGTTTCCTCTGCTTCTTCTACGTCAGAGCAGGTGCCTTCATTTCTGACCACGAAAATAACAACCGGGTAGCAACAGGTGAAAAAAAACTGGTTTACGTCTAACCAAATTAGCAATATGCTGGGATTACATGAGCTACAGTATGGGCTATTTGTAAAATAGAGTCACTTTGGTGAAT
Organism: Cranoglanis bouderius; assembly: GCA_023630585.1. Taxonomy (NCBI): domain Eukaryota; kingdom Metazoa; phylum Chordata; class Actinopteri; order Siluriformes; family Cranoglanididae; genus Cranoglanis; species Cranoglanis bouderius. The sequence goes on along the minus strand of CM042542.1, from coordinate 6,412,574 downwards.
CATATAGCATAAATTAATTTTCAAGTTTTTCCTGTGATTTGTTTAAGACTTTTTAGATATTTGTATTCCAAATCTTTATCTTCACATTTGAATTTGTTTAAGAAGACTGGAAGAATGAATGGGACTAATAAAAGCTGTTGACTAAGCTCCCTTTGTGACCAATTTAAAATGTGCAAAGCAGCTGATTTGTTGATGAGCTGATGACTTATAATGGAAGCAACTGTATGAAGGAGAATGTACTGAGCCATCACGCCACACTGCGTTAGTGAGACACTAATGAAAGCCCTGTGGCAGTGGGTATTTACTCATCATGACATAACATTCACAGAAAATCAAACAGGAAAGTACCTGAACGTGTTTCTTTCTCAGTTTCTTTTTTGTTAAACTGTATCAGTGTTCTGGGGTTCTCCATCTTGTTCATGTTTGGGAGGGAGTGGAGTCTCTAGAAGGTTTAGCTTGAGAACTTTGTCACATTACAGTCTTGTGTAATGTGTCACATTACACATTTCTGTCATTTTGTTAGTAAGATCTAACATTTGATTTAAATCTGTGACCTTAGTATTTTGAACTTTTCAGAACTTTTTAAAAATAAATGTTATCGTGTTGGTACGATTCATCACACTGCAAAAGGAACATGGCCAGGGAACCATTCATCAGTCCAAAATATGTTTCACACTTCATGGGTTGCATCCAGAAATCCATCAAGGTCTCTTACATAGAGTTTCAATACTGTCATTTTCTTCATGCCATTTGTTAGAAGAGCAAGAGTGTAAATGCTGACATATTCCTCCCGAGGCAATGCTGTCGCTGGACTATACTTAACAATTTATAAGCCAACTCTAAGGAAAAGTTACTAATAGCTACCCTGAGCTCATAAGTTCATTCCTGAGTTCGTTCAAATTTTAATGGTAGAGGACAATATGGCTGAATTTTTATCTCAAAACTCACAGATTATATATATATATATATATATATATATATATATATATATATATATATATATATATATATATATATATATATATATTTATAAGGTTCTCTCTGCCAGCCAGACATCATCCAGGATGAACTCACAATGAACACAAAGTAATCAGTCTTGAATGGTCAATATTCACATTTTATTTACCCTCTGACAAAAAAGAACAGCCTTGAAGCCACAGTAGAAAGTAACTTTTAACTGTAGATGTTCTACATATGCTGCAGAAAGTTAATATTGTAGCTGATGTCAGATGTCATCAGCATTAAATACAAGCCCAATTCCAAAAAAGTTGGGACGCTGTGTAAAATGTAAATAAAAACAGAATGCAATGATTTGCAAATCTCATGAACCCATATGTTATTCACAATAGAACATAGAAAAAATACCAAATGTTTAAACTGAGTAAATGTACCATTTTAAGAAAAAAATAAGGTAATTTTGAATTTGATGGCCGCAACACGTATCAAAAAAGCTGGGACAGGGGCAACAAAAGGCTGGAAAAGTAAGTGTTACTAAAAAGAAACAGCTGGAAGAACATTTTGCAACTGATTAGTGCATTGGCAACAGGTCAGTAACATGATTGGGTATAAAAAAAAGGGTATCTTAGAGAGGCAGAGTCTCTCAGAAGAAAAGATGGGCAGAGGTTCACCAATCTGTGAAAAACTGCGTCTACAAATTGTGGAACAATTTCAGAATAATGTTCCTCAACGTAAAATTGCGAAGACTTTGAATATCTCATCATCTATAGTATATAATATCATCAAAAGATTCAGAGAATCTGGAGAAATCTCTGTGTGTAAGCGACAAGGGTGAAAATCAATATTGCACGACCGTGATCTTCAGGCCCTCAGGCAGCACTGCGTTAAAAACAGGCATAATTCTTTAATGGAAATCACTGCATGGGCTTAGAAACACCTCCAGAACTCATTGTCTGTGAACACAGTTCATCGTGCCATCCACAAATGCAGGTTAAAGCTCTATCATGCAAAGAAGAAGCATATGTGAACATGATCCAGAAATGCCACTGTCTTTCTGGGCCAAAGCTCATTTAAAATGGACTTAGGCAAATTATTTTTGGAAACCATGGACACCATGTCCTCTGGACTAAAGAGGAAAGAGGACTAAAGAGGAGAGGGACCATCTGGCTTGTTATCAGCGCTCAGTTCAAAAGCCTGTATCTCTGATGGTATGAGGGTGCATTAGTGCCTATGGAATGTGCAGCTTGCACATCTGGAAAGGCACCATCAATGCTGAAAGGTATATACAGGTTTTAGAGCAACATATGCTTCCATCCAGATGACGTCTTTTTCAGGGAAGGCCTTGCATATTTCAACAAGACAATGCTAAACCACATGATCTATCTATTACAACTGCATGGCTTCATATTAGAAGAGTCCGGGTGCTGAACTGGCCTGAACCAGACCTTTCACCAATTGAAAACATTTGGTGCATCATGAAATTAAAAATTTGACAAAGAAGACTGTTGAGCAGCTAGAATCCTGTATCAGACACGAATGGGACAACATTCCTCTCCCAAAACTCCAGCAACTGGTTTCCTCAGTTCCCAGACGTATACGGACTGTTGTTAAAAGAAGAGGGGATGCTACACAGTGGTAAACATGGCCCTGTCCCAACTTTTTTTGAGACATGTTGCTTCAAAATTCAAAATTACCTTATTTTTTACTTAAAACTGTACATTTCCTCAGTTTAAACATTTGATATGTTTTCTATGTTCTATGTTCTAACCAGTATGGTTACCAATGTCATGTGATGTCAAAACTGAATGACGATAAACTAGTCTGAATAATAACAAAAGAATAATAAAATTTGAAAGATCATTTCATCGTTGTCCAACACCAATGACTGTCAATAGTTCAGCCAGGAGCAAGCAAGTACCCTGTTCCCTGGCCACTCCAAATGAACATACATAATGGATTTTTTGACATATTAGGACAAGCAAACATTTGATCATCTCTGAAACTAAAAAATAAAGGTGATATACTTGAACAAAGCCAACAAAGGAAAATTAGCGTTTTTCCACCATTTATTCAACAGAAATATCAATAGATGTGATATTCTTCTGTGGAAAAAGTAAGTACACTCTTGGCCTCAGAAGCTAGTATTGTCCCCTTTAGCAGAAATAACTTCTTATAGGCGTTTTGCATAATTGCTCACCAGTCTCTGACATCCGCTTGCTGGAATTTTTGGCCTGGTCTTTGCCTGTATGCTCATTGGCAAACTGTAGTTTTGCAAAAGCTTTTTCCTGGCACACCTCCCATGCAGGTCAAATTTGCGTAATCTCTTTCTGATTGTAAAAGCATGCACTTTGACACCAACAGTTGCGAAACTTACTAGCAGATCCTGTCATGAAATTCTGGGGTCCCTGGAGACTTCTTTTTGCATCAGATGGTCTGCTCTTGGGCTGAATTTGCTGGGACGGCCAGTCCTGGACAAATTGGCAGTCTTTTTTAAATCTGAGCCATTTGTAGATGATTTTCCTTACAGTGAAATGATGTATTTCAAATAATTTGGAGACCTTTTTAAATCCCTTGCCAGACTCCACAATCTTTTTTCTGAAAGCCTTATATAACTCTTTAGATCTTGGCATGATGACACCTCACACCTCAATAGCAAAGGGAACACCAGACACTAGATATGAGAGGGGTATAAATAAGACAGGTTCCACCTGCACCCCCTAAGCAGGTTCTAATCACTGGCACCCTTCAACACCTGAGTCTAATTTAATGTATTTTAAGGTGTGATAAATGTAGGGGTGTACTTACTTTTTCCATGTGACTAATCTAATTTCAATTGTGAAAATGACTACAAAATGTCAGTTGTATATGTTATTTGATAGAGTGTACCACATTTATTAATAAGCACTGTTTCAGTGAGGATCAACTGTTTGCTTGTCCAAACATGTACAACAAAAACAAAAAAAGAAAACACAACAATGTCCATGGGGTGTACTTACTTTTTCACATGACCGTATCATTTGGAGGCATATTCATTATTTAGAGGCATTGGAACATTGGATTTTTTTTTTTTTCAGTTTGGTTATTAACTGTCATTAGATATTGATATTGAATTCATAATGCTAGCATAATTTATAACATGTAGTCTAATGTTATGTTAAGTTGTATTTTTTTGTAGGTTGCTAGACAACAAACAAATGTTTATCTGTGTGCCTTTTGTGTCCATTAATGATCCTACACAGATTCTTAAGGCCAAAAATGCTTGAATTTGCTGCATTTTTCTTTTCAAAATGTCCAATGCGATTTGCAGAGTTTTTGCACTTTTTTTTTTTGCGGAAAACTACTTGAATTGGTGAAACTGCAATCACACTAAATTGTTTTGCACGGCCTTTCACAGTGGTTTGTAGGTAAATGCGACCTTTTAGCTGTATTCATGTTCAACACGCCTGAATCGAAGAGGGCTTCGGCTGAAGGCACGTTGTGATGATGTCACCTGACGCGTCTTGGCCCAAATCTGCGGAAAATCTGCGGAAAATAATTTTGACAAATTGCAAGCTCCTCTGAACATTGCGGAGCTTGCTTGATTCTGCGCAAATTTCTGCAATCGCAGAATCGTGAAGTCCTGGAGGGACTGATCTGTGTTTAGCACTTGTTCAAAATGTCTAATTGTCTCAGAATTTTGATAAGGTATATTTGAAATAACTTTAAACCCTAGGTCTTGTTGAGTTGTAAATGTAAGTTTGAATTAACTTTAAGGTGTACATCTTGTTGAGCTGTGAATGTAAATTTCACTATGTTAGAGTTCTGCGAGCTGGAATGTCAAAACTTTAATGTGCTATATCTCAAAACAGCTTTTCACCCTGAAAGAACATTACAATACAATGGTCACAACATAGATATCAGTCACTGTTGCCCGATCAATTTAGCTCTAAACTAAAGCCCAGAGTCACAACACAATCTCAGTCATCTGTCACTGGAATCAGCTCCAGTAGACAGCAGGGTACTTGGGTTCAATCCACACTCATTAAAATCCAATACAAAACAATTACTGTATCACGAACTTGATTTAGCGCTAAATGACTTTTTAAACGGATGAAATTACGAAGGTGGCAGACTATGGAAGACGATAAGTTTACTGCAATACAGCAGTGATATTTTCCCAGTCAGGCTCTGGAACATTAGTCACAGTATGTGGAGAGCACCACAGTGAGATTTTCAGCTTCTATATATGTATGAAAAAGTATTTATAATAAGCGTAGCCTGGACTTGCTTGTCGTTTGTTCATCCGTCATGTATTCATGTCTACTCATTATACTTTTCTTGATTTCTCTCTTTCTCTCCCTTTCTCAAATGCAACATTCTTAAATAAATTGATAGTACTCGGGAACATTTATCAGACATGAAAATTAAAATTAAGCAATAACAGTGTCAAAGGAGCTGCGGCTATCGTTGAGTCTGGCGCTACAAAAATCCCACGCCGTCCTGGTGTGCCTAGTCAGTGTTTTTTATTGCCATGAAAAATAATTGCGCAGTTTTATTGAGTGGTGCCAGTTCCTATAAATATTATATTACATATTATATAAAAGACAATAGAGAACAAAAGAAGTAGTAATAAAAATGCAACAACATATTGTATTTGGGGTTAGAAATGAAGCCTGCGACCAAAAAAATAATATGAATGATATGACTGTTGATGGTGATATTAAAAGGGATCTTGATACTTGAGTATAAACAGAACAAGCTGTGATTAATTACTACGGTGCCAGTGAAAACTATGTTTTGTTTTAGTGAACACGAATGCCAGTGCAAGCGGTGCTATAATAAGATTTTTCTTTAAATGTTTATACAGTTGATGCAGTAATTAATGGAGTCAATTTTATATAGATTAGGCTCCTAGCAAAAAAAAAAAAAAAGCTATATTAAAAACACTGTATCAATAGCAGATCACTTTTTGTGCCACGTAGAACCACTGGTTCGTTAACGAATCATATACCACAGCGCTGTTGAATTCTCAATTCCGATTGGACAGAAGGTGTTGATGAATTTTCTAGAACAGCAGCTATGATAATAGTGCCTGCTGTAACGCAAATCACAGATTTATATTAAAGCTCTCATTTATTTACTCATTTACAGGGTGGATTCTCTCAATTCACATTAAAAACATGTGTAATTGTTGACACAGTGAAGGTACTGTAAGGAGATATTTATTTAGCATTTTTGGAAGGAGTTTCCAATGTCAGCACTTTGTATCAGTCAAAAGTAAAGCTTTCACTTAACTTTAACTTAACTTACAAACAGAGAGAAAACAGAGAGGCTGGTAAGAGAATGACTTTTTATAGCTACTATAGTATAAGTGATAACAGAAATAACTTATATCAAGGGCATTCCACAACTAAATTAAATGTACAGTTGATGTCATAAGTTTACATACGACTTGCAGAATCTGCGAAATTTAAAAATGTAACCATTTTTTTTAAATTAAGAAGGATCATAAAAATTGCATTTTTTTTGCACAATACATTAAAATTAAAATTTTGAACAGGATGATCGCTGTAAATTGTTATTTTTTCGCCTTCTGGGAAACATGTAAATGTCTTATGTAGCTTCTGAAATTCAGTTATTATTGTGGACTATATGTAAACATCTGTTATGTGAAATAACTTATTCAGGGCAGCACTAAATAAAAAACAAAACGCGACTTTTGTGATCTCTCTCTCTCTCTCTCTCTCTCTCTCTCTCTCTCTCTCTCTCTCTTTTTAAATTATTAACATTTAGCAGATTCTGCAAGGGGTATGTAAACTTAGAACCGCAACTGTAACTATAAATGGATAAAAAGTATAACGTCAGTCTTCACTTTCTGAACTGCAAAAAAAAAAAAAAAAAAACAATGTAAGCACTCAAATTGTTCTTCTAATTGCCATGGTTTTGTATATGACTATTGTCTTTACTAAAGAACATCAAAAGAACTTTAGAAATGTATAAATTCATATAGTAGTCTAAAAACCTCAAGCTCTGTTGATGCAGTCTCTTTTCTTGCCACTTCCTGGCAAAGGCTGTGAGAATAAAAGCAGGTGAAGAGAGACAATGAATCATTTGATCTCAACGAATGACTCATTATCAAACTGTATCAACAGAAAGAGTAAAGCTGGAACAGAATTCGCCTCCATAAAATGTAATCAGATGAGTATTAATGTAAGGATGAGATATACAGTACATTTCAGCTTTGCAGTGAAGTAGAAGCTCATACTGAAATTCTGAGAAGCTTAAAAGAAGCCAAAGTGTTTATAACATAAAATTTCATTATCACCCTTCATTTCCCTTTCAGCATCTTTATGCTCCGTGTTGTTATGAGGCAACATCCATGGAAAGCAACTCTGTCACAGTCAGACACCCGACTGTCCTCAATGGCGTAAAAGGTCTTCAAAATTCACTCAAGCGTGACTTTCCCGCAGGGGGCCAAATGTCCTAGCACTGAATGAGATCATTAAAATAATCAAATTACAGCAGGAGAAGCAGCAGAAAGCAGGGAGAATTACCAAATTTGTTCTAATACGGCCTTTACACTGCCGAAGGATGGAATGAAGCGTTTGGGTTTTAACATTGCCAAGGGAGTGCAAAGTAATAGTGACAAGTATATCCAAGTTTTCTGGTCACTGAGTTTAGCATAACATATTTAGAGCATCCTAATTTCATGTATTTTGTGAAATCTCATTCGCTTGAAAATGATGATAATTAAATATATTGCTTTTCACGTTTTTATATAATAAGGTCCTTTGAGGCAGGTAGTTATAGCCAACCATAATTAGTACATTCTATCATCTAATGATCTTTATTGTTCTTTAAAAACAACTGTTTTTCATTTCTTCAGGTAGGTTGAAAATGAAATCGAATTTCCCCAGCGTCCTTGACGCGTTCGCCAGCGTCGAACATGTGTTCAGCGTCGAATGTGCTCATTTACACCGATAATCATACTACTTATCAAAAGCCAGGCAATTAATTATGCTAAATGCAAATGTTTTTCATTAGATCTGTTAAATTATGAACACACCATCAGTTACATTGAGCTCTGTGGAGATTACAGACGATTTGATTTTCGTTAATGAATCTGATCTTGCCGTTTCTCCCTCTCTTTATTCCATTTATTGGATTACGATGACAGTGTTAATGTTACAAAAAAAATTTTCTATTCGCCCTTAAAGATTAAGAGTACATTTAACACTATAATTTCTCGAAAAGTCATAAAGGATATGAAAATCGATGTAACACATGGGAAATTTGTACAAATGCCTATTTTAGTTCTTTTTTTTGTAATCAAGCAAACTTCTGAAACGTGAAGTGAAGCAGATCCATGCAGACAGTCCAAAAGATCCAGAGCATCAGACAGGCACGTTCTCACTGATCAACCATGTTCATTATGCAAAACCATCACTCATGAACTGACCTAATTATAGAAGCCAGCAGGAGAAAGGAACAGAGGAAGGATTCAGGTACAATATGGCTGCCATTTTGGAGAGAAAAGTGAGAACATTGAGAGTGAGAGTTTTATTCTTCTCCAGCAACGCCAAGTTGTCCGTGTCATCATTTTGTGGCTCATGTAATTTTCCCCCCAAAGTTTCAGCAGATGTTGTTAGACACATTAATCATTACAGGGCCTAATGAATACTCCAAGGTCCTCGTATTATTTAGCATTGCCGTCTCGTACATTCACAGATTTGCACCTGGTGGAGGTCACCTTCCAGAGCAGGAAAGCTGGAGAGACACACCCATAACCATACAAATAATTACAATATACAGTTATGTTACGTAGGTTAATGCCTAGAATGGGGTGATATAAGGGGTTCCTGAAAAGGGGGGGGGGGGGGTATTTATATATTTGTTTATTTTTTAAGTGACTATAACTGGTGACCTAGTGGGTAGGCACATTTGTCTCTCACCTACCGGGGTTGGGGTTTCGAATCCCGCCTACGCCCTGTGTGCGCGGAGCTTGCATGTTCTCCCCATGCTTTGGGGGTTTCCTCTGGGTACTCCAGTTTTGTCTGTAGTGCGTGAATGGGTGTGCGATTGTGTGATGGGTTGGCACCCCGCCCAGGGTGTCCCCTGCCTTGTGCCCGAGTTCCCTGGGATAGGCTCCAGGCTCTTCCATGACCTTGTGGATGGGTGGATGAACCGTGCTCTATAATGCATATTAATTATTTCCGTTTTCAAAACCTCTTTGGATTTAATTTTTTTTTTTTTATATCTGGAGTCACATCCTTTACAAATGTCCAAAGCCAAATGTGAAGAAGCAACTGTTTGAATATAGAGGCAGGTGTCCCTGCTTAGTGCTAGAAAGAGCATTAATTATTTGCCATGATGGATTTCTACAGCTGTGGCCAAAAGTTTTGAGAATGACACAAATATTAATTTTTACAAAGTCTACTGCTTCAGTTTTTATGATGGCAATTTGCATATACTCCAGAATGTTATGAAGAGTGATCAGATGAATTGCAATTAACTTCAAAGTCCCTTTTTGCCATGAAAATGAACTTAATCTCAAAAAAACATGTCCACTGCATTTCAGACCTTCCACAAAAGGACCAGCTGACATCATGTCAGTGATTCTCTCATTAACACAGGTGAGAGTGTTAATGAGGACAAGGCTGGAGATCACTCTGTCATGCTGATTGAGTTAGAATAACAGACTGGAAGTTTTAAAAGGAGGGTGGTGCTTGAAATTATTGTTCTTCCTCTGTTAACTATGGTTACCTGCAAGGAAACACGTGCAGCCATCATTGCTTTGCACAAAAAGGGATTCACAGGCAAGGATATTGCTGCTAGTAAGATTGCACCTAAATCAACCATTTATCGGATCATCAAGACCTTCAAGGAGAGAGGTTCAACTGTTGTGAAGAAGGCTTCAGGGCGCCCAAGAAAGTCCAGCAAGCGCCAGGACCATCTCCTAAAGTTGATTCAGCTGCGGGATCGGGGCACCACCAGTGCAGAGCTTGCTCAGGAATGGCAGCAGGCAGGTGTGAGTGCGTCTGCACGCACAGTAAGGCGAAGACTTTTGGAGGATGGCCTGGTGTCAAGAAGGGCAGCAAAGAAGCCACTTCTCTCCATGTAAAACATCAGGGACAGACTGCTATTCTGCAAAAAGTACAGGGATTGGACTGCTGAGGACTGGGGTAATGTCATTTTCTCTGATGAATCCCCTTTCCGATTGTTTGGGGCATCTGGAAAAAAGCTTGTCCGGAGAAGAAAAGGTGAGCGCTACCATCAGTCCTGTGTCATGCCAACAGTAAAGCATCCTGAGACCACTCATGTGTGGGGTTGCTTCTCAGCCAAGAGAGTGGACTCACTCACAATTTTGCCTAAGAACACAGCCATGAATAAAGAATGGTACAAAAACATCCTCAGAGGGCAACTTCTCCCAACCATCCAAGAACAGTTTGGTGATGAACAATGCCTTTTCCAGCATGATGGGGCACCTTGCCACAAGGCAAAAGTGATAACGAAGTGGCTCGGGGAACAAAACATCGACATTTTGGGTCCATGGCCAGGAAACTCCCCAGACCTTAATCCCATTGAGAATTTGTGGTCAATCCTCAAGAGGCAGGTGGACAAACAAAAAACCCACAAACTCTGACAAACTCCAAGCATTGATTATGCAAGAATGGGCTGCCATCAGTCAGGATGTGGCCCAGAAGTTGATTGACAGCATGCCAGGGCGAATTGCAGAGGTCTTGAAAAAGAAGGGTCAACACTGCAAATATTGACTCTTGGCATAAACTTCATGTAATTGTCAATAAAAGCCATTGACACTTATGAAATGCTTGTGATTATACTTCAGTAACAGTTAGTAACATCTGACAAAAACACTGAAGCAGTAGACTTTGTGAAAATTAATATTTGTGTCATTCTCAAAACTTTTGGCCACGGCTGTAGTGTCACTGAAACATGAATTCCAATAAAAGTGGTGATCGATTTATTATTATTATTATTATTATTATTATTATTATTATTATTATTATTATTATTAGATTATTGTTTTTTTTTTTTTTTTTTTTTTTTTTTTTTACATTTGCTCATTTTGCAGACACTTTTATCCAAAGTGACTTACAGCTGAACACTTGAAGGTTAAGAGCCTTGCTTAAGCGTCCAACTGAACTCACAACCTTCTGATCATTAGCCCAGAGTAACTCACTTCACACCATGCAGTTTAAGTGACCATCGAGGGTTCTTTATGGGTTCTTTGGATGCTTAATGGTGTAGTTTGTGAACCACCATCTATTGTTTGAACGAGAGGGTTACAACTTTTCAATTTGCAATGTTACATATTATGAGAAAACATGGCATGAACCCCGGTATTGATTTTTCCCTGCTTGAAATTTAACAATTAAAAAAAAAAAAAAAAAACACTAACAGATTTAATCCTCCAGAACCATTAGCCTAGCAAAAGACAGGAATATTTCCATAACTTAGATTTAAAGTGAGTTGGGGAGGATGTAATAATATTACCAGGTGTACAGTCAGGAACTGCTTGTTGGCAGTTGTGAAAACTCTTCAAACTAGATGGTGGATTTTTTTATTTATTTATTCATTTTTATTTTTTTATTGTGATTCTGCAGTAATGTGCTGTGAACTGTAAACGAACCCCCAAAATATATTACTGTATACGTCAATATAATCCTTTTACAAATTGGTTGTCCACATGGCTGACTTTTTCATCTGCTATGTTTGAACCCGTCTCAGCACTGACCGCACTGAGGAGAGAAAAACTATCTGTGTATTTAATCAATTTCTAATTATCATCACCATTTACATTATTTGCAAAGTCTTAGATTTGACACTTCATTTTAAACCTACAGTATGTAATCTTTTTAGCGCAAAACCTTTATCTTTTTTTCTCTTTTGACCAAAAAACGAAAAGCTGTTGTTTTGTTTTATTTAATCATTTTCAAATATTTTCAGTGACATCCCTCATAAATATAGTTGATTGGTGTTAAATATACAGTACTGTGCAAAAGTCTTAGGCACATGCAAAGAAATGCCGTAGAGCAAAGATGGCTTCAGAATAATGAAGTTAAATGTTTCTACATTTAAAAAAAACAAAAAAACAGTAAAAAGCAGTAAACAGTAGTAAATGAAACAAAGTCAGTATCTGGTGTGACAAAAAAATAAAAAATAAAAATAAAAATAGTAGTCTCCGGTACAATTTGTGCAGTTTTTAAGGAAATGAGCTGGTAAGTTTTATTGAGCATCTTGCAGAACCAGCCACAGTTCTTCTGGAGACTTTGACTTTCGCACCCAGCAGCCTTCATTGTGTTTTTTTGTCTGAAAAGTGGTGTCTTACAAAGTATGCTGCTTTCTTTAATGACGTACAAACATATTTTTATAACATTTAATTTTGTGCTAGAAAACTAATGTTTGGGAATCTAAAATGTTTTTTTTGTACTGACTTGATAATGTAGAAGTCATAAAATAAAAAAAATCTATAACAAAATTTGTACTAAAACATATTGGATGCCTAAAACTTTTGCACAGTACTGTATACTAATGTTACCTAGCCAAACATGAAGGATTTTCAGGCAGTGTCAGTTAATATCGGAGAGTTCCATACATCTGCACAAATCGTTCCAGATGTATATGTCGACTGCATGCTTTATTGTAGAGAAAAAGTCATAACTCATGGTAGCGTACTCTGATGTTAAATTGCAGAGCTCAGACCTAAGTTTAGAGGTCTGGTAAAAAAAATAAAATAAATAATTATAATAAAAAAATAGAATGGAAATAAACGTCATAATATAACGTATAATGTCGTGTAGGGACGATAAAATTGTTATATCGAACAAGCCTAATCTAAATGCTTTAATTCAGGAAGTGAGGTGTCTGAAACCACTTGTACCTGAACTGAGCATTCTGATAAAAGCAGAGAAAAGAGGCAGAGAGCATGAAAGCTGTGATCAGTGGCTCACAGGGCAGCTAGGACAGCAGAACAAAGCTGCTCTACTTCAGTTCGAGACAGGTAGTAGAAGGGGACAGGACAGGACAGGAAGTTCATATTTAGCCCTGTGATGAAGCTGCATTGAGAGGCAAAACCAGGTGCATTTTTCACTGTCTTGACTGAAAGTCCTGAGTTTAAAAAGTGTGCTGACTTATAGTTTAAAACATTACATTATGGTTGAATTCAGAGAACTCTGAGAAGAGACTAGGTGTGTGTGTGTGTGTGTGTGTGTGTGTGTGTGTGTGTGTGTGTGTGTGTGTGTGTGTGTGTGTGTGTGTGTGCTTGGTTTGAAACACCAGGAGGTATTCTGTAATGAGCAGGGTGGTGGATCCATCACCGTCTCCTGCAGACGAAGGCAGCACAGGAAGCAGATTCTTTATGACACTGCTGCCATTATCACAGCTAACACGCTTTTCCTACTGATTTCTCCGCCCGAGCATGTAGACGCATTCATCTTTCCCCCTTTTTTCTCCAACAGCAACACAAATACAAGGAGCAAGGGTGATGAACTTCTCTGTAATTTCATAACCGTCTGGAGAGACATTATGCTAATAACCTGCAGCCTCCGGCGTCTGTATAGGCATTTTAGCTCGACACGGTATTAAAGGGAAGTCCTCGCAAAAAACTGATAGCAGGTGAGCGAGAAGCAGATAAGGGCCATTTGATATAATTTGCTAAACTGCTTTACACCTTTGCCCTCGCTGCTATGTCTAATCACACTTATTTGACCATTTTGGTTTTATAATGAGATAACAATCATAATTCTACATGGAAAATACAAATAAGCACATACAAATGTACAGTAGATGCATGTAATACCTTTGGGATTTTATGGTCTCACGTACATACATACATACATACTAACACACATGCACATGTATATATATATACACACACACACACACACACACACACACACACACCTATGCTCACGCGCAAACTGCTGAGAGCACTGTAGGGAAGAGGCAGGAGCCGTCGTGCTCCACTAAGTGGAAAACTCGATCTTCTTACCTCAGCAACTTCTTACAGGGTAGCTCAGTGGAAGGACATATGTGCTTGAGAGAGAGACAGAGAGAGAGACAGAGAGAGAGAGAGAGAGAGTGAGAGAGAGAGAGAGAGAGAGAGTGAGAGAGAGAGAGATTGGGGGGGATTCTAGTTGTTGGTGTTCTTGTGGACTATGTGGTACTATACAGCATAGTGAACAGCATTGTTACACTGAAATCATTATTCTCATGCTGAAGTGAAGGAAATTTGATTCATCTGGTATCAGATACATTAGATACCTGTACATGTTAAATAAAAATCATTTCACACTGGCAAATCCAGTAAGATAAAGTGTATTAACAGCTGGATGTTGTACTAAAAACTTTAGCGTGAAATGCTGGAGGCTTTTTTTTGCACTTGGTTGCAGCCTGCTCTACTGTATGTATGTTTTAAAATGAATTCAAATGAGGCTCTGGGCCAGTGTTGTGAGGTAAAGTTTTTCATGTCATGTCAGTTTGTACCGAATATCTAGTACTACAGATTAAAGTACCTATACAGTGTAGCTAGCAGTGGTTCCAGGAAGTATTACCAGGATTTGGGCAATTTCTCCCATACTGCCTGGCAAGCTCAATCAGATTAAATGGGGAGCATCTACAGTATGAACTACCATCTTAATTTCTCTGCACAGATGCTCTATGGGGTTCAAGTCTAGGCTTTGGCTGGGCCACTCAAGGACGAGTCCATCCCTGGTGCTGAGAAGTCCTCCCATAGCATGATGCTGCCACCACCATGCTTCACCATAGTCTTCCGATTCACAGTGATGGAGCCCACTGTACTCCTGGGCACATTCAAAGCTTTAAACCCTTGCTCAGATCTATAGTACAGTATGTCTTGACACAAATTAATCGAGGTCTACAGAGAGTTCCTAGGACTACGTGGCTTGGTTTTTGGTCAGACATGCACTGTGAATTGTGGGACCTTTCACATACAGATGTTCTAAATGCTAAATCTATACCATTCTAAATCTAAAAAGTTCTAGAGACAGTTCAAGATAATCAAAGCAAACAGGATGCACCTGAACTTAATTTGGAGTGTCTTAGCCAAAGTGTCTGAATACTTATGTAATTTTTTTTTAGAGATTTTTGGTTTATAATACATTTGCAAAAGATTCTAAAAACATGTTTTCACCCTGTCATTATGGATTATTGTGTTTAACCCAAGTTAAATCAAATCTATAACACAATGCCTGTTAAGGTTGCAAAACCTTTGTGGAAAAAAGCCACAAAATATAAAATATTTACAAAAGCCACTGTATATAAAATATTATTGTACATATTTAAATAATGAGCTTATATACAGTATATTTGTGCAGTTTGGTTATGTTCCTAAATCTAAACTGAGGGGGTCAATAGAATTTATATTACAGTTAAAGATTATGTGTTGATTATGTATCTTATTTACTCAGATATAGAGGTAATAGTTTTTAGTTTTGTGTAGTTTTAGTACATTATTTTGTTTAAAAAAAAAAAATCCTGGTCACATTTCATTGGTCAAAATAATCACGCAGGTAAAAGTCAAGTTCATAAATCACATGACCTGCTCTCTCTGTCTCGCAGGCGTAGATTTGAGGGCTTCCTTATAATGGTGTCAACTGGTGGTCACCCTCATCCATTAATCTTCCATCTCTCTCTCTCTCTCTCTCTCTCTCTCTCTCTCTCTCTCTCTCTCTCTAGCTTTACTACCCCTTTCTCTCTTTCCTTTCTCTCTCTCCCACTATCTCGCTCTGTCATTCTGTATCTCTTTCTCTATTTATCTCTCTCTATCTCTGTCGTTCTCTCTCTCCTCTCTCTTTCCAGGATTTCTGTCTCTCTCTCTCTCACTTTCTCTCTGTTTCTCTCTCTTTTCTCCCGCTATCTCTATCTCTCTGTCTGTTTCTCTACATGTGTGAAAAGTTTGAGTTGCTTTCTCAAAGGTGTATAATATTCTTGGATGCCTAAGCACTTTCATCGTCTGGTTTTCAAAATTATTGCTATTTTTCATAAGAGCGCTATGTCTACCATCATATCCCCTGAACTCATTTCTGACATTTCTGTTGTGAAAATTAGTGCAATTTGCATTTTTTAGGCCTTACGAAGCCTCAAATGAGTGTCGCCTTGGAAACAGTGGCATTACGTAGCTAAGCTCGGAGTTAATCATTTTTTTCTCTCTTTTAAAGGAAAGACGGTGGACTGTGTGATTATAAGTGTCAAACTACAATATGCAATGGGAGGACTACTGCCACATTGCGCCAATCAGACTTATTATAGCAGGATGACAAATCACAATAGTGCCAGTCAATGTAGTGGAAAGTAGCTATTCTCCCTGGAGGCCTTGTTCACACGCCAGGTCTATATATAGTCATATAGTCCAGCCCTTATGGAACGTGGCGAGGAACAGCAATTAGTGGGTAATCAAATCACGCTCGTTCTGTGGTCAGATGACAAGCATGCTATTTAGCTAGTCAGAGATGATGTGTGAGGTGTCCCTCCAACAGTACAGCAGCTGGGTTTTGGGTGACACGTTGCAAACTGGATTGTCACAGGGTGGAGGAACTGTCAGCGGATTTTCAGTACTTCTTGTAACTTGGGAAAGTGTGTGTGCATGTGTATGTGTGTGTGTGTGTGTGTGTGTGTGTGCGTGTGTGTGTTGGCTGCTAGTTCGATAACATTTTCTGTGCCGCTCTTGCCCTGATGACACCATCCTTTCTCTAATCACCTCACTGGTGCAAAAAAACAAGAGCATTCATTAAACTCCAGGTACTTGCCATTTGCACGTCTGCCCACCGCCGTGGCGATAAACATCACGTTGGAGAAGCGGTGTGATGGAGCCTCCAATCACCAGCTCTCTCCATTCACAGCACACCTGCATAATTGCCACATCTGACCTTTTCCAGGCTGTCTGAGGCAAGAGTGAGCGCTCAATCGAGCTGCAGTATAAATAGCGGCTCGTTACATCGCAGCCGAGGCATAAAACAAAGCCTGATTCTCATACCCACTTTATTTCATCAGCGGCACACCTTTCCAAAAGACAGGCGGCTAATTTTACCTG
Organism: Cranoglanis bouderius; assembly: GCA_023630585.1. Taxonomy (NCBI): domain Eukaryota; kingdom Metazoa; phylum Chordata; class Actinopteri; order Siluriformes; family Cranoglanididae; genus Cranoglanis; species Cranoglanis bouderius. Next base: position 6,395,566 of record CM042542.1, on the reverse strand, counting down.
CTAATGCGTCGAAACCGAAAGCAAGGATTCGTCAGACTAGCTAATATCTTTGAGGAAAGTTGGCGCAAATCGATTCTTGTGTAAATCTGACCTCATTTGCTCAGGGGTTTGCGCGAGTGCGTGCGCGTGAAGGGGTGATTAAGGAGTCAATTCAGTAGCATAATTCAATTCTAAAAAACCCCCCCACCCAACCTGAATCCCCCCCACCCACCCCATAGTAACGATCCTCTGTGTAACTAACGCAAATTACTGACAGCCATTCTCTAAGTAGGGCAGGAGGGAAAAAAAAAAAAGTTTCCTGTCGAATGCAGCTCCAAGCCTTAATCCATAATTATCCTCAAAGCTCGGCAGCTATCTGGGAGCTGATATGCCCCTGTGTCAACGAACTGGAGATTTCTCCGACGTATAAGCGAGCATTAGGCAAACTGATTTTCAAGAGAACATATGCAAAGCATGCAAAGAGCTCGCAGAATAAATTTCACTAAATACCATCACATTATACACAACCACACATACACACACAAAGAAAAACATGACCCAGTGAGGATCGCAGTTCTGTGTGATTAGGGAGGCTTATGGTTTTGAGCTTATTACAACAGATTTTCCCAGCCCTTTTACAAGCTAAATAATTCATGGGGTAAGATTTGATAGCTAGGTTCCTTTTGAGCAGGATTTGCCACACGTGTGACAATGCGATATATATCTACTTGGCAACACATTGTTACAAGGAAAGTGAACAGCGCTGGGAGAACAAGAGGGTCGTATAAATGTGCCACGGACAGCCGTAATAAAACCTGTGTCTTTTCATCTGCGGGTGAATACATGCAGGAATTAATCTTACACAATCACTCGAAAAAGAACAAGTATGAATATGAGTATTCTTCAAACTGTGTAATAATGGGAGAGAGTGTGGGAGGATGGTGGGTGTTTTAATATGAGAATTAATAAGGGTTACAGCAAGCAAGGTGGACATATATATATATATATATATATATATATATATATATATATATATATATATATATATATATATATATATATATATATATATATTGGAGAGAAAGATGTGCTGGATTAACTAAATGTAGGAGTGCGTGTGTGTGTGTGTGTGTGTGGGGGGGGGGGGGGGGGGATTCTCCTATTAACGAAATAATATGATAGGGATCCCCCTGGGAACTGGGGCCCACACACAAATAGCTATGGAATCATTAAAGAACAGATTTGCAAGCAAACACACACACACACACACACACACACACACACACACACACACACACACACACACACACACACACACACGCACCAAGTCCTGCAAAGCTCCCAAAATCAATATACGTGTTAGGACCACACACTGGAAGGCACAAAGCCTACAAACGCAACAAATGTGTCCCTTATGAACACTTACACATATTTATAACACACACATAATGTGTACACCGTTTCATTTTGAAAGATGTAACTACTTTTTCTATTCAGTTTTAGCTTCTTTGCTCATATCGTCATGGAATCACTGAGTAATAAGAATTTATGAAGGTGGAAAGTATATTTACATTCAGTCATTTAGTAGACACTCTTATCCAGAGCGATGTGCAAAAACGGTTGAAGATGTAACGATACAAAGCACCAAGTGCATCACAAACTAAGAGAATAGAGTGAAGAAGTTAGTTTGTACAAATCTAGGTGGTTATAAAAAGACAGTTTCAAATGGACTACATAAAGACTCAGTGAATCAGTGGCAAAAAAAATGAAATATAAGTGCATAAGTAAGGAATTCGACGTGAAGGAGTGTGCCGTTATAGGAACATAATAAATGACTGGGTGTTGTTGTTTATTTTCCTATAACAGCACATCTGAAGTTGATTATTTTCTTACAACAGCATGCATCAATGTGTTTTATTCCTCTTGTACCACAGCACTTTGCCAACTGCTACAATTTATTTTTATTTAAAAAATATGCGTCATATGTTTTATCCATTTATAGTTACGTTTAATGTTACGGAACGTCTGCGAAACGAGTTATCACTTATTTTTTTTGTAGCAGCTATAAGCAGTTGTTCTCTCACTTTATCTCGAAGTTAATAAAAAAAATTTTAAAATAAAAACAGCGGGAAAGAACAAAATGGAACATTGTCCCGTAGCAGAAATCTTACATGAACAGTTTTATCTCTGACTGTTACAAAGCACTGACATGGGAGACTCCTACAAATGTTTAATTAATTAATTAATTAATAAACGTTGAAAAAATGTTCAAAAGCTTCACCATATCAATGATTAAACATTTTTCTTTGTTATAAAACAGCCCTTTTTCAAAATTGTTTTGTTATTTGGTTTAGATTATATGGAGTGCCTGGCATACAAGTCGCTGTGAATGAGTGAGAGTCAGTAATGATTTAGAACGAGCGCATTAATATAAACCTGTGATTTTACTTGCAGCCTGCACTGTTAGAGCTGCTGTTATAGAAAATTCCTTTTGACCAATCAGATTTGATAATTCAACAGTATTGTGGTGTAAATAAAAATACATTTAAAAAACATAAATAATAAATAAAACAAGAAGTAATATATATATATATATATATATATATATATATATATATATATATATATATATATATATATATATATATATATATATATATATATATATATATATATATATATATATATATATATATATATATATATATATATATATATATATATATATATAGTGTGTGTGTGTATATATATATGTGTCACAGCAGATATTGACTCATTTTCATTTATTAGTTCTGTTTATTGCTCCTTATAGTTTTTTAAATGTAGAAACATTTAATTTCATTATTTTTAAGGCATCTTTCCCCTACAACATTCTTTGCAATTCTTTTTGAGGACACTGATGCATGTTTAGACCTCAATGAAGGACATGCCTCAGTAGTGCAAAGCCCTTTCACAAGTTTGGAATTTGATTCTTGCTGCAACTGGAAAACAGCAGAGTGACCTTATGAACCAGATGAGCAGTAGCATTCTGAATGCTCTATAGATTAGATATCACTTATAAAGGGAGACCAGCAGAAAGGTCCAGTAGGCAAGTGTAGAAATAACTAGCGCTTGTATAAGAAGTGGAGCAGATTCTGTATTCAGGAAAGGCTGTATTCTTCTGATCCTTTTATAAAGAAATCTCTCCTTTTTTTTTGGTGGTTGATGTGATGGGGTTGGAAAACCATAGATAGATAAATCTATTGTCCTAAATTACACCAAGATGCTTAGCCTGGAGTGACTGACAATTTTAGGAAAGCTACTTTTTTGTATTGTAACTTGTAAATGTATAAATTGTAACTTGTCAAGCTACAAGCTAGTCGTGATATAAAACTCCAGCTACAGCCAAAAAAGCTACAGCCAAACTACTAGCTAGCTAGTTACACTACAGGCTACTAAGAAAAAGTGGCTAACTACACAGAAGGTACTGTACTTTGTCAAACTGAGGAAAATCAACTGGGATATTTTCTTTTTATTGTGCAACTCATTTATTGCACAAAATAATACAAACATGCTTTGTACTGTATATGCCATAACTAATTAGCAAAACTACTACTGGTTCAGTTCACTGGCTCTAGTTTACGTTAATGTGCATATGGTAATCCATTAATACAACATTGAAATAAACAGCTATGTTTGGGCATTTGCTGTAATACAAATAATAATGCATGTAATCATTACATGTTGTTTCATACTGGCTAATGCTACAGTGGGGGACACTGACAAAGAAATGATCAGTCTATAATTTTAATGGTAGGTGTATTTTAACAGTGAGAGACATAATAACAACAAAAAATCGAGAAAAACGCATTTCAAAAAAGTTATAAATTGATTTGCATTTTAATGAATGAAATAAGTATTTGACCCCTTCGACTTAGTACTTGGTGGAAAAACCCTTGTTGGCAATCACAGAGGTCAGACGTTTCTTGTAGTTGGCCACCAGGTTTGCACACATCTCAGGAGGGATTTTTTCCCACTCCTCTTTGCAGATCCTCTCCAAGTCAAGGTCTCGAGACTGACGTTTGGCAACTCTAACCTTCAGCTCCCTCCACAGATTTTCTATGGGATTAAGGTCTGGAGACTGGCTAGGCCACTCCAGGACCTTAATGTGCTTCTTCTTGAGCCACTCCTTTGTTGCCTTGGCTGTGTGTTTTGGGTCATTGTCATGCTGGAATACCCATCCACGACCCATTTTCAATGACCTGGCTGAGGGAAGGAGGTTCTCACCGAAGATTTGACGGTACATGGCCCCGTCCATCGTCCCTTTGATGCGGTGCAGTTGTCCTGTCCCCTTAGCAGAAAAACACCCCCAAAGCATAATGTTCCCACCTCCATGTTTGACGGTGGGGATGGTGTTCTTGGGGTCATAGGCAGCATTCCTCCTCCTCCAAACACGGCGAATTGAGTTGATGCCAAAGAGCTCGATTTTGATCTCATCTGACCACAACACTTTCACCCAGTTCTCCTCTGAATCATTCAGGCAAACTTCAGATGGGCCTGTACATGTGCTTTCTTGAGCAGGGGGACCTTGCGGGCACTGCAGGATTTCAGTCTTTCATGGCATAGTGCGTTACCAATTGTTTTCTTGGTGACTATGGTCCCAGCTGCCTTGAGATCATTAACAAGATCCTCCCGTGTAGTTCTGGGCTTATTCCTCACCGTTCTCATGATCATAGAAACTCCACGAGGTGAGATCTTGCATGGAGCCCCAGACCAAGGGAGACTGACAGTTATTTTGAGTTCTTCCATTTGCGAATAATCGCACCAACTGTTGTTACCTTCTCACCAAGCTGCTTGGCGATGGTCCTGACATCCTTGGACAGCTCTTTGGTCTTGGCCATGGTGGAGAGTTTGAAATCTGATTGATTGATTGCTTCTGTGGACAGGTGTCTTTTATACAGGTAACAAGCTGAGATTAGGAGCACTCCCTTTAAGAGAATGCTCCTAATCTCAGCTAGTTACCTGTATAAAAGACACCTGGGAGCCAGAAATCTTGCTGATTGATAGGGGATCAAATACTTATTTCACTCATTAAAATGCAAATCAATTTATAACTTTTGAAATTTGAAATGCGTTTTTCTGGATTTTTTTGTTGTTGTTATTCTGTCTCTCACTGTTAAAATACACCTACCATTAAAATTATAGACTGATCATTTCTTTGTACAGTGGGCAAACATACAAAATCAGAAGGAGATCAAATACTTTTTTCCCCCACTGTAGCTCATAGGCTAAACCATACTTGAGGTCAGCTGTCATGCTTCATCAAAACTATTAGCTATTTTGATCAATTCACTGCTTCACTCACTGTTGACAGGATTTTATTTTCATGGTTGTATAGGTTAAAAAACATACGTTTCACACTTGTAAACATTGAAAAACATGGCCATGGAGGTTTAAGAGTCTTGTTTTCATCACTAGAAGAATGCATCCTTGGTAGCTACACCGTGATCCTGGTATTCTCCAGAGATGTCTCTGCAAGCTGAGGCACAAGCACCAACGTACAATATGTTATACACTAATTAGAAGTACTGAACTTGGTTCCTGACAGATACAACAGTTTGTGATTTATGTGATTAAAAATAATGTTCAACTGGTTTTGTAAAAAGGAAAATGGAGGTGTAATATTTTGTTGTGCTACACCACAATTTGGTGAAAAACCAGCTATGGGGAAAAAGCTACATTATTTTGAAAATAGCTCTGCTAATAGTCCCCAGCACTGGAGAGTGAGAGTGAGGGTGAGGGTGAGGGTGTACAGGGTATATAACCGGTCCAGCAAAGGTAAGTTCTTTTGAGTTTCAGATTATGGTTCTTCATCCAGGACGAGATATTGGAAAGGCAGTCTGATATCTTAAGAGAGACTTGGGAAAGGGGTAGATGGAGGGGGAAAACAGTGAAGGTGTATGCCATCAGTGTAGTCATGAGAACTGATCACTGAACCCATTTATTTAGTATGCAGGGAGAAAAAGAGTTATCCCACATACTAACCCCTCAGGGACTCCAGCAGTAAAGCTGTGAGGTGATGAAACTAAAACCTCTCAAAGCCATGTGGTAATATCGATCGTGTAGGCATGTTAAGAATCAGGCCACAACTTAGCTCATATTTCCAATGTGACCAATAAAGATGACATTAACTGTCCTAGGATAGACCGCAGCAGTACATCATGCCATGTTAGCATGGTGGACTAATAATCCTGCTGGACAGGTTCTTTATTGGTCTCACTAGACAGTGGAATGTAGCCACTTTATTAGTTAGGATTATTTAATTATGTTTAATATTATAACTAATTAAAGTCTTGATACTAGATCCCTGTTCGAAAGTCACAAGAACTGACTATAGGATATAAGACATGCTGTTGTGGCTCAGGATGTAACCTGGGTCTCCTCTGTCTTCTGTACATTTGAGCCAAAACAATTATTATTAGGCTAAAGTGCAGAATGTGTTCAAGGGTATATGTATTAAGTCAAGCATGTAGGAATCCTCTATAAAAAGGAATTGAAAAAAAAAAAAAAAAAAAAAAAAAAAAACACTGGGGTATCTTCATAAATGGCACATACAGTATGGAATCCAGAAAAGAATATACTGTATGTTGGGCAATGGGTTCAATTACAGCATGGGAGCGACAGTGTAACATCAAGAACCATCCCTGAACAATGGGGTGAGTGACCATAATTATCATTCAGAAAGACATCTGTCTAGACAATCCTATCACCCCACTATTTGGGTGGCGACACATGTACCATCATCAATAAGTGAAAGTGATCACGTCAGTTGTTATCCTTAATTTACATTTAGAGCGAGACGTCATTCACATGATGGGTGAAAAAAAACTGGTTTGAAAAACAGTATAAAGTCTGAGCTGACACTGTTCGTAATTCACGTTGACTCCGATGAACCCGAAGTGCTTCATGTACTTTGTCACTGCCACAGTGAAGATATTCTTCAATGGTGAAGTTATTCTTCATTGTGATCATTGATGGCCTCATCATTTTTTTCTTACACCGATCCAGGGTGTATTCTCTTGCTCCTCTCAATCATAGTAACACTAGCCATTCATGGGCATCAGTGATATCATGTATGCAGAAGAGGTTAGATAGCTATCTACTCCAAGTGTGTTGCGCTGGTTGGTGGGTGGGAATTGGCAGGTGACCAAATTGGGGAGAAAATGGGGGGCAAAGAATCTCATTGTTCTGAAAATCCTTTTTTTGTTTGTTTGTTTACAATGTTACAATCGTGATGCCGCATTTTTAGTTGTAGGAATGTTAAGAGAAATGCTTCCATAGTTCTTGTCTAACTGGGAACATGAGAGCATTATTATAGCAGATGTTTTTTTTTGGAGCATTACAACCTAACTTTCTCAGAACCTGTTGAATACTTGATGAATGAATATTCTGAAGAAAACCAGTGAGAGGCCCAGCAAGACCTGACTGAAGAGGCTGAGAAAAGTAGCTTTTGGCTCTGGGTGAGGAGAAAAGAGAAGTGTTGGGGTAGTAACATCTAACCCAAGGTCTAGTTGCAGGGGGTGGCATGGAGATGTCCCTGCCACTGCTCCGCCACCAGGAGACGTTCTGGGGTTAAAGGAGCTAAACGTGGTTGAGCGGTGGTACTCAGCTGACAACCCTGAGGCTGACCTATGCCATATGGCACTAAGCATGCATTAACGGTCTGTATGGCTCTGGTTGTGTTAGGAAAGTTTGCCTGAGTGGTATTAGGTGTAACAGGAGGAATCCATATAGAACCAATGGCACTGAGCATGTATTAACGGTGCCAGTGGGGATCGCTACAGCCTTAGTTACTGGGGAGGCCTGTATGGTTTTGGTTGCGTTAGGCATGGAGGCAAGGCTGAAGAAATCCTATGGGCACCGGAGGAGGTATGACAGGTAGTAATGCCATAGCAGGTCAACATCTACCTGTGTAATAAAGGTAGAGATCATTTATTGGGAATTAGTTACATCTTCCAAATTCTTTTATCCAAGGAAACTTTTCTGAGCCAATAAAATCCAAACATATACTATAACAAATTAGGGTTAAAGTCTTTTCTCAAGGATAGTGGGTGTCTGACAACCCTCCATTCTCTAGCCCAGAACCTTACATGCTGAGCTATTACTGCCAGATCATTTGTTACTTTCCTGTGCATGATGTAATAATACAGTAACACACAGCATGCCAAATAACAACTGAGCCGACAACTGTCCAATTATCTTTGGTCCCTTAAAAAAATGGCTACTATGTATAAAAAGGGCTGTGCTTCCTAAATGGTTTGCCAATATAGCTCCAAATTCCCTTAAATTAAACCTGAAATTCTGCACTGTATCCTCGTTTCATTTTAAATTCAATATACAGGAGTACAGAGCTGAAACATAAAAGTTACAATCTGCTGTCACTGAAAGTACTCACACAGGGTCAGCATCACAGTTCATGCAGGCACTCGGCTTTGAAAACGGTTTCCAAACCACAGCAATGTATTTGAATTTTAGCACCATATGTGTTCATAAAACAACTTTGGAAAAAACACCTAATACACTTTTTCATCTGACAGATTTTTTTTGGCAACTGTCGGAGCTCATTTGGTCAACTGAAAAATAAAGGTTTTACAAAGGCAACACAACAAGGCAGCAGAGAGAAATTTCCTGTTCTGTTTGGAATTTTATATGAAAAGCAAAGGGCAGCTTACAAACAAATATGTTATACACAAATATACAGTACTGTGAAAAGGTCTTAGGCACCCTATATTTTTAGTACAAAAAGTAATCCTGGTCAGGGTCTAAAACTGTCCTCAGGTTATCTGTGTGAACATTTGTGGAGATTATGACATGAGATTACGCTAACAACGCTAAAGTGGCCTGTTTAGAATTGCCATTGGACATAAAAGACACACATAATCAACAGTAATAGTCATAGATTAAACCATATAATGGTATTTAAGTAATGTAAAATATGCTTACCATGGTGTGCTTTGACGTTGTGTCAGAAATCTAGTAGTTCTTGTCCAGGTTGCTTTGGTAACCAAAGCGTTTACTTAACAGAAAAATGTGTCCATATTTTTATTTTCAGTCCATATGACTTTATGAAAATGAGAAGAAATTGGTGGGATGATTTTAAATGATAAAACTGTCCACTTTTTAGAATTTGCATATGGACCTGTGTCATTTATATGTAAATGACACAGGTCCATATGCAAATTCTAAAAAACCCTTCAATAAAACTTTAGTGCAATTGCATTTCATTATAGTATCGTTCTTCATTTCATCGGATATACATACCTCATGCTCCGGCTGAATGTAACTCTATAAAAGTAAGTCACAAGCAGTACTCTAGGAAAGTGCTCAGACTCCATGTCCATGTAGATCCTTACTTCTTCCACTCTAACACATTTGATTTCTCCAGGTGCTATTGCTGTTTTTAGATCTGTAATTATTCAACATCTGCTATCATGATGGAGCCCCAAATCACATAGGAGGTGTATTGATAAGGGGTGTGTGATTTCAGTGAAGGTTCAGCAATCAGGCTTGCAGATGTTCCACAACTACCAGTGTCTCTAGAAAAAAAAAAAAAAAAGGTAAGGACCCATGCCACAGACAAGCTTCATTTTTTTGTGATCCTGTTTGCATATGAAACAGAGATGAATGTTTAAATGATACATTGTGCTGTATGTTGCCAGGGTTCACTAAATATAGAAGAGATGTGTTCTCATCCACCCTCCCTCGCTCTCTCTTTCTCTCTCCTTCTCTCTCAGTTTCTCTCTCTCTCTCTCTTTCTCGCTCTCTCTCTCGCTCTCTCTCTCTCTCTCAGTTTCTCTCTCTCATCTATATTCACGCTCTACATATTGAAAAGGTCTGTGCAACTCAAGCAGACCCTTGAAAAGCACTCTTGCCGCAATTACTGATTAATTACAGGGAATTAAAGCAATTACAGCTTTTGAAATATACAATTAACCATCACATTTCCTGTTGCAGCTCCGACTCGAGAATGTGCTAGATTACAATGCAATCATATATCTTACTGTAGTCTTGGCTCTCACATTCCTCTGACATCAGGCTCGTCTACAGAAAGGTGCTTCTAAAGATCCTGAAAAACAATGAGTACTTTTCATTGCGTCATGCATATTTAATTTCAGATAGACAAAGCTGATCGGTTAGCAGAGTAGGAGCTGAATTAGGTATGCTCACTTATTATACTGTAATTCAAACAATATAGAGCATACATTGATCAGCCATAACATTAAAACCACTGACAGGTGACGTGAATAACATCGATTATCCCGTTACAGTGGCACATGTCAAGGGGTGGGATACATTAGGCAGCAAGTGAACAGTCAGTTCTTGAAGTTGACATGTTATCAGCAGGAAAAATGGGCAAGCGTCATAATCTGAGCGACTTTGACAAGGGCCAAATTGTGATGGCTAGACGACTGGGTCAGAACACCTGTGGTTAGTACCTACCAAAAGTAGTCTAAGCAAGGACAACTGATGAACCGGTGACAGGGTCATGGGTGCCCAAGGCTCATTGATGCACATGGGGAGTGAAGGCTAGCCTGTCTGGTCCGATCCCACAGAAAAGCTACTGTAGCACAAATTGCTATAAAAAAAAAAAGTTCATGCTGGCTATGATAGAAAGGTGTCAGAACACACAGTGCATGGCTGGGATTCATGTGGATGTTACTTTGACAAGTACCACCTACCTAAACATTGTTGCAGACCAAGTACCCCCCTTCATAGCAACGGTATTCCCTAATAGCAGTGGCCTCTTTCAGCAGGATAATGCGCCCTGCAACACTGCAAAAACTGTTAAGGAATGGTTTGAGGAACATGACAAAGTGTTCAAGGTGTTGGTCTCCAATTTCCCTAGATCCACAGATCTCAATCCGATCGAGCATCTGTGGGATGTGCTGGACATACAAGTCCAATCCATGGAGGCCTCACCTCACAACTTACAGGACTTAAAGGATCTGCTGCTAACATCTTGGTGCCAGATACCACAGCACACCTTCAGAAGTCTTGTGGAGTCCATGCCTTCGAACAGGTCAGAGCTGTTTTGGAGGCACAAGCGGGATCTACACAATATTAGGTAAGTGGTTTTAATGTTATGGCTGATCAGTGTACATTCACTGGCCACTTTAATAAGAACACCTGTACCCCTGCTCATTGTTGCAATTATCCAATCAGCCAATCATGTGGCAGCAGCATATTTTAATGCATAAAATCATGCAGATACAGGTCAAGTTAATATTCACATCAAACATCAGTGATGAAAATGCTTTGACTGTGACATCTCTCTGGAGTCTCTGGGGTTTACACAAAAATGTTGATAGGGGCCATGTTGATGGCAGAGGTCAGAGAAGAATGGCCAGAGCTGACAGAAAGGCTACAGTAACTCAAAGAACCACTCTTTACAACCTTGGTGAGCAGAAAAGCATCTCAGAATGCACAACACATTAAATAACAATTTACACCGATCATCCTGTTCAAAAGTTTACACCCCCCTGGCTCTTTATTCATCAGTGAATGTTTGCACCTTTTGTAATAGCTGTGTACGAGTCCCTCAGTTGTCCTCGGTGTGAAAAGATGGATCTCAACACCATATAGCCACTGCTGGAAACGGGTCAAATCTGCAGAAGATGCTGGAAAAGCAAAGAATGTGCAGGACCTGGAGGATTTTTCTGAAGAACAGTGGGCGGTTTAACTGCTCAGGACAAACAAGGGACTCATGAACAACTATCACAAAACATAAAAACAGTCGTTGATCATCCAGGTAACAACACACAGTATTAAGAATCAAGCGTATGTAAACTTATGACCTCAACTGTAACTGTCCCCTATTTGGGATAGCAGTAGGACATGGGCATGTTTTCAATTCACATGTCATAAGAGGGTAAATGTAAAAAATAAAATAAATAAATGTTAAGACATTTAGAAATTCTCATCCAGACAAACTGACAGTCTGATTTATTTATTTTTTCAGATTCGAGATTGCTGAAACCCGGAGAACAGGGCAGAGATGCAATGTGACAGTTAAGGGACTTCAGGTTCAAAACTCACCGCTGCACTGGGAGCTTAAACTCTGTTCTAGAAAAGAGTGATGGAGGGATGACTGATCGAAATAGCAAAAGTGGTTGAAAAGTGAAAAGAGGTCTTATGGGGCGCTCAGGCAGCTTTCCACCCGTACTGCTGCACAGAATGGTGTGTGTTGCCTGCAGCTATGCTTATGGACACACACACAAACACACACACACACACACACACACACACACACATATATACACAAACACATACACACAGACCTGTTTTCTCCCATTCTGAACTTTGTTTTATGTATTACATAGCACGAAAGCACACATTAGCATAAGCACGACAGCAAATCGCAGAAGTTTACTTCCTCATGCGTTTCCGTTCGCTTTCAAAATACGATGACAAATTTTAAAGCCAATATATCATGACAGCATTCCCTTATGAGATTTCACTTATAGCAACTGCTGTGCTAATGCACGTTTCAAACATATGCAGTCATGATGGATGTGGTTTCTTGCATCTTGTTTCTCAAGTCCCTAACGTTGTACCACAACTGACTGTGAAAACAACGCAAATAGGAGCTTTAGCTGCATTGGTGCTGTCATAAATCTTTCATAACTATGTTACAGGAATGACAGAGAGCTCTGTGTGGCCTGCGACACTCGCGGACGTGACAGCCGATCCCTCCTGCACTCATCATATACAGTAGACCTCTATATCTCCTGAAATAAGCAAGTATTAAGTGTTATATGAACTATATACTGAAATATGATTTTCTGTCTCTCTGTGATCTGAGACTTTCTTTATGTGTTTGTATTTTCTTCTTCATTCTTAAATGTAATGAATAATCCAGTCCTCTCTCTAGGAAGCCTCTCGAAAGTCTCATTACTAAAATGAGAGGGATTGCCTTGGAATGCTTACACAAATGATCAAAAATTCATCCTCATCCACAGTTAGGATTCCGGAGTCTGAAACATTTCTTTGCACTTCATTTGCTTGTCTTATTCATGAAGGCAACAGCGAGCGTCCTCATACGACGCCTACATTATGAGTCATCCGGAAAGCAAATTAACATAGAGCACACACCTCTAAAAACACACAGTTACAACAGTACAGGGACTATTTTTGATTAGTAAGGTCAGCAGGGTTTCCGATCCTGCAAAGGTAGCACATATCCATTCCCTTAATCCCAGCGTAGCCATTATGTTTAATTAATATGTTGTTTGCTATTAATACGAGTATGTTCCGAGCGAAGCCAGTGAGCGGTTAAGTAAATGAGAACAAATATGCAATAATGTCACACGTGTATCATTTGCCAATAATCATTTCTTTCAGAGCAGCTTAATGATCGACTTTGAGTGGAAAAGGGGGGGGGGGGGGAACCAGCCTATTTTTGAACTCTTTGTGTCTTTTCTCTACAGATTTTTCTTGTCTCTCCGCCTCCCTGTGGAACACTTTAGCAGATAATGACCGAACGCTGTCTGCCGCCGCTCTGGTAATGACATCTAATGTGTCGAGCCGGCATAATGTGCATTACAAGTTGCATTGCGTTTAGGTTTGGAATATGCCTCCATTTTCTAATACTGGAGCTGTAGCAAGAAGCCATTATGGTAATGCAGCACCTGAGGGAAGCAGAGAGAGAGATCAGTCTTCAAGTGCTTATTACCGAAAGATGACTGTGTTTAATGAAAGCTGCCGTGTGTGTGAGAGAGAAGTAGGGCCTCTACCACCTTTCTCTTCCTCTCTCTTTCTCTCCCCTCCCTACTCCATTTATCCTCAACCTCGACTCTTCTTCTTCTTCTTGCCCGAATTTCAAGTCCGGAATTCGTGCTCCCCCTGTTTTTCACTTAAACATTGCGGTTTACCATCTTCGTTTCCTCTCTTTCATCAGATCCTCCCCTCTCATCTGTCACCATCCCTCTCTCTTTTACCTCTCCTCTCACATTTGCCTACACCAAACACTGACAGCTTATATAACCCAGTTCCAAACTTAGCTACCCATTTGAACCATGGCTTCCACTTCTGTTTTTTTTTTCCTCAATTACATGACTCATATTCGCTATTATGCTTCGCAGCGATGGAGGGAAAAGAGAAGATGAGAGAAGAAGGAAAATACAGTTTAATTATTGATTCTTGACCCACATGTAGGGTCATATAGGTGCGTGAGAGGGAACACCACCACAACGAGCTGAGAGAAGGTGGTTGCTATCCTTCTGGAAGGTGCGAACAGAAAGATGGTAGGAGGCTTTTTCTTTTCTTTTTTTTTTCTTCTTCAAATATCACTGCTTCTTCTAGAAAAGGGATAAATTCACCACGCTTCCTTCTGACTTCATTAAATCTGTGACTAAAGAAACCGAGCTTGTACAATAAACTCTGAAAAAATGTTGCCTGAGTAAATATTTGTCAAAACACCTGTGTCACACAGTTGGTGTTAATTTCGTCTAATTAATCCCCTCATTATCCTTTATATTCACAGTCTAAAGCAAAGAGCTCGTAACCACTGTTTGTGTGGTCTAGGCCAATAAGTCTCAGCTACCTGTAGATAGCATACACCAGATTGTTAAAGGAATACTCCAAGATTTATGGATTTAATTTCTATCCAAAGCAATTAACATAGACAAAAATTGTAACATTTTCCGATTTTGTACTGATGGTACAAAATGGTATAAGTGGGCTATAATTTTAAAGATTAAAAATACATCAACTTTATCTCTGGCATCCATCTCAGATTATTTGCTATTAACAAATGCCTTAAAACAAATGCCTTATTGTATGAGGAGGTCTGGAGTGGCAGAGAAGTATGTTAGTGTGGTGCAGGATATGTATGAGAGCAGTAGGACAGTGGTAAGGTGTGCGGTAGGTGTGACAGAGGAGTTCACGGTGAAGGTGGGACTGCATCAAGGATCGGCTCTGAGCCCCTTCTTGTTTGTGGTGGTGATGGACAGGCTGACAGATGAGGTCAGACAGGAATCTCCATGGACTATGATGTTTGTGGATGACATTGTGATCTGTAGTGAGAGCAGGGAGCAGGTGGAGGAAACTCTAGAGAGGTGGAGGTTTGCTCTGGAGAGAAGAGGAATGAAGGTTAGTCGCAGCAAGACAGAATACATGTGTGTGTGAATGAGAGGGATCCAAGTGGAACAGTGAGGTTACAGGGAGAAGAGATAAAGAAGGTGCAGGATTTTAAGTACTTAGGGTCAACAGTCCAGAGCAACAGGGAGTGTGGAAAAGAGGTGAAGAAGCGTGTGCAGGCAGGTTGGAATGGGTGGAGAAAAGTGTCAGGTCTGTTGTGTGATAAAAGTGTACCAGCAAGAATGAAAGGAAAGGTGTACAGGACAGTAGTGAGACCAGCGATGTTGTATGGTTTGGAGACAGTTGCACTGAGGAAAAGACAGGAGGAAGAGTTAGAGGTAGCAGAGCTGAAGATGTTGAGGTTCTCTTTGGGAGTGACGAGGATGGATAGGATCAGGAATGAGTACATCAGGGGGACAGCACATGTGAGATGTTTTGGAGACAAAGTTAGAGAGGCCAGGTTGAGATGGTTTGGACATGTTCAGAGGAGGGAGAGTGAATATATCGGTAAAAGGATGCTGAGGTTAGAGCTGCCAGGCAGGAGGCCAAGAGGAAGACCAAAGAGGAGGTTTATGGATGTAGTGAAGGAGGACATGAAGGTGGTCGGTCTGAGAGAAGAGGATGCAGGGGATAGGGCTAGATGGAGGCAGATGATTCGCTGTGGCGACCCCTGAAGGGAACAGCCGAAAGGAAAAGAAGAACAAATGCCTTAAAATGAATTATTCTGGAATTTTGTGGAACCAAGCGCAACAGCACCACCAATGGTCATAAGAAAAATGGAGCTGGGGCTGATTTCTTTCTAGCCCAGACTGTGGATTTATACAGTGACAGTTGTTTCAGGTGATTACGTAGTCAAATGGCCCAAAGGTTGGATCTCTTATACAACAGCATGCCTTCATTCATCCTTAGTAACTGCCTGATCAACTGTCATGGTGGTTTAATTTAGGTTTCGAGTTTGTTTATATTTTGGGAAATTAAACGAACTATTCATCCATTTTCTGTACCGCTTATCCTCCACAGGGTCATGGGGAACCTGGAGCCTATCCCAGGGAACTCAAGGCACAAGGCAGGGGACACCCTGGACAGGGTGCCAACCCATTGCAGAGCACGATCACAAACACATTCACACACCCATTCACACGTTATGGACAATTTGGAAATGCCAATCAGTCTACAGTGCATGTTTTAGGCCTGGGGGAGGAAACCGGAATACACAGAGGAAACCCCCAAAGCACTCCCAAAGGGAAGAACATGCACACACAGGGCAGAGGCATGATTCGAACCCCCAACCTCAGATTTGCGAGGCAAATGTGCCCCTTGAAACAAACTAAGGAATTCATTACCACAAGCACAGGCAGACAGGTACAAACAAAAATAATAACTGCATGAGCATGATTTTTAAAAAGTCCCGCACACATCTCTAGTTTAGATGAATTATGACTTTCAGGGCCAGAATTCACAAAGTTGTCATTGGTTTTTTTTCCCAGGCCATAGTGGTAGGGTCATATCCACGTTTATTTGCAAATATTTGGAGCATTTAACAGATACATACATAGAGATTGGCATTGTGTTACATTGTTATACCCCTAGTGTGTGCGTGTGTGTGTGTGTGTGTGTGTGTGTGTGTGTGTGTGAGTGTGTGTGTGAGTGTGTGTGTGTGTGTATGTATATAAATTACAATTAACATAGAGTATTCCCATTTACCCTACAGCTCCCCTGAACACACAAAACCAAGAGGGAGAGAGAGAGCATTAATGAGAGCCCAACTGACAAAAATTGTGTGGAACTATCTGAAGTTAAATTCAGATTATTTGTGCATCAGTGTTGTGTTATTTTTATTATCACACACATAACAAAGAAAGGTTAAAAGTTTGTAAGTAGGTCACATTTTTTTAAAGGTTCCGGTACCGCTGCTATTCATTTCACATGACCTCAGAGAAGACTTTTTAATCAGATCTACTAGGAACAAATCCCTCAAAAGTTGGTGTGAAAGGAAATGTCAGGTGTTCCAAGATGAAAACTTTTTTGCGTGTTCTCAGTGAACCAACGACACAAACACCCTTAACAACTTTATTCTCTTTCTCTCCTAATTGCCTGGCTCCGAATTCATCTCTGAATTCATCATTCTCACTTTATTCCCCACTGCGCAACATGTGCTTGCTCTCTCTCTCTCTCTCTCTCTCTCTCTCTCTCTCTCTCTCTCTCTCTCTCTAACGGCTTCAACCGCTAGAGTCCTGATAAAATCAATGTTTAATTCAGATTGCTGGAGGCCATTGACAAAACCAGTGGAAGTCTTTCATCTACAAAGGAATGCTCGGAGACTTCTTGCAAATCTCTCAGAATTAACGCACTCATCACGAGCTGTCCCATTTATTACACCGAGTGCGTGCTCTCGCTGACACGGAAAAGATCTGAGGAGTCTCACATATGCAGATGCATTCGTCTCACATGCTGAATGAGTTCGCCCCTTTAACTCAAAGTGTGTATCTGCATTGTATAATTTTTTTCTTCTGAGATGCAGTGATGTCTATGAATGTTAGGAGCCTCTGTAGTGGACATGGGGACTAAGGCGTCACTGTCCTCACTAACCTGATGTCTTTGCTTTTTTTTTTGTGTTGCAATCTTCATACAATCATGGCCTCCAGAATTTAGTTCTAAACTTGACTCAGTTCTCAACCTGGCTCCAGGTTTCAGATGATACTTAATTAAATTAGAGTTGGAGCTAATCTCCAGAGGGTGTCGAGCTGCATTTATTTTTTTTTGTCTTATTAACTTCAGGAAAGAGAAAAAAAAATGCGGGTGAGGAAACAAGTGATAACAGAAAATAAATTGTCTCACAAATGTAACTACTGTATAAATGGATAAAACGTATGATGTCATTAATTATTAAATGAAAAACTGTAACTGTTGGAAAATTGCTGTGGTGTAGGAGGAATAAAACATTTCAGGATGCACTGTTATTGGAAAAATAATCGACTTTGGTGTGCTAACAACTCCGCTTCATGTCAGGCCAGGCCACATCACGTCACTGATTACTTCCCTGTAACAGAATGGCCCCAAGTGTTTTATTCCTACAGTTGCTGTCATAAGTTTACATACTTATGTTAATATTTTTTTTTTTTAAATAAGAGGGATCATAAAAATTGCATTTAGTTTTTTTTTAAATTTTTTTTATTTAGTTCTGCCCTGAATAAGCTATTTCACATAACATTCACTGATTCTAAAGAAGGCAACACGATACATTAAGAGCCAGGGGGGTGTAAACTTTTGAACAGGATGATCGGTGTAAATTTTTATTTTGTCTTCTGGGAAACATGTAAATATGTTATGTAGCTTCTGAAGTGCAGTACTAAATGAAAAAAATAAGATCTTTAAACAAAATAATAATAATTTACACCGATCATCCTGTTCAAAAGTTTACACCCCCCTGGCTCTTAATGTATCGTGGTGCCTTCTTGAGCATCAGTGAATGTTTGCACTTTTTGTAATAGTTGTGTACGAGTCCCTCAGTTGTCCTCAGTGTGAAAAGATGGATCTTAACATCATATAGTCACTGGAAATATATCAAATATGCAGAAGATGCTGGAAAAGTAAAGAATGTGCAGGACCTGGAGGATTTTTCTGAAGAACAGTGGGCAGTTTAACTGCTCAGGACAAACAATGGACTCATGAACAACTATCACAAAACATAAAAACATCCAGGTAACAACACACAGTATTAAGACTCAAGCGTATGTAAACTTTTGAACTGGTTCATTTGTGTAAATTCAGTTATTATTGTGTCTTGTGGACTATATGTAAACATCTGTTATGTGAAATAGCTTATTCAGGGTAGAACAAAACAGGGGCATAAAAAACAGAATGCAGTGTTTATGATCCCTCATTTCTTTTTTTTTAATTATTAACATTTTGCAGATTCTGCAAGGCGTATGTAAACTTATGATCTCAACTGTAATTTATTGCATTTGCATTTTGAAAACTTAAAAATAACATATCGGGGAAATCTGACGGATTTTTCTTTTCTGCCAAATAATTCTTCACTAAACCTAACAACAACCAAATGGCTTAAATATGACTGATACTGTTATGTATATTCATCAAAAGACTAAGAAACCCAGATTAACAGTTAAAAAAGTAAGGAAGATGCTAAAGGAATGTTCTTTAGCCACTGGGTTATCATGCCATAATTCTATAAGCGAGGGCCAAACCCTCAGTATCCAGGTGTTTGTATCCAGAAGACAGTTTGACAATTGTCGTCTAGAAGAATAGACCTCACTGTGTTAAGAAGCCGTACAACATTGCGCGCATGCTAAATCATGGCATCTGCTTAAACAAATACTCTCTTGCACACACCCCAACCCCCAGAAACACACAGCGCGGGGGCCAATTCAAACATGCACATCTTATTACACTGTCTGCCTCCCGTCACCTGACCTGAGACAGACATCGTCATATTCATAAGCATCAGAGGCATAATTGAATAATTTTCTGCCAGACTGAATTATATCTCCAGGCCTCATACATCTCTGTCTCTCTGTGACAAGCCCAGGCGACAACCCTCGTCTCACATTAATGCTAGCTGAAGGGTACACACAGGGCCAATCTGAATTCATTACCTCCAATGGGCCACTTTCAAAGCTCGGGCCATCACAGTGACTCAGCGAGCCTGCATGCTGCTCTCCAAACACCATCAACGGCTAATTCACTAATCGTAATACATTGTCGAAACGAGTTGTTTACATAACCAAATAAAACCACTCTTTTTTTCCACAAAAAAAAAAAAAAAAATCACCTTTGGCTTTTGCAGAAGCATAAATAATGAAACATTTTGTTAACAAGGCTATGGTTTGTTGAACTAAGCTTGAGCTTAGTGTAAAGAGTGGCACTTGAAGTGCTTGTAAGTAATCCAGATGAAAACGAACTTGCCCCTAAGTACTGAAACAAGGCTGAGAAATCACAGAGAATCAGCGACGCATACGCTTCGCTGCAGCTCATCCACACCACATATTCAGGAACAAGCCGCATATCTAATGATCCATGTGTTATCAGATATGAAGCTTGTGGGACAAAGAAAGGCCATGCTGGAGCGTATTGAACGTAGCACGGTGCTCGCCCCGCTTCATGCGATGTTTTTACAGCGTTCGTTCAATCATCTCCAATAAATGCTTTATTCTGTGGTTTAAATTACTCATTTATTTATATATTGGAGAAATCAACTAGGTGCACTAAAAAAACACAGACAGGTACAAACAACAATAAAGCTGCAGGAGCAGGTAGTCCTTATGGAAAAATCAAATACACTTCACACATGAAGAGTAGAGTAGAGTAGAGAACATGTGAGTAATGTGATCACTTGACAAATTAGTGTGATGATAAACGAATTGTGTAAAAAAAAAAAAAATGATGTGAAAATAAATCATTGGGAAAATCTAAAAATTAAAAACACAAACACATGAACTACATATGAAAAATATGTGAAGCTTTTCTTTTCTGAGAAATTTGTCAAAATTCCTTCAGGAGCAGGCAAGATTAGTAAAAAAAAAAAGAAAAAAATCATTGTCAATGGAGAGGATTAGTTAAAATTCCTTTGGGAGCAAGCAGGATTAGTCATAATTCCTTCAGGAGCAGGTGGGACTAGTTTTAATTTCTTCAGGAACGGATGGGGCTAGTTAAAAAGCTCTTCTGTGCAGACAGGGTTAGTTAAAATTCCTTCAGGAGCAGAAGTGGTTAGTTAAAATTACTTTGGGAGCAGGCAAGATTAGTTAAAATTACTTTAGGAGTAAGCGCGAGTAGTTAAAATTCCTTCGGGAGAGGGCAGGATTTAACAGTTTTACAGCAGCAGGCAGGATTAGAGGAAAAAACATTCAGAGAAAAGCTGTTTTGGGGACCAGACAGGATTAGTTAAAATGCTGTCTGGAACAAGTGGGATTATTTCAACTTTCTTTGAAGAATGTGAGATCAGTGAAGATTTCTTTGGGAGCAAGCAGGATTAGTTAAAATTCCTTCAGGAACAGATGGGGGTAAATAAAAAAGACAGGATAGTTAAAATTCCTTTGGGAGCAGATGTGATTAGTTAAAGTTCCTGTGGGAGCGTGCAGGAATAGTTCAAATTCCTTCAGGAGATGGCAAGCCTTAACATGTTTTGCAGCAGCAGGCAGGATGAGTGAAAAATCATTTGGGAGCAGGTGGGATTACTTAAAATTCTTGCGGGACCAGACAGGATTCGTTAAAATCTCTTTGGGAGCAAGTGGGATTATTTCAAATTTCTTTAGAGAGTGTGGGATTAGTGAAAATGTCTTAGGGAGAGGGCAGGATTAGTTAAGATTCTTTCAGTAGCATGCAAGGTTTAAAATTTCTGCAGCAACAGGCGGGATACGTTAAAAATCATTCAGGAGAGAGCGGGACTCGGCAGGATTAGTTACAATTCTTTCTGGAGTGAGTGGGATTAGTTAATATTTCTTTGGGAGCAGACAGAATTAGTTTAAATTTCTTGGTAAACAGGTGGGATTAGTTAAAATTCCTTCAGGAGCAGGCAAGATTTCAAATTTCTGCAGCAACAGGCGTGATTAGTTAATATTATTTCAAATTTCTTCGGAGAGTTTGGGATTAGTGAAAATGTCTTAGGGAGAGGGTAGGATTAGTTACAATTCTTTCTGGAGTGGGTGGGATTAGTTAATATTCCTACAGGAGCAGGCAAGATTTAAACATTTCTGCAGCAACATGCGGGATTAGTTAATATTATTCGGGAGCAGATGGGATTAGTCAACATTCCTTTGCGACTGGGCAGGATTAGTTAAAATTCCTTCTGGAGTGGGTGGGATTAGTTAGTTTTTCATTGGGAACAGGTGAGATTAGTTAGAATTTCTTCAGGGGTGGGCAGAATTAGTTTAAAACTTAAACTTGAATTTAAAGGGGGAAAAAACAGTCCTGCTGGAAAGCTCCCACAGCATAAATGTGTGTTAGCGTAGAAGTGTCGAGGTGTGATATGCAGTCGTGCCATTCACAGTCTGGGAAGAACAGACAGCAGCGTCACTCTCGTCCCACACAGTTTGTTCCATAAAGCAGTGACGCATCTGGCCATTTGTCCAGCATTTATTGTTGTCAAGCCAAGTGGGTTTTATTGACATTCCTTCATATAACCTGTATACTGTACATTAGACTGAAATGTCATTTATCCATGGCGATGGTGCGACATGCAATATAGAATTACATAAAGTGGAAATATACAGTATGACAGTGTGAGAGGAGTGCAAAGAAATACAGTAAATGCACAGAAGAATAAATCCACAGAACAGTCGATGTAGGATGTAGGACAGTAAATACGTAGAACAATCCTCCACATATGCTTTATGGCCTGCTCATGCTAGTCTCTGAAGAAAATGTGCAGAATTATTATGAACAGTGCTTGAAACTTTAACTTTAACCCAGATTTTCAAACTGCTGCTTATACAGAGTGCTATCTGCCCTCTTCCACATACATGAGGTCACAGACACCCACGACTGGCTAGTGTCATTGTGATTGACATGGGAGAGAGAGTAAACCATCCCTCCCTCCCAGAATGCATGCATAATATTATTCCTTAGACTCCCAGCCATGCCCGGATGTTGCATTGTCTGGATTCTAACTCTTTTCTGTTACCTACCTATCTACTTTGTTTTATTACCCTACTGTTTCCAGTCTTGAAAAACATTAGTTTGGTAGTCTGGTAACTGTAACTGCTCTGCTAGTTTTCTGTGAGGAATCTTCATCATTTCTCTCTATGCCCTCTTTTAATCCATACTGTCTGTTCATCACTTTTTGACCTCTTATTTTCACACCAAATGCATGTCACAACATTTGGCAACATTAGGCAAGCTTTAGCAAGGTCAGAATAAATTCAATAAACTATAAACTGTATTATAGAATGGTATAAAAATCACAATCTAGGTACAGCAAATCAACCCGGGTGAAAAAAATGTGTCATGGACAAGGAGATGTTCTGCCACATTCTGTTACATGTAAGGATAGACTGTGTAATGCATTTTTTCCCCACAGATTGGCAACATTGTAGGATTACCTGCCAGAATGGTTGGTAAATTGACACATTTGGAAGGTGGGCGGGTGTTCATTTCAAACAAGCTGAAGTGATTTCACTGGATTTCAGATGAACCGTGTAAGAAAAAATACAACTGCTAAACTTACCCCTAGTCCTCTTCTACTGTTCCTCCTCCTATTCATTTTCAGTAGCCTGTTCAGGGTTGTGGTGGAGCCAGAGCTGGTTCGTGAGGTGGGAATACATGCAGAATGGGACACCAGTCCATCACAGTGCATCACACACACGCACATGCACACACGAACGCATACACACACACACACACACACACACACACACACACACACACGCACACACACACACACACACACATTTATTATTAAAGGTAATTTAGTTGCCAATCCACCTCCTGTGATGTTTTTGTGAGGTTTGAGGAAACCAGAGGAACTTCTTCCAAAATTCAGTTGGTGAAAATAGCAATTTATGCCAATTAGCAATTATGAGATCCTGGTGGAGGGTGACACTGTGGCGCAGTGGGTAGCATTGCCACCTCACAGCTCTAGGGTCCTCAGTTCAATCCTGAGCCAGGATTAAATCTGTGAGTCTGTGCATAGTTTCCCATGTCTGTGTGGGTTTTTTCTAGGTTCTCTCTTTTTTCCTCGAACATCCCCAAAACAAGCAAGTAGGTGAATTGGCTACTTTAAATTGCCCCTATATAGTAGTGTGCATGGTACATATGATGGACTGGTGTCCCAACCAGGGTATATTCCAGCCTTATGCGGAGAATTCCCATTTTAGGCTACGGATCCATAGTTACCCTGACCTAGAGAAAACGCTTACGGATGATGAATGAATCCATCCATTTTCCATCCAGGGTAACAGGGGAGCCTGGAGCCTATCCCAGGGAACTCAGGACACAAGGTGGGGGACACCCTGGACTGGATGCCAACTCATCATAGGTCACAATCACACACACATTCACACTATGGACAACTTGTAAATGACAATCAGCCTACAGTGCATGGCTTTGGACTGGGGGAGGAAACCAGAGTACCCAGAGGAAACCCCCGAAGCACGGGGAGAACATGCACACTACGTGTACACAAGGCAGAGGTGGGATTCGAACCCCCAACCCAAACACAAAGGTATGAGGCAAACGTGCTAACCACTAAGCCTTAACAACCCTAGCACAACTTGGAAATCATAAGAAAGTCATTAGCTTTTACATTTATTTTACTATTATTGATTTTAAATCCTGCTCAAATACTTGACCTAGATTTTGTAGCAGCGGCTTAATTCAATTGAATTCTATTATAGGAAAATCAGCAGTCAACACACATGCAATCCAGATAAACAACTCTCCATGTTGTTATTTTTATGGAAGGTGACTGACGAGATGATGTGAGAGCCGGTAATAATCTCACACACTCAGCTCAGCCGAGGGCAGGTGACAGCGATGGGATGCTGTTGGGGTGACGGATGGAGATGCAGTTCACTAATTGTGATGGACAGAGACGAAATGTCAGACATCTAACCTTTGGATGTGACCCCTCTGGCAGTCGCAATGCCCTCTGTGGTTTCCTGTTTCCTACATGCAACCCTGACAACTAAATATCATCAGAGACATGAAAAATATCATCGTCATTAAATGCACCATTCTGGCATGTCAGCTTTGTGGATGATCAAAGTTCATTGAGAATAAACCAGTGATTTAATTTAAAGTGTGGCTGAAAAAGAATGATTTTTGTTGTTGCTGTTATAACTTTAGTTAAGACACAGTACCATGGATGATGGTTTGACGTTTCCAGTTGTTGGATTTGTAGTTAATTGATATTTTGAGTTATGAGATGACCATGAGCCGTCCCTCAAAATCAATGCCAAATGCTCTGAAAATTGCTTCGAACATTAGAGATTTTCTCATGAATAAGAGGACACTGGATTATGTTATGCATGTAATGCTCGGCCATTTAAATGGCTTAGGTTAAACTTCAAGGACACGATCACATCAATGCCAGAAACAAGCAAATATTCTTTAATGACTAACTTCATTTATTAAAGAAGAAGAAATATAAATTTAAATGTAATATTGCTCCTTGCTCAAGACGTTATCGTGCAACCAAATTGAGCTTAAGGTCAAATGAACTTGGTTAACTGAAACACGCCTATTTTCTTCAAACTCTACCCAATGTGCAGAAGTCCATACTTATGCCTGAGTTCAGAATACCGATGTATGCATGTTTCACTATTAAATCCTCAATATAAACACCTAATTCAACTCTGAATACACCCTAAAGTTTTTAAAGGATTTAACCATGATAAATATTACTGAGCGGTAGTTATGTCATACCCTTTTTTTAGAAACCCATAAAACCAAAGTGCCAAAAGTCACCTTTCATGCCTGAGGTGACTGTGAACCTAGCTTTTAGTGTCAATCTCATGTGTCATGCTTTACTTTGATATCAACCCAGCGGTCACCATGTCGCAGCCCGGAGATTAGCGTGGAGGTGTGCTTGTTCAGATGTGTCCTTCAGCCAGGGGCAGTTCACCATAGACATCCAGAACTCAGCATTTATTAAAGGAAGAAAGAAAGGATTGTTCGTGAACATGCGCAAGCAATAGGTTGGAAAATGAGAGAAATGATTACAGGTTTACACCCAAACCACCGCCATATTTTACCATTGACAGAAGGACAAAAACAAGTTTAAGATCAATAGACTTCTGAAAAGTGATATGACAGCAGTCTAGTGTACAATTCGCACTTGCTTTGGGCTTCAAGAAACATGAGATTCATGGAAATGTCTTTATTAGATTACAGTTGGCCGTGCTTTATACGACATAATTTGAGCGAAAACATCTTCATGAGATTGTAGTTGAATATTGACTCAAATTGCAGAAGTATACTCACAATCAGCGTCAATACTAATTCGTTTAGTCCTTTTCCATCTAATGGACGCACCATCGCCTCTGTGCTGGATGGCAGAGAGGAGTTTTGTGTTACCGAAGGACTCGGTGAACCAGATAATCTGAGAAGTAGAGTGAACGACCAGCCCCAAGGACTCATTAATCCAACAGCACTCTGAAGCGCAGTGACATTCTCAAGCAGAGGTTATGCTCTATGTTAACGAAGACTGACGTTCCTCCATTGTAGCTCACGATGATCCACACGCAATGTTTCAGCAACTGATATAGGGATTGCCACAGGTGGTTGACATATGGTTTTGGACAGTGGTGTTGAAACTCTACAAGCCAGGATCGCTTTTTTTTCCTTTTAAAAGTCCCACTTTCTAGCAGTGATGAGAATGATCATACTGAGATTAGCTTAATGCCTGCCAAATGTTTTATCTTCTCTGGGCTTTTTTTTTTTTTTTTTTTTTTACATCAATCCATATTCATAAGACCCTCAGCTAGATCTGGGCCACTGCATTATGCATTACCCAGGTCTTACCATTACACAATGATTGGTAGATTATATGGATGTGAAAAAAATCGATTCTCAAATCTCAATTCTCTCTTAAAACAATTCTGCATCAATTGGAGCCTGGTGCCTATTCCAGGGAACTCAGGGCACAAGGCAGGGGACACCTTGGACGGGGTGCCAACCCATAGCAGGGCACAATCACACACTACGGACAATTTGGAAATGCCAATCAGCCTACAATACACGTTTTTGGACTAGGGGAGGAAACCGGAGTACCCGGAGGAAACCCCCAAAGCACAGGGAGAACATGCAAACTAAGCGCACACAGGGCAGACACGGGATTCGACCATCAACCCCGGAGGTGCAAGGCAAATGTGCTAACCACTAAGCCACCGTGCCCCCACCAAACTACTAAATCTGACTCTTTTTTTTTTTTTATTAAAAGCTTTAAATGCAATGTAAAACAAGTCAAACAAGTCAATTAAATAATAGAATTAATCTATTGGCCACAAACGTAGACCAGTTGGACGGTGAAATGTAAAGCCGTAGGCTAGCAAGTGTGCCATGTGTATGTTAGAAGCTAGTTAAGCTAGCAAGCAGCTATGGACAAACCCAGGCTTGAGGGCACATGGTGGATTTTATGAATTAAAAGGACAAAAAGATGTGGGCAAAGAGCATGCTGTGTGCAAGCTCTGCCACCCCAAGATCAAGTATTTTGGGAAGACAACAAACATGTGAAATCAGAACTCACATTTCCATCCATCGTTGAAGGTAAAATTTAAATCTTATGATGCTCCTGCTCAAGAGAGAACCCTCAAGCAAATGGCAAAGCATCCACAATAATGGAATACAAGCTTCCATAGATCTGTATAAACCCTAAACAGAATGAATGCTATCAAAAGCCTCTCTGAAAACATCACGTATTGGCATCTTCTGCTAATAATCAATTTCTAACATGGCTCATCAGCACTTACACCAATCAGCCATAACTCTGCAGTCAGAGTGCCCATGCTGAACCCTGTCCACCGCCGAGTGGGCGGCATGCCCATTGTAGTGCCTACAATGGGCGTGTGAGCATCAGAGCTGTGCGTGTGCACAAGGGGGACCTACACAATATTAGGCAGGTGGTTTTAATGTTATGGCTGATCGGTGCGTTTTCTAATGTATAATTATTACGCATCGATTACTGAAGATCCTACATGAAGTTAACTGTTTGAAACTCCTAAACCAGTTACATAAAATTCTGATCAATTCTGATTTTAACATGACTGAATGGTGACAACAGTTTCCCTTAACAGTTTACCATTACTGTAGTGATTAGTTCATAGCAATAAATAAGAGACTATTTAAAGTGATTAATTTTGTTTCACACTGGAGCTTTATGTTATGACTTTTAATTAGTGCCACAGACTCTGAACAGATGAGATGTTCGCTTTGAAACTGAAACAGAGCATAAAGACACACTTCTCTGTCCAATTGTCTTCAAACCTTGAATTTAACCTCGAATCATTTGACTAAATAGACTAAAGAGAGTAAATTTATGAAAGTCTGTGAAAAATAAATTGCATAAATGAATGTGATTGGCCTAAACAAGCCGCAACAGTGGATCTGCCACAGACGCTGTGACGGTTCATGTTTATAAAACTGGAGTCGCTAAACTACAGGGGGTTTTCTTGATCGGTTCTGCTACAGTATTTTCTGAGTGCTCGGTTCAATCCGCTGAAATATTTTGCTGGATCCACGTGTGAACTGAGGTCCACCAGTTGATGTCCCCTGTCTTAAAGCATTTCTAAAGCAAATAATGTACTTGGTAGACACAGGATGGAAGGTCAGAACTCAATCTAGTAATAGCAAGTTACAAAAACAATTTTTCTAGTAGTCATTTGACAAACATGTGCTTTACAATGTAGTCTACAATCCACTGCATAGCCATGTCATACTCATTCATTTTTTAAAATTTTATTAGACTAAACAATGAAAATGTGCAAATTTGTCAGAACCTAACAACTGAAATGAAACCATTTCATACATTAACGCAACCCTGCTACACTAATACGAATGATTTCCTTCTGTTTTTAAGTTAAAGTTAATTTTCTTTTAAGTTTTCTTTTTCTTTCTGTAATGCAGCTCAGCTCTCCATCAAAGTCCACATTGCACCCAAACAGTCTGGTTCATCTGTGATGTGTTTGTGCTGTCAAAGGAAATATTGCACAGTTTTATTTATCACCCTGCACAAATGAAGTCCAAATGAATCCCATCCCAATTGGAGCAATCTGGAAATTGACGGGGTGCTGGGTCGTGTCATGGGTTTTTTCATTTTTTTGAAAACAGTATCAACACAGTGCCAGCGGGGGAAAAAAACAGAGTGTTTACACTACAAGCACAGCACCAATGAGCATAAATACAATCATACCTAATAGCTTTCACAAACTGAAATTAAAATAGTTTTTTGTTTCAATTTTAAAAATGCTTTCTCAACAATAATGCAAAAAAAAAAGTTAATATGCACATAGGCCATGGCTAAGCCACTGTGTTTTGTACCAATTTGAATATGCATGGATTCCCAGACCCTTAAAAAAACATGAAGAAAAAGAATTTTTCTTCTCATCAAGAGATGAGAGCATTCCTGAAGCAAGAAAATTTTTCATACCGTTATTTTGTGGGACAATAGAGTAGGTCAGACGTAAATCTAATGACTGGCTTACAAAAAATGTGCTACAGTAGCATACAGCTTACAATAATCTGATTTTTAAAATTTTTTAAATTTATTTTCCTGTGTAGAGAATGTTTAACATGCACAGTTTTTATTCTTGGCATGTAATTTTTCTCGCCACTTTCTCCCCAGTTTGATGCTGTCACCTGCCAATTCTCACCCACCAGCCACTTTTCCCATATCATACTACAACTACCAGTCATGAAGGCTAAAGTTTAACACATGCTTCCTCTGAGACTCGTGAAACTGATGCTTATACTGCGTCACAAGGTAGCGTAATACACTTGGAGGAAAGTTCTATCTGCCCTCTTCCGCATACATGAGCTAACAGACACCTACGATTGGCTAGTGTCCCTATGACTGACAAGAGAGAAAGAGTATACCATCTCTCCCACCCAGAGGGCATGACAAATCTTGCTCCATTGGCTTCCAGACACAGATTTGTGTTCAAAAGAAAGAAAGACAGCAATCTCGTTCTACAGAGCTGATCCCAGAATGTATCACTGACCATATCAACCAGACCTACACAAAGTAACCAAACTCATCATCCAAACATCATCAAAATGAAACACATTTGGGGGGAAAAAACCCAGTGCTGTCAATTTCCATGAATCAAAAAAATCTCCAAGATACAAATGTTTTCACCATCATTGTTTCTGTACAGTGCCTTGTTTACTCTCTCTGACCTGATTTTCATGAACACATATCCCTGACACCACAGAAGCCACACTAATCCTGCCTCAGGTACACTCCCAAATCCCACAGAGAGGGAACAACCCTGACCATCTGTGTGTCTCTGTACTGATCTGGCAATCTGAGACGATTTTGGAAGGCTGGAGGACCACCCCTATGGTCACCAGGCTGCAGTCATCAGACCAGCTCATATGCTATATGGCTATATGGCTTTAATGAACATGAAGGAATGTCTTAAACAGTATGGAAAAATGTGCTGTTTGGAGAGTGAAGAGTAAAGAGTAGAACTTCCTGCTTCTTGGACTGAATTATTCAGCTACGGTGGAGAATTCTAAATTGTGTATGGTGTATATTCAGAAAATAAACTGAGTCATCAGGACATGTACTGTATATTAACAATTATTTTGCTGTGTGTGCATGTGTGTGTGTGTGTGTGTGTGTGTGTGTGTGTGTGTGTGAGAGAGAGAGAGAGAGAGAGAGAGAGAGAGAGAGAGAGAGAGAGAGAGAGAGAGAGAGAGAGAGAACAGTGTGACATTGGCCAGCCCTTGCTCAGTGCCTGCTTGTACCTAAGTGCCCGGGCAGTTCGACCTTCTGTGGTGGAGGGGGGGCAGAGGAGGGAGTCCCCGTTCCATACCAAACCCTGCAGAGAGGGCCATCTGTGCTGGGGAACCTCACGCCGAGGACCTGGCCGAGTTCATGGAGCCATGTGACTTATCCTCTCTCTTTCTCACACACACATACACACTGACACCGACACTAACACTAGTCTTCCATTACATTAGTGTCAATCCTCATTGACCAAAGGAGTAACAAGTCCACCAAATTATACATGATTCACTTCTGTCTCCATTGACATCTTCACCAATTGTTTTATCCTGGTCAGGGTCATGGGAATGTTGGGCACGAGGTGGGAACACACCCTGGATGGGACACCAGGCCATTGCAGAAATTTCTTGGACAGAATTCACAAATCTGTTTGTTTGTCTTTTTTCTTATCTGGATGGCAAAAATGAGGCCTATAACCAGTGTTTGTTGGACAGGATTAGTGGTGTAAAGATAACAGTTTGTTGTAAAGATAACATGCCACAAAGTGATTTATTCCTCTTATACCACAGCAAATTGTCAACTAGTACAAGTTTTAATTTATTAATGAATAACATCATGATTTTTAACTGTTTATAGTCACATTTGTGTTGTGGAATGTCTGTGAGACTAGTTAGTTATCTGTTATCACTTACATTTTAGTACAAAATCTCTGAACAGTCGATTCTTCATCAGATTATATTGAAGTTACTGTAATAAGACAATCAATCTAGCCACAGGAGGTCACAGGCCAGTATATTTTTTGTGCCGGTCCCAAGCCCGGATAAATAGAGAGGGTTTTGTCAGGAAGGGCATCCGACGTAAAACTTTTGCCAAATTCAATATGCGAATCACTAACATGACTTCCATACCGGATCGGTCAGGGCCCGGGTTAACAACGACCGCCATCGGTGCCGTTGACCTACAGGGCACTGGTGGAAATTGGGCTACTGTTGGTCGAAGAAGGAGAGGAGGAAGGTGTGTTAGAGGAGGAAGGCGTGTCCGTAGGCAGAGAGAGAAGAGGAAAGGCAGGAGTTTAGGACTGAAAGTAGGGACTTTGAATGTTGGTACGATGACAGGTAAAGGCAGAGAGCTGGTAGATATGATGCAGAGGAGGAAAGTCGACATTCTGTGTGTCCAGGAGACCAGGTGGAAAGGGAGCAAGGCTAGAAGCATTGGAGCAGGGTTTAAACTGTTTATCATGGGGTGGACAGGAAGAGAAATGGAGTAGGAGTGATCCTGAAGTTGGAGTTTGTGAAGAATGTTCTGGAGGTAAAGAGAGTGTCAGATAGGTTGATGAGTCTGAAGCTGGAAATTGAAGGTGTGATGTTGACTGTTGTTAGTGCTTACGCTCCACAAGTAGGTTGTGAGCAAGAGGATAAAAACAGATTCTGGAGCGAGCTTGAGGAAGTGATGCAGAGTGTTCCCAGAGGTGAGAGAGTGGTGATAGGGGCAGACTTTAATGGACATGTTGGTGAAGGGAATAGTGGGGATGAGGAAGTGATGGGCAGGTTTGGTCTTCAGGTAAGGAACCCAGAAGGACAGAGGTTGGTAGACTTTGCTAAAAGTATGGAGATGGCTGTGGTGAACACGTACTTTCAGAAGAGGCAGGAATACAGGGTGACATATAAGAGTGGTGGCAGGAGCACAGAGGTGGACTATATCTTATGTAGACACTGTAATCTGATGGAGATTAGCGATTGCAAAGTAGTGGTAGGAGAGAGTGTAGCTAGACAGCATAGGATGGTGGTGTGTAAGATGACTCTGGTGGTGAGGAAGATGAAGAGAGCAAAGGCAGACCAGAAGACAAAGTGGTGGAAGTTGGAAAAGGAAGAGTGCTGTGCGGTTTTCAGGGAGGAGTTGAGACAGGCTTTAGGTGGTCAGGAGGTGCTTCCAGATGACTGGACTACTACAGCCAAAGAGATCAGGGAGACAGGTAGGAAGGTGCTAGGTGTGTCATCTGGAAGGAGGAAAGAAGACAAGGAGACTTGGTGGTGGAATGAGGAAGTTCAGGAGAGTATCCAGAGGAAGAGGTTAGCTAGGAAGAAGTGGGACAGTGAGAGGACGGAGGAAAGTAGACAGGAATATAGGGAGAGGCAGCGTGAGGTTAAGATAGAGGTGGCAAAGGCCAAACAGAAAGCTTATGAGGACATGTATGTAAGGTTAGATAGTAAGGCAGGTGAGAGGGATTTGCATCGGTTGGCGAGGCAGAGGGATAGAGATGGAAAGGATGTGCAGCAGGTTAGAGTGATTAAAGATAGAGATGGAAATGTGTTGACAGGTGACAGGAGGGTGAGGGAAAGATGGAAGGAGTACTTTGAGGAAGTGATGAATGAGGAAAATGACAGGGAGAGAAGAGTAGTACAGGCAAATATTGTTGAGCAGGAAGTAGAAAGGATTAGCAAGGGTGATTGCTAAGGCGATTGGTCCTGATGACATACCAGTGGAGGTATGGAAGTGTCTAGGAGAGATGGCAGTAGAGTTTGAGCTGCATTGTGTCTTTGTAGATTTAGAGAAAGCGTATGACAGGGTGCCAAGAGAGGAGCTGTGGTATTGTATGAGGAGGTCTGGAGTGGCAGAGAAGTATGTTAGAGTGGTGCAGGATATGTATGAGAGCAGTAGGACAATGATAAGGTGTGCGGTAGGTGTGACAGAGGAGTTCATGGTGAAGGTGGGGCGGCATCAAGGATCGGCTCTGAGCCCCTTCTTGTTTGCGGTGGTGATGGACAGGCTGACAGATGAGGTCAGACAGGAATCTCCATGGACTATGATGTTTGCGGATGACATTGTGATCTGTAGTGAGAGCAGGGAGCAGGTGGAGGAAAGTCTAGAGAGGTGGAGGTTTGCTCTGGAGAGAAGAGGAATGAAGGTTAGTCGCAGCAAGACAGAATACATGTGTGTGAATGAGAGGGATCTAAGTGGAACAGTGAGGTTACAGGGAGAAGAGATAAAGAAGGTGCAGGATTTTAAGTACTTAGGGTCAACAGTCCAGAGCAACAGGGAGTGTGGAAAAGAGGTGAAGAAGCGTGTACAGGCAGGTTGGAATGGGTGGAGAAAAGTTTCAGGTCTGTTGTGTGATAAAAGAGTACCAGCAAGAATGAAAGGAAAGGTGTACAGGACAGTAGTGAGACCAGCGATGTTGTATGGTTTGGAGACAGTTGCACTGAGGAAAAGACAGGAGGAAGAGTTAGAGGTAGCAGAGCTGAAGATGTTGAGGTTCTCTTTGGGAGTGACGAGGTTGGATAGGATCAGGAATGAGTACATCAGAGGGACAGCACATGTGAGATGTTTTGGAGACAAAGTTAGAGAGGCCAGGTTGAGATGGTTTTGACATGTTCAGAGGAGGGAGAGTGAATATATCGGTAAAAGGATGCTGAGGTTAGAGCTGCCAGGCAGGAGGCCGAGAGGAAGACCAAAGAGGAGGTTTATGGATGTAGTGAAGGAGGACATGAAGGTAGTTGGTCTGAGAGAAGAGGATGCAGGGGATAGGGCTAGATGGAGGCAGATGATTCGTTGTGGCGACCCCTGAAGGGAACAGCCGAAAGGAAAAGAAGAAGAAGAAGACTGTAATAAGACAATCACTTCAGCTTGTGATGTTACCAAGAAACCAGAAAATGCAAACACAACAAAAAATTATATTACTTTACATTGTAGCAAAGTGTCATTTTTATGACACTTTGCATAAAAATGATATAAAGATATAATAAAATATAATAAATATAATAATATAATAAAGATATAATAAAATATTTACAAAAATGTGAGGGGTGTACTCACTTTTGTGAGATACTGTATATATATATATATATATATATATATAATATTTTACATTGAAGTGCTCTGTCCTGAAGACTTTCACATGTCAGAAAAATGTTGTCAGAAAAGTGTCAGGAAACCGACACTGGAGACTCCTTCCATTAATATTTAATAAACACTTCTTCACAGAAAGCTTAACAAGATAAATGATTATACGTTTTACAATGTATAAATAATAACACATATTTTTAATCGGTTTATTATTAGATTTAGATTATGTGGAGCATCTGGTACAGACGTCCCTGTGAATAAGTTCCTGACCAATCAGATTAGAGAATTCTACAACCAGCAACCTGAGTCAAAAAGAGGAGTTTTTATATTTATATTTAAAAAGGCTTATGCAAGTGTTATGTAGCCCTATGAAGACCATCCTTAGTTGACAGGTTGATGTAGTATTCTCACAGGTTTAACTTTTCATATGTAATAGTGTAAACAATAAAAGTACAAACTCAGTGCAGTATGGAAGTTGATTGCATTTCAATGATTCATCTCAAATCGAGTGTAAGCTTAATATGTCAACTTTTCACACCATCACACGCTCATTAGATGTGATAGTGTCCATAGAGTTATGTGGAAACATTTACATCTGGCCCTTGAAATTTACCTCTGGCGAAGAACCACCTTAAACCAAAATAAAATATTTCTGAAGAGAATTTTCCAGGTCAGTAAAAAAAAAAAAAAAAAAAAAAAAAAAACAGAGAATGAACACTGAAGGAACAAAAAGAATGAACGCTGAAGGTAAAGCCATGCACATCAAATTCACCCTAATATGATTTTGTGTTCTGTGTCTATTCAAGTCAGCCCTGATTTGGTTTCCAACACTAATCGCATCAGTCAACAGATTTGCATAGCTCCTTTTATTCTTGCTCCCCCCCCCACACCCCACCCCACCTCCACCCCACTCCTTCTTTCCTTATTGGAATTTGTATCAGGCATCGTGACACAAATCCCCCTTGATAAATTAAAAATGATTGATTCTGAGTCAAAGATGGAAACAGCAACAATGGGGGAAAAAAGAGGAATCCTTTTGCATGTTGCAGCTGCGTGAAGAAACGCCGTCCACATTCATTTTCAGCTAAAGTGGAGGCTTATAATCACCTCAGAGGCATGATGCAGTCAGCCTCAGGCACTCCTACTGCTCTGTCAATTAGTATTAACTTGTTGCAGAAAACATTCACGACTCTGATGATCCGCAAAATATGACTTTTAGAGGTTTGTTAGATAAAGAAACATCTTACACTGGTGTGAGTCAAGAGTGAGTGTGTACATGAATCAGTGCTGTGGGCTATTTTCATTGTTTGGAGATAAACATAATGGACCTTTTTATAGAGATCGATGACATAGTTCCGGTTGGTGTAGCAGGTTAATCCTGAAAGCGGTGCCGCGACAGAGTTCACAACATCATTTAGAACCAAATCAACACATTAACGAGTAACTAAATCAACCTGTTAACCCACACACAATCTTTCAGTGCTAGAAATTATGACACGC
Organism: Cranoglanis bouderius; assembly: GCA_023630585.1. Taxonomy (NCBI): domain Eukaryota; kingdom Metazoa; phylum Chordata; class Actinopteri; order Siluriformes; family Cranoglanididae; genus Cranoglanis; species Cranoglanis bouderius. The sequence goes on along the minus strand of CM042542.1, from coordinate 6,359,724 downwards.
ACAGGCCAATATCGGGAGACATTTTCTAACTACAAATACATACAGGTCCATTCAGGATTATAACACGAGCACAAGATACTAAGTGTAGTTTGTGTTTTTTGCCTATATCCAAGTGTAGCTATCACCATGGTGTAATACAACATGTAGTGTATAACATCCAGGAGGCGGAGGACACCAATAGTTATGATCCTCCTTCCCCATCTCATGTGCTCTCGACTAGACTCAAAAGACACCCGTACATTCTGTCAAGGTAAATGGAGAATGCTTTGAGTTCATTAACGTGAAATAAAATCTATTAATGTATGTACAACTTAGCTAATATTAGAAGCGTGTATAGATAATATCAATTAACTATATTTATCAGTGATGCTACTGAAATATTTTGGTCAGAGACAGCACTTTAGTTTTTGTTTTGTTTTGTTTTGTTTTGTTTTTAGCGGAAAGAGAAAACGACCAAAAAATTTGAGCAAAAAAGCCATGTGGACATGAGACAACGGATTATATTGAAAATGTGCTGTTACTATTGCCACTGCCTATCAGCAGTTCCCGACTGTACAGTTGATTATATCCATCCATCCATCCATCCATCTATCCTAGCCTGAGCCTGGAGCCTATTCCAGGGGACTCGGGGCACAAGGTGGGGGACACCCTGGACAGGGTGCCAACCCATCACAGGGCACAATCGCACACACAGTCACACAATACAGACAATTTAGAGATGCCAATCAGCCTACAACACATGTCTTTAGACTCGGGGAGGAAGCCAGAGTACCTGGAGGAAACCCCCAAAGCACGGGGAGAACATGCAAACTCCGCACACACAGGGTGATGGCGTGATTCGAACCCCCAACCCCGGAGGTGCGAATAATCAATAGTGCACAAGTTTAGTATGAAGTGCTTGCTACATACAAAAGTACTGCAAAAAAGGATAGTAAATTCTACGCTTTCTTCTTTCCTAAATGTCAATCTCTTCCATATATGGTTGTCACTTTGAAAGTCATGAAAACTTTTGCTGTTTGAGCGGAAAGGTGTGCTACAATGGCACATGCTATGCTGTGATGTTTAACCTTAGTAAGCTCGCTGCGCCATTTAACCCTGCTTTTGCTTATTTCCAGGTTCTAAACCCGGAAGTGTGAAAAGGCCCCACTCTCCTGTCCACTTATGAGCTCGGAAAATAGGCTCCACAGCTTTGGACCAATCACGTACAATATGCAAATGTTTCCTCCGGGTACTCCGGTTTCCTCTCCAGTCTAAAGACATGGATTGTAGGCTGATTGGCTTTTCCAAATTGTCTATAGTGTGTGTGTGTGTGTGTGTGTGTGTGTGTGTGTGTGTGTGTGTGTGTGTGTGTGTGTGTGTGTGTGTGATTGTCCCCTACAATGGGTTGCCACACCGTCCAGGGTGTCCCCCACCTTGTGCCCCAAGTTCCCTGGGATAGGCTCCAGGCTTCCCAGCGACCCTGTGTAGTATAAGTGGTATGGAAGATGGATGGATGAAGGCTCATCTAATCCCTGAGAACATCATGAAAACATCATGAAACATCATGAAACTTGAAAATGAGGCTGGCTACCTCTTAAAGATGCAGTTTACTAGCATTTAGCTAGCTATAGAGCAGAAGGATGCTGTTGAAGGATGGCATTTACATAAAGGAAGACATGTCGAACTCAGTCCAATCACTGTGCGTCTACCCCTTTTTTACAATTTACAGGAGCATGTGAAATTATCTTCAATATAGTCCAATTTTTCAGGAATATTGCTGTGAGTCAGAATGTGTGTTCATGATGCCACTGCTATTTTCACCTTTGTTTGAGATAAACAAAATAAGTCTGCTTAAATGAATAAAATAAGATATTTATTTATTTTATCTGCTGGATCAAATGATGTGTCTGGTGTAAGAACTTGATCTCAGTTTCTAAGCAACCTAAATCAACAACAACCAAAGTTTTTTTTTTTTTTTTTTTCAAACTTGCTCCCATGTGAGAGAGAGAGAAAGAAAAGAGAGACATAAAGGAAGACATGTCAAACTCAGTCAAATCATTGTGCGTCTACACACAAGCTCTGGTCCCGGCTTCACTCCCCTGCAGCACACTGTATAATCATTGTTATTAGCACATACATACAAAGTAAAGCCCAGGTTTCCCTCTGTTCCTAATGCAGAAACACACACACACACACACACACACACACACACACACACACAGCACACACACACACACACACACACACACACACACACACAGCACACACAGCACACACACAGCTCCAATTAGGCGGGAGTGTTGTGTAGCGTCAGTGTCGGGGGATTCGGCTTTCTTCTGCGCTGTCAGGTCCCATCAGAAAGGCGGCTCATTAGTGTCAGGTTCAGCACTGCCACTGCCTCTCCACACACACACTCTCTCTCTCTCTCTCTCTCTCTCTCTCTCTCTCTCTCTCTCTCTCTCTCTCTCTCTCTCTCACCCTCTTTTCCCTACTCTCTCTCTCTTCTATCTATCGCTCAATGCATCCCTTTTCAAACAAACAATTTCAAACGATTCCTGCTTCGGCTCTACCTTCCTCCCTCTTCTCTCCTTCTCTCTTCTCTTCATCACGTCTCATCATATCGCTGTCACTTTTTTGTCGTGTCTTTCATGACATTGAACAATATCTGTCCTGTCTATATAAATCATTCAATAAGAGGATGTGAACGTGCCATAAGTGTGTTGAAAAGTGAGTAAACATCTATGTTCGGGTTGAGCGTTAAATATAAAAACTCGTCTTTTTGATTATAAAAGTTGCCGCTTTCAAGGCAAATCACAGGTTTACATTAATGCGCTCGTTCTAATACGTTATTGTTTCTATAGTAACAGCTAATGCATGGGGACTTAATATAAGACTACTTATAAACGGAATAAAAACATTATTTAACAAAGAAAAATGTACAATCACTGATATGGTGAAGTTTTCTGTAAGGAGACATCCATCCATCCATCCATCCATCCATTTTCCGTATAGCTTATCCTACACAGGGACACGGGGGAGCTTAGATCCTATCCCAGAGAACTTGGGCCACAAGATGGGGACTCCCTGGACGGGGCGCCAACCCATCGCAGGGCACAATCCTACACTTCCACGGACAATTTGGAAATGCCAATCAGCCTACAATGCGTGTCTTTGGACTTGGGAGAAAACCGCCAAAGCACGGGGAGAACATACAAACTCTGCGCACACAGAGCGGAGGCAGGATTCGAACCCCCAACCCCGGAGATGCGAGGCAAACATGCTAATCACTGAGCCACCATGCCCTAAAGAGACATTTATTTAATATTTATGGAAGGAGTCTCCAGTGTCAGCGCTTTGGTAAGGTCAGTAAGTCTTCCACCATGGGACAATGGTGACTTAGAGACTTCACATTTTCTGCTTTTTTCGATAACCTGACAAGCCGCATATACTGTACAGTTGCAATCAAAATTATTCAACCCCCATTGCAAATCAGGTTTATTGTCAAAATTTACAGACGTTCAGCTGTTTGCAGACAAATCAAACAAAAGCAATTGAAATAGTTCAACACAAAGAATGCTTCAAGTGGTTTCTCCAAATTCACCTGAAAATGCAACTTAAAATGACTTTTTTTTTTTAATTATTCAACCCCTTCATGGCAAGCATCTTTAGTACTTAGTAGAGCACCCTTTTGCTGTTATGACCTGCTGCAAATGAGTTGCATAGCCAGACACCAGCTTCTGGCAGCGTTCCTGAGGACTCTTAGCCCATTCCTCATGAGAAATTTTAAAAATTTCAAGCTCCTACAAATATTGCGGTGTTTGCTTGATTTTGCGTTAATTTCCGCGATCGCAAAACCGCAAAATCCTGAGGGGACTGATAAAAACATTTATTCTGCAAAGATTGTTTTTAATCTCAAACTATCAAATATACATTGCTCAAAAGTAATAGTTGTTAGGTTTTCCCTTCTCTAGCGCTCGCTACTCAACAAGGAGCAGCGAGTGGCATACTTCCGCATTCCACGGAGCACATTCCAGCGCCATTCACAAAGACTCACGTTTTGTTTACTTTTGCCACGTGCGTCTGTTTTCGTTCACGTCATGTCTCCGCCTCCTGTGTTCCCCCATGGGCTTATGTTTTGGTCTGTGTCATGTCTCCGCCTCCGTAACTCTCATTGGTTCGTGTTTATTGTGTAATTGACGAGTTTCAGCTGTCATTGATTTGGGCATGTGATTGATGTGATCTCTTTGTGTTTAAATACGCCACTCCGTTTCCGCTTCGGGGCGGAGTATTAGTATATTATAGATTAGATGTGTTTAACCGTGCGATTTGTTCCCGTGATTTCCAGATCACCTTTCTAGTACCGTGCGATTTGTTTCTCGTGATTTCCAGATCACTCTTCTTGTTTAGCTTTAGTTTAGTTTAGTAATAGCTTTAGATGCATTTAGGTGTATTAGTTGACTGAAGTCCTTTTTGTTTATTATTTGTCAACTGTACCTAATAAACTGAACACTTTCCCCTGCAAGTGCATCCTCTGCTCATCTCCTTCACCCTACGGGTCGTGACAATAGTAGTAATCTCACATTGTTAAAAATCATTACAAATTTACAAACTTTTATTTTTTTAAGCATTCAAGCATGGAAGAGGTCATAGTTTTTAAATTGACTGTGTCGTTTAAAATCTCTTTTTACCATGCGTATCTTAAAGTTGCAGGTCTCAGTTCAGATTGAAAACTAATCAAACCTGTGAACTGTCAGGAGTCAGTGTGTGTATCAGGGGGTGTATTTATTCACATTGCCGGCTGAAGCGGCAGCAGCAGACGGAGACTGGCAGCATGCGCACGGGGAAAGCAGCGCTAATGGTCTCAAAGTGTCAGCAGGTTCTCACTCCATCATAGACACACACACACATAGTTTATATATACAACACACACATAGACACACACACACACACAAGTCACTGTGTAAAATCAGGGAACATGACACACATTGAAGCCCACAATCAGTGCAGTTATTAAAGACATTTACAGGTCACGTGATTAGCGCTGACAACATGGAGCCTAGTGTAGTCAGCATTACGTGGTCCTGGTTTTGCCTTTCATCTTCTTTTTAGCTTAAGTGTTCATATTTCAGTTGTGTTCTACAAACCGGAGTTAGCATAAAAGAAAAATCATATGCTGTTTTAAAAAAAAAAAAAATGATTTAAAAACTCTCCAAAGCACACTGTCGTCTGACTAGTGACTTTTTTTCTTTTTTTTTTGCACATGAAAAATATCAAGACAAAAACTTTTATCATGTTAACAGCGCCGTCGTTCTGAGACGTCACACAGCAGAAGCGTCTCGCTGGTTTGTCACACGGTGAAGCTGCAAATCGAACTTCTCTGAGGCAGTCCAAGATGAAAAGGCTAACTGTTGTGTATCTTTTGTCTCATCTTCCCAATCAAACGAGTACAGCTACATTTCCCTCAGCTTTCTCTTCAGCTCAGCCCCATTTCTAATTGCAGGCTTTAATTAAGAAACTAGGTTGTGCAGTGGAAGTGGCGTCACTCTGCAGGCCACGATGCACACTGGAACCTCTAACCACTCAAAACCCCGTGGACATTTTTCTTTCTTTCTTCCATTTTTTGCTCATTTGCATTCTTTTCCTCCCTTCTTTAGCTCTCCTTTCTTACTCAGTTCTTTCTTTATTCGTTCTTTCTTTCTTTCTCTTTGACTTTCATTTTTTGCTCATTTGCTTCCTTTCCTTCTTCCTTACTAGATCTCTTTCTTTCTTGCTTCTTTCTTTCTTTCATTCTTTCTTTCTTTCTTACTTTCAGTGTTTTTTCTTGGTCAGTTCTTTCTTTCTTTCTTTCTTACTTACTCTCGTCTACTTTCTTGGTCAATTCTTTCTTTCACTCTTCAACCCTGTCATGCTTTTTTATTCTTTTTCCATTTTTGCTCATTTGTTTTCTTTTCCTCCCTTCTTTAGCTCTCTTTTCTTACTCAGTTCTTTCTTTCTTTCTTTCTTTCTTTCTTTCTTTCTTTCTCTCGCTTTGACTTTCTTTTTTTTTTCTTTTTTTTTTTGCTCATTTGCTTCCTTTCCTTCTTTCGTACTACATTTCTGTCTTTCTTGCTTGCTTACTTTCTCTCAGTCTTTTTTCTTGGTCAATTCTTTCTTTCTTCTTTCTTTCTCAGTCGATTATGCTCACCTATTCTTTTTCCCTTTTGCTCATTTGTCTTCTTTTCTTTCTTCCATTCTCTGTCTCTTTTCTTCTTCAATTATTTATTCATTCATTTATCTCTGTCATGTTTTCTTAATCTTATTTGATTCTTTGCCAATTTATGTTATTTTCTTCCTTTCTTTAACTCTTTCTTGCTCAATTCATTCATTCACTCACTCACTCACTCACTCACTCACTCATTCATTCATTCATTCATTCATTCACTCTTTCTTTCTTTCTCTGCAACAAGTCTCCCTATTTAAATCCTCTCTCTCTCTCTCTCTCTCTCTCTCTCTCTCTCTCTCTCTCTCTCTCTCTCTCTCTCTCTGTGTGCCACACTCACTAGCAAAGACATGCTAATTAGCCGCAGTGGTTTGTCCGAATTTCATTATGTCCTTGCATTTTAATTAACTCTCATTCATGTGCTGTCAGAATTACAGTAAACACAAACACATGAAAGGACCTCCATAGCTGTAAAGACCAGCGAGGACAAATCAGGGACTTTTGTACAAGCTGCCATCTCTACATGAAAGTATTTGTTGATGTGTTCACATTGAGGAATGTTCGCAGAACGAGTCATTCCCTCACCCTCATCTCTTTCCCTCTAAAAAAACACAGCTTTTTATTTTACCAAGAACGAGAAATGTGTAAACTCCTCTATCTTGAAGACTTTTCCATGCTGGGAAGCTTTACAAAGCACCATGACTGTTACAAAGTGCAGACGCCCGGGACTCCTCCTGTAAATGCAAACTAAATCTCTCCTAACAACAAATAAATCACTGCATCAACGATTAGACGTTTTTCTTTGTTAAACAACCCATTTATAAACCCATTTATGAGTCCCTGTGTATGAGCTCTTACTATAGAAAAAATAACACATTCATATAAACTTATAGTTGATGTTGCAGCTGGAAATACCGAGACATGTTGTTATAGAAAAATAATGCACACCTTCTGACCAATCAGATTTAAGAATTCAACTGCACTGTAGTGTGAAGAAATGCACACCTGTGAAGATATCACGATCAGGCACTATCAAAGCTGTTATCAATGTTGTAGTCATTAAGCTTTTAGATAGACAGACAGACAGATAGATAGATAGATAGATAGATAGATAGATAGATAGATAGATAGATAGATAGATAGATAGATAGATAGATAGATAGATAGATAGATAGATAGATAGATAGATAGACAGATAGATGTATTGATCCCCAAGGGGAAATTTGGGGTCATATAGTTATAGCTAAGTAGTTCAAAAAGAAAATGGGTACAATCCAATAATTGTAAAGTTGGTTGCTTGACCATTTTTAAAAGTTTGAGTGATTACTTCTAAGTATTGGAATTGCAAAACCACCATTTTGTTTTGTTTGTTTGTTTTTAAAAAAAATATTTTTACTTGGTTTAATTACGACTGGTATTTTTGTCATGGCACGCAATAAATTTTGGTTACACAGCTGTTTACGGAAACTTTAATATCTCGGCTCAGGATGGGCCTAGCTCCTTGGAACAAAAACTGATCTCTAGAGCACATTACAAGGTACATATACATATATAAACCTTTTGTTCCTGAGACTTAGAGCTTAAGTCCAATTTTAATGCTCAAGATTGCTTACAGTTCCACTTTAGTATCAATTTATAATAGGAAGGGTTCAAGTCGCAGGTGAGTTTGGAGGTTGGGGCTAAATTCTGCAGAAGAACCCTGTAAGAGATCATGCTTCACTGTTGCCAATATCAACTATAGTAACATTTTAGACCTCACTGACAAGCATAAGCTATTGTATGTCAATCATAAACATCATTACTGTAAAATACTGTTGTTGTTGTTTTTTTGTTTAATTTTTTTTTTTTACATTTCTATTATTTGCTATGCTTATATTACATCTTTTCATTTCGCAAAATGTATGAATAAAGTCGGTTTTTCCCCAGATTTCTACTAGCCCTAGCTCTGTAACCAGTGGAATCTCAAACTCAAAATTTATACAGCAGAATGCTACTGAAATACTGAAAATTTAAGTATATACTAAAAATGTATATACTACATACATGTACCTTGTAATGTGCTCTAGATCAGTTTTTGCTCCAAGGAGCTACAACCATCCTGAGTCAAGATATTGAGGTTTCCGTAAACAGCTGTATAACCACAATTGGTTGTGTGCCATGAGACAAAATAAATATTTTTTTTAAATGGTGGTTTTGCAATGCCAATACATAGAGGTAATCACTAAAAAAAGTAGAAAAATTAAAAACGATCAAGCAACCTGTATTGGACCACTTGAGATGGACTGATCCAAATGTGTTTCACAGTGTTTTGGTTCTGTAGCTGGAAATAATTGAAAAAAAAAGGCAATAATTACTCCAACAAATAAATATGATTGTATATTCTTATCTATTCTTGTTTATTCCATGGAAACTGCTGGAAAGGGTTAAGTCAGGCACAAGCTGACTTGATAGATTTCCCCATTAAAGTTATCCACAACACTTAATAATAACATTCTTGATGGCCAATGTGCCAAATCTTTGAATAGTTGAATTAGGTTTAGAAAATCTGTGCTGCAATCCTAAAGGGTTTTTCTTTTTTTCTCTCTCACTGGAATCGGTCTGTGAGAACCTTAACTTTAGTGTACCTGCTTGTACATGAACACAATTTGAGCAGTAACCTGAAAAAGTGGCAGTGATTGAAAACGCCATTCAGAAAACAAGCCATTTTTCCTTCTTCTCCTTCTCTTTACTCCATTATAGCTTAAAATTCTCTTCCATTCTCTGCACCACACTGCATTTTCATGTCATCTGTAGCTACCTAATAAGGACATTTCTGTCAAAAGCGAAATAAATCGAATTCATGACTGGCAGCATAAAATGTAAGGGGGGCGGGGGGGAGGTTGTTGGTTTCCTCACCCCTTTTCTTCTTCCAGCAAATAAACACTAGTAAAAGTAATATAAAATAAATAAATAAAGTGGAGTGCATTTCATTCTTATCCATGGAAGCTGGTGGAAGAGGTTGAGTGATTTGACTGAGATCCCATTAATGTCACCAATACAGTAAGTGCTACAAAAATCCATTATAAAACAGAAAAGCCTTGATTTAAAAAGAAATGGGCCCACATGTACATGCCCCACCCACCTCTCACTGGTAAACCAGTCATGCATGGCCCGGATTTGCATACTGGAACATGATTGGCTTTTTTAGCAAGTAAATATATCTTGAATATAGGCAAATTCAAGTAATATTTCTCTATTAGAATGTTTTTAAACAAATATAAGAGTATTAATCCCATTTCTAGATAGTTTAACTGATTTTAAAATTGTCCTATGTATTGGCAGACAATTTTTCGTATTTCAAGCGTTTATTTCTAGAAAGACTTTTAAGCTTGAAATTAGTAAATATGTCTAGAAATAGGATTAATGGTCTTATATTTGTGGTAGTCTTATAATGAGAAATGACTTTATTCAAGACATCATTTGCTAAGACATCTTTTTTTTTTTCCAGTATGGTGCCATTTACTTATAGATAAAAATCGCAAAATAGCTAATGCTAAATGCGTAAAACATTTATTATTAAAAATAAGAATCCACACTGTAAAAAAATGACATCTTACCAAGTGACTATACCTTGAATATAGTCAAATTGATCTAGTATTTTTTTATTACAAGATTACAACACACCGAACAGTCCCTCCTGGATTTAGCGATTTTGCGATCGTAGAAATTAACGCAAAACCAAGCAATCTCTGAAATATTCAACAGAGATTACAGATTCTATATACAGATATACAGATTTTCCAGATTTGGGCCAAGACACATCATGTGATGTCATCACAACACGCATTCAGCAGGAGCCCTCTTTGATTCATGTGTGTCAAACATGAGCACAGCTAAAAAGTCTCATTTACCAACAATTTATTATTTATCTAATAATTAGCCAATAATTATGTTCTATTAGCCAATAGAACAAGAAAATGTAATGTTTGAAATGAGTAAAAAAAAAAAAAAAAGTGTAGAAATAGGTTTAATAATCTTATATTTGGTTAAGTGTAATATTATAATAGGAAATACTAAATAAGGCTGACTATATTCAAGATATTTTCAGTTACTAAGATGACAGTTTTTTCAGTGCACAGAGAAATAGATCAGTCCAGACTCCCTGTAGAAATCTACTGTAATGCCTTTGACATTCAGTGTAAAGTAATTTTACCTCTATCGATCAAATCATGGCTAGAAGTCTACAAAGAGACAGAAAAGAGAAAAAGATCGTCCACTAAAATGTCAAATTAAGGAAAGATTTTGAGAATATGGCTGAGAATATGACTCTACAGGAGGAATCAGGATGTTTGGCAAGTGTGAGATCCACAGCTACAGGCAGCCCTCCAGATTACCCGTAATGCTGCACTCAGCATGCATCTTGACTTATCAGAGCCGGCCGTGTTGCGGTGCTCATTAAAACGTGCTTTTTAGCCTGGGCTTGTGTGGGTCTTTTTAACAAGCAAGTCTCTGTAAGCTACAGACAGACAGAATGTGTGTGACTAAAGAAAGAATTTGCAAAAGAGAGAAGAAAGATTCTCATTTGGCTCCGACATCTCAGACATGATTACTTGTTTTTAATGTGCTTTGAGGTGTTTTAAAATACTTCTCTCTCATGTAGGGCTTAAACTCCTACACTGTGTGGGGATGTTGATCTCTTCATTATTTATTAAAACAATGCCTCCATTTAACACAGCAAAAACTTGTTTAAAGCTTACGGTAAACTGAATCAGAAAGCTCCTACACGAGTACACTGGATAGGGTGTAAAAATAATACGGTTTACACCCTACTCTGCACTATATATGTTCTATAGGAAGCCATTTGAGATTCAGTAATCTTGTCGTGTAACATGTGTGAGTGAAAAAGGCTGCCGCCTTCCCTGGGCAGGATGCTGATTATTTGGCTCTGAACAGCTTCGAGTGCTAAAGCGCAGTTCAGCTGCGGCACACCTGCATTATGAGTAACGGGGCTGAGATTAAACGTAATAGCGCAGTGTTTCCCAGTCCTGCTTCTAGAGTCCCCACGGTTTTGTTTTCGAACTCATCTGAACTCAACTCACCGGCTCCATCACAAGTGTGCCGTGTGGAGAAAATCAGAGATAGCTGGTTGTGATATTAGATGGGAGGCTAAAATGTAATACAGCTCAACAATGAATGAATGAATGAATGAATGTTGAGGAATGCATAATACTGTATGATGAGGTTTCACTGATGGCATAATAAGAATGATGTGAGGCAAGCTGTTACATACACTTAAAGCTAGAAAGATTTCCTCGTGACTTCTAATTTTGTAATGCTCTACTACCTTCATGCCGTGTTTCCATCCATTTTCCATTTCCATTTCCATTTTCTTATCCTGCACAGGGTCACAGGGGAGCTTGAACCCTATCCCAGGGAACAAGGCAGGGGACACCCTGGGCCAACCCATCACAGGGCACATTTGCACACAATCATACACTACGGACAATTTTGAAATGCCAGTCAGCCTACAGTGCATGTGTTTGGATTGGGGGAGGAAACCGGAGTACACCGAGGAAATCCCCGAAGCACATGCAAGCTCCACACACACAGGGCAGTAAGCCACCATGCCCACCAAAACCGAACACGTTAAAAATAATATAAAAGCTTTGGTTCAGCCACAGTTCTTCTGGAGACTTTGACTTTCGCACTCGCTTCTTATTTTTGCAGCAAAATCCAGCAGCCTTCATTGTGTTTTTTGTCTGAAAAGTGTCTCTTACATAATATGCTGCTTTCTTTAATGACTTGCAAACATTTTTCTGTAACATTTAATTTTTGTGCTAGAAAACTAATGTTTGGGAATCTACAAAGTCTCCAGAAGAACTTTGGCTGGTTCTGCAAGATGCTCAATAAAATTTACCAGCTAATTTCCTTATAAAACTGCACAAATTGTCCCGAAGACTACTATTTTTATTTTTTATGTCACACCAGATATTGACTTTGTTTCATTTACTACTGTTTACTGCTCTTTACGGTATATTTTTTTTTATGTAGAAACATTTAAGTTCATTATTTTGAAGGCATCTTTTCTCTACAGCATTTCTTTGCATGTGCCTAAAACTTTTGCACTGTACTATATATATATATATATATATATATATATATATATATATATATATATATATATATATATATATATATATATATATATATATATATATATATATATATATATATAGTTCCTTTAATGGAAATGACGTCATGTTTTCTGAAGCCTCTCAGCTCGAAAAAAAAATAAAAAATAGTGGACAAACTCTCAAATGTAAGTAGCTTGTTATCGTTGCTGTAGCTCTCAAATGATTAATGATAACTTTATTTGATGTTCTATATATGGTTTGTTTGAGTCTAATGACTTTTAAGTGTTTAATGGGTTTTTTTTTAATCCACTACCTAGCCTATGATCTGTTTGACCTACCATGAGTGTGATTAAGCTAACAAATTTATATGACATATCAAACTTTAATATTTGTAATGATTTTTGGTGACGTCTTACAACGCGAGTACGTCGTCATTACGCCGGAAATTGAGTCATAGGTGTCCCAGTGTGTAGTGAGCCAGGGTTCTTACTAGTGCCCGAACTCGTGTACAAGATATACTGATTCACCACCTAGGGAACTAGGGAGCTGATTGAGACACACCCACTGTTTACACTCACTCAAAAGTATCGCGCAGTGTGGCTTGTTCTCCTGACATACCGAGACTTATCATTGTTAGTGCCTTTCTGGTTTTGATCTTTATCTCATTTCCTGGTTACCGATTCTAGCCATGTCTATTTCAGTCTGTTATTTGCTGATTGTTGATTCTCACCAGTTATAAGGTTTATCACCTTGCCTCCCGTCTTTGATTTGTCACCCAATTCTAAAATAAAACATTTCAACCTGCACCTGCAACCGTCTCTGCTGCCTGACACATAAACAACTCATTTCCCCTTCTGTATTATGTGTTAAAATGTCATGGGCAATTTAGAACAAATATATTCATCAAACATTGCCAAAGATGTTTTATTTATAGAACTAGTAATGAATCCATATATAAAAAAAAGTACACACAAAATAAAACCTGAAGCTTATTGAAGACAAAGCTGAATGATATTGGAGTGGACTGGCGTTCTACTTTGTCATTTAGCGAGCAGCATGGGAGCTGCAGTCAGGTCAAGCCCCCTGTAGAGTTCAAAAATATTTCTTCAACAGGAAGCATTTATAGTCAATTTAGTTACAGATTGTCTGACTGTGACTAGAGATACAGCTTTTACAACGTATTTACTGGCATACCTGGATCAGTGATTTCTAAAATACCCAGCTCCTTCTACACACTACCTGCTGTATTGCTAGGAACGCAGGCTAGTCCTGCCAGCTATTCACTGTGTCCTCAGTACAAAATAGTATTATAGTTGTTTCCTTGATATATATCTGCTATACATTTACATGTACTCCCTTTTCACACATTATAAATTTGTTGATAAATGATAAGGCCACAAGTTTTCACAGCATAAAAAAACTAGGCCAACAACCTTTTTACCCGTTGCTAATAGCTGACTTGTTCACTTGTTTGTTAAAATTACCTACATTTTCCCAGTGTTTGTGTAGCTTTAAAGAAACATTCAAGCATTTTTCTGGCTAACCACTATTTAACACAGATCAAGATTTTTTCATCACATGACTTTGGCAGAAACACTGCTAGCTAGTTAGCTTATGTTATGCTAATGGTCAGTTTTTAATTTGCATTATTTTACTTCAACACTCAAACCTGTTCAAATAATGCCTTTGGGAGAATTTATAAATATCTAGTGAAATGATTTCTGTGTTTGGGCAGATACAGTTTTCTTTTCTAGCCAAGTTTAGCATTGGCAGCTGGGAATATTCGTGTAATGTTAGCAAGCTGTCACACAAACAATGTCTACTCACAGGTCTAATCACAATGCTTCACATCCAGTGCTGGGACAAGCTAACTGCTAACATATACAACTTCATCTAGAGAACATCTCTAGTACTTCAGGCTCATACATGCAAGGAAAGCATAAATACTTAGAAAATAATGAAACTGTGAAATTATGAAACTATGAAATCCTTTTGTTTTGTATTAAATATTATTTAGTATTTGGGAATAGCAATTATTAAAAGCATTTTGTAGTGTTAAAATAAACTTAAGGTGTCTAAAATAAGCACATTTCAAACCTTGAAAACTATATTTTAAAATAAATCATAAATAATTTAAAAATCAGTATTTTATGACTTTCAAATACAAGCCCTGATGAAAACGTTTCCATCTCTTTTTATTATTAAAATGGCTGTGAAAGTTGAAAGTGTGGTGTTTTAGGAAAATAATCAACAATGGGGTTTCGCCAATGCGAAACCGAATGACCCCGAAGTTAATTATTTTCCAGTAACAGCACATCCTGTAGTCTTTTATTCCTTTTATACCATAGCAATTTGATAAAGCTAAGAATTTTGTATTTATTAACTAATGACATGTCATAATTTTATATGCTTATAGTTACTTTTAATGTTGTGGAACTTCCTCAAAACAAGCACCTGTTATCCCTTATGTTTCAGCAGCTGTAAACAGTTGTTCCCTCACCAGCCTCTCTTCTTATCTCTCTTTAAGTTAATAAAATTAAACAAATGAGCGTGTCATCTTACCAAGAAACCGCAAAGTCCTCCAACTTAAAGATTCTGAAAACTTAAAAAAACCTTTGTCTGTTACATAGCGCTGACACTGGGGACTCCTTCCCAAAAATGGTAAATAAACATCTCCTCACAGAAAACTTCACCATATGAGTGATTATACACCGATCAGCTATAACATTAAAACCACTGACAGGTGAAGTGAATAACATTGATTAACTCGTTACAGTGGCACCTGTGAAGGTGTGGGATATATTAGGCAACAAGTGAACACTCAGTTCTCAAAGTTGATGTGATGGCGGCAGGAAAAATGGGCAAGCGTAAGGATCTGATTGACTTTGACAAGGGTCAAATTGTGATGGCTAGACAACTAGATCAGAGCATCTCCAAAACAGCAGGTCTTGTAGGGTGTTCCCAGTATGCAGTGGTTAGTACCTACCAAAAGTGGTCCAAGGAAGGACAACCGGTGAACCGGCGACAGACTCATGGGCGCCCAAGGCTCATTGATCAGTCCATACAGGATTTCGCAGAGTTTGTTTGTGATTGCTTGATTTTGCTGAGGCTTTTTTCAAAATTTGTAGTGCAGTTTGCTGAGTGTTTTGTGCTTTTTTACGGAAAACTATTTGAATTGGCGAAATTGCAATTGCACAAAATTGTTTTGCACGGTCTTTCGCAGTGATGTTTGTTGGTGAATGAGACCTTTTAGCTGTACTCATGTTCGACGCACGGGAATCAAAGAGGGCTTTGGCTGAATGTGCGTTGTGATGACATCACATGGCGCGTTGTGATGATGTCACATGACACGTCTTGGCCCAAATCTGTGGAAAATCTGTGGTAATTTTGAAAAATTGCAAGCTCCCGCGAATATTGCAGCGTTTCCTTGATTTTCCATTAATTTCTGCGACTGCAAAATAGCAAAATCCTGGAGGGACTGATTGATGCACATAGGGACTGTGTCAGTGCCCGTCCATGGGTCAGAGGTGTTTTGGTGGCACAAAAGACAATATTACCTACACAATATTAAGCAGGTGTGTTATGGCTGATCCGTGTATGTTTTTTTAATGCATTTATGTGGAGTGTCCCTGTGTCAGTTGTCACTGTTGAAACATATTAGAAGAAGCACATTAATATAAACCTGTGATTCAAAATACAGCTGGAATCGTCAGTGCTGCACAGTAGTGAGTAGTGTGCTTAGTATAGCTTCACTGAATACTGATGTCTGGGCTGAAACTGAAAATAAACTGGGGACCTTTAAGACTGAACTGAATTAATTTCTTTGCTGTGAGACACCTATTTTAACTTTATGAAGGACATGTTAATGAGCTGAGTTTAAGAAAACACTAAATATAAGCAGCACTTAGGGACACCGAGTGCACAACTGGGAAACACTGCAGGAGCACGTCACACTCATATGGAGATATGGAGTTTAACAGCATGAGAGGACTTTCTGTTAAGCAGCTACCATAATCTCAGTTTTGTCACTTAAATTAATTATTCATCTACTCTATCACAGTGTTGGCTTTATGAAGTACAAATCTGCCGTGAAGTAGAGTTACTTGAATATTTAATGTATAATTGCACTTAATTACAGTCTTCTATTAGAGGCTGCACCGAAAGGAGACATTAAAATCATAATGTGCAACAGCAAACCATTATGTGTTTCCTGAGGGGATCTAAACACATGAAAGAACACATGAAATGCCAGGACTAGTACAAGTAATAGTGAAGCTTTTATCTCATTATAAGGTTTTGCAGCTGATGTGTTGTATGAAGGTGATGCAATGTTAGTTCATTGCTAGGAGGTTGTTTTTTTCTAGTGTGACTGTATAATTTAATAAGAATCTGCCAGCGGCCCGTTTAATGTAGTAATCATAATATACTGCAAAGACAAACAGTCTTTGTGATTTCAGTGTAAAAGAACAACATACCTGTATGGTCTTCATCCCTGGATGATCTAGATCCATAATGAACAAACCAGAGGCAACACTGGCAAGAAACACTCCCTGAGAGGACAGGAGGAAAAAACCTTGAGCAGTGAGCACTTTTTTTTAAAAATTTGTTGAAAATTTTTACTACAAAAAAATCAAGTAATTTTTTTTTAACCTGCCATTAGAATAAAGGTCTAGAAAGACTAACCCCATTTCCATAAAAGTTGGGATTTGGGAGGGAAAATAAGACTGAAAAGTTTATAGAATATTATCAAGTAACACCATTTTGGAGGCTCAGGCTAATTGGTAACAGGGGAGGGTATCAGGATTGGGCATAAAAGGAGCATCCACCAAAAGCTCAGTCTTTGACAGCAAGGATGGGTCGTGGCTCACCACTTTGTGCCAAACTTCGTGAGAGAATTGTCAGTCAGTTCAAAAGGAACATGCTCAATGCAAGATTGCAAAGAATTGAGGTCTTTCACCATCTACAGTGCATAATATTGTGAAAAGATTCAGGGAATCCAGAGAAATCTCATTGCGTAAAGGGCAAGGCCGGAAACCACTGTTGAATGTGTATGACCTTCGAGCCCTCAGGTGGCATTGTTTGAGAAATTGTCATGCTACTGTGATAAATATCAGCTCATACTGAAGTACTTTGGAAAACCGTTGTCACTTAACACAGTCCGCTGCTGCATCTAGAAATGCAACCCGAAACCCTGTTACACATGAAGGAGGCCACACATGAGCTTTCTGCAGAAACGCCGGCGAGTTCTGTGGGCCCGAGCTCATCTCAGATGGACTGAAAGGCAGTGGAAACGTGTGCTGTGGTCAGATGAGTCCATGTTTCAGCTGGTTTTCAGGAAAAACGGACCTCGAGTTCTCCGCACCAAAGATGAAAAAGACCAATCAGACTGTTATAAGCGAAAGGTGCATCTGTGATGGTATGGGGGGCATCAGTGCCCCCGGCATATGTGTGAAGGTACCATTGACGCAGAGGCATATATTGGGATTTTAGATATACTACATATGCTGCCATCTAGGTAACGTCTTTTCTCAGGAAGTCCATGGTTATTTCAGCAGGACAATGCCAGGCCTCATTCTGCATGTGCTACAACAGCATGGCTTTATAGACACAGAGTGTATGTGTTTGACTGGCCTGCCAGCAGTCCAGATCTGTCTCCTATGGCACTTCATGAAGAAGAGAATCAGACAATGGCGACCAAGGACTGTTGAGCAGCTGAAGTCTTGTATCAAGCAGCAATGGACCAAAATTCCACTTGCAAAGCTGCAACACTTAGTATCCTCAGTTCCCAAACGATTAAAAAGTGTAATTAAAAGGAAGGGTGATGTAACACAGCGGTAAATATGCCTCTGTCCCAACTTTTTTTTGAGTGTGTTGAAGGCATCAAATTCTAAATTTGTTTTTATTTACAAAATACAATTAAGTTGGTCAGTGAAAACACTGAATATCTTTTCTTTGTACTTTGTCAGTTAATTAAAGTTTGAAGAGACTTGACAAATCACAGATTTTTGTTTTTTTATTGCATTTTAGAAAAAATCCCAACTTTTATGGAAATGGGGTTGTAGGTTTAATAATATTTCTTTTACAAATCTCATAATGAGAAATATTAGAGAAACCCACCTAACTCAATATATTTTTTACATGCTAAGATTTATATTAAATATATTATATTTCTTTTATTATTATTTTATTTTTGCAGTTCCTTATTAAAACATATGACACCAGTGAGGTTTTGGGTTTTTCTTTCCTCGAAATTAATGCCAAATGGACACATTAGAGCAAAAAGCTAGACTTTCCAGCCTGGAAAAGGTTAAAGCAACTTCCGAGTTCGAAAATAGCTTTATGTTTGCCCGCTCCACACATTTTCATTGTGGAGTGGAGCCACACAGTAGCACTCAAGAGATCACTGGGTCAATTACCTAATCTTAATAACCGTAATTGCCGGGCTTGGAAAGCAGCTGAGCTATTAATTCTAGTGTGGCCCACTGGAGAATCAAGGCTCACTGCCAAAGACAAGACATACTTAAACACCCTCACATCTGAGCCTTAATACACATTTACTCCCTCTATTATGAGCAGGGTAGTTCTTCATAAATACCAACCCCCCCCCCCCCCCTTTTTTTCCCTCATGACCAGGATGATTAACAGAATTTTTTTCCTTCTCCCTTACAGGCCTCTTTCATTCTTTTAGAACCAAGAAAGATCAATTGACCCTAGAGCGGCACAATCGATCCACACACCATCGCCCCCAGCTTCTAATGAAGCAATCTGCGAGGGGAATCCTGCCCTTACACAATTACCCAGCAGCCCTTTCTCCATGGGCAACCCATATCAGACTGCTGACACCCTGAGAAGCAGCATGTAAGTGAGTCCCGGACATTAAACGCTTACACAATTCCACAATCTGGACGTTGGTTTAGAGGTGGAATGCCAGCAGTGGGGGTGACCTGCGATCGATACGACAGAACAGAAAATAAGCAGGAACGAAATGTCAGCTGCCGTTTGGTTATTGAGATCCATTTCTCAGTGAGGTGACAAATGAGAACACATTCTTCCAAGTCATGAGGACTCAGCGCTGGTTCTGTACAATGTGTCATATGTATAAACAGACACCCCATTAGGGAATACGCTTGCTGATGGTTACAAGATATTTCTTACTACAGCTTTAAATCATTGTATATTATGGGGTTTTTTTAGCAGTGGAGATTCAAAAAAGTGTGAAGTGTTTATACCACAGCACTGTTAAATTATTGATTCTGATTGGTCAGAAGCAGTTCTGACAGCAAGGCAAATCACAGCTATTGTTTCTGTAACGAATCAATCATTACTAGCATTATTCTTTTCCACCAGAATAATGTAATGGATCAACTTTAAACATGAAAAACGAAACAGAAGCGCACACTTGGATTCAACACACCTTTTTAAAGGAGACGAGTTTTAAAGCGTGCCCGCCTTATCTACCAGAATGTGTAGTAACTCGGATGAATCTGCAACGTTTAAAAATATTCTCCACCAGTTACAATTTATGTAACGAATTAAAAGATGTTTAACATGTTTAAATGTATTCTCCAATTTATATAAGGAATTAGCTCGAATGGCGTGAAATATATCTATATATCTAATCAACGCGTGTTGTGACCAGTTATAAATATACATCAGCCATGAAAGGGAATTCATGTATGTGCACATATACATATAGATAATTAACTACAATGGATTATAATTAATTATGACTATATATGTGGTCTAGATCAGCTTTTAGGATTAGCTGTAGTCTAGTTTAGAATCATGAACTCTAAAGAGGGAGTTTATCCTTCTGGCCAGGAAGGAAATCTCCATTTCCAGAGTGCGTAGCCGAGATCTGTAGCGTTTAAGGGACTCATCACGTGACCAAAACAGAGACAAATCAAGCGTGGGATAATAGATTTTAATAACTAGATGTAACTATGGATACACATGACTAACTCTAAGCAAAACATACATATGTACATCTATATACAAGGAAAGAAAAGGTATAGAGAGAAAGTAATGAAATAAAAGGGAATGGCAGACAAAAACACAGCTAATTAGCCTTTTTCAAAACCAGCAACGAACTTAAATCTCCTGTTAACAGGGGTACAATCTTAAACGCAGATATAGATCCATTAACTATACTTGCATGGCTTCGGTATGAAAGTTCGCGCGAGGTCATGTAGAGTTCGCTGGTTCGTCGTGCCGTTTGAAAAGGCGTGGGCCGTGAGGCGGTTGCATCCTTTGTCCGGGAGAGAGAGATCCTGGCTTCCTCTTCCCGGGGTACGTGGCCCCGGGGGAGAGAAACGGGAAGGAGCGTAGAAGTGAAGTTGAAGTGAAGAAGAGTAAGTGTGCTGGAAGAGATTTCAAAGCGTGGTGTTGTTTTAAAGACAAGCCTCTTTGCGCTATTGGCCAGTCAGGAAGTTGGATTTGTTGGCGGGATGAACTCTCTTTGTCTGGTCTCAGACCCGAATTTGCATGTCCAGGGAGGAGCCGGTTTAAACCGTATTACGTGTGAAATTAAGAAAAAGCATGAAATAATGTATCCCATTGCAATATGATATGCATAATCAATCAGGGTATCGCAAGACGATTAACTGCATACCAAATCCGATGGACTTATAAAGAATATTAAAAGGTGAAACATGGTTACAGACATTTAAAATAATATCCTAAGTTAAAACTATCTAGAACCATTATGTCACATAAACACACAATATATGCCAATAAGATAACATCACACTATTTGGACATTGAATAATTACATATAATTACATGTTACATTCAAAAGAAATTCTTACATTGTGGGTGTGCACGGGTGTGTGCTTTGTGTGTGTGTGTTTGTGTGTGTGTGTGTGTGTGTGTGTGTGTGTGTGTGTGTGTGTGTGTGTGTGTGTGTGTGTGTGTGTGTGTGTGTGTCTGAAGAGGGGGGTCGTGTCCCCTGACCGCATTCCGATGGTATCTGGACAAGAGGTTAGATAAGGATTCATGGCTCAAAGACACAGAGAAACTTCTTTGCTAAATCCAGGCTGATTCAGAAATCAGTTTGATACGTTCAAACATTACATTTCTATGGTAGCTGTACAGGGACTTGTATGGTAGGTGCTCTGCATAATCTAAACTGACTAATGAACAGATTTTTTTTTTAAATGCTGTAAAGAAACATGTAATTGTTGATATGGGGATGTTTTCTGCAATGAGATGTTTATTTAGCTTTTATGGAAGGAGTCTCCAGGGTTAGTTAAGTGGTCAATGAAGATAGTGACAGATTCTGCTGTCTGGATTGAGGTTTGAAGGTTCTGGAAAGGGACCTCATGCCACGCTGAGTGGGCGCTACCAGGCGTCGGTCTTTAACTGATCACAGATTGCAGGAGGGAACATAAACCTCAAGGAGAGTGTTGAGGTAGGGGGGGTGCTGTTCCAGACAAGGTCTTTTACATGAGCATCAAGGCCTTGAATTTGTTGCAGAAGCCAGTGGAGGGAGATGAAGAGGGGTATGATGTGGGTCCTTTTGGGCTGGTTGAAAACAAGTAGTGCTGCTGCATTCTGAATCATCTGAAGTGGTTTGATGGAGCTGGCAGTTTGCTGTGTGGCATGATCAGTGAGATAGGGTCTGATTTTCTTACTGTTAAAACATGCTGTTCTTTAATATATAATTGCTGGGGAATAAGAGTAATAAAACACTTTGGGACAAGCAGGAGTCACACCTGATTCCACCTGTTTAATCAGTTGATCTTGCTTTTCAATAGACAATGTCTACAATGGCTACAATGTCGTGTAGCTTCTGCTTTACTGGAATAAAAACTGCACCCATACCTGCCCTTTCCGGATAAGATTGCTGATTCCTGCATGGGCTGTGCAATGGTCACATTGTACACTTCTGGTGGTGGGGATACAGTATGTTGCAGGTGTGGCTGTGGTATAATAGGTGTCTGCATGAGGAAGGTGTGATCAAATGGTGGCCTAAATTGTGATAGTTGATGCGCAGACCTGTAGTTCATTTATTTTATGTTTTCACAGTTTGAGCAGTGAATGGAATGTATCTGTGTCCGAAAACTGAGCAAAGCCAAAGTGGAGCAGGATAAGAATCAAGCAAGTTGAAAATCTGCATTTTTATTTCTTTTAATTGTACATTAATGTCTGCTGACCATGACAATGAGCACAAGCACAAATACATAAAATCTCACAAGCAAAAATACATAAAATTGTTACGATTACAATGGCAGTCAATTGTTGTCATTACAGCCGTGGCCAAAAGTTTTGAGAATGACACAAATATTAATTTTCACAAAGTCTGCTGCTTCAGTGTTTTTAGATCTTTTTGTCAGATGTTACTAACTGTTACTGAAGTATAATCACAAGCATTTCATAAGTGTCAATGGCTTTTATTGACAACTACATGAAGTTTATGCAAAGAGTCAATATTTGCAGTGTTGACCCTTCTTTTTCAAAACCTCTGCAATTCGCCCTGGCATGCTGTCAATCAACTTCTGGGCCACATCCTGACTGATGGCAGCCCATTCTTGCATAATCAATGCTTGGAGTTTGTCAGAGTTTGTGGGTTTTTTGTTTGTCCACCCGCCTCTTGAGGATTGACCACAAATTCTCAATGGGATTAAGGTCTGGGGAGTTTCCTGGCCATGGACCCAAAATGTCGATGTTTTGTTCCCCGAGCCACTTCGTTATCACTTTTGCTTTGTGGCAAGGTGCCCCATCATGCTGGAAAAGGCATTGTTCATCACCAAACTGTTCTTGGGTGGTTGGGAGAAGTTGCTCTCTGAGGATGTTTTTGTACCATTCTTTATTCATGGCTGTGTTCTTAGGCAAAATTGTGAGTGAGCCCACTCCCTTGGCTGAGAAGCAACCCCACACATGAGTGTTCTCAGGATGCTTTACTGTTGGCATGACACAGGACTGATGGTAGCGCTCACCTTTTCTTCTCCGGACAAGCTTTTTTCCAGACGCCCCAAACAATCGGAAAGGGGATTCATCAGAGAAAATGACATTACCCCAGTCCTCAGCAGTCCAATCCCTGTACTTTTTGCAGAATAGCAGTCTGTCCCTGATGTTTTTCCTGGAGAGAAGTGGCTTCTTTGCTGCCCTTCTTCACACCAGGCCATCCTCCAAAAGTCTTCGCCTTACTGTGCGTGCAGACGCACTCACACCTGCCTGCTGCCATTCCTGAGCAAGCTCTGCACTGGTGGTGCCCCAATCCCGCAGCTGATTCAACTTTAGGAGACGGTCCTGGCGCTTGCTGGACTTTCTTGGGCGCCCTGAAGCCTTCTTCACAACAGTTGAACCTCTCTCCTTGAAGGTCTCGATGATCCGATAAATGGTTGGTTTAGGTGCAATCTTACTAGCAGCAGTATCCTTGCCTGTGAATCCTTTTTGTGCAAAGCAGTGATGGCTGCACGTGTTTCCTTGCAGGTAACCATAGTTAACAGAGGAAGAACAATAATTTCAAGCACCACCCTCCTTTTAAAGCTTCCAGTCTGTTATTCTAACTCAATCAGCATGACAGAGTGATCTCCAGCCTTGTCCTCGTTAACACTCTCACCTGTGTTAATGAGAGAATCACTGACATGATGTCAGCTGGTCCTTTTGCGGAAGGGCTGAAATGCAGTGGACATGTTTTTTTGGGATTAAGTTCATTTTCATGGCAAAGAGGGACTTTGAAATTAATTGCAATTCATCTGATCACTCTTCATAACATTCTGGAGTATATGAAAATTGCCATCATAAAAACTGAGGCAGCAGACTTTGTAAAAATTTATATTTGTGTCATTCTCAAAACTTTTGGCCACGGCTGTAGACATTGTGTCAATAAAGGTTCAGGAAATAACATTTCCTGTCTATGAAGCTCTTATTTAGCCTACTGAGTCATGGCAAAACTTTGGGTACCCCTGTAGAGTAGGTTAGTATTACCATATAACCCCCCTCCAAATCTCATGACAAGCCCCTTTATTGAAGCTGTCAGTACATAATGTTGCTCTTTAGCCTTTAAGTATACGTACAGAGTGTGTTCTCCGACCCAGGCATTTGTCATCTTAATGACAGTAATTTGCTCCCCTGCTACCCAGCGCTGCTGCAGGCTGTAGCTGTTCTCTGTGCACATGATGCTGAATTTCCCACCGCCTCAAGTGGGCATCTGCTACTCTGAACCCGTGTCACCCTACATCCTGTCACCATGTCAAATCCTGTGACATGTAGCGACCAGCATCTTCTTTGTCCTGATGTTTATGAGTTTGACGACGCTGTGACCCATCACTTTAGGTTTAACGTATCCTTTTCTGGATGTGACACTGACGCCATCGTCAAATTCCAGGGGACAGCAACAGACAACACTGACACTTTGGGCGGACTGTAGGAGGATACTGAGGGAAACCTTGTATGGGAGACCAGTGCTTGACTTGAACCAACCGTTTCCATAGATACAGCCAAGGAGCAAGGGGAGGCGGTGGCACTAAAATAAGAAATGGCCGTAGGTAATCAGCTGCAGCGACGGCGGTGACATGTCGGAGGTGACAGCCGGCCGAGGTGAGGGCCGGTGCAACCCTGTGCTCATGTCGAGCCCAGTGCAAACAGCCAAAAGATTTGGCGAGATTAAAATTGGACTTCTGTTGACGCCCGACAGGTTAGTTTTATGTCAGTCTCTCTGAAAGGTGCTGCATTAAGCTTATAATGGTCCTCGGAGGAGGATGGAGGAACGATAGGCTGCTGTGACATCAGATCTGATGATCTCTGATGATATAAAATCGCATGAAAACTATTTCTGCGTGCTGCAAGAGCGCGCGAGAGAGAGATAGAGAGAGAAAAGGAGAAAGAAAGCGAGACTGTGGGGCGGCTGAGAGATTGAGCGGAGAAAATGGTTGCTATGGCAAACAAAAGTTTCGTAATGAGAGGCAGAGCTGGAATGAGAGAGAGATACTTTATATAATACAGATTGATAGAAGAACAGGCAAAACAATTACAACACTCTGTCATGTTTAAGAAGCTCCAGTCAGTTCTGGGTTCGCACCTGAGTTCTGACAGATTTCTTGGTTACAGAGTAGATTTGGCATGAATCTCTGACCTAAATCACGTTCACAAACAGCACGTCGCTTCAATAGATAGATCAGCTCCTTCTCTGCTTTCTCTCTCTGTGATTAAGCCTGAAGCTGATCCAGCACCATTTATGTAGACTTAACCTCCGAATTACAAAAGAGAGTGCAATTTCGGCTTCCTTTATTTATAAAACCCCCAAATTTCAGCCGTGTTTGCGAGTGCGTGTGTGTAGACAAGGATATTTGATCATGTTTGAATGCTGAGGTGTAGGTGGATGCCCGAGGCACAATCTCTCTCTCTCTCTCGGTGACTCAGAAGCTCTTCTCCAAATTCCTTCCTTGATCCCAGAGCAATTCTTAAGCACATATTATACATCCTTACACCCAGGCTCATGTTATCACTACCAACCCTGTTTCCTGCCACTGTTGGCACCATGGGTAAGCCTTCAACGTGGGTAGAGCCGTACTTAAACTAAAGAGTCAACAGATTACAGCTCTGAATTGGCAACTGGATCTATGCTCTGTTTTCACAGACAACACAGAGAGCTCAAAATTAGTACTCTTTTAAGCAGCACTCATATATATAGAATATACACTGTATAGAGAGAGAGAAAGAGAGAGAGATACAGGTGGTACACAGAGTGTCCATTAGGGACCGCGATATGAAACATGGCCGCAGAACCCTAACCTGATTTATTAAAAAAGTTAGCTGTGGACTTTTTCTTCCTCTCCGGAATTGACGTGAATGTATCTACCCGGTGCTTTTTGCGAGAGGTGAGGTCAGTTCATAAGCGACTGAGGGTTTTCTTCAGGTCTCTCCGAGGACACCACGCACTCTCATATTAATAAAGTCAGTGGGCAGGCGGAGAGGAAAGAGAGGCGCTCTCCTGCCATTTACAACTAATATGATTTCCCCCGCACAGCAGCCAGCGCAGGCACTGAGGTTAAAGCGTGCATCTCTCCACAGCAAACACTTACACCTGCCCATTCAGCTGCTACCTTCTACCTTCACCCTGCCTAAGAAAACAAACTTTATTTATCCAGGAAGAATCTCGGCGCTATTTTTCGCACTGCCTTTCAACACCAGGTCATCTACAGAAGGGGCAAGGTAGTCAAAGGGATGGAGGTGGAAGATAAAAACGAGAGATGAGAGAAAATGTAAATGGTTACAAATATATGAATGTGGTGCGTTGGTGATTTGGATAAAGTGGGGAAGATGAAGGTAATGAAGAGTATGAGCTCTTAACCAGGCAAGAGGAGTGGAGAAATGGCCCTTACACCCCCTCATCTGAGCTGAAGGATTGCTGTAATAGGAGAGTTTGCGCTCTTCCACTCCACACACACACACACCAACACACCATCACACCATCACACACACACACACACGTTTGAATTACAATATTTGTGAGGACCTCTTATTGACATACATATTATTGCAGTTAATTAATGTTATGTGACACCTAAATCTATCCCCAACCTTAACTTCCGTAATTAAAAGGAAAAATTTGGGCTCTTTTAAATTTTTAAAATGCAGTTTTTGCAGTTAAAAAAAAAAATAATAATAATAATTAATAAGGTCAGCTATTCCTATCCCTGTGGTGAAATTTTGTCCCCACCAAGATATAAAAACATGCCCACAGACACAAGCTGAACTTGGCACAGCTCCATTATAAACTATGTGATTTTGGCTGACATGTTGAGGATCAATACTCTCTATTTCTCTTTTCATTCCCTACACACACTCTTTCCACTGTTCTATTCCCTCTTATATTGCTAATGCAGACATATTGCTTCATGTATACGTCGAGCACTGACTCATATTGCTTGGGTTCAAAAGATTTATAGTTAAAGGCTCATAATGTCCTGCAATATAAAAGCGCAGCTTTGCAACACATTCTCCCTGCCTTAACACACTCTTTAGGCTATTTGCAGATTTATATTCTTTCACTCATGGCAAAGTTTATGATCCCCGACTGCATGAGCCAACTCCATATTCCACAAACAACCCGGACTTCGCGCCATTCACACCGTATTCGGACTAGGGTAAGAGCTCAAACTGTCAAGCTGAGAGAATAGCACGTCTCGAGAGAGAGAGAGAGAGAGAGAGAGAGTGAGAGGGAGTGAGAGTGTGTGTGTGTGTGGGGGGGGGGGGGGGGGATTGGGGGTGGCATCTCCGAGTCCACACTTCTCCGTGGCTTGGGGAGCCTCAGGAGCTCCGTGAGGCAGCTTAGTGGCCAGGTGATTCATGTGGTAATCTCTCCCCGCATATCAGGGTTATTGACTGCGAGAGAAAAGCTTTCAGACGTAATGGAGATTCATTTTTCCGATGGCATCAAGAGGAGCCATCTACTCATATTCATACCAAGCTCTCCATCCTGAGAGATGAGATTTCAGTGCATGGGGGAACGAGGGGGAAAGGAGAGATATGGAAAAGTAAAACGAGCATTGATCTAAGAGAGAGAGAGAGAGAGAGAGAGAGAGAGAGAGAGAGAGAGAGAGAGAGAGGAACTACTGTAGGTTACATTTACAATCTTAACCTTGCTGTAGTTCACCAAGTCAGTGATACACAATCAGTATAACACTGCGTAGGAAGATGTTACATCTTACTGAATGTCTACTTAATGCAGCGGTGGATAAATCAGTAGCCAGGCACCCAGGACAAGCAGATTTTATGTCCGGATATTAGTTTTTTTATTCATAGTTGCCCAGTGGACAAGTAGTTTTAACAACCATAAAAGAAACAAACTTTCACAAAAAGTTTTCATTTAGTGTGTACGTTTAAACTTTAACGCTCGTCACAGTGGTGTGACTCCATGTGGGGTCGCTTGATTTACAAATGGGGTTGTGGGAGATTTATTCTTCATATTCATTCTTCACGTTTTTTTCTTTTTTTTTTTTTTTTCAAAATGAATATTATTAATATTGCTCCAACTACGAAGAAGAATTTGGTGTGCTAATTTTTTTTAGTCACATTCAAACAAGCCGCATTTAAATTAAGAGTATAAGTGCTATTTTTAGTCTTTTTCACTATCCTGACACACAGCACTAGTGTAGGTGGTCATCAATAAAAATGGACAAAGTTCCCCGTCCATCTACCTATGGTAGTTCGTCAACAGCATTGAGTATTTCTGACTCAGAAGTCAAATAAACAAACACCAAAAGTTGACGAAATATTTACTGAATGCTGCAGAAAATCGATAATGTCTGTTTGGGGTTGTTTGCTCAAAACGTTTGGGAATCCCTCTGCTAGCCAGACATGAAGATAACCACATCTCAATGTGCTATGCAAGAACACAACATTGGATAATAGAGAATAATAATCGCTTATTCATTTGTTTGCCTATATTAATGGACTTAACTAGCTAGCTACCACTTTTTAGCCTAACAGGTTTTTTCCCCCCTCAGAGCATAAATCCATTAAAATGTATTCATTCGATTGATATTTTTACTTACAAGTGAAGAAGAATCAAATAACAACACTGAGCAGTTGAAGAGTTAAGGCCTTTCCTCAAAACCCCAACAGTGGTTCCTCTAGTTTTCCTTATTGCTTGCCTGTTTTGAGCTTAAGAAACTGATCTGGCTATGCGGACCATGTCTGCTCATGCATGGACCTGTATTTTGGATGGCAACAACTTTTTTTTCTTTTTTTTTTAAAATCTCTCACTCTACTGTGTTACATTATCATTGCTCCATTAAAGAAGTACTATTTAGAGCCCTCCACTGCCTGCAAGGTGAATTGCAATCCCAATTGCAATGGAAACACAGATAAACACAGCCTCCTCTGCCACCCAGCTAACTCCAACGCTTCCAGTGAAACTGCATACAGTGAGGTCCAAATGTCTGAGACCACATTGAAAATCTGGAATTTTTTTATTTACAGGTGCATAAAGTGAAATATTTCAAGCCTTTTTTTTGTTTTAATCTTGATGATTACGGCTTACAGCTCATGGAAATGAGATACTGGAAAAATCCAGTATCTCAAAAATATAAGAATAAAGAATTTATAATACAGCAATGTGGACCTGAGAAGAGCTCTAATCAGCTAATTAACACAAAACACCTTTTTACTCAAAACACTGTTGCTCAGTGGTCCAAAGTCCTCTTTTCAGATGAAAGTAAATTTTGCATTTCATTTGGAAATCAAGGTCCCAGAGTCTGGAGGAAGAATGGAGGGGCACAGAATCCAAGTTGCTTGAAGTCCAGTGTGAAGTTTCCACAGTCAGTGATGATTTGGGGTGCCATGTCACCTGCTGGTGTTGGTCCACTGTGTTTTCTCAAGTCGAGAGTCAATGCAGCCGTCTACCAGGAGATTTCACTTCATGAACTTCATGCTTCCATCTGCTGACAAGCTTTATGGAGATGCTGACAGCTTTTCCAGCAGGACTTGGCACCTGCCCCCAGTAACAAAACCACTAGTAACTGGTTTGCTGACCATGGTATTACTGTGCTTGATTGGCCAGCCAACTCGCTTTACCTGAATTTTGTCAGGAGGAAAATGACAGACACCAGACCCAACAATACAGACGAGCTGAAGGCCGCTATCAAAGCATCCTGGGCTTCCATAACACCTCAGCAGTGCCACAGGCTGATTGCCTCCATGCCACGCCGCATTGATGCAGTAATTCCTGCAAAAGGAGCCCTGACCAAGTATTGAGTGCATAAATTAACATACTTTTCAGAAAGTCGACATTTCTGTATTATAAACTGTTTATTCTAATATTTTAAGATACTGGATTTTTTATTTCCATGAGCTGTAAGCCGTAATCATCAAGAATAAAACAAAAAAGACTTGAAATATTTCACTTTATGTGTAATGAATCTAGAATACATGAAAGTTCCACTTTTTGAATTAATTTTACAGAAAAAAATGAACTTTTCCATGATATTCAAATTTTTTGAGATGCCCCTGTATTTATTTAAAAATGGAAATAAACAGGAAGTTTTAGAATTTTGAAAAAAAGGAAACATTTTGACTATTCAATATTCAAGCTGTGGCACAAATTTAAATGAGTGCTATTGACCATGTTAACTCCTTTGTACAAAAGGTCAGATTTTTCGTGAGTCTTAGCCAGTCCATTGAAGCACGTGTTCAGACGACACGTCAATGGATTTGATCTAAAATGGATCATCAGGTTTTACACAAACTTGTGGAGTCTGCGTCAGCTCAATTGGACACCGTCATTAAAGCACAAAGGGGACATACAGTACCAAATACTAAGAAACTCATGAAATTCATGTAAATATTTTCAAGATCCCATTTTCACTCAGACTTTTGGACCCCATTGTCTGCCTTGTGAGTTGCCTTTATGGAAATGGCCAGAGCTGGAGTTAACCTTATTTCTGGGATGATGTGGTGATCATGGTGGATTCCCCCTGCTGTTCTGATCTGCCCTGATATCACAAATGATGTTCTATTGCCTTAAATAGAAGGGCATGTGGTATCACACAGTCGTCTTACTTGTCATTCATCTTCAATAACCGCTTTATCAGGATCAGGGTTGTGGTGGATCCAAAGCAAAAAGGAATACTGGGTGGGATGTTAGTCCATCACAGGACACCACACACAGAAGTGCACCTACATAGCCCATCCATCCATCTATTCTCCATACTGCTAATCCTACACAGGGTCATGGGGAGCCTGGAGCCTATCCCAGGGAACTCGGGGCACAAGGCGGGGAACACCCTGGATGGGGTGCCAACCCACTGCAGGGCACAATCACACACAGTCACACACCCTTTCACACACTACAGACAATTTTGCAAATGCCAACAACACATGTCTTTGGACATGGACTTTTGACTGGGGGAAGAAACTGGAGTACCTGGAGGAAACCCCTGGAAGCACAGGGAGAACATGCAAGCTCTGTGCACACAGGGCTGGAGCGGGATTCAAACCCCCAACCCTAGAGGTGCGAGGCAAACTTGCTAACCACTTAGCCACCATACTTCCACCGCTGGCATTTTTTAGTAGGTGCGAGGAAACCGAGGAACCCAGAGGAAGCCATGCAGATACATGGAGAGCTACACAGATATGACACTGGTGCCAGATGAATACATCAATTTAATCCATTTTAAAATAAACAGCTAGATATAATACTACCTAACATTTGGAAGAAGGGCTGTCATTGAAGTATTTTAATTTAACATAAATTGCTAGTTAGCTAATAAAATAAAGCATAAATATATAGTTTGTAATTTACGTATATGAATAAACATAAATTGACTGCTAGCTTGGTAATTACTGTAGCTACTATGACACAGTGGGTAACATTGGCACCTCACAGCTCCAGTTCGATCCTGAGCTTGGGTTACTGTCTGTGTGGAGTTTCGCATGTTGTCCCCATGTTCACGTGGGTTTCCTCTGGGTTCTCTGGTTTCCTCCTACCTCCCAGAACAAAACCACTGAGTGAACTCGTGACTAAATTATACCCTAGGTGTGAATGTGTGTGTGTGATGCCCTGCCGTCCCATCCAGGGAGTATTCCCGGCTCATGCGCAGTGTTTCCAGGATAGACTGCAGATCCACTTCGACTCAGAAAAAGCAGTTACTGAAGATGAATAAGGAATTACACTGAGGCTATCACTGCAGTAGCAAATCATCATCCACATAACTAGCTCGCTAAACACTGTAACTTGGATAGGATCATGGTGAACTATAAAGAGAACTGTGAAATGAGAAACTAGGCAGATCAAATAGAGGGCAATATTGTGAATCATAGATTTTCTATGCTATCTTTGAAATTGTGTGATCATTACATGCATAGACTTACTTTTAAACGATACCAACTGCACCTTTAAAAGGCCTCTAATGGGATTAGTGAGACTAAAAGCAGGAGGAAGATTGTTAGCTGAAGAACAATAATTCCGCAGAGCCGTTACTCCGTC